>JAEQBH010000146.1:0-670012 GCA_016808115.1 Tetrastigma voinierianum
GAGCTCGTCCACGCCTCATCCTCTCGCACCTCCCTGAGTAAAAAGGCCATAACTTGGGCTTGTAGAGGTCCGATTGTGATTCAAAAGCCTGATCAAGCTTACTGATGGGGGTTACAATTTCTATCAAGGATGATAGTCCAAATTATCACTTTACGAACTGAATTCAGTCTCAAAGACTAGACGTCTCATAGGGCTCCAAATTAGAACGTCATCTCACACAAATTGTCACAAGTGAGCTCGGCCACACACAGCTCATCCCAAGTGAGCTTGGTCTGCAGAGGTCAGCTCATCCCAGAAGAGCTCAGCCAGAAGAGGTCAGCTCATCCTAAGAGAGCTCAGCCATAAGAGCTTGGCCACACAAACATTCTCCGCCTGAGCTCGATCACACAAATACCCTCTCGCACCCTTCCCAAGTAAAATGTCATAAATTCTGGGCTGTAAAGGTCAGATTTGGGTGATTCAAAAGCCCACATCAAGCTCACTGACGAGGCTACGATATACCAGAGGGCCATAGGGCTAAATTCCTTTGCTTCCCAACGAAAAATCAGTCTTAAAGTCCGACTAGAAATAACAAAGGTAAGAAAACCTTTACCAAATTGTATTAAACATGTGAACCGAGTTTAATTACAATTTATCTCACACTATATTTAATACGTAAACTGATAACAGTCCAAGATATAAAAAAATCGGTTTTCGCCTGCACTTTTACAAAATACATAACAGTTTTTCATCCTTGACCTTCTTCTCAACTAAGTGCCTCATGAAGTGCCTTCGTGTGTACCTCCGCACTGAAATGTTTTTTCCTGACGACGGTGAGCTATGTCAGAGAGAAAGTCTCCCATAAGGGCTACCCCACCTAAGCACATGCAATGACATAATCCACAAATCATTCACACACATTCATATAAAATATGCATATTCCTATATGAATGTCTATGTCATGCCCTACTTCGAGTCTCATCAATTTCCCTCACACATGCAATTGTCAGAATGATAACTTTTTTCAAAACAAAGATTTTTGTTTTTAAACTAATCGACCACCTTCAGTATCAAAACCATTGGACCATCTCGGGCAAGAACCTTTTATTTGACAACCGATAGAGTTCACTGACAAACCTCCGATATAATTTATCGACAACCCTCCTAAATAATTTATCGGGCAACCTCTGGAGAGTAATTTATTGACAACCCTCCGAGCACCCATTTTATTCATACACTCTATACCCACTTACGCCGATGTACCCGCACATGCGATGGATAATGTCATCGTATAATATCTCATGTTATACAGACACCAAAACTTACATGCAACAGCTTATATTCATGCTTCATTCAAGCATCATGTTAATATATCAAGTATGAGTATATATCAACATCAATATTCACACAATCGCTTGTTATTCAAACAAAACACACAACAATATCATCAATATCGCATTCACATATCAAGAAGAAAATCAAGTTCGTAATCGTAGTTCTCGAAACTACACAAACACTTAATTCCGTAAACTGTCCCCACCAACAATGCTTTTGCGTCAAATCGTTTTGAACCAGCCCATCACTGTAGGTTACACCTCAGCCATGTCATGGCTCGAATGAAGATTAAATCCGCAGTAGAGAGAACCCCTACCTCTTGAAGCGTAGATCCGTTCACCGTCGCACCCCTTCCTGTTCAGAAATCAAAGAATCGCAATTTTTTTTTTTTTTTTTTTTTTTTTTTTTTTTCCTTTATTCTCTTCCCCCCTTTTCCCTTTTTATTCTTCCATTCCGTTCCATGCATTTGTCTTAGGTGGAGAAGACTCTAGTAGGGACACCTCATGCTTCCTTGACACTAAGCATGCCACATGTCACCATATCCCACTTCCTATCACTATCTTTCATGCATGATTTAAACTCGATACACTCGCCTCCACTAATGTGCCAAGTGTCTCGCTTCGCGCGCCATACGGCATGCAATCCTCATGCCACGTGTCGCTTCTCGCTCGTCCATCAATTTCAAATACGTGGAAATTATTAACGCTTCAAATTCAATTAAATTGACCTGTACCTAGATTTCTCATGGTACGAACTCAACGGTGTGATCCGTGTCATCATCTGAGATTTAGAGAAATTCCTAGGTTTGCAACTTGTATCTATCGTTTTACTTTATCCGGGGTCTCCATAGCTTATAGTGGTATCGTGAGCATGGTTATGATTCGGTAGACTATTAGAGTGGGATTACAGTTAGATAGTGATTATGACCATTTATATATATTTATATATTTTTTTATACATAGATATAACCAGTTTCATTTAAGAATTATTTTTTCATATATACGTTTATATTGTGTAATCTAATATGTTTGAGATACTAGGTTGTTATGACTCCAAGGCAAACTATTTCTTCTCGTGGCAGTGGTGCATCCAAGGATAATGCACCGTCTAGGACAGTTGAAAATTTGAATATCCCTCATAGGGTCACTGAACAAGAAGAGGCACCTTCTCCGACATTGGAGGGAATGGCTCAGATGTTAAGTAATTGGGAGATTGATTAAGTATACAAACTCGTGGTTAGAAATCAATAAGAGCTGTGTAGCACAATGAATGATAGTGTTAATCACGTACACTTATCATGATTTGGTGGAGAGTTAGATGATTTGGTCGATCCCATTTGGCGAACGAACAAACTGGATCGTTTTATTTAGGCTTTATTTCTTTTCTTTCAAAAGTGTCGCGACTAACTCGTCTCCTCAATTCCTGGCAAAGGGCGGATCCGAACTCGAGCCCTGGCGATCCAATGCTAATTACCTTATCAAAACATTTTCTTTATGTTATTTCTCTTAGGTTTTCGACTATGTGGAAGCATTTTCAAATAGTAGCCCACAACATTTACATTTCATAAAGTACAATTACTGAAGGCATTCTATGCCCTTTCAAAATGATATACAAAAACAAACATTTTTGTAGTTCGACTATTTGTTCACAAAATATCCCATGTTAAAAAGGAATGATAAGTGCATGGCTGGTATATGTACTTATATGCCTAACTACATATGACTCGCGCTCAATGATCTTGTCTTCCTTCCTATCTACTAAACCTCGCGCATAGATAAAAACTATACGCCTAAGCATTTTCATGCTAATGGTCTATACAAATTCTATTTCATTATTCAATTTAACTGCATGCATTAATCATTAAACCATGCCTAATATATCAATATATATTTCACATATGTTCGCATGCTTTCATTTTTACAATTCATTTACTATATCACAACATGCACATACTTAATGCAAATAATTCATTTCACAATTCAATTTTATGAGATTTAAGCATAAGCAAAATCCCATTTACACTGGCCAATGTTGGTTATTTCTACCTTGACTATTCAATTCACCTTTCCTGGAGAGATTCGCTGATGAATCACTCTTATTATCATTCGTAATGTGTTTACAAATTTAATAATTTCGGTTTCCCCATCATGACAGATGCCGCTTGGTGCACCTCATGTGGTATCACTTAAATGCCATACGCCTATCGGAGTAGGCTTAAAATGCTTGTATAAAATATACGCCTATATGCGTTATGTGCCGCCCCAAGTAGTATAGTGTACTCTCGTGGTACAGATATCGATCCACAGGACAAATTGACTACAAAGGTTCGGGCTAGATAATATCCAAAGATGACCAGGAGGGAATCATAAAGATTACCTAAACTATTGATTCAACTAAAGTATTGGCTTCAAGCCTGTGGTTACATCTCCCCCCTGGCCACGCTCAATGGATTAATCTTCTAAATATGTTATTATTTAGTATATTTACAATATGTCAATGGCGAGGTGATCTTTTCTACAAGGTATCCTCTCTCGAGGTATATCCGCCTATTTCGCGAATATCAGAATCTGCATATTCCCTATCCCACTCAAGATTCCGAAACGATTAATGTCCCGACCCTAATCACACCCTGTGTCTCTAATATTCTATTTAATTCGAATCAATCCGAAGTCTACTCACCCAGATCCGATCACCCTCATCTCTAATCTCTGAGCTTCGTAATTATGCCAATTTGGCCAGACATCAAACATACGATTAAATCATAGGTATAGAATAGTTACAACATATTGAGAAATAACTGAATAATATAAAGTTTCAAACTTTAATCCATGAACATATGACAAGGTTCAATATAACCCTAGAATTAGATCTAGAACATCATGAATGGAAAGATCAAAATGTTCAGTGTCAGAAACATAATTCTAATATCCAAAAAATTAAGAAACAATAGTCCCTTACTTCCGGTTCACGGTCAACTGCCTCTAGAATTCGCGGTTCTCGCTTCAGACACCTCCCGATGCCCTTTTCAATCATTCGTGACTTTAAATGATAAATCACCGGCGCGGCGACGCATGCACGCAGCGACGCGTGGCGACGCGGGCGACGCGGGCGACGTGGCTTAACGCATGACGCGGCGACGCATGACGCGGGCGATTTGAGACGCCGCGACGCCGCTTGCCGGGATTTTGTAAATTGTCGACCCCACGCCGTGATGTGGGGACGTCGGAGGACGTCACACGTGGGGACGCCGCGACGCGGACGTACTTCATCGCCTTGTTCCATTTGCTACTCGCCACATTTTTCGCCCAATGCTCCTCGTGATTCACAAATGCATCAAATCAAGATTCTAAATACAAAACTATAAATTTACTCTAAAATAAACAAAGAAAACGGAAGACCACGGAAAAGTGGAATATGAGTGTTTGAGGCACCACCACACCTCTACTTAGTTTTTTGCTTGTCCTCGCCAAAGATTGACTAAACAGACACAATAATAATAACCCAATGCAACTAACACTAAAGGCAACATGCCGGTAAACAGGATCAAATCGGGATCGACTCACACTCCCACCGTGTTGCCCGGTTCATAAATGCATACGTATATTTGAATTCTAAAATTCGCTGAAATAGGTATGACTAGTGCATCAAATCCCATGATATTCAATAGCCTTCCCAAACCCCTATGTGCTTATAATGAACGACCTCCAAGACATGTCTATATTCACACTTCAAACTTAAGCTCAACTCACCTATTCGAAGAAGCTAACTAGAAAAAGGATAGGAACGCACCCAATTTATTCATGACCAAATACCTAGAAACTTCCTACGACTCAAAATAAATGCAAGAAAACCTAGTGCCAAGAAGTTTTAGCCGAGCGTTTCCCAGAATGGGATCCATCACACTCCCACCACTGTTAAGGGCACCAGCATAAATTCTTCAAACTTTCACCCGAACACCCAACCAAAACTCGAGGGCCCTAGGTTGCGTGAATGATCCATCCTCTGGTCCCATGTAGCGGGCGTTGAAGTCAATGACTTCTACGCTAGCTCAGTGGCACAGTTTCGACATGCCCTTCGACGTGTCTTGATTCATCGATGATCTCGCTTATTCTTATGTAGATACTTATTTTTTTTGTCATTTGTCTTTTCTTTTTCACTTTTTCTATTGTTTTTGTATTTTCTCTTTGTCAACATGGCAATCCTTCTTTTACTGAGTGTCCCATCACTTAAACGGTTCGAGTCTCCCAAGGTTAGTCGAATCGGGCAATAGTCGGGTCTCGGCACCTATGCATGCCCCGAAGGTCATTAGTGTGTGAGTGATGTGGGTTCTTGAGAACTCGTGTCTTGACTACTCAGATTGGTCTGAATAACCCTTTCCGTCTATTCAACCCACTACCGAGCATCAAAACATTGTATGATTTGAACATTCATGTTAATGTGAATTCACCCACAAGTGATCCTCACTTAACATGGCACACAAACACGCAATTATTGGGTATATAAGGTTGACTCTAACACAACGCAAACGACCACATGACTCGATAAGTCGACTACACAAGAACTAAATATGAAACACAATCACTCAACAAAATAAAAGCACTATAAAAACACTAAAAACAAAACATAACTAAACAAAATAAAGCACAAAATAAAGCACGATCACCACACCCCCCAAATAAAATGTATGCTGTCCCACTAGCAAGAACAAATAGCAGAGGCGCATGACCTCCGTGATCACCGGCGGCGCGGGAGGTCGATGAAAAGCAAGGAGTCAAGGACTGGGGCTCCGCAGCGACCGCCGTCGCCGCAGTGGTGGCCTGGCTGGCCGCGTAGCATCAGACGCATATCTGTACCTGAGGGCCTCCAAACCGGGTGGAGGACGAGGGACACTAAGTGTTCGGTCTCATCCCTGCACGCGCCAAACCGCCAGCGAGGAGAGCACGGGTCCCGGGCAACCGGGAAGGATCGATGAGCCGCCGCCCGAGGTCGGGCCGGGGTGGCGGTGAGGTGGTCGACGAGGATCGGCCATCGTCGCCTTGACGCCTGTGATCCATAACGAGCCGACACTATAAAGCTTCCGGCCCGTCCCGAGGGCCTGCGACCAATCGCAGGTCTCGTGCCGCGGACACCAAACCCGCCATGATACGCCTGACAAGCGGCTGGGCGTCGTTGTCGCCCAGGTACCCCATTATTTGCACAAGGCCAAAGATCGTGAAGGGTGTCCTGCAGTTCATCTTTCCATCCCGGCGCATGGAGTGACGGCATCCTCGATAACCTCGCCTGGTCATTGGGGCGGTATACCCCGTAAGATGGCAGGCTGAAAGACGCCTCGGCTGGCAAATACTTCACACACGCGTCACGCCTAATGAGACGCGACGGATGAAGTGGTGCCGAGCGAAGCGCCAACGCCACCAAATTCTACCGCACGACCGCATTATTGATTCGCCACTACCCCGACCATTGGTCACGCCGTATAATCTCGTGGTAGTCAGGTGCTCATGAGCCGATCGAACCCGGCCCGGAGGACATGCTCGAGATCAGACAACTATTGATCGACTCCAAGACCGGTCGACCACGCCCGCACTCGACTCTTCAAAACACGGGATGCGAGATTGGCGAGAATCCGCGCACCACCATCGCTGCTGGAAGGAGGTGGTCAGTACAAGGCACGCCATCCCTGCGGTCGCGATAGTTCATGAAGAAATCATCTGTGGGTGGTGAAACCCTTCTCCTTAATGAACGAGAGGTTTGCAAATGGTGCAAACCGACCGGCGTGCACTCGTGATTTACAAACCGCGAGGCATCACGGGAGTTCGTCCTCACCGGGTCCGACTGGGCCATAATTCCCGCCTCGCCCGACATATTGCAATTAGGAGCCACGTGGTGGTGGTACCAAAGTGGGCACCTCTGACTCAGGCAAAAACACAAACACCTAGTGTGCTAAAGGAAAACTAACTATGACTCAAGACTCAAACTCCTAAACCACTTTACCCTACACTGGGACCTAGTAATTTCTAAACGAAAGCACCCACGGGACCCTAAACCAACTGCGGAGTACAAAGATACTTAGAAATGTCCCGGGCTAGAACCGATATCAACGTGGATGGAATGCCACAATGACCTGAACTGGGTAAGGTGGGCAGGATACGTAAAGGCCAACAGTGGTCGAGAAAGGTAGGTCCCTCCGCCGCAGGAATGCCCGCAGTCCACCGGTGAGGGCAAGTGCTGGAGGCTAGGGTTTCATAGTTGGTTGTGTGAGCGGCGGCCAAAAATGAACAATTTTTCGCTTCTTAAACCAGCATGACGCCGCGATGGTCACGCCGCTGACGCGACAGAGCTTCATTCAAGTGACGCCGCGACGCTAGCGCAACGTCAAGACGCGGATGTAGAACCCACGCCGCGACGCGAACCTTACGCCACGACACGCAGACGGTGAGACATGTAAAATGACGCCGCGACGGAAACCCACGCGCACGCGATGAGAGACATAGAAATGACGCCGCGACGGTGGAAACTGACGCCGCGACGCGGATGCAGGCGTAAAAATGACGCCGCGATGAAAACCCACGCCGCTGACGCGATGTAGAGCATAGAAAATGACGTCGCGACGCGGAAACCCACGCCGCGACGCGGATGTGAGGATCTATGCATCAGTGATAAAATTTCTCGCACATTGATGATCTGTGATCGTGAAACCTTCCATCAGATTTGTGACTTTATGGATATGTAATGCACCTCTTGAATGACCTTTCCCACTCGCATTCATGCCCTCAAATCTTCCAATAAACAAGTAGAACACAGACATGAGAAAGCTGTAACCCTATTACTGAAAATAAACAGAAATTAGAACCAAGAAAAGGAAAAGTTTAAGAACACTTGGGTTGTTTCCAAGAAGCTTATGTTTGAATGTCATAGCTCGGACGACCAGTCGCATAATGTGTGTCGAAACTGAACTCCTATGATCGCTAGCCATATCATTGTCTGTTACTGCCAAAGAAATGATTTGCTTGTCTCGTAGGGAAAGGCCCCACACACACGTTTCAATCACGGTGGTGATCGTAAATGTGCCTTCTCGTGACGTGTAACTTCGCCTCCCACCGTGAAAAGACCTGGTTAATGGAAAGGTCCCGGCATCATCGAATTTCCACCTCCCCGAAAAGCTGAAGTGGAATTGAATAGAAGAACTTGTTGTCCGGCAGGAACTCAGATATTTGAAGACTGAAATTCCTATAATGCGATCGTCGCGAGAATTCGTCTACATCGACTGGCGCCTCGCAACGCGGCACACATGTTTAATCGCGGCACAGGTCATGACCCGACTCCAATCGGAAGACAGGACACGCCACTCATAAACGATTCAACGGCGACACACCAAAGGAGTTTTAATGTCGCATTCGTGATGCCCAGTGCATCGCCCATCTTAGACCAATCCTTCCCGGAGCCGTTAATCGCCTTCTCAGAGAATGTATTTGATTTCACTTCATTATTCATTGACTGCGGTAGTAAGTGATGTAATGATATCGTGACTTGCCACTTTTGCAAAACTTATCAATACTTTGCTGGCGTAACAAGACCCCGATCGCTCGAGGAGTTCCAAAACGTGAGAATATATTGCTGCGCAGAATCGGGAGCCAACTTGCATCAATGGTGCGGTAGGAATCGCTTCACCCACTTCGCATACAGGTCTAATGCCAACAAGATGTACAAGTTGCCGTGGTAATGTGAATGGTCCTAAAGAAATCTATCCCCATATAAATCAAAACAATTCTACCTCCAAATGGATGCATGGGTGGCTTGTCCTTTCAGAGATGTTCCCATTCGCTGACATTTTGTCGCAAGTGGAAACTAATGATGAGCATCTTTAAACAAGGAAGTTTCATAAACCTGAATAAGAACTACTGCTGCTCTCATGCCACCAGCGGTCCACCACACTGTGAGTGTGACAATGGTTTAGAATGCCCGCAGATTTCATCTCAAGACACATCTCATGACTTGATCAGGCCACAAAGACTTATAGAACTATTCCCAATAGGCAGTGTTTAAGGTGTGCGAAACCTCTTCTTCACGATAGTTAAATTCCTGAGGGGATCATTTTAGCACTAGCAATTCACATAAATCTGCAACCTATGGAACCGCCTCTTTTCCTAATATTAGAGTTTCAACTGAAATTCATCATTCACCGGGACATCATCTCCGCCCCTTCCACAAATGGTGAAAGACGGTCTCGCCACTAGTTCGCCAGCCTGGTTTTTACTAACATCAAATTCTGCAACAAGAGGACCCACCGAATTAATCTGGGGTTTTGCATCTTTCTTGGTCATCATACTTAATGGCATAATGATCAAGGTGCAATCACTAATTTTGCTGCCAATCAAATATGGCCTGAACTTATCAAAACACAATGGCGAACAGCTCTTCTTCTAGGGTGGCATAATCAGCCTCCGCGCATCATTCAAGGTCTCTACTGCATAATAGATTTACCAGCTGCTTCGCCTTAATCCCAATCGCTGTCAAGGCCACATGAGTTCAGTAAACGGAAAGACCAACTGCGCCAAGCAAACAATATCAATGAATTATTCAACACTGAATGCATGCAAACAGACAGAATCAAATTCAAACGGATCCCTCGACTAGTAGGTTAGACAACGGTTTTGCAACTGCAAAATCCTGATGAACCGCCTATAGAATCCGCCTGTGGTGTCCTCGGTCCCTTCGACGACGATGGTGGAGGCAACCCTCGACGCTTCAATCTCGCCCAGATTCACCCCCATCCTCTTACATTGATCCCATGTCCAAGGATAATACCCCTCTAGCTCATGAAATAGATGCTTCGAATTATACTGGGTTAATCTCACATCTTTGCAAGATAAATCCTCATAAGTTCTAAACAAGCTTATCGAATGAATTTCCCATTATCAGAAATCGCCCATGAAGATTACAATTGTCTTTCCACCATGCCTGAGAATATGGGCCATCATATATATCACATTAAAGTACTAAAATGCATTACCAAAGGGTATCCCGCCTGAATGCGAATGTACGCCATAAGGACAAGTGAATGTTGTCTCTCCTCGACTTGAGCTGATATTTGAGCAATCACATCCATCTAAAAAGTTAAACATTATTCATAACCCAAGAATGACACAGCATCCGACCAAAACTACAAAGGAAAGTGATCTTTTCGAGTGGCCTCGTCTTCAACCCGATATAATCAATACAAATCCTCCAACCCTGAATCGTTCTCACATGGCAAGAGGTTGTTTTCAAATCCTGATGACGCTTGTTCCTCCTCTTTCCAGACTAATTCGAACCTGGCTTACCCATGACCATTCAAAGCCGGATAAATCACCCCAAGTTCAGCCATTTAGCACTTTTTTACGACAACCTCCTTCACGTTTGATTAACCTTCTTCAAGGCTCCATCAAGGTCTATGTCCCTTCTAGCAAAATACGATGCATGCACATAAGGATCTAACCCTCCGAGATCGATAGAGACCATCCGAGTGCATGTTTGTGATCCTGAGAACCTCAATAACTTCTCTTCCTCTAGTACAATAAAGATGCCGAAATGATCATGGGTAGTGTGTATTCTACCCCAAGGTATGCATACTAAATGATAGGTAGAGGTTTTTGTTCATTTTTGGTGGTTGCTCAATCGATGGGACCATGCTTTAACTCCTTCACCCGAGATTCAAGCATTTCGCCTTACAGTCCGAAGAGTCCATCCATTTGACATATTCTTCTCGCTCGTTCTCGACTCATTCTCCACTAGGGCTAGTTCTCCAAAGGGTCAAGGAGACCACTTTGCTAGACACCATAGCCAACCATTTCTACTTCATGAAGCAAGTATCACTGGTAACTCACTACGCCAAACACGCTGAACTTTACTTCCTTCTTGTACTCGCTTCGCCACTTTCAGACATCAATCATTGCCCTCACAACAGAAGAAATGGTCTTCCCCAAGATTATCGTATTTCTTTATCTTCCTCCCATGTCTAAAACAATGAAATATGGCCGAAAATATAAATTTGTCGACTTTTACTAAGACGCTCTTCTATTATCCCCTGGATGCTTCAAGATCCGCTCATAAGCCGGAGAGTGATCGACGCGCTTCTCCTAATCCCAAACGTTTGAAAATGGATAAGGGCATAAGATTAATGCCTGCACCTAAATCAAGATAGTGCCTTTCAAAATGGCATTTCCACCGCGTAGGATAGTGAAACCGCTCGTCCTTGCTTCTGGCGGTTCTTCCTCTCAAGGATGGCACCAGATTCCTCGCTAAGTTCATCGTTTCAAATCGCTAACGCCCTTAAGGATAAGATGTCTTTCATGAATTTTACATAACCGGGCATCCGCCTAGGCACGCCAGAAATGGGATATCGATATGCAAATTTTTGAACACATCCATGAATTTCGTGAATTGCTTATCCGCTTATATTTAGGACGTCGTGGAACGGTTAGAATTTTATTTCATAATGGATCTTTATGGATTGTTAGATCGCATTCACTACATCTGAGACTTGAGCATCACTCACCCATTTGTCATCGCAATCAGATCATCACTTCTGCATGATCATTTGGCATCGACGACTTATTGACTCAACATCGATGCAACACACCTCCTGTCGCTAGTAAGCTCTGCCATCTGGCCCATTCCAGGCCTCCATTTCTCACCAGGCCGCTTGATTGCTAACTGGTCATTGGTCGCATGTTCGCTTTAGTCTCATCCATAAAGCCGTATGTGGGTTAACATCCTGCAAGAGCTTGTTCTAGATCCAACTTTTTCTCAGCGGTTGGTTCACTATTTCGATTTGATGGCATATTGTTTTGATTATCGCCACCCATATCCCCGATTGTTCCGACTATTCTCGTTCGATTGTTACGCCCCACCCGCCCTCGATTCCGATTTCCGATAATCGCTTCCCCATACGGTCCTTGCCGCTGTGATTGACTCGATTAAACCCGACACGACCGGGCTTGCTCATCGTAGGGTTTCGACCACATTCCAGGCCGCCATGTCCACCCAGAATTCACATGACTCCATGGGTTACCTCTCGACGGCGTCTCACATGGCCTTCTTGTCGTTTACGAATCATGAATGGCTCGCGCTACGAGGGGATCGAGGGAGACCTCATTATCCGCGGCTACCCACCGTGCTTACCGTGTAGCTCTTCTGTGCGAACGACATGGTTGGTCGCGCGATCTTCTAAGATTTCATAAGCTTGGTCTCCTGCGGGTTTTTTTCATCGCCCACCAACCGGCGCATCAATCATCGCCCCAGTCGCATTTCTCTCGTAATTATAGAAGGTGTGGACTGCATCCATCTAGTCACGCAAGTGGTGTGGGCACTTCCGCAAGAATGGCGAATTGCCCTATGCTTCGCTAGGTTCTCCTCTCTAGTTGTCCAAACGTATTGATCTCTCGCACGTTGTGCAATTTTCGACTCGCGGGTTAACCGGTCGAAATTTCGCACTGCATCAATTCCACGTAGTGATTGAATCGTGGTCGACCGCCAGCCGTTGTTCGCCTCATCTCCGCGAGTGGGAAACAAACTGTAACCTTTAGAGCTTTCCAAGAGAATCTGCTATACTTGATAGTATCGCAAACTGAGGAAGTTATCAATGCATGTTCGGTTCTCGCGGTAGTCCATGGAATAAGATATTCAAGCACTGCATCGTGGATCGACTTCACTCAAATTGTTTGCTTGAATAGTGGTCAGTTCGGAGAAGCCGCTCAACAACACTGGTGGTATTACGAACTCATCTAATAGCATGAAAGGGTCATCCGGCCGATAATCCGCCTGCGCCCGAAGTCCTTCCATGATTCCCATTTCGCTCTCTTCAGGTTCACCGCTCAATGCTAAGATTTCGCTTCAGTTTTTTCCATGACTATCGATTAATCCACCCGTCGTTCAAGGCACTGCGTAAGTCTTTCGCCTCGATCAAATGTGTTGGTTGTTTTGACTTCGATGTCGTGACATGTGCCATCGAAACCTAGCACAGAATAACACACTGAGCTAACAAAACCAACTTACCAAAGACTTATAAAATAACAAAAGTAAAGAAAAATTTCAGAGCAATATCTATTTGCTTAATTCTTCTATATCAATCTAAATCAACACTGCAAGAACGGCGCTAAAACTCCTTGATAGGCGTGGAAAATGCGGTGTATAAAAGGAGACACTTCATAAGAAGTGCATGCCTACCCAAGTAGTATAATGTGTACTGCAGGCGATATTCCATCCACAGACAGGTGTATTGACTACAAAGGTTCGCTTAGATAATATTCAAAGATGACTTTGAGGGAATCTAAATATGTAAAGATTACCTAAACTATTGATTCAACTAAAGTATTGGTTTTGAAGCCTTTAGGTTATATTCCCTCGTCACGCTCAATGGATTAATCTTCTAAATATGTTATTATTTAGCATATTTACAATATACAATGCATGAGGTGATCTTTCACAAGGTATCCTCTCTCGAGGTATATCCGCCTATTTCGAATAGAATCTAAGATATCTCTCATCCCCGACTAAGATTCGAACGATTAATGTCCTAATTCCCACCGCACCTTCAAAGTCTCTAATATCTCTATTTACCGAATCAACTGAAGTCTACTCTACCCAGATCCTCGACACCTCATTCGAATCTCTGAGCTTCAAAGCAATTATGCTACCCTGGCTGCATATCAACATACGATTAAATCATAGGTATAGAATAGTTACAACATATTGAGAAATAATCAATAATATAAAGCTTCTAAACTTTAATCCATGAACATATGACAAGGTTCAATATAAATTCTAGAATTAGATCTGTAACATCAGACGGAAAGACTAAAATGTTCAAGTGGTCGAAGATAATTTAATATCCAAAAAATTAGAAACAATACACAAATCCCGCACTTCCTCGAAGTCCGTGTCAATCCGCCTAGGAATTCAGTGGTCTTCGCTTGTACGCCCCGACGCCCCTTTCGAACTAATCGGGATTTTTAAATGATAGGCGCAGATCGCCGACGTCGCGACGCTGGCGACGCACGACGCGGGCGACGCATGACGTGGACACGTAATATCGCGGGCGACGCATGCACGGCGACGTAGCTACTGGCCACGCGGGCGCGGGCGACGTACGCACGTGGCGACGCGGACGAGCGACGCCGGGTTTGCTGACTTTGGTGCAATTGTCATCCCATGTCGCGCGACGTGCGGGGACGCTGATGGTGGGGACGCCGCTACGTGGGGACGCCGTGGACGGATGTGTACGATCGCCTTTGTTCATTTGCTACTCACGCCGCTACTCTGGGTCGCTCCCGTGACTACAAATGCATATCAAATCAAGATTCTAGTCACAAAACTATAAATTTACTTCAAAATAAACAGAAAATGGAAGACTGACATGTAGTATATTATGAGTGTTTTAGGCACTATCACTCATCAGATGGATGCCGACAGCATCCCGCCAAGGGACATTGAAAATTCTCGGAAGCCTTCGTGATCTGATGCATTGCGTATCCCGTCAGCGGTTCATTCGTATATCAATTCAATTCAAGATGTCGTGAATCGAATCGATTCAAGCATACCCGATTTATCATTCACATTCATTCGGTTTTCAAATATCACATTTCAATTCCATATTCACTTTCGATTTATCTTTTTCAAAGAGATATACTTCATCTATGTACTCATTTAATATACTCATTTATATATCATTCATGTACTTATTTCATATTTACTGTAAACTACCAAAATACTTGAAATAAGAATAGAGTCGTAGAACAACCAATTGTCGATTCCTTTTCTTCGATACCAATCCTAGGTCGTGTTGTCAGTTTTCACCGGCAGACCTATAGTCAAATACAAATTTCACTCTTATATTAAACAAATTATCATACTAAACGAATATCGCCGAGGCGGCGAATACCAGTAACACGGCACGCTTCACTTGCTTCATTCTTATTCAACCTCATGAATTCTTCTTAGGGTCCCTAAACATTGGTGTATGAATACGGGACTTAATGGTACAAAATATGCAAAACAAGGTCATAAAGTAAAGGGAGGTACCACTTTACCCGGTACCTATCGTACCTCACCGCTGCCAGTATCGGTATTTCGCCTTGAGTGGAACGGCACCACTCTGCCCATCGCATCATGGGTACCCCACTCACTCTTTGCACCGGTACCACTTTACGGGTTTTGCCCAGAAGTACCGGGATTTCGGGCATTTTCACCCATTTTTCCCACAACCTTCTCCAGACACCATCCCATATAAAAATCCACTCAATCCACCCAAACAACTCCAAAGGTGGTTTAGAATCAATGAAAACCCTTCTTTAAGTTAGTGGCTTTTCCCAAAATTAAGGTCATAAAAGAGGATGTTAGGGTTTGATTTTTCTCGACCTATCTCCCCTTCAAAGTTCTCAGGCCGCTTTTCGATCCTTGTATGGGCTAGAAATAGGAAGCAAACCCAACCAAAACCACTCCTTATCCTAACCTTTCTCCCTCCTTTTCTCCTCCCATTCTCTCAAAACGGGTTTGCTCAACAAATTCCCCAAAGACCACACTTTAAACTTTCATCTTAAGTGTAAGGCCATGGCTCGCCTTCCACTCTATTCTCATTTCTCATTTTCCTTTTGGTTTTCAATTTTTATTTCATAAGGTCATTTTGTTTGGCTTTAACCCATTTTTCTATTTAAGTCTCCTATTATTCCACTGCCATTCATTTATCATAAATTGCCCAGATATTTATTTTTATAACACCGACCCTTAGGTCCTCATTTCAAATTTCCATTATTTTCCATTTTCACTTAAGCATTTCTGTTCGATCACTTTTCATTTTAGCATATAATATTAAATCATATGCTCACACTTTTCAATTTACATTTCACAATTTATCAATTTATCAAATTTCCCGTAAAAACCCAAGTTTGGCTCAATTCATACCTAGAATATATATAAAATTATTATAAAAATTCTACGGTATTTTTGGGGCGTTACACATTTGATTAGTTCAAGAGGTTGAACCTTCTTGCTTTTAAAGAAGATTCAGATCTAATAGTGGCAGAATCATGGGATCTTGATCTTGAGAAGTACTTTGAAGTTTTGAATTGCTTTGAACACAAAAGGTTTTATTTTCTACCTTTATGCTTGGTGGCGAGGCAAAACATTAGTGGAGGATGGAGGAAAGACTTTTGGGAATTGATGAACCATTAGCATGGGATCAGTTTAAGGAAGTCTTCTTCAGGAAATACTTTCCAAGGAGTGTGCGTTGCCAAAAAGAATCCGAGTTCATACAATTAAGGTAAGGCTCCATGACAGTTGTTGAGTATGAGACTAAATTTACTCAATTGTCTCATTTTTCTTCAGAGCTTATTTCTTCTGAGGAGCGCAAACTTTTCGTTTTCAAGAGGGTTTGGGTCCATTTTTTAAGGATAAGTTATCCTTTCATAGGTTTTGAAACTCAATTATGTGTAGTACTCTTAAATGAGAGGAGTGCGATGAGCCCAAGGCCGTAGAGCAACATAAGAGAGGTAGATATGATAATTCTCAAGATGTCCAAACACAAAAAAAGCTGAGCACTTCACAAGGTCAAGGTGCCATACTGACTCGTAGTTAGGAAAATGATTCCTCCTCAACACGCAGGGCAAAGTACCATGGTGGTGTGCTATGGCAGGAGTGTATGCTATAATCAGGTGAACATGGTCATTCTGCTTGAGACTGTCCACACTCAAAGAAATTTCTTGCAAAAGGGCTAGATGAAAGAAAGCTTGGGCTAAGGACCCAAGGGAGAGTGTTTGCTATGACAAACAAAAAGGTTGAAATCTCACCAGATGTTATCACAGGTATCATCCCGCCATTCCATCTACCAAGTGCTTATCGGATCCAGAGCTACTCATATTTTTTTATTTCTCCTTCTCTGTTAAATTGTCATTTACCTACTAGCTTACTACACAATTTAATATGCTTGTCTTGCGCCAATTGGAAAATCCTTTTTTAGCTACCAAAGTTGTTAAGAATGAAAGTATTGTGATCGCAGGGAAACGTGATGTGGACTGATATCGTTTTCACTACATGATTTTGATATTATTTTCAAAGGGGGAATGGATTGTTAGCTTACCTACCATGCCCTAGTTGATTATTTTGTTAAGAAAGTGACATTTCATATTCCTGGAGAACCTGAATTCTGTTTTGAATGGAGCTCTAATGATAATCTTATCCAATTGGTTGCAACTATGAAGGTTCAGTCCTTCCGCAAGCAATGTTGTCGAGGCTATCTGGCTTATATTGTGGGAAATGATAATGATGTGAAATTAGGTGATATTCCCATTGTAAGGGACTATTCGGATGTATTCCCTGAGGAATTGCCTAGACTACCCTACACAAAGTGTCATCACCATCAACTAACGCTAGATCGCCCTATCTCCAAAGTTAACTCCATCTAATGGCTCCTTCTGAACCTCGCGAGTCGAAAGATATAACAGGAAATGCTTGATAAAGGTTTTGTTAGACCTAGTGTATCACCTTGGGGAGCTCCAATGCTCTTTGTTAAAAAGAAAGACGAGACTTTAAGATTATGTATTGAGTACATGAAGTTGAATAAGGTGACAATTAAGAATAAATACCCACTACCTAGGATTGATGACTTATTTGATTACAAAGGGTCTTCAGTTTTCCAAGATGTAATCTTTTAGGTCTAGGTATCATCAACTATGGGTGAAGAGGAAGACATATTAAAGGATTGCTTTAAGCACTAGATATGGACCCTATGTGAGTTTTAGTGATGCCATTTAGGCTTTTAATTAATGCCCCAGCCAGCCTTATGGATTTAATGAATAGGGGTTTTCAACCTTATTCGATAAATTTGTTATGGTTTCATAGATGATAATCCTAGTGTACTCAAAGAATAAAGAAGAAGAGCATGAGAAGCAATTCTGGTGTTGTTCAAACCTATGGGTGCAATTCAACTTTTTTCGAAGTTTAAGAAGTGTGAGTTCTGGTTTGATCAAATTTCCTTCCTCAACCATGTAGTTTCTAAGGATGGAATTCAATAAATCTAGGAAAGGTAGAGGTAGTGTTGAGTTGGAAGAGACCTACCACGGTGACTGAAGTTAGAAGCTTTTTAGGCATGGCTGGTTATTATAGACGGTTCATTGAAGGTTTTTCCAAAATATCACTACCACTTACTAGACTCACTTAAAAGAATGGCAAGTTTGAGTGGAGTAAGGAGTGTCAAGGTAGTTTTGAGGAACTTAAGAAGAAGTTAGTATCGCTCTAGCTATTGGCCACCTGTCTGGGCACAGAGGGCTCGTTTATAGTGACGCATCATGCCAAGGTTTAGGTTGCGTGCTCATGCAAGAGAGCTAAGAGCTACGCCTGGGGTAATTGAAACCATATGAATGCACTACTTACTCAATGACTTAGAGCCGGCAACTCGTGATTTTGCACTAAAATTTGGAGACATACTTCAGATTCATGAGACTAGTATTTTCATGTGTGACTCACAAGAGTTTTAACATTATTCTCCCAAAAGGAGTTAATATGGAATATCTAAGGTGGATTGAACTCCTTAAAGATTATGATTGCAGCATTTTATATCATCTTGGTAAGGCTAATGTAGTTGCTAATGCCTTGAGTAGAAAATCATATAGTTCTATGTCAACTCTGAAAGTAATGCAAGTTGAATTGTTTTCTGACTTGAACGCTTTACAAGTTCAATTCCAAGCTTTGGAATCTGGAATTTTGTTAGCTAATTTTAATGTGCAAATCCGTGACTTTAATCTGAGGATTAAGTCTCACAAAGGATGACCCGAGTTAGTAGTCATCATGGATAAGGTGAGAATGGGGCAAAATCTATTTTATATCGATGGATGATGACATAATCGAAATTGAATAGTTTGTGTATACGCTTGAGGTCTAAGGGAAGAGCTCCTAAAGGGATTTCACAACTCTAGATTTACAATGCATCCTGGGGGGACAAAGATGTATAACGATATGAAGCAATTGTATCGATGACATGGATTAAAATGTGATATTGCAGAGTTCATAGCATAGTGTTTGGTTTGCCAACAAGTGAAAGTTGAGCACCAATGTCCCGAAAGTCAGAACTCTCTCCATTCCGAATGGAAGGAGAATATTACCATGGACTTCGCTTCAGATTACCTAAATCCTCAAGAGGTAATGATGCTGATATGGGTGATTATTGATAGATTGACAAAGTAGTCGATTTCTTCTACCAATAATGAACTACATTCACTGGATAAATTAGCCTCCTTGTATGTTAAAGAGGTCATCTCGGGCTACATGTGGAGTTCAGGTGTCCATTGTTTCAGATAGGGATACTCGTTTTACTTCCAAATTTTAGAGGAGCTTGCAAAATGCTCTTAGGACCCAACAAAATTTTAGTACTCCATTTCACCCACAGACTGATGGTCAGTCAGAAAGAATAATTCATATTTTGGAGGATATGTTGCAAGCATGTGTTTTGGATTTTGGAGGTAGTTAGGAAGATCATATGCCCTTAGCTGAATTTCCTTATAATAATAACTTTCAAACAGGTATTGGGATGGCACCATATGAAGCCCTCTATGGCAGAAAATGTAGATCCCCAATTTGTTGGGACGATATAAGTAAAGGAAACTTTGCCTTAATCAAGGTCTAGGTGACTACGTAAAAGATCTGACACAATGAGAGGTCAAGATCATCAGCCCAGACGTAAAAGTTACGTGCATAACAAGAGGTGATGAATTGAATTCCAAGCTGTGACCAAGTTTTCCTAAAAGTGTCACCAATGAAAATGTGATGAGATTTGAGAGAAGGAAAGTTTACGCCCCATATGACCATTTGAAGTTTGAGAAGGTAGGTGCCTTAGTATGCAGAGTGGCATCGTCTCAAGGTTGGGAAAATATGATTTATATCATGTGTCATCACTAAGGAAATATGTTTATAACTTTTCCTTATGTTAGAGATTGAACCCATGTGGGATAAAATTTGACTTATGAATAATATCTTATTCGAATTGTTGATAGTATGGAAAAGGTTCTTCGTCGTGCAATTGTGAAACTAGTAAAAGTCTAATGGAATAACCATGAAGAACGGGAAGCAACATGGGAATTAGAAAGCGAGATAAAGGAGAAGTACCCGCATCTCTTTCGTAACACAGGTATGTGAAGTTTAGAGGACTAAACTCTTTTAAGGCCGAAAAAAAGAGACAAAATGGGGGTCATTTTATAAATATTAAAAGTGAAAGGGGGCTATGGGAAATTATTAGGAAACTTATAATATAAAAGAATCTTTTCCTCTTTCTTCTCACACCCTAGCCTCACACATCACAAGTGGTAGTTTTTCTCCTCAGGGAAGAGAGAAGAGTTAAGGATCCAAGGAGGGGGATTTTCAAGGTTCAAAAACACCCCAATCCCAAGTAAGTGTTCTCATTCCTTTGATTTTGGTAGTTAAAGCTTTCAAAAGTCAAATTTGAAAACTTAGGGTCTCTAAAATTCTAGATCTAGAGCCTAGGGCTTTCAAAAATTTCAAATGTGAAACTTAAGATTATTCAGACATATACAAAATAAAAACAGGATTCTAACCCTTAAAATTTAGATCTAACAAAAAAAGGCTTCTTGAATTCCTAACCAGCCTAGGTTTTAAAACTCAAATATAAACTACAAATATAAAGGGAAAGACAAAGTATTGAGAAAAAAATTATTATGAATCGATATTTGATTTGTTTCACTAGTCTAAGGACTACTTTAAAAAATTAATAAATACTGGGAAGGATTTTTCTTCAATAATACTTAGAAAAAAATCCCTAATTTTGAGATTTAAGGGATTTAAAAGATTGAATTTAGGTTACATGGAGGCTTTTGAAAATGCCTAACTTATTAGAAAACTCTTGGGTTAAAGAAATTATTTTCGTAAAATTTAAAGCCTGAATGTTTGGTTTTAGAAAAATAAAATAAATTATTTAGGAGAAGTAAACCTAAGAGTACAAAAAAAAAAGAAAAAAAGAAAAAAAAGAAATATATATATACATATATATACATCTCTTGATAATATATATACCAAGAATCTGCAACTAAAAAACAGAAAGAAGTTAGATGTCATGGTAGATGAAAAGATTGATTTGCTCCTTTGTAAAATGTATTCATTAAAATTGAGTTGGTCTTGATTATCGCAAGGCACAAAATACATATGTACACCTCGAAATGTACCCTAGTAGTTTTCGGATCATAGCAGATATTATATAAGCTAAATAGGAATTTTTTGGGAAATAAAACGATATACCCGGAATTATAGGTGCTTTTCAAGGGTAAATTAGGCCATTTACCACTGAGATAAGGAAAGGCATAAACAAGTTTATATGCCAATATGGAATTTGAGAAAATGAAATGTAAATAGAAGAAGTTATGGGATTCAAGGCAATTAGAGAAAAAGATGGAATAGAATAAAGAATGGAAGGGCCTAATGCAAAATGAGAAAAAATGTTTTAAGAATGCAAAGGCCAAACATGGCCTTAACTTAAAAATGGGATTTAAGACCAAATTTGGTCTCATTTGGAGAACCAAAAAACCGTAGAAGGGATTATGAAAAGAGAGAAGAAGAGGGAAGAGCAAGAGAAGAAGAAGAGTAGTTAAGAGAAGCCAAGATAAAAAGGTATGGAAACTAACCTTTGAGTATGGAACTTTGTATAGAGATTTATGGAGGCATGTTTGTGGGTTGTGGGCTGTGAGAAACCTAACCTAAATGAGTTCTTGTAGGAAATCATCATAAACCCCTTTGTTTTTCTAGGGTTTGTTATGAGAAGATCTGGGAGGTCCCATTACAGTTTTCGTTCTGGTAAGTATGTGCCATGGACATGTTTGTTCTGTTTAGGTTTTGATAAGAACCCCAGATTTCTTGAAGATGTGGGTTGAGTAAAACATGTGCCTTGTATAAGAGATGAATAGAAAGCATGTTTGAGTTCAATAGAGTTCTATAAAGAGGTGTATTGAAAGATAATTTGAGTAGAAAAGAGATTACAAGATGAATTTTGAGAGGGTTTTGAATGCTTATGGAGTATTGGGCTGATTTGGGTATCAATGATATGGAGAGCTGGGAGAAAACACACATTCTCTGGCATTTTTCTAAGTGACTGCATCTAAGAAGACCTTGAACCTCGTACCGATACAGCCTGTAACTCGAACCCGTACTCCTGGGTGACAAAGTGAACAAAAGGTACACCCTACCTATTTTGATCGTTGTTCGCATTTTTTAGTCATAACTTGCCCATTTCATCCGATTTGAGAGGATTCAAGTAAGGGAAAATAGACTTCAAGGCAAACTAAACATCCAGAAATAGGCATTAGTCAAATCTCCACTCTCATGGCCTAGAAATTGTACCAAGTGGGGCTATGTTCAAGCCACTGCTCCTCCCGTTTTTGAACATAGAGTGTCCTGTGCTGTTTAGGACATAACTTTAGTTTCGTAATCCGATTGGGTGATTCCAACTGAGAGAACCCCAGCACCTAGCTTTGTATGAATACAAAAAAGTGTCAAATATGGAGTCAAGACACTGAAAAATGAGTATTGGCAACTGTCCTGAAGTGTAATATCAGAATTGACTAGTTTGGTTAGGAAATGCCATAACTTTAGTTTGGATGATCCGACAATATTCAATTTCTAAGTAAAGTAGATTCATAGAAATAATAATACATGAATGAGGTGTGATTTCAGACATCATACTTTACATAAGTATAAGGAAGTGCCATGTGTAATAGGCATGAAACAAGGAAAATATAGAAAATGTAAATATGGTTAAATGCTCGCGAAAACATGAATTTATATGGAAAATGAAAACGAACTGAAACATGAATACGAATATGAAGGGTAAATATGTCATAGAACACATATTTGTTAAGTTATATATGATTATTACTTCATATATAACCGTAAAAGTAATAAATGATATGAAGACAGAATGTGATTATGACTTGCTTATGAATGCTATTTATGAAATATATATGGGTATATATATATATATATATATATATATATATATATATATATATATATATATATATATATATATATATATATATATATATATATATTGATTTGAATTATTGTATTCAAAATGTTTGTCTTACAGCAAATGATATGAAAGACAGAATATGATTATGATCTATTATGAATGATATTTGTGAAATATATGGCATATATATATTGACTTGAACTATCGTTATTCGAATGTTTATCGTTATAAGATGTGCATGTATTTGAACTATGTTTAAATTATCGCATAAAAAGTAAATGATTAAATGTATCATCAATGACAGATATGATGGATTCACCAACCGAATGCCATGAAGGTAATCAGAATATTGAATGAAATCAATTTTATCAATGACCAACATGACCTCGGATTCACCAACTAGAATTCATCATGAAGGTAACCGTGAATTAAGCAATGAGATCACATTGTTATCAATGACAAACAAAGACAGATTCTCTGCTGAATATGTCGTGGAATGTCGAATTCTATAGCCATATGAGATGGTAATAATTGAATGCGAAATCACATTGCTACCGACGACAAACAGACAGATTCCCCAAGTGAATCGTCAGAATGTCGACTTCTATAGCCATATGTGAGATGGTAATAATTGACGCGAATCACATTGCTACCAATGACAAACAGACGTGATTCCCAAGTGAATTTGTCGGAATGTCGATTTATGTAGCCATATATGTGAGATGGTATTAATTGAATGCGAATCATTGTTATCGAATGACAAATGTGATGTACCCCAAGTGAATCTGCCGTGAATGTCGACTCTATAGCCATATGTGAGATGATAATAATTGAATGCAATCACATAGCTACCGACGACAATGTGACAGATTCCCAAGTGAATCAAGTCGTGAATGCCGACTTCTATAGCTATATGCGGAAATCACAAACCGGTGCGAAAAATGACATAAAAAAATTGTATTTGTTTAAGTATCTTTTACAATACACAGATATTGTATGAAGGCATTATTTTGTAAATGTTTATGGGACGTTCGAACGGCGTTTCACAGAATTAAAAAGTCTAAATGAACACAAATAAAATACTTTGGAAGATAATTGAAAATGTCGGGAGTAAACCTGCCCAAACTTGTCCTAACTCCGCCAAGTTCAGGATTCTGGGGTCACCACACTTTGAAAATAAAAATTTAATAAAACCAAACAAAAAATGTCAGATTGAAATGCTCCGAAAGAAACCTGCTCTAGCTTGGATTCACAACCGTATCAGTGGGATTCGGGTCGCCACACTTTTGAAAATGAAAATTTAAATAAATCAGATAACTAAAAGAATTAAACGCATCCTAATTCTAAATGTAATCTGTTAAAAGATGATTAATGGCTTCGCCGTGATAATGATATGAGTATAATATGCATCGTATCATCGAATTGGTCTCGTATGTATGGAATATGACTTTGATATGTTCATTTGCTATTGTATATGCATGTTTGTTTTTTAAATATGATATGACATGCCATACATGTGAAGATATGAAAAGAAACTTGTAAAAGATGAAGGACACATGGAGTAATACTTAACAAGATAAATGATATGAATTTGAAAGGATAAAATCTACATGTTTAATATGATATGAGTTAGAAGCCACATAAGAATAGGCTCAAGTATATGCATATGAAAAGTAAATGTAAAATGATTGTGACGGAGAGATTATTGTTAACACCCCAAAATATACCTTAGTGCTGACTTGTTTAGTGTATATATTAAAAAGCTTAAATGGAATTTTTTCTAAATAAATGATAGAACCGGAAATTAATAAGAGAGCAAAAGGGTAAAAATGTAATTTACCACTTGAGGACCTAGTGGTCATGGGAAAGACAAGGGTAAATTAGTCATTTACCACTTGAGGACATAAAAGGCATGAACTGTTATTTATATGCCATTATGAGATTTGAGAAAAGTTGGAATAGAAATAAGAGAGAAATGGGGGGGGACCAAGATGCAATTAGAGAAACTTAAAGCAAAAATGGTTTTGACTTCACAAACATGGCCTTAACTTAAAAATGGGATTAAGACCAAATTGTCTCATTTTAGGGGGAGCAAAAAACGTGAATGTGAAGAGAGGAGAAGTGGGAGTAAAGGCAGTTAAGAGGAAAAGAGGAAGAGAAGAAGAAGAGAAGAGGAGGAGTTCAAGAAAGATTCAAAGGTATGGATTCTATGATTTTTGAGTATGGAACTTTGGATTTTTGGTATGGAAACTAACCTTGAGTATGGAACTTTGTATAGATTTGTATGTATACATGTTTGTGGGTTGTGGGTCAGAGAAACCTAACCCTAAATGAGTTCTCGGTAAATCATCATAAACCCCTTTGTTTTTCTGGTGGTTTTGTTATGTAGAAGATCTAGAGGTCCCATTATGTGTTTTGGGGTTCTATGTGTTATGTAAAGCATGGACATGTTTGTTCTTGCTCTAGGTTTTGATAAGAACCCTAGATTTCTTTAGAAGAGCAGGTTGAGTAAAAACCTAGGCCTTGTATAAGAGATGAAGCATGTTCAGTTCAATAGAGTCTTATAAGAGGCATTGAAAGATAATTTGAGTAGAAAAGAGATTACAAGATGAATTAGAGTTTTGACGCGTGTTTATGGAGTATTAGTTGGATTTGGGCACAACAGGAAAATGGGAGAAACACACATTTCGGGTATTTTTCGATGACCTGTAATTCTATGAGCACCCAGAACCGAACCCGTATCGCACAAAAAGTGAACAAAGCAGACAACCCAGCCTCGCTTTTAGATCGTTGTTCGTATTTTTTGTGCTAGCGAATCTCTGCCCATTTCTTATCCGATTTGAGTGATTCAAGTGGCTTCTTAAAATAGACTTTAAGGCAAACCAAACATCCAGAAATAGGTATAGTCAAATTCTGACTCTAAGTGGCCTAGAAATTCACTCAAAGTGGGGCTATGTTAAAGCCAATTTTAAGCTCTCGTTTTGAACATAGAGAACCGTTGTTTAGGACATAACTCGAGTTTCGGTCAATTCCGATTTGGGCATTCTAATTGAGAAGAACCCTTAGCACCTTATATTTAAAAAGGAATACAAAGAACAAGTGTCAAATATGGAGTCAAGACACTGGAAAATGCAAAGTATTACAACTGTCCCAAGTGTAATATTTCCAGAATTGACTAGTTTGGCATGAAAATGCCATAACTTTAGTTTAAATGATCCAATTGAACATTCCAATTTCTAAGTAAAGTAGATTCATAGAGGAACAAGAATACATGAATGAGGTGTGATTCCATAGACATCATACTTTTACAAGTATATGAAGTGCCATGTGTAATAGGCATGAAACAAGGAAAATATATAGAAAATGCAACATATAAATGTGTTCATGAAACATGAATGTGATATGGAAAATGAAACGAACTGAAACATGAATACGAATATGAAGGGCAATATGTCAAGAACACATAATGTTGCTATATATGATTATCATATATAACCAGAAAAAGGTAATAAAGGATATGAAGACAGAATGTGATTATGATTAGTTATGAATGCTATTTGTGAAATATATATATATATATATATATATATATATATATATATATATATATATATATATATTGGATTTGAATTATTGTTATCCGAAATGTTTATCACACATATGCATGGTGCATGTATTTGAACTATAAGCAAAATTAATGTGATAAAAGTAAATCGATTTGAAACATTATTGAATGACCGACAGATTTAGATTCATCAAACTAACTGGCCATAAATATGAATACGAAAAGTGAAATGGAATTGAAATGTGATATTTGAAAACCGAATGGCTGTGAACGATGATAAGGACGGATTCATCAAATGTAATCATAAATATGAATACGAAAGTGAAATGGAATTTAAATGTGATATTTGAAAACCGAATGAATGTGAACGGCGATAAGGATCTGATTCATCAAACTTAACTACACGTGAATTAAGCTGATATCGAATAAATCGCCGACGGGATGCACCAAACGGCATCCGCCAATGGCACCCCGAATTGTTCAATGTCCCACTTAAGGGATGTGCACCAACTCCAGATCCACAAGCGATGGTGTACGGCATTGAAGAAATGTTCACTGGCTGGATGCATCAACGCGGCATCCGCCATGACGGGCGTATGGCATTTAAGTGATACCACATGTCAGGGTGCACCAAACGGCATCCGTCATGATGGAGACCGATTATGAGATACCACATGTCGGGTACCAAACAAACATCCGCCATGATGAGATCGAATATGTGATACCATGCCTGGGTGCACCAACAACATCCACGATGGGAGACCGGTCAAGGATACTTCACGGCTCGATGCACCAAACAAAGATCCGTCATGCGACGGGAGACCGGTCATGATACCATGCTCGGGTGCACTAAACAAAGATCCGTCATGATGGGGAGATCGAATAAGGATACCACGTGGCTCGATGCACCAAATAAAGATCCGTCATGAGATGGGAGACCGGTCATGATACCACATGTCGGTGCACCAAACAACATCCGCGACGGAGACCGACAGGATACGACGGCCTTCGGATGCACCAACAAGATCTGGCCATGATAGGAGACCGACAGTGATACCATGGCGCCAGGTGCACTAAACAACATCCGGCGATGGGAGACCGACAAGTGATACCACGTCAGATGCACCAAACAAAGATCCGTCGCGATGGGAGACCGAATAGTGATACCACATGTCGTGGTGCACTAAACAAAGATCCGCCGCGACGGAGACCGAATATGATACCATGCCTGGTGCACCAAACAAAGATCCGGCTATGATGGGAGACCGAATTGTAAAATGTGTGGGCACATTACCGAATGATAATAAGGGCGATTCATTAAACGGAACTGTTTAAATGTGAATCGAATAGTCAAAGTGGAAATAACCAACATTGACGAGCGTAAATGGGATTTTTATGTATATGCTTAAATTTGCAATTGAATTGTGAATTGAATTATTGCATTGAAAATGTGCATGTTGTGATATGTTAATGATTTATTGATTAACGCCTTCCAAAAAGCAATTTTCAACTCTATATTAGATAGGTTTTGAGTGCTACGATTAATCATGTCATTTATACCAATTGAAGTGTTCTAGTCTTCTTAAGAGCACTTATGCCATTTGTGAGGGTATTTTGGTTATTTGTAGGCTTTTGCACACTGGAGTTCACTCAATACAAAGGATGAATCATGAAGTTGAATTCAAGTCTCAAATGCATCAACCAAATTCCCAAGAATCAGAGAAAAACAAAGGCAAAGGGAAGAAAATTCGATGCAATAAGGCAGGATGAAAGCAACAAGGATCAATACGTAGATTCGCAGTTACGCGAAATTTTCGCTAAGATTGCGAAAAATTTCGCAACCTTAGCTTAAAATTTTGCAACCTTACGAATGCCAAATTTCGCTAGACCACTCCAAATTTCGCTGGGCAGTTAATCGCTCCCGCTGAGTGAATCGATTTCGCTTCACAAGAATTCCTCGCTAGTTTAATAAATTTCGCTATTAGCCAAATCTCGCTTAGCTAGCCAAATCAGCCACCCTTAGTTAATTCTCGATTGCCGCTAGACTCGCTGATTTCGCCAATTAGCGAAATTCCTTCTCAAATTTCAATAAAATCACTGCCTCACGCTAATTAATACGCCAAACCGCTTCAAACTTGTGTATTACTTAATTGTCCTATAACTTAGCCAATTTCATAGGTTTTTTGGTATTTTCATGCCTCGAGGTGGCCTATATAAGCCCTCTTGTTTTCAGAATCAAAGAACAATTGGAAGGAAGGAACAATTCTGGGAGAAGATATTTTGTAAGTTTTCATTTTTGTAAATAAAGTCTTTATTTTAGGTTTGCTTTTATTTCTTTTCTCTCTTCTCTCTCTCTTCTTTCTCCTTTCCTACGCTAAACACACCTCTCGGTGGATGACAACTCACAGGACAAGGCCATGCTCCTTTCTCAAGAGCATGAAGCTAGCTTGAGGGCGGGGCATATGCATGTTGTCCTCTTGTACTAAAAGCTACATGGTGTATTTATGGCCCTTATATTTCTCAAAACATGGTCGCATAACATCAATGTCATTACTCACAATACTTCCATGCTTCTAGATCCAGCATGTTCAATGTAGAGGTACTGCGATTTCTTTTAGGATGGTCTTTACGAGCTCTAAAAATGATATTTATATGTTAGGTTTCACCAAGGTCGATAGCATTTAATGTTATTGATTTGGACAATACTCTCCATGCTTTAGGACTATGATTTTAGATGGTCTTTACGAGCCTCGAATTTATATTAAATGTTAGTATTTTAAAATCAAGAAGGGCCATAACTCGCATGCTACCCGTATCGACTCTCAAATAGAGTTGTTTCACGGGTGAGGTTTGCTAGTTAAACATGTAGATCCGTTATGCCAGGGACTATAGGCTGTTCTGTCATAACGCCGAGGATAAACCCGAGGACACTTGTTTGCCCTAACTCTGCCAAGTTAGTGACCCAATTTTCAAAGTTAACTTTTCACTTCTTAACTTTCGCTACAATTATCGGGGCCAAAACCATCTCACCCCGTTTTTGAAACCCAATTCCAAAGAGTCCAAATAGAAAGCCTTACCTTCGTGCACTCATGCAAACCATTTGTGGATGAAACCCATCCTCGTGTTCGACCCTAGACTACTATACTGGCAGCAGTCAATTACAAGAAGAGAGAGGAACCAGGTGTATATAAATTTTGTTGATTTTAGCTCAGCTCACTGTGTGGCACTTAATCAAAATGAAGCCGCTGTCGGGATGGTGCCAAACTACTAATGGTAAAGTTAAGAGTACTCTAGATCCATATCACAAGTGATAACCTTTTTTAATCTTTTTTGTCACTCGCCATAGAACTCACGGTCATTTCACTTTGCAAGAACAGACTGTTTTTGATTCAGCTAGCTTTTGATTCAGCCATTTTATTGTTGTTAGTTAATTTTAATCTTTTTGCAAGTTGCTCGTTGTTTCTTTTGTTGGTTCCTCAATTTTGTAATGTGTTTATGCAACAAAGGATAGAGACACACGTAGATCGCATAGGATAAGTACACAGCTTAACCTAGCTAGTGAAGTTAGTGTACCAACTGATACCATGGATCCCATACCCAAGAACAACAGTCAACCAGAAACCCCCATGAACTAAAATGCTGCTGAGGAACCATGGAGGATCACATCCACCTCCTAGAGTTAAGGTTCCCATCTCAGATCATTCCCGCCAAGATGTAGCAAAGGAGGCTCTCATTTGGCACTTCTACTCCCCACATATCATGGTAAGGAAAATGAAAAATCCATGGCACTCATATTAGGGATTTTGAGGAGGTTTGCACTACCTTCAAGGAAGGTACGATGGACAAGGATTTGCTGGCTAAAGGCATCATTGACTCTAAGGACAAGGCTGAAGATATGGCCTAACTCATCGAGGCTCGTAACCATTCGAATCAATAGCCAGCAGTGCACTTGAAGAAGCTTTTTCAATACCACAAGACCACAATTTGAAAAGGAAAATTTATACCTTTGCGCCTCATGATGGTGAAAGTTTTACCAAAGGTTAAAGATTTATGGAAACCATCGCTGCATGCCCACATCACGGTTTGACACTGATGTCAGAACCACTTATGGTGGTATGTCTCCTGCCATGAGGCAGCTTTTGGAAACCATGTGTGGAGGAGACTTTTTAAGCAACATCCTGATGAAGCCATGGATTTTTTAAATTACGCTGCTGAAACTTCGAAGGGTCAGGGATGAACCTAAACCCAGAGAATTGGATGATGAGACCGCTCAACAACCAAAGGGGTGGATGCATGCACCGCTCGAAGAAGAGATGAGAGCTAGGATTTCAACCCAGCTTAGGAAAGTAGAGGAGCTTGAAGGCAATTACCCAAGAGGTGCATGCAGGATCGAATCCCGCATACCCAATCTCGCACCAATTTCCAATCTCTACACACTCCAAATGCAGCAACAAGGTCCGGCGGCCCCCGCAGCCGAAGGATTGGCGTTCGAATGTGCAAACATTGTAGATTAACACAAGCCACAACAATCCAATGCTCCATATGGTAAATACCTACAATTCCAATTGAGGAATCACCCTAACCTTGACGGAGACCCACCCCCCGCTATAAATACCACTGGTGCCAAACTCGGTTTCCTCACAAATACAACAACTATCATCCCTTCCCGTGGAGCAAGCCATATTGAATTTGAGGCGTGGTGGGCAACTTTGTTGAGGAACAAAAAGGAATCAATGCAATAACCGTACAAAGGATTGATACCGTAAAGCATGATCAATAAGAGAATAGATGGGCTCGAGAGCAATCTCAACTGTAAAATTGATAACCTACAAGATTCAATCACCAAGATCAATGTTGCGAGACAAGAGAAAGGAGAAGTTTTTCGATTGCTAAATAGTCAAATTCAAAAGAATTCTGAGGTAGGATTATCCAACAATTCGTGAATGGATGAGGTTAAGGCCATAATAACCCCTGAAGGAAAAGTTACTGACGCCCTATGCCAAACCTCGTCAGCACCTAGGCGTGGCAGAATTTGCAACCTGAGGCATATTCTCCTCAGAGGAGGATTCAATGAAATACTCGCATACCACCCCATTTCCAATGCCAAAGCACTTAGAGGAAAGAAGAAGGCAACCTAACAAGCAGTATTTCTGATGTTTTAAGGCAAGTGAAGGGTTAACATACTTTACTACCTAATCAAACAAGTACGCTTATGCAAAAATTTCAAAGATCTTTACAATCAAGAAGGGATTAGGCACAGAAGAAAGTTACTTCTCACCAACATATCAAGCGCTAACTAAAGTAAATATCCCTGGTCAAATAGTAAAGATCCCCGGATTCCGTCACCCCGCCAATATCAAGTGGGAATCGTGACAGAAAAGTCCTCGCTTGATTTGGGGAGCCAGAACCTAATGCCGATTCAGTATACAAGCAAATAGGTTTAGGTGAACTTAAAACCTACTAACATCACACCTCATCAGTCGATAGATCGCTGAAAACCCTAAGTGCGATAGTTGAGGATGTTCAATAAGATAGACAAATTCTACTACCCAAGATTTTGTGGCACGAACCAATTGCAGAACCCAATCATGTACCAATCATCTTAGAAGACCATTTTCGCCATCGCCAATGCAATAATAAATTCGCTTAGGGACGGAGTCATGCAATTAACCTTTGCAACATGATCACGGAGTCAACATCTTTCATTTGAACAACAAACATGAGTTGCGTGAAACCGAAATCAAATTGGCGAAGTTGTTTCACTGATCCGCAGCGTGAAAACACAAAGGTCCAGAAATGCAAGGAGTGATCAGCCAAGAAAAAAAAGATATATTGATCTTGCCATCAACACCCACTCGTAAACCACCAAGCCAATTCAACAAGCCGCCATCGAGAGCAGATCAACAATCAAGCACCCAAAACCAAGGAATTAAATTTGTGTTACTACTGTAGGCTGAGGAGTATTCTCCTGACCCCTTGAGTAAATTCGAAATTGAATCGTTCTTGTTTTCAAAACCGACCATAGTCACGCTTATTTTCTGTCTTAAGTTAGTTAATCAGGTTGGCCAGCTATTTTTCAAAAATTCTTAACTTAGTATTTTTTCTATTTTCTAGTAATTTAATTAGTATAGCATTGTGTTGTGTGCTTAAATTTTAATTATAGTACATATACTTTTGAGAAGAGAATTTTTATTTTAAATATTAATCCAATAATTTAAAAAAAATTCTTCTTTACTGCAAATTAGTGTAATCTATTGAGCTAAATTCGCTAATACATGGAAATTTAAGGTGGAGACTATTCTGCTCCCAAAAACGCTATATAAGCTCGGAGGTGTCCAAAAGGCCACTACACATTCTTTCCCTCCTGGGCCGGTTTTCCCGTGATTCCTGTAGGATCAAGTTGTCGCCACTGCGGTTTCCCTGGAGTCCTGGTTACCGACGCGCCACACTCACCCGTGTGCCGCTACCATCGTCTCGCACCAGCCCCTCTGGGGAAGCCTCGAGCCTCCAAGAATTGCACACTGTCTGAAGCTCCTCGAAGAGTCGTGGAGCGAAGCCTTCACCACGCTGCACGAGCTCCCGTTCATCTCACCGCCCCCACCGAGCCATTACCAGCCGCGCCCGCAGAACTGCCTCGTGCCCCGCCTCAAGATCCAATAGCTTCCCAGCCCCGACAAGGCCTTCAAAGATTTCAAATATAGCCGGGAGCCCGTTCGGGCTTGCTCGCTTCAGATCGCCTGGCACTTCAGAGATCTTCGCCCGTATATATAGTGCACGCTTATATTTTCGAGTCGAGCCCTTTCGAAAGTATTCATTTCGATATCGATATGGTTCGTACTGCGGGTCCCGCCTTCGGCCTCCTGTGAGATTTAGCACGATCGAGAGGGCCCCACTCCCGGCCCGCTCTGCACATCAATATTCCCAGAGGCGATTCCGCAGCTCCAGTGAGTCCCGACGCACACGCGGAGGCTGGACCCCGGCCCCATCGCCCCCGTGTCCCGAGGGGAGGCATAGGAGGGCCCGCGCTCCGGCCCGCACACCCGGCCCAGGGAGTCATCATCTCCCTCGGCCTCTCACGCCGGGGCCAGACTAGCCAAGTGGGAGGCGACCATCACCACGCTTGTCGCCTCGCCGAGGATCTGAGGCCACTATTCGTAGTGGAACCCCATCTCCGTGGAATGTGCGACCCACCGCAGAGAGTTTCATCGAGTCATATTACGACGCCCTCGCAACAGGGTCAATTCCTAGATAACGGAGTCTATGAGGTTGATCGAGAGTATTCACTCCTACCTTCATGACTTCTGGCGTTAGCTGATAACCGAGAGTGGTGTTACGCTCTAACACCCATGACATCCAGGAGCACACCTGGCCCACTAGACTGGGCCAAAGATATGACCGCCTCTGTACTCGTGACGCCAATGGATATTTCGCCGAAGATCGGATCAAGGACACCGCCGCCGCAACTGGGAGGGATACGCAGTCAGTCTACCCGCCTTCACGTGGAGATGGTCCAAAGACCGGCTTTAGACACCACCGGGGTCCAAAGATTCTACAGGAGTGCGCCTCCCGCCGTGATGTCACGCCGACGCACCACTTATTACGTACCAGCTTGTTCCCTCTGCAGCATTATGTGCGTAGGGAGGAGACATCCCTGAGGCGCTTTACCTGGATCTCGTGAGGATTTTGGTTCAAATTCTCCGAAATGGGTGATGGCCTCCCTTTGCATTTCGAGGGAGAAGGTCCACTGAAGGACCCGGCCCGAGCCAGAGCATCCCACTACCGATGATGCCGAGATTCTCTCTGCCATGTTCTCGAGCGTGGTGGATCCTGCAGGAGCCCAAAGCAGAGATGGTGAGCCAGATGTCTACATGTAGTGTCGGGTGACCGGCTACGAGACACTATGCCAGCCTCATTCCATATACGACCACAGATCAGAGAGGGCATCGGTCAGAGGTCGCGGGACCACCACGTAGACGTATATACCCGCCCCCGAGCCCGAGGTACAAAGGACTCTATTTTGATCGTTTCACCTCCATCTCCTCCACATACTACATTAGGTACCAGAAGAAATGCTCCCCTTGCCTTCCTATTCAAAGACATCATTCAATCGGAAAGTACATCCATGCCAAACTGAGGGAGATATCGTGTGTGACGGATGCTATCCGCCACTCATAGCCTACGCAAAGCTGCCCAGATCGAGGTCGCCCAAGGCCATTCCTATGCTGACTCAGATTATGACCCATTCGGTCTCTCATGTTCCTGGTCAAATGAGGGAGCCACCACTGATGTAGAAGCCATTTGATGTTTGGCCGTAGCAGTTAGCTAGACTCCACCACCACCACAAGAAGGAGGTGGTTAGTCTCTTGCATTTTGTATACACGCTTTATCCCGCTTCACCGATTTCTTGATTAGGATTTTTGTAATAGCTTATAAGAGGGCAAAGGATATTTTTGTGTGTTTAGCTTGATATTCATGTATTAGCCACTTTGGCCATATCAAAAGCTATTCGGGGCTTATATATTTACAAATTTTTTGTATATATCATGTTTCAGGTTTTACAGTGTAATGTTTTTTTTTCTTACTGATACCTGAATTGCTTCAATTGGACAATTGAATTGCTTCAACTGGACAATTGAATTGCTTCAACTGGACAATTGAATTGCTTCAAATTGGACAATTGAATTGCTTCATGTTGGAAAATTGAATCACTATTTGTCACCTCTATGTTAGAACAAATTCCATGCTTGAATTAAATTCGTCGCTTGAAGTTCCCGCATGCTCAAATTTTGAAATTTCAGATGCTAATTCACACACTGCACTCCACTTATTTAACAGTCGTGAATTTGTTCGCCTTTCGCTTGCATACGGCCTTAAGCATACTGGGTAACTTAGATAGGTTTAGAAAGGCCCATAATTAAGACCAATGTTGTCTTCCAAAAAGAAAAGAAAAGAAAAAGCAAAAGAAAAAAAGAAAAAGAAAAGAAGAAAAAAGCAAGAAAAAGTCTTGAAGCTTTGTCTTGAAAACTCGAAAGCACGGTCCAGGTATATGATAAAGCCTTTGAAGCCCGATGCCCTAAGCCTTAATTGGTTGGGAGTCATCGACGGGGTTGTTCATTACATGGGTGGATAGGTGAAGTTTAATGACTTGTGGGTGCTTAATTTTCGTCATTCGAGTCCGGGGTGAAGCCTTTAGAGCAGGTGGTCAAGGATCCTTTCGCTTGATGCCCTAACCTACCTGGTCAGAGTCATCATGACCTCGTTACACGGACTTTGGTGAAGTCGAATTTAAGTATCGTATCCTACATTATACTGAAAAGAAAAGTGTAATCTAGCCCTATCTAGGTTGTTCAATAACTTAAGGCCATGTCGTTGCTAGGTTGGGGAGGTGGCAATTTTATGTTTTGTTAGCTTAACTGGGTTACATAAAAAATCATTAGACTTAGGTGGAAATTCAAGTCGAGAATTATGGATCCACATTAATTCCAGAATTGTTCTTGTATGGTTTTGATTCTTCATATCGTTTACAACTTTGATTTCAATTTCGCCTTAAGGTAATGTTTATATGTATAAAAAACCCTTTGAATCATAACCTTTTGTAAATCACCACATGCATCTCCTCTTTTCTTATTTTGTATCATTAGGACTAGCAACGTCTGGTTGGGGTGTGTGATTAATGCCCAAAAAGTGCAATTTTGAACTCTATATTAGATAGGTTTTGAGTGCTTTTTGCGCAGACATCATGTCATTTATACCAATTGAAGTGTTCTAGTCTTCTTAGTAGCACTTATGCCACATTTGGGAGGGTATTTTTGGTTGTTTCAGAAGCAGACACTTTTGAGTTCAATTTCAATACAAATGATGAATCATGAAGTTGGAATTCAAGTCTCATCCATCAACCAGCCTAAGAATCAATGAGAAAACAAAGGCAAAGTGAAGAAAATTCGATGCGCTTGAAGGCATTATGCAAATAAGGATCAACAATGCAGAATTCGTTGCTTATGAAAGTTCACGAAGATTGCGAAAATTTCGCAAACTCCAATAAAATGCCAAATTCCGCTAGACCACCCAAATTTCCTCGCTAGCACCGTTCTCAGCGAAAATAATTGATTTTCACGAAGAATTTCGCTTAGTTAATAAATTTCCGCTAGCTAGCCAAATTGCCCACCCCAATGAATTTCGTTCGCTAGACTGATTTCGCTTAATTAGCGAAATTCTTCACCTCAATCTAAAAATCGATGCCTCGTCATGCTTTGTACTAATGCCAAAACCGCCTCCAAACTTATATTACTTAATTGTCCTATAACTTAGCCAATTTCATAGGTTTTTTGGTATTTTCATGCCTTGTGGTGGCCTATATAAGCCCCTCTTGTTTTGTAACCAAAAGAACAATTGAAGGGAAGGAACAATTCGGGGGAGAGAAGATATTTTGTAAGTTTTCATTTTTGTAAATAAAGTCTTTTATTTTAGGTTTTGCTTTTATTTCTTTTCTCTCTTCTTCTCTCCCTTTCCGCCGCTAAACACACCTCGAGGATGACAACTCACAGACAAGCCAAGGTTTCCTTTCTTTGAAGAGGAAGGAAGCCATTGGTGGTGGGGCATATGCATGTTGTCCTCTTGTACTAAAGCTACATGTAGTGTATTTATGGCCCTTATATTCTCAAAACATGGTTGCATAACATTGAATGTCATCACACTTGGCCAATACTCTCCATGCTTTAGATCCAAGCAGATGTTCAAGGAGAGAGGTACCGTGATTCTTGGGATGGTCTTTACGAGCCTCTAAAAATGATATTTATATGTTAGGTTTCTCAAATTAAGGCTGTATAGCATTTAATGTTGATTTGGCCAATACTCTCCATGCTTTAGGACTATGATTCTTTAGATGGTCTTTACGAGCCTCTGAGATGATATTAAATGTTAGGGTTTTAAACTATGAAGGGGTCATAACTACATACTACCTGTATTGACTCAAATAGGAGTTGTTTCATGGGTGAGGTTTGCTAGTTAAACATAGATCCGGTTATGCTGGACTATAGGTTGCTTGTCATACGAGGATAAAACCCGAGGACACTTGCTGGGCCTCTAACTCTGCCAAGTTAGTGACCCACTCTTCAAAGTTAACTTTTCACTTTTTAACTTTCGCTTATACTATCGCCAAACCATTCCCACTGTTTTGAAACCCAATTCCAAAGAGAGTCCAAATAGAAAGCCCACCTTCGTGCACTTATGCATACCATTTCTAGGATGAAAACCCATCCCGTGTTCGACCTATACCAATTATACCGCAGCAGTTTGACTACCTGAAGAGTAGGAACTTAGGTGTATATAAATTTTGTTGATTTTAGCTCAGCCTACTGTGGCACGAATCATTTATAAAATGAAAGCATGCGAAAATGAATAGCATGAGTATATGTTGATATAAAGGCATTATTTTGTAAATGCATTTTGTTGATTGTAATTGTTTATGGGCTTGCCCATAATGAAGTGCTTCCGTGTAATTAAAAAGTCTAAAATGGACTAACACAAACAAAATGTTTTGAGAAGAAAATTAAAAATGTCGGAGTAAACCGGGCTCCAGCTTGGATCCGCCAACCGGGTCAAGTCGGGGATTCGGGTCGCGACACTTTTGAAAACGAAAATTTAATAAGACAAAACAAAATGTTTCAGGGAAGATGGGAAAATGCCGGAGTAAACCGGCTCCATCTGGATCCGGCCAACCAGGTCAAGTCGAGGATTCGGGTCGCACACTTTGAAAACAAAATTTAATAAAACCAAACAAAATGTTTGATCAAAATGTCACTGAGTAAACCTGCCTGTGCCTTGATCCGCTAACCCGTCAAGTAGGGATTCGTCGCTGATTAATTTTGAAATGAAAATTAATAAAACGATAACTAAAAGAATTAAACGGGCATCCCGAATCATGAAATGTAATTGCTAAAAGGATTTGATTAATGGCTTCGGTCGTGATAATGATATGATCTAATATGTATTGGTATTAGTCTGATTTGACCCTGCATGTATTTAATATGACTTGATATGTTCCGATTTGCCATTGTAAATGTATGTTTCTGTTTTCAATATGATCTAGCATGCCATACATGTAGAAGATATGAATTGAAACTTCTGTAAAATGACATGACACATGGAGGTAATACTAACAAGATAATGATATGGAACTGAAATGATAAAATCTACATGTATAATATGATATGAGTTAGAAGTCACATAAGAATAGGCTTCGTATACGCATAAGGAAAGTAAATGTAAAAGATAGTGACGGCGATTATCATATCAGTCGCTACTGCCTATATGTTCCCACTAAGCTGCAGTTTAGCACGTGGTGTTCAATCCGTAGGCAATCGAAGAGAGATAAAGAGGACAGACATTCCACCCGCGCAGACGCCATTTCAGAGATAGGTGCCTACCAAAGACTGCTCCAAGCAATCTCCGATGTTTGCAATAGATATGTACATGTATAGTATTTGTATAAGAAATGGGACTTAGTATATGTATAGATTTTGATGGATACCACCCGGTGGTAGTTCTTTGTATATGTAAATGATTTTTGGTTATTACAAAATTTGGCTTCAGACACTACAGTACAAGTACAAAACCAAAAAAAAAAAAAAAAAAAAAGAGTAAAGAGCCCCAGATTTCGCACTCAAAACCGCCCGGATTCGCCAATCAGTCGGATCGAATCTGTGGCATGACAATTGTTATTGGTCGTTATCATTTATATGTTCCCACTAAGCTGCAAAGCTTAGCACGCGTGTTCAATCCATGTAGGCATCAAGAGGAGATAAAGAGGACAGATATTCCACACCAAAGAAGACGTGGGCTATCCGTAGATAGGTGCTCACTCAAAGACCGTTCTCCGCGATCTCCGATGTTTGTATTTAGATATGGTACATGTATAAGTATTTGTATAAGTAAATGGGACTTAGCATATGTGTATAGATTTTAATGGATACCATTCTGGTAGCGTCTTGTATATAAATGATTTTGGTTATTACAAAAATTGTTTGTATAACCACAGGCGTTCAGCCCTCGGTGAAAAAAAAACAGTAAAGAGTCCCAGATATATGGTCTCGCCCTGACTAGCTCAAACCGGCCAACGGTCGAACCGGGAATGGGGGCGTGACAATACAAGTAATAAAAGTGGATATTTAAAGTCCAGATATCGTTCCCATGAGGAATGATGATAAATCAAAAGACTAACTACCCCAACTACTCAAGATCATTACTATTTGAACTCTACTGTTATGATGATGAGATGACTAAAAAGAATTTTAATTCTAGATTTAATTCCTTAATATGCATGAAAATAATTTTTAATAACAAAAATGGGTTTGAGAATTCACTGAGTGAGACAAAACTGGATATAGATCAATGAGTAATAATCAATTTCTGCATCTTATAAATTCATAGCTCAGCCATAAATAGAAAACCGAGCTCATTAAAGATGCATGGTCAGATAGTTTGATTTCTCCCTTAACCACACTTTTCACTGATTAAAGGTTCATATTCATTTATGAGACATGATTCCAATTAGTTACTTGTAATTTGTAACCCTCTATCTAAGATTTAAGTATTTTTCCTTTTTAGTACTTTTACCCAGATATTAGGACTGGAGAATTCTTGCCCCCATAGACAAGATATTGCAAACCTTCTCCAATTTAATTGACACCTCATCCTTCATTTCTGATGAAAATTTCCATCTCCTTGATTAGATCTTTGCAATGGGACTTAATCACCCGCAGTAAAAGAGAAGAGACCATTGAGTGATTAAACTAATACTTCATTCATCTATCCTCAAATTACGAGTAAGTTGGTGATCTATTTGAGTAACCCATCATAGTTCATTAGTTCCTTAGTATTAGTCTACCATACCCACAAAGAACAACTCTATACTCTCAGGATTCTCCATCTCTGTGTCACGTAGAGGGCCTCCTGGAAATCAGAGTAAGATACAGGACCTTGCTTGGGTACACGGTACTAGTATTAGGAACAAATAAATTCAAAAACAATACTAATCAAATAAATTCAAGAATTCTAATTAAGGCGTTCTTCCACCTTGTGCATAAAAATGACTATCATTATTAACCCATTTCTAGAGAGCTCAACTTTTCAAAACTGATTCACTCATATCGCTGGATCAAATCGATCGTGAAAATTCACCTAAATCACAAACTAACTAAAATAAATGAACTCCAAAAACTCATCCTCCATTTAAATTAGACAAAGAATGAGAAAGATGATCATAAATAAATTCTAGCCTCGAAGCCGCACTTCCACCAATACCCAAATCCATAAATCTAAAGAATACAAACTAAAATCTACATTGAAACCTCACTCAAAACTAACTCTACCAAAAATAAAAAATAAAATAAAATAAAAAAATAAAATATACAAGAGTCTTCAACTACCCGCACGCCTCGCTGGCGTGCCGCACAATGCCCTAGATACAGCCTATTTATAGACTTCTAACGTTGGGTCGCACTTCATAATTGCGTTGTGGATCCCCAAAATTGGCCCAAATCGTCAATTGGCCGTGACAATATGAAAGTTATGTCAGAACAGAGTTTTCGCCTTTGTCGTCGCTCTATCGTAGCATGCAAATTTCCTTCTATCACGAATTGCCATCCGAGCTCTTTCTGGATTCCTTCGGATGCACTTTGATAATGTCGCGACACTTTGGTGTAGCGCCTTGTTCTTGTCGCGAACATGAATGTCTTGTGTCACGACACCAAACCCGTTGCAAATCCGCCTTCATGTCTCGTTTCGAGTCTCGGTCACAACATAATTTTCCTTACCACAACAAACATTTTCCTTTTAGCTCACAACTCATGACAAAGTTTTTCCTGCTACGGCAGATTTCTTTGAGCTCTTAGAAATTTTATCATACAAGAAACTCCTCGGGTCACGCAGACTCTTTTCTTTTCTCTCTCTAATTCTTGTCGCTGTTAGTTTCGTTGTTGCGACATAGAAATCTTTGTTACGACATGCTTAACTCGGCTAATCTTAGTTCTTCTTCTATTTCTATCGCGACTTGTCACGATAGAATTCTATCATTCTATAACTTTTATTGTCGTGACAAAAAATTTCTCTGTAGCGATAGAGATTCTGCCTTTAATTCTTTACTATGTCGCAATATGAGTTTCTTTGTCGCCATTCTTTTTGTGTTGCTCTTCAAATCCTTGTCGCGACAGAGAATTCACCTCCTTCATGTTTTGTTTGTCGCAACAGAGATTTTGTTGCTCTTAGTTGTGAATTATGAATGTTATGTCACAAATTTTCTTTACGACGTAAATTCCTCCTTTCGAGTTTCATTTCGTTATGAAAACTTTGTTGCAACATAAAAACACTTGTCTCAATTGACTTGTATTGTATTTTTAGCATTTTCTATCGTGACAAAATTGTCTTTTGTCGTGACAGAGTTCATCTGTTAGTCTTTAGATTTTTAAGTTGCGACAAAGGAAATATTATCGCGACACAGCTCCTTTGCTTTTTGCCTTGATCATTGTTACGACAGAGTTAAGGATTGTTGACAAGCCAGAATGTTCCCTTAAAATACCCTAACAGTTTTTGTATCATGTTTAGGTATAAAATAAAGTAAATGAAATTTTTTCTCGAATTTAAATCCTAAGAACAAAAAAAATATAATAACCCTAAAATTTGATAGAAGCCAAATAAAATTTAGTAAAAATGTCAAATGGGACCCAAGGTCTTAAATGAGGAGTGTAGTGTTAAAAATATGAATGAAATGAAAATGAATGTGAAATGAAGCTTTAAAATAAAAATAATGAGAAATGGGAATTAGTGTGTAGGCCAAACAAGGCCTTATGAAAGATTTTGACTTAAGACCTAATTTGGTCTTGTAAAAGGGCATAACTCTCATTTGTGCGTTTTGGGTTTGGAGAGAAAGAGAGACACAGATTGAGAGAGAAGAAGGAGAAGCCATTGTTAGTGATTTCTTCTCCATGTAAATAAGAGATGAAGTGATCAAGAAGGAGGAAGAAAGAAAAGAGAAGAAGAGCTTAAAGGTAAGAAAAACTAAACCCTAACCTTTTCGTGTTTGGATTTGGGAAAACCTAACCTTATGTAAAAGTGATTTTGATTGGTTGTAGATTAGTTTTGAGGTTGTGTTGGGTTGATTTTTGAAGTGTATTGTTGATTGGTATTGGTTTGGATTGGTTTTAAAGAATGTTTGTAAAAGGGAAATGTTGGGTTTTCAAAGGAGTTGCTGTCAAAAATTTATCAAAACCCCTGTTTTTGTTTTGGCTATAGATTAAGTTATAATTATCAAAATCAAGTGATTCCAATTAGCAAAGAACCATAAGAGATAGGGATACAAATGTATAGAAGGTACCATGAGAAAATTGTAGCACTAAGAGTCCTGAATATGGGCTTAAAAGTGAGTTTTCTGGTAGCCTACTGGTATGCTCTGCTGTGTTGTGGGTGTTTACATAAGTTGAGTTTCACTCATCCAAATTGAGTGATTCAAAATTATGGGTAAACTATACTTCTAGGGGAATAATTTAATTAAAGTTAGTGTAATTAAATTGTAAACCTGAAGTGCCCAGAAATCTTTCAAAGTAGAGCTATGTGCAGATTTTGTTTTGCAAATTAGAGTAGTCTAGATGTAAAATGCAGTAACTTGAGTTTAGGTGATCCAAATTGAAGAAGAAAACTTAGAACCATAGGTTCAAATGAGTGAAGATACCATTACAAATTTGCTTGATTTGGGCGACCCTTAAATCGGAAAACAATGGGTGATCCAATGAGTCGGGCATATCGACCAGTTTGACATTAAAATGCCAGATTCTGGAAGCCATAGTTATCCAAATGAGATGATTCCAATTCCTACTGGAAATAGAACTCCTAGAATAATCGACTAATATGTGATTTTCATTATATTTGAATAAGGGCTGACGAGGAGGAAAGCCCGTATTGAAGTCGAGATTTCGAATATTGGAATCAAAGTGACGATTTTTTGTTTGTTCTCAAACTCTTTCTCTATTTCTAAAATATTTGAATAATTATGAAATGATTTGAATTTTGGAAATGATTGAAAAGAAAGTGCATATTGATTTGTGTTTGAAATGATTTGTTTTAAGTGATTTGAGACAATTTCTTGTAAAACGAATTTGCATAAGAAAATTGCATGAATGTGAAAGTGTTCTATTTGCATACAAATGTATATATACTATTGTAAATTGTATTGAATGATTTTAATGCCCTTAAAATAATGTTAACTGTTAGAATTCGAGTTAAGGATAAATTGGTATACCAATAAGAGTCGAACAAATGTACTATTGTGGCATACCGATCCGTAGCCCAATGGGACAGTATCGGTAGTGTACACCAACCAAGTACATATTTTATATATATATATATATATATATACTCGGTCAGTGTTCTGTGAGGGACCGCTCTGTGATTCGCTATCCTATGCAACTCAAAGCATAGGTTAAATTCGATAAGGGAAAAATGATAATGAGATTGAAAAGTGCACGATTTGTGCTTTGAGTGATTCTTCTTTCTTCTTCTCGCTTATGAAAATGCATAGCTTCGAGATGACCAATGAATCAGTAGAATAATTTATCAATAAATATATAGATACGTATTTGCATCGCATTGGTAATTGAAAATTGTACAAAAGCATTGTTTTATAAATATTGCATGTTTCTGATTTAAAATGAAATGAGGAGAGAATAGAACTCAGAGAACCAATTAAGCATGAAATGCTAAGCGTGTTGCTTTTATCAACGCGTTAGCGCTCGCGAATAGTGCATAAGAGTGAAGACGCATTGCCACGTGAGTCAACGCCAGCCATTCGGAGGAGAAGTGAAACCTCGCACACTTACATGAAATTGAATTGACTCTTTTTGTATATATCTGTGAAAGTTAAACTCTAATTCTATTTCGTAAATGTTTTTGATATTAAAAACTTTGATAAATTTTGTAAATGATGGTACGAATGTGAGTTATCCCAAATGATGAGCCTCAGAAAATGTTTAGGTTTTCGTAAAATGTTTACGTATATTTTTACATATACCAATGAGTATTTGAAATGCTCTTGGCATTGAAAATGTATTTCACATTTGTATTGAAATTTTTATTTTTTTCTTTTTATTTGGATTGAAATAAGTGAGGATTGCGCTCCCCATATATGGTCTCGGATCCTAATCGGGTCGGGGTTGGGTACAGCGTTGACTGGTTCTACAATTTTCTTTTCATTATTCTTTAGCAATGTCGCGAGATAGAATTCTTTGTCTCAACAAATATTCTATTTATGCCTGAAGTTTATCTTGGACTTTGTTGCGACATATAGCCGGTCGTGACACGTAGTTCTTCGGTTCGTTGAATTGCGGTCACTACATACAAAACTATGCGTCGTGACAAAGACTGCTGTAGTTTCCATTTTTTCGCTTCTTTTCTGCACGTTTTGTCTCTTTTTTCAATTAACACCTTCAAAACACAAAGTTGGTGAATGTTCCATAATTTGGCATACAAATAGAGCTTAAACTGTTAAAAACATGCCAAAAAAATGGATTAAAATAGATGAGTTTAAGACTCATCAATACCTATGGATTTTAGAAATTCTTATTTGTTAAAGTAAATCATATGTATGGAACAAATACATGATTTGTATGAAAAGTATGTTTTTGTCAATTTTTGAAAAAAAAATGTGCATTGGTTTCTATAGGCCCCGTTAACGGGTGATAATAGTTGCCAGAATAGGCCCCGTCAACGGGTGATAGTAGTTCACAGTCTAGGCCCCGTCAATGGGCGATAGTAGTTGATAACATAGGCCCCATCAACGGGTGATAGTAGTTGACAATATAGGCCTCGTCAACGGGTTAGAGTAGTGGACAAATTTTTTTTTGGAATGGATATTTTTGAGAAGTAAAGTTGTATTATGAAAGTAAGTATATATATAAAACTAGATTTTGCATTCATGAATTTTATGGGATTTGTGAAGAAAAAAATAATGTTATATCTATGAATTGTGAATTTAAGGTATGCGATCCATAAAACTGCATTAAAACCTCTCATTAGGCTTTTAGCTCACTCTTGTGGATTAAATATTTTCAGGTAGTATAGAATATGGCGAAGAGTGATACTGGGTAGGAAGGGAATGCGGTTAATGATATGGAGTGGAAGCATTGAAGGAATAAACAAAAAATAAAATTAAAAATAATAATATTAATAATAATACCACTGAGACTGTTAGTTTATTTGGAGTTTTTTTAATCGAGTGGTTGCAAGTTTATGTTTGGAAGACATTTATTGACAGATTTTGGGAGAATTAGTGTACAAATTTTATTTAAATTTTTTGGTTTCCAAATTTGGATTCAATTTGAGTTATGATGATATACAGGCTAAACAAGATTCTATGAAGAAGATTTTCTTTTTTTTGGTGACATTCACATATGGGATTTTAAGACCTCATATGTGAAATGACAGTAATGCCCCTTAAAATGGAATTAGGGTGTTACAAATTTACTCCCTATCTTAGGACGATTGGTGATGAAATACTTGTGGTATCTCTATATGTCAATGATTTCCTCATGACAGGAAGTAGTATAAAGAATATTGATATTTTTAAAAGGGAAATGAAGGATGTTTTTTAAATGACTGATCTTGGGAAGATGACATTCTTCCTTGGCAAGGAAGTTTAACAAAAGAAGAATGATATCCTTATATGGCAGCATAAGTATGCCAAGGAGATTCTAAAAAAATTCAACATGGATGGGTGTAAGTTCAACATGGATAGGTGCAAGCCAATTTCAACCCCAATGAATCAAAAGGAGAGCTTTGCAAGGAAGATGGAGTTGAAAAGATAGATGAAACGCTATACAGGTGCCTAATGTATTTGACTACAACTAGGCCATATATTAATCATGTTGTGAGTTTGCTATCAAGTGATTGGGCTGGATGTTTTAATGATATGAGAAGCACCTCATGTTACCGCTTTAGCTATGGTTCTAGGGTTTTTTCATGGTGCTATAAGAAGCAAGAAGTCATAGCTCAATCCATAACAGAAGCAGAATATGTAACCACTGCGAATCAAGCCCTTTGGATTAGAAAACTGATGGCAGACTTGCATATGGAGTAAAGGAAAAGTGCACAGATACTTGTAGACAATCAAGCTGCAATTTCAGTTGCAAATAATCCAGTATTTCATGACAAAACAAAGCACTTTAAGTTGAAACTTTATTTCCTATGAGAGGTACAAAGAGAAGGAGAAATATAGTTGATCCATTGCAAAAAAGAAAATCAAAAAGCTAACATCCTCATCAAGGCACTTCCCAAAGCCAGATATGAGTTCTTGAGAAAAAGGCTTGGGGTTTGTAGCTCTAGAACCAAGGAGGAGTTTTGAATTACTTGTCTTAGAAGCTGCTGACATGGAGTTGAAGTTATCAAAATCTATTAGGATTGATTTAGTCTTCTACTCTTTCTATTATGACCTAGTTTTCAACTATTTTCTAGGAGATTTTTGTTAAGTAATGTGCAACAGATTTGGCTGCATTTCTTTTGAGTATTTACCACCTAATTGTTGCTTACAATTACAGTGAATTGGCAAAAAATAAATATATAGGGGGTAGGAAGGTTGGTGATTATACACACACAATGACAAAACCCGACCCGGATACCCTTCCAGGGTTCCCCGGGTGGTCCCGCCTAGTGAAGTTCCATTATACAAGAGATCCACAATGGGCCTAAATAAATTGGGTATCAGAGTACCGCATGTGCTTCTCGCTTAGGTGTGGATTGTATAATGCCCACAATTTAATTGACTTCATTATCAAGAACCTTATAACCTGAATTTATTCATCACATAAAAATTTGATGCATAAAACATATAACATCATGTCGTACAATTAATCATGGAAAATACAATAATCATAACTATTGAAATGGTTATGCCTTACTCAGAAACCAACAATGTACCGTACCATATAAATCAACTATGTACCATACCATATACACCAACGATGTACCATACCCTATACACCAACAATGTACCATACCATATACACTAACGATGTACCATACTCTATATACCAACGATGTACCACACCATATACACTAACGATGTACCATACCATGTACCTATCCTAAACCGTGGGACATCCCACCTCACGATAACCAACATCGGGGAATATTGTGGTAAAACTAATGATGATAAACCGTCGGTAAACCCGACCTCACGACACCGTGGCAAACTCGGGACACCAAACCGGCTTCGGGGTAAACTCGACTTCACGGCCGTGAATACGATACGACCGCTGGATAAACCCAACCTCACGGCACCGTGGAAAACTCAGAATACCAAACCGTCGGGTAAACCCGACCTCACCTACCGTGGAAATATCGTAACCGCGGATGCAACCAACCTCACGACACCGCGGAAAACCCGTATCACCAAACCCGTCGGTAAACCCGACCTCACGGCCGCGGGAAATAATATATAACCATTGGATGTAACCAACCTCACGACACCGTGGCAATCTCAATATACCAAACCGTCGGGTAAACCCGACCTCACGTCGCGGAAATAATATATGTAACCGCTGGATAACCAACTTCACTAATAATCGTGGCAACTTTACACTATAATATAAATACTGAACCCAATCTCCGGACAATATGGTACATCACCTTATAACTTCCAACACAATGTCCTCACTCACGTGTACTTTTTCCAACGTCACCGTATCTTAAGTTAAGAATTTATGAATTTACTTTCCACAACTCAATCAACTACATTGAAGATCTTTAGTTCATCAATCTGGGTCGAAATTTGAGAAATAATTCTCAATGACTATATCTTAACCAAATTTTAAACACATATATTTCAAAATCCATTTCATAAAACAATAATCTTTCAAGGGGGTTTAAAACCCTATCCACATACCCCAAAATATCTAAATACCGCAGACTCATCCACGAACCCAGTACAACTTCCAACCGCTAAATGTCGACAAAATTTACATGAAATGATAACTTGTTTTTATATGAGACCGATAATCGCATTTGTATGCAACCTGACCATTTGATCAAAGCAGTATATATGTAAAATATTTAATCACAATAGATATATCAACATAATACCCCAAATCTGTTGCCCAAAACATATAAACCACTCACGGACTATGGCCTTTCAGTCCTGGCTTTCCCTGCATAATCGTCTCAGGCCGACGTGAGTGCACATAATATAGATAAAACACCACTTGAAACTAATAGCAACGACAACATTAGGATGCCCCGGAAGCCTTAGAATAACTTTTAGAACTATGAAACCATCTATATTGGACTTTGACGGATCCAATTACACAGTGCGCCCTATAGGCCCGATACCCAAAATTGGGGCTTTTCACCCGGGAGCTAATTTCTCAAAATTGAACCATCCAATAATTCCTACAAACGTCAATTCTAAATCTAACTTCGAAATTTTAGATTTGACCAGTGGTACTCTATTTTAGGGTCCCTGACTTTCGGTAATTACACGAAACAACTAAAAATGGAAAACCCCAAATCAACGGCGTCCAGGAATTTGCAAACCACATATCAATGGAAAGCCTAAGAGACCAGGAACTCATCAAAGTACCATTACAACGAATTAACGGGTGCTGTGGTGTGGAGAAACTCGATCAACCGTGAGCTGTGCTGTTTAAATTAGTAACTTTCAAACGGTGAGAATCGCAAAGGGACCACGTGAGTTAGGTCAAAAATGGTGGAAAGAGCTATGCGGGTGGCCGGGTAACCCGAAAAATCCGCAAATCCGATGAAAAAGCTGCGACCTTGGTCGGGTTCCGGCAAGGCGTGGGGATCGATCACGTCGTAGTCGGTTGGCGTGGTACCACGGTCGGCATGTCCGGTGAGGTGGCACCTCACCCAAGTTCGGCGCGTGTAGCTGGTGGTTGGCCGAAGGTGCCTCCTCTGGTCCAATCTTCCACGGCGAGCAAAAGGCTAAACGACCCAACTTGTGTTCCCGGTTGGGAGAGCTTTTCCTAGGGTTGGAGCTGAGAGGTGTTTTGGGGGCTAGGGGTTTCGTACCATCTAGCTATGTTTTATATGGGTCCACAGGTGGCTTCGGTGAAAAATTCAGACCAGGGGCAGGTACCGATGAAAGTGCTGCGCCAGAACTTCTCACTGGCCATGGCTTTTTATCAGTAAGTTGGATTAGACGCTCCACCGTCATGAACTTGTATAAGTAGAACTACGAGATGGTGCTTTGGATTACCCTAAATAATTCCCTCCTCGAAAAGTCAAACTTGGTCAACGGTCAAACTTGGTCAAATTGGTCAAAACTCGTATTATTGCCGAAGTGCGGTCGTTTACAACCTACCCCCTTAAAGAAAAATTTAGCGAGAGTCGTACACGATAATAAATGGAAGAAGATGAGTCTTGGTCTCGCATTTAGTCCTCCGTTCCCAAGTCGCTGGCTGATCTGGACACAATGAATTTTCTTTAAATGATTCTCCATTCCAACATAAGGGAGTCACGACATTGTTTCCCATACAATGCCTCATAAACGTGACATTTACCAATGCTTGAGTGGTACCCGACTTGTCACACAGAATCCAGCCGTGTGGTTTATGTTACTATTTTTTATGTCTGACTTGAGTCTAAACTCCACTTAAAGTAATCACACGGAAGGCATAAATAAAACGCCCTCCTAGTCTCAAACCTACACATATCGATGCAGTTAATTCCTCAATATTGCAAAACTATACACCCTTGATCAAAATAACATTTACACAAGGTTCCAAAACCCAGGTAGCTACCTGTGACGAATGTACAATGATCCACAAAAGGCTGGCATCCAAATATACAGTGTGAATATCCACATAACGCTAAATATTCATCAAAATGTATACTCAACCACCAACAAGCTAAAGTTGGCACTGCGAATCTTCACATCCTCAAAAACCTGCGGTCGAACTTTCATGTGCAATTTGGTCACATTACCTACATCTAAGGTGGAGGAAATAATGGGGAGTGGTTCGACAACTTCGATAGTGAATCCCCTAACAGCCATGCTCATAAAAACATTTGAATTTATACATAATTCATGATATCGTAAACATGAGCATCTTAAATAATAGGTTGAGGATGGAAACACAGTGCGATACTACCACCATCTCAACTGCCTCATCGGTGACTCCTTTGGGCTTTCACCAGGGACCCAACCCGATCATCGAACAACGACAAATTCTTGGGACTTACCACCAAAGGGATATGCCACATCCAGGTATAGCGACAAATTGCTTTCGGACTTACCATGGGATAGCCACCCATCCTGTATATGCGGCGACCTTTACGGGACCAGCCCGGGGGGACTAGTCATCGCCAGTGTCCATACATCAAATCAGGACTCGCCGCAGTCTCATACCCATTGTCATACTTTTAATCAATTTACTTATAGCATTTAACCACATGGATATTTAAAAATATCATGTACCCGATTAATTCAAGATTTCCATATATAAAAATATACGTTTATATCACTAGAAAAAATCACAGTCAGCTTGGAATGGTACGAGTTCCCACGACATCAAACCACGGTCTGGCGGGAGAAGGTTATAACATCCCTACCTCCCTTAGTGGATTCAAAGTCCCGCCAAGTCTCAGTCGAAACCGAGGCTACTCAAAGTTACGCAAATAACAAATCATAAGATTCCTTAGCCTCTCTGTCAAATTAATACACAAAATTACTCGAAGTGGTCTATTACTTTATCACCACTCGACTCACATATATCCTTATACCTTCTGACATAAACCTTGATCCCCAAATTCCTCTCTCTTACACTTACTAGGATCAACATTTAACACTCATTATTATTAGGGTTACACAAACAACGCACTCAACACAAAACACCTCTTGTATTCCTATCTCCACATTACTCATTTGAAGATAAAGTGCTAAGGGTTCTTTCGACTAAGAATCACAGTCAGGCACCCAAACTTGAGATATGTCCTACACAACATAGCCCCACTTTTTCCATAAGTTCTCAACCAATCAACCCAAACACTCAAACACACATTGAAACCACTCTATTCAACCCGAAACATCTTCCAAAACACACCTTAAACAAGAAGCTAGGGTTTTGCCAACTCATCACTCAACCAATCTAAGTATGGATGGAAGACCCGGTTCATTAAATCCATGAAAGCTGCTGGGGCATTGGTGAGGTCGAAGACGATCACTAAAACTCATAACGCCCATATCTGTAGTCTTGAATGTCGTCTTGGGAATGTGCGGAGATTCCTAATCCTTAGCCCGATGGGACCTTGACCAGAGTCACCCTTGGAGAACACTCTTGCACCACAGGCGATCAAATAGATTATGATCCAAGGCGAAGGATGTTTAGTTCTGAGAATGGTGACCTTATTCAGCATCACTGTAGTCTATACACAACCTGCAAAGATTGCCATCGGGAAGGAGAACTATATTCCATGAAAAGAAATGAAACATAAACGATTCAAGGATAAGGTTATGAAGGTATACAAAACACTAGATAAAGGTTGCAATGAGTGTACAACCCAAAGAATTTCGAGAACCTAGAGCTCGATACCAGCGACAGAGACCGACCGGATACCCTTCCGGGGTTCCCAAGATTAGTCCCTTTAGTGAAGTTCCATTATATAAATCCACAGGGATTTGTCTGAAGGACCCCGCCCAAGCGAGAGAAGTAAACACATGCGATGCTACAATACCCCATTTATATGCCAAAGATCCACAACGACTTAAAATCCTGAACGACCTATCATAATTGTAGGTCATAACCTCAACTCACATAATAAGGACTCATAAGAGTACAATACGAATATCAGAGCATTCTAAGAGTATTTGCGAATTTAGAGTTACAAATGAAAATAAATAGGTCCAACAAAACAAAGACAGGATAGGTGGAATAGGAGTCTTTGCTGTTGTCGCGGAAGAGCGTGTTGAATGCGCAGTGGGCTATAGTTGCCGGGACCTAGGGAACGATTTAAAACAATAAAACGTGAAATAAATCTCGGTGAGTGGCATAATTTATAAGGAAAATAATATTTTATTTTTAGAATTTCTCTCTCAAGACCTCATATTCCACTCCTTTGTAAGGTTCCCAGTTTAGCGAAACATTTCCGCAAAACCAAACTTTACGAAAAATCCAACAATATGAAAGTGTGCTTTTGATAATTTAACAAAAGCTTCATTATCAAAACCTTATAACACACGAATTTATTCATCACATAAAAATTTGATGCATAAAACATATAACATCATATCATTTACAATTAATCATGGAAAATACAATAATCATAACTATTGAAATGGTTATGCCTTACTCGAAAACGACAATGTAAATTACCATATAAATCAACTATGTACCATACCATATACACCAACGTGTACCATACCCTATACATCGGCGATGTACCATCTATATACACCTTGATGTACCATACTCTATACCCTTGGTATTTACCACACCATATACACACTAACGATGTACCATACCATGTACCATCACTAGCGAAGTGGGACATCCACCTGATAATAACATCGAGAATATTGTGATAAATTAATAATGATAAGCCCAGGTCGGTAGAGCGACCTCACGGCAAGTGGCAAACTAAGAATACCAACCGTCGGAGTAAGCTTGAGCCTCACGATCGTGGAGTAATATATATTTGTTGGATAAAAGCCACATTACTCCAGAACCTTTTAGTGGCAAACTCGGAAATACCAAACCGTCGGGTAAAGCGACCTCACGGTAGTGGAAATAATGTGTAACGGTCGGGTTATAATAACCTCACGACAAATGTCAAAACCGAATACCAAACCGTCGGGTAAACCCGATCTCACGACCGTGGAAATAATATATAACCGATGGTTGTAACCAACCTCACGACACCGTGGCAATCTCGGTATGCTGGCGATCGGTAAACCAGGCCTCACGGTAGTTACGAAATAATATATGTAGCAGTTTGGATGTAACCAACCTCTCCACGGCTGCGGTAGCGGAATCCGGTGCACTATAATATAAATCTGGGCCAATCTCACGGTCTGATATGGTACATCACCTTATAACTTCGGCACAATGTCTCCTCACGTGTACTTTTTCCAAACGTCACGTATCTTAAGTTAAGAATTTATAGGTTGCCACAACCTCAAATCAACTAGCTTTGAAGATCTTTGGTTCATCAATTCAAGCAAATTTGAGAAATACCTCGATGACCATATTATGGCAGTTTAAACACATATATTTCAAATCTACATTTCATAAAACAATAATTTTTCAAGAGGGTTTAAAACCTATCCACATACCCCAAAAAATATCTAAATATAGACTCATCCACGAACCCAGTACAACTTCCAAACAGTTAAAATGTTGACAAAATTTACATGAAATGATAACTTGTTTTATATGAGGCAGATAATCGCGTTGTATGCGGCCAAATGATTTGATCAGAAAGCAGTATATATGTAAAATATTTAATGCACAATAGATATATCAACATAATACCACAAATCATTTAAAAACATGCAGCACTCACAGTATAGGCCGCTCAGTCCACGCTCCCTATAATAAATCTCTCACGGCAGGCGTGAGTGCACATAATATCGATAAAACTTTCACTTAGGCTCTAATAAGCAACCAACAACATTAGGATGCCGGAAGCAGCAGAATAACTTTTAGAACTATGAAACATCTATATTGGACTTTGACGGATCAGTACGGTACCGCCCCTATAGGGCAGATGCAAAGTGGGGCTTTTTCACACGTGAGAGCTAATTTCTCAAAATTGAACCATCCAATAATTCCTACAAACATCCAATTTCACAAATCTAACTTCAATTTTGCCAAATTTGACCAATTGGTACTCTATTTCAGTCCCAACTTCTCGGTAATTACCCGAAACAACCTAAAAATGGAAAACTAATCAAACGACGTCCAAAATTTACAAACCATATCGTGCGACTAAAGAAGACCAGGAACTCATCGGTACCATTACCTTGGTCAACGATTCGCTATGGTGGCCGGAAAAACTCGATCAACCGTCGACCAACTTTGTTTTAAGTCGTAACTTTCAAGCGGTGAGAATCTGCAAAGGGACACGGAAATGAGTTAGGGGTCCAAAAATGGTGGGGAAAGGAGCTATACGGTGGCGAGTGGCGAAGTAAAAATCCGATGAAAAAGCGTCGTTGCGATATGTCGGGTTCGCCGACCGATCCCGATGCATCTAGGCGATTGGCGGTAAGCTGGTGGCGCCAATCACAGTGGTGGCGCTCATGGTTGGCGCGTGCCGGCTGGTGACGTTGTTCGTTGGCGAAGGTTTCTACGTGCAATCTTCCCACCCGTGACAAAGGCTAACGACCAAACTTGTGTTCCGGGTTGGGAGAGCTTTTCTAGGTTTTGGAGCTGGGGTGTTTTGGGGCTGGGTTTTATTTAGCATCCCAGTTATGTTTACTGCACACCTGTATCATAGGTCTAGGAATTAAGCTTCGGGTAAAAAAATTAGAGTGAACTTAGACAGATAGGGTGCTTTCTTTGTAGAACTTCTCATAGCATGTAACTTTTTATCAGTGAGTTTGGTTAAACTCATAGATCAGCAGACTTGTATGACGAGGCTACGGGAGATGGTGCTTGGTACCCTAAAACTATTCCTCTGAAAAGTATCAGAAACTTGGTCAACAGATTCAAACTTAGTTAAAACTTGGTCAAAACTCATTATTATTTAGTGGGTGTTCTTACTAAAATAAAATATCCTCTATATATATATATATATATATATCTATATCTGTATATATATATATATATATATATATATATACCTCCTTCTACTCTCTCTCATATATGTGTGTGTGTGTGTGTGTGTGTGTGTGTGTGTGTGTGTGTGTGTATGTATGTATGTATCTAACCATATATAATATAAATGTACTATAGATTAAGTATATATAATGTATAATTTATTCTTATATTTCCATTGACATGCAATGACATGATGAACAAGTAGTCTTCTAAATCTGTTGTGTTGTAATTGCTCAAGGATTCCAGCACTTTTGTGTCAGTTGTTGGAGGTGGATAATGGGCCATCCATGGACAAATTTTCAACTTTTGAGATGGCTTGGCCCCCTTTTTATGTGGTTTGGTTGTGGCCTTCCACTACCTTCAGGTTTATTTCAGCCGGGGAACTTGCAGATCATATACACTTTGATAATGGTGACTTGTTGATATTCATCATTATTTCTCTGTTTTTTGGTCATTTTACAATAATTAACTCATATTGTGAAATCACCCCAGAGTGGCCTTTAGGCCTAGACCCTCACTGGTGTTCAGTGCCCAAAATTACAAACCAGGCTCTGGCCTACCTCATGGCGACCCAAGAGAATTTGCCATATTAAGCCATCTGCGGTGGAATCTCTGCAAACCACTGTGGATCAGAGTCTGTGACCATCTACCTTATGGAGTTTATGGATAAATATTGGGAGGGAGTGAAACAGATAGATTGTCGGAATCTCCCAGTATCCATCTCATAAGTCTCAAAATATAATCCTTATGGAAGAATTAGTCTAGATAAGAGGAAAGTAATCAGAAATTAGAGAGGAGGCCCCTATATCGGGGTGGCTAACCGTTGTTCCCGCCTTGAGCACACAGCCAAAATCTGGAGCTAGCGGAAGAATTTTGATCTCGGGTGCTATTGAGCACATGTTATCAGTAGGATCATCCCAGAAGCGGGTGTGGTTGCCATATTCGAAAGGGTTCTGCGGAGATCATCAGTTGGAGCCCTTTCAAGCCCAGGCGGAGTCTACGATTAACGCATAATAAGTCTACTGTCAAATTATTTTCTTCAGAAGGAGGTATCTTGTGGCGGCTCGTGCAAGCGATTATACCATCACGTTCCCCATCTATGATAAGGAGGCCTTCGACCTTTTGCGAAGCTTCTGTGATTTCAGGAGCCTCGTCTTATTTTCCTTTCTTCTTTTACCAACGAGGGATAGGCGCAGTGGACTTTTTGCGTATTTATGCATTCCACTTTACGATGACATGCTTTTGTATATATTGTGAGGTTGTTGTGTGTGTTGTTGTGTGAGTCCGCCTGACCCCACCGCGTCATTTCCCTGGCGGGAGACGACTGAGAAAAACTGCCGGGGTTTCAACTTAAAAGGTTGGCGAAGCAGAGTGCTCTCACTCAATAGCTCGTGGCGGCGACGTTGAGATAATAACGAGAGAAAGATCTTCTGTATATCTTTGCGCCATGACTCCACATAGCGAGTTCCTCGCGTGGCAAGCTCAGCGATTGCCCTCTTGCCTCGGATTATCGCCAACGCCGTGGTCTAAGTAACCTTCGGCTGCGACGACTTACCCCCTGATGTTTGTGTTTGATGACTAAGTGACTCGCTGTGCCCACTGAATAGCATCGGAGCTGCGCGGTATCTGGGGAACAGTCCACGGCAGCGCGGTCACAATAGAGCTACCGAACTCGTCGCATGTATAGACCGCAGGCGGGTTCATATCAAAGAAGAAGGGGGCTGAGGGCCGGGCGTCTCAGCACCTGGCCTAACTAGGATGTGTGTGCCCCACTCCTTCCTTCTTGCCTTGCCACGTTGGGGAGAATCGGGGCAGTTACAAGTGTTGGGGACTGCTACAGAGCTGACACTAGATATGTTGACCCCAGGTCCTGCTTCAATGTATAGATGGGAAGAACAATCTCTAAGCAGACTAAGCATTCATTTGGTGGAAAAGTTCAGCCTGCTCAGGCCATTAGATTCAGAAAAACAATTCCAGGATGAGATATGTACCACGAGTGGCTTATGCAAAATTACTTCTGTGTAATGAGAAGCGGTCTATTGTGTGAGTATCTTGGAGTGATGACGGTGACCCTGCCTGGGTTTAGAAACTAATCAGTAAGATAAGTTCAGCTATTACAGTCAGGACTCTGTGGAAGGACCTCTGGCTCCTTAATGGACACCAAACCACAAAGTGCCACATGTTGACTTTGACTTCCGAAGCTGGGCCCCCTCTGCTTCATTTGGTTGGTGAGTCTCTGCAACCTCTCTTCATTCTACAGGCGAAGCAGAGAGACTCAGCTGGGGATCTGAAAGCCAAATATGGGTCAAGGCCTTGTTGAGGGCTTTTAGGGAGTGTGGGATCCCCGGACCTCGATGCCCATCCCAAGCCTTCACAAGTCGATTCTATTCACTGGAACCTATTAACATTTGTTAGAATTAAGCTTCTGCATTAAAATGAACGGAAAAAACTATATAAAGCAAACTCGTCATTTATTACCAAACTAAAAATCGAGAAGCGAGAAAACCACTAAATAAAAAATGATTGAAATCTTCATGACAATGTAAATCTTTGGAATTAAACAACAGATGCTCAAGGAATACAGCGAAAGCTCTCTATGGTAATGATAAATGATGTCACGTGTGGATCTCTATCTTGGGACAAGCTACAGATGGAAATATTAAATCTGCTAAGATTGATCAACCCCGATCATGGAAGACGTTCGCTAATCTCAGTTTGTTATTATGGAATCTTATCTTGCAAAATCTAAACCACTCATGTTCCAGCCTAGTTATGGCACCGACTCTTTGGATCTATGACCATGAGGCCCATGATTCCATAGACTAGGATTGGAATTAGATGAGACTAAATTCACTTGTTCTGTGGCCCTCGTTGCACTTCAGCGCCTGGCCCATGTTCTCTGGAGACCCAAGGTAATCCGTTGAGGAAATCAGAAAACTTATTTCGACGATAGGAAACCTTTTGGAAGTGGAAACCAACCAATTTTGCTCCACACTATCTGACATCATGAGAAGGGTGAAAGATCAGAAAGTTTTGTGCAGTATCAATAAAGACCCAGTCTTTATATAATCATTCGATAGGCATCGGTGGACACAGGCAGAGACAAATGGGTCAAACAGCCGTGAGTATACCCATTACAAATACGATCCGAAGGCAGCCGCACTGAGTTATTAAAGGGAAAAGTCAAAGAAAAGAAGAGGTTGAAATATTGTTTGAGACTCTCTCCATTACCATACACCATGACCCACACCCATCCAGGAGGCATTGGGCGGAGGGGCACTAATTCCTAGTGAAGAACTCTAGAATAGGGGAATTGGCATAATCAGGCTTCCCATCTAGGACATATGATAGGTCAACACAAATGTCGTCTTCAAACACACAATATCCATTAGCGACAAATAGCTGTAGAGACTTTTGAAAGCCTCCTCCTTAGCCTTCTCCACATGGCAGGCCCCTATAGACCAGGCGGGGAGGAAATCAAAATAGAAGGAAAGAAGCTTGTGCCATGGAAGAGAGAATCCGTGTTGGCAACTTCATAGACCAGGGTTCCTGATATATGATGGTGGAACTAAGGCGTGTTAAATGACCATCATCCAGGGTTGTATCACCACTTTGCGAACGCTTCCAGACATATGCGCGTTAATAATCTAATTCTCCATCGCCAGTTCGCCCAGTAAATTATTTTTCTGAGACTTCCCCAGAGCATATCTCGGGTTCATGAAAAAAGGGGCGTTGTGAGTGCGAGGGCCTTTGACCAGGACCACTCCTCTGGGCTGACTCCCAGACCATACCTTTGTGGGTCCCTTTAATACGGGAGAATTAAGCGGCCCGAGATGACCTACCATATTAAAGCCATGCAGGAACTAACCAAATGGTAGAATCCTAAACCCCGTCTGGGATCCCGAGTCCCCCAGCCAACCATCCTACCTCATATGAGAAGTTTGTTATGGATAAATGTATTAAGGAGGGAATTACACGCAGGATATTGATCCACAGATCTCCTAGTATCCAAATCTCATGTCTCAAAAACATAAATCCTTAATAAGGAAGAATTAGTCCTAGATAAGGAAAGAGATATCTTATCACCAAAATCACGAGATTAATTATCTTTCCTATAATCAAGGAGAAATTCGAGTATGCTTCAAAACTCTCAACGTGGAAACGATGCAACTCCAATCGCAGCTAACTCCCTTCTTTCTCTTCTCCACCCTTTGTCGACTAATCATCTGAGAGGCGGTTGGCACACCCCGCTGGACCCTTTGTGCCAGATATCAAGGCCATCGATGCCCGGAGGTTAGACAATCCAGGTAACAACTCATATTCCTCGTGTTTTGTTTGCAGGAAGGCACTTGTAGTCACTTTAAAGGACTACGCTTATTTTTCGCATTCAATCTAATAGCTGCTTGCAAGTTTTTGTACATGCGTATGAATTAAACCCTTAATATATTCCTTATGATTCCAAGTTTTCAACATTTTTGAGTAGTTTTACATAATGGCCTTGTTAGCTACACAGGATGATGGAAGAAGTGGATTTGTGAAAGTCTAGATTATTCCTCCCTTGCTGCTTATGTCTTGGTTTTTACATGTTAATGAAGGTTGACCTAATGCCCATCACTCCCCTGTATATATTTCTAGCAAACTATTTCATCTACCTAGCTTTCAGTTCCAAGCTTATAATTGAATATTTCTTTACCCTTAAGTTAGTAATTTGATATTAGTTTTTCTTCAAAGATCTGAATGGACCGTGTTTCGTCGATTCTCATTTATCCCTAAGCCCTAACTGGGTTATTATACATTAACTTAGCCCTTTGAAATTGTATATCTTACATGAAATACTGAATTTTTTTTCTTTATTTTGCACATCTTTTTATTCATCTACCACTAGCAATAAGTATAAAGGTGTGGTAGGAATTCAAAAAAGTTGTGTATCTTGAATAGGTTGGGAGCAATTCAGAAAAATATAAGTTTTTTTTTTTTTTGAAATAGAACTATATAAGATATTGGGAAAATTAGGTTTCCCTACATCCATACAAAAATATTTGTATATAAGCAGATCAAAAGCAAAACAGTACGGGCATATCGCTCCAAAATAATCATGCAGCCATTTAGTGCCAAAAAGCATGCCCAAAAAATCCCCAAATTGGCTTCTGTTATAGTAGTAAATGAAGCATTAATGATAGTAGGTACAATATATTATAGTAGTAGATGTAGTATGTTATGGGAAAACTATGCTATTGGGGTCCCCAACATGAATTATTTGAAAATTCAGCCGCAAAACTTATCAAACCTAGCCTTAGTCCAATTTGAACAAAATAATCGAAAAAGAACTCATAATAATTGATAAAAATCCCATGAGGTGGCAAAGAAAATTTATCTCCCTAAAATGCCCTCCATTTGATTTATCCAAATACCCATCCTAATAAAAAAATAAAAACCTAACCCTAACCCGATTTGAAAAAAAAAACCCATCCCTTTCCCTATTCTTCTTCAACCTAACACCTCCCTCTCTTTCTCTATTCTTCTTCTTCTTCTAAACCCCATTTGACATTTTGCATCTCCCCCTCTCTCTCATCTTCAAGCTCGGTCTCTCCCCAAAGCACTACGCAAGACCCAATAAAAAAGCTTTGTATCCTCGACAACGCACGACCCGATCCCTCTTCCTCTTCTGGTCACGGTGTGTCCCTCTCGCCCTTTAGCTTCCAAGCTCTCGCCGTCTATGAAACTGTAACGCCCCAAAACTACCCTAAAATTTTTATAATAAATTTTTTATATATTCTGGGTATGAATTGAGCCAAATCTTGGGGTTTTTCGGAAAATTGATAAATCGAGTTGCTATGAAATGATAAATTTAGTGAACCCGGGAAATTTTGGCACTAGAACAAGGATAAAATTTAGATTTACAAGGGGTATAAAAATCAAAAAGGGAGTAGAGATGGGCCATAAGAGAAATAAAACAAGTTGAATTGCAAAATTAGAAGATATGAGGGGCTATTGCAATTTATGAAAAGTTGAAAATATAAAAATGGAAAACAAAAGCTAAAATTCATATGGTCTCCACCTCGCCTAGCAAAACCGTGAGAGGAGAAGAAGGAGAGAACAAGAGGAAGAAGAGGAAGAAGAAGGAGAAGTTTGCAGTAAAGATCAAAACCAAGGTATATTCATCTTGTGATCAAGCTTGTTTTTGATTTCCTAAGGCTTTGTTTTGGGAGAATGGTCCTCTCTTGTCTAGGGTTTTTGTAAAGAGATCACACAAACCCTAACTTGTTGAGGTGTCAGTGCAAACCCCATATGGTACAAGAGCAATCATAGAATCCTCTTAGGATGGATCCATGGTTAATTGAGTCATTGAGTTAGTGGTTTAGAATAAACCCCAACTAATCATCATGGTTGGTTTGAGGATGGGTCACAACCCACAAAGTTGGAATGATTCAAGAAATTCATGAAAGAATTTTGAAGAAATATATGTAATTGAAAGAGGAATTGAGTAGAAAAGAGATTCCAAGGTGAATTTTGGAAATGGTTCTTTGATGTGTGTTTGAAGCGTAGAATTGATCGGGATCAGTATAAAAATGTGAGAAAACACATATCAAGGCATTTCGGTGACTTGTACCGTGAGCACTTTGAAAGTGTACTGGTAATACTTTGTTTCATTACGCCAAAGTGTACCTAAGATGATCTTAGTGTACCGGTACACTCTGTCGGCTTCCGTTTCGCCACCAGTTTTTGTATTTTGGCCATAACTTGCTCATTTCTTATCCGATTTGAGTGATTCAAGTGGCTACGTAAAATAGACTTCAAGGAGAACAAAGCTTAAAGAATAGGCATCGCCAAATTATGATCTTAAGAGGCATAAAAAAATTCACTCAGCGTAGCCCATGTGCAAGCCAAACTCCTCGGGGTTCCAAACTTTGAACATAGAGCAGTCCGGGCTGTTTCGATTTATCCTCAGTTTCTGTTCAATTGGGTAGATTCCAATTGAATAGAACCCTAGCACCTTAACTTTTTAAATGAGTACTGCATAGTTAGAACCCCGGAAAATTTTTTGTAATACAAACTGTCCCTGGGGTGCACTCATAAGAATTGATTAGTTGGCATGAAAATGCCATAACTTTAGTTTGATAATCCGATTGGAATGATTCCACCTTAAGTAAAGTGCTAGGGGAATAAGAATGAGTCTAAGTCGCATCCACCCGGAATTCCTCTACCGTCGCCAAAGCTTTGTTTGCCTCAACGATATTCGCTTAGTACTATTTGCATAACTACCAAGAGTGAATAAATCAGATTCGACTAAAGTGTGAAGACGACAACCCGGTCGAGGATTTACATCGAGAAAGAAACTAATTGATAATTAAGTTTGTTCTTCGATTTCATCCTTAATTCAAGTATTTTGTAGTTTACCAATTAACTATGAATGAGAACATGAATGAAGTTCATGAATGAGTATGTGATATGATTATGTAGATTGAGTATGTCTTTGAAAGATAATACGAAAGTATCATGAGATCACGTGATAATCGATGAACCAAATGAAAAAGCGACGATGATAAAGACGTGGATTCTACCCAAATGTAATCCGTTTAATTGTGAAGTGCGAATAATATACCAAATGAATCGCCTGACCTGATGCACCAACGCAAGATCCGTCGCCAAAGGCACCTCGAACACCACGTCCCACTTGGCTGATGCACTAATCGCATCCGCCATGATGGCGTGATGACATTTAATCGATACTACTTGCCTGGATGCACCAAACGGCATCCGCATGATGGGAGACCGGCGCAGGATACCACGCGCGGATGCACCAAACGGCATCCGTTATGATGGAGATAGAATTGTAAATGGCGCACATTACCAATGATAATAAGGGCGATCATCAAATCTTAGAATCGCCTTTAACGAATCAAATAGTCAAGGTGAAATAGCCAATCTGACGAGTAATGAGATATTTTTATGGATATGTATGAATATCATGAATGTAGAATAATATTGCATTGAAAATGCATGATATATGATAATATGAAAATGATTTGTACATTGAAAGTACGAGTATATGTTGATATATTAGGCATAGTTTAATGATAAATGCTTGCCGAAGTTAAATTGAATATGGAATAGGAAATCAGATAGAACCACTAGGCATGAAAATGCTTAGCGTGTAGTTTTTTAACTATGCTGGTATCGAAAAGCAAAGAGAAGAAGCCTTCCAAGATCGCGCAGTCACAGTAGTCATGAGAAAGCACAATGCGATAAGTGTATACTCCGAATTTTGCATATCATCTTTGAACGCGGTGGTGTTTTTAAACAAAAAAGGGTTAAACCCCAAAACTTGATTTTTTTTTGTTATCATCTTGAAAAGAGTATGTAATGCTTTTCTTCAGAATGTATTTGTTAATGCTTATGGGCCTGTTCACCGCTTATATTTCAGAATGATTATGGGCTCATTTCTAAACCGAAAAACCGCTTCGCCACAACCAAACAGAATTAATAAAATAATTTTGATAAGATAAATGAAAACGTTTATAAACGAAGCTCCCGCCTTTATCCGCCATTCAGCCTGCCTGGACGGGTCGACACTTTGGAAAATAAAATTTAATAAAACGATAATTCAAAAGAAATAAACCCGCATCCCCTCGGGTTTCGCTCGACTCGCCTTCGGCCTGACGGGCTTTTGTGGTCGCGCATGTAAAACAATATTTCTTTCAAAACTCTAGGTTTTTTTTTTAATGAAAATGTGTTATGTGTTTGTTCTTTTGAATCTCTACGATCTAGGTTCAACAATGATAAAATGGTTATTTCTTCCATATTGTGTTTTTTTGGAAGCAATGTTTAAGAACAATGATTTCTAGTGTTTTTTATATGAAAATGTGCTATGTGTGTGTTCTTTTGAATCTCCATGCTCTACGTGGATTATTGGTGTGAACTCGAGATTTCTAGGTTCCAACATTGTTTAAGAACAATGATAAAATGGTTACTTTTATTATAAGTGAACTATAAGTACCATATGATTAAACCTTGTAGGTACAACTTTATGAATCCCCAGGTACTTATTAATAGGGAAAGTTAATCCTTAGGTATAACTAGATTGTATCCAGAAAACTCCATTTGAACCTTATGTGCACCTATATGTAAGTACAAAACCAAAAGTACCTTAGAACTACTTAATAGCACTTATTTTGTTTTTAATATAAGTAAAACCGTATGTCATATGATTAAAAATCCTGCCTTTATAAACTGCGGCAGTCGCTGGGCAACAAGTTTTACCTTAGTACAACTGTGTATTGTATCCAAAGGTAACCCATTTTGAACCTTAGGTGCACAATCTATATGTACGTGGTTGTGCCAAACTCAGCTAATCTAGGTACTACTAATAAAGACTTGTATGTTTTTGGTAATTGCAAATCAAAAATTGTTATGATTAATTTTGGGTACAACTTTTAAGTGACTCAGTACTACACAAAATTAACCTTAGGTGCAACTTATTGTATCTGCTATGTCAACCCATTTTGAACCTTAGGTACGATCTATATGTAATGTGGATACAAATTAGCTATACTGTAGTAACTACTAATAAACTTGTTTGTTTTTCTTATAAGTAAACTGTAAGTACCATATGATTGAACCTTGGGCAAAACCTTTATGAATTCTAGGTACTACACAAGTTAATCTTAGGTACAACCGTAAAACATTGATAAAAACTTAGGTAATAAAAATATAAAACCTTAGGTCCTATATAAATGAACTATCGGTACTACCCATGTATACCATAGGTACTACCATAGTACATGTTTGTATATTTAATTTGTAAACCTTATGTAACATATGAGTTGACCTTGGGTACAACCATTATGAACCCTAGATACTACACACATTAACCTTAGGTACAATTCAGGGTACTTAGAATTAGTTTCATCATATCCATGACTGAACTAATTTTGGTGACGTATTAGTTTCATTATGTGTGATATAATAATTTTATTTTTTAACTATGAAAAACACAAAAAATTGAACAATGGACGGTGACATGTTTTTCTTTATTCACGAGGGGGGATTAGTAAAGGTTGATGATGGAACCATTCAATACATTGTTGGTCACACCTTTAGTGTTGAGATTGATGAACATATGTCACATGATGAATTTAGATCAAGAGTTTGTGCTCTATTAAACATGTAGCTAGAATTAGTGAAATTTGAATTCATTTTCAAATTTGATCCATTATTTTATAATACATCATTTTTCAAATACATCATTTCATAATAAGTATCGATGGATGCAACTAATCATTTTGTGTGTGATTTTTTCCAAATAGGATAAAATGTCATTGTATAGACTTCAACTAACAATCAACTTTGCCTTGGATGATCATAACAAACAACGGGAAAAATTTACCAAGTTATTCTGATTAAGAAGTAATGAAGATTGAGTTGTGTTCAATGTCTTTTGTATCAAACACATATGTTTGGAGACATTGTTTATGTTAATGACAATGATGGTTATGCTATTTTGTAACATTACAATTTTATTACGTTAATGATATTTTATAACTTGCCAAATTGTTCCATCATTTACTGATTTGTTAACACAAAATATTAGACTATTATTAAATTGTACTTGAATTCACAGGTGATTTGATGAACAACACATTTGAAATACGAATTTTCTAGCATATAATGACTCAACCGGTTGAGGTTACAAACCTTGACCACTTGAATGAGCATTTTGTGATTTCAAATCACATTTTTGTCTCAATCGAATGGTTGAGGTTACAAACCTCGAATGGTTGAATGAGCATTCTATGATTTCAAATCATAGTTTCCCTCAATTAATTGTTTGAGGTTACAAACATTGATCGATTGAATGAACATTCTGTTATTGTAAAATATCAGTTTCATTCAGTAGATCGATTGAGGTTGGAAACCTCAGCCGATTGAATAAGCCTTCTATGAATTCAAATCACATTTTGCCTTAATCGATCGATTGACAAGTCGATTGGTCTTGAAATTTTTGTCCTACAGTTAGTTCATTCTACTTTCAATCAACCAAACTACAATGTAGTATTCGTAGTATATTAGTGTAGTACCTTATATTTTATGATGTTGTACCTTATATATATATATATATATATATATATATATATATATATATATATATATATATATATATATATATATATAGTATATATATATATATATACATATATATTAAACTCGTAAAATATACTGACCATAATATAAATTGAATCATTAGTCCATAAAATAAACTAAGATACGGTCATAAAATCTTTCAACAAATACTTCAACAAAGTCAAAACAAATGGAACTGAAATATATATCATAAGTAGTTCATAAAGTTCTAACAACTTATAAATTGCTACATCATAAGTCCAAAAACCAAACTCAAATACATAGTCTCCATAATGGTATCAAGATGGGGGAGGTGGTGGAGGGAAAACAGATTCAAGGAATCCCATAAGTCATGTCTCAAGTCGATGCACATACTCATTAACCTGATGCTGCTAAGCGGACAATTGGTCGAAATGGGAGCTCATTCTTTCCTCAAACTGATCGACTCTTTGTTGTAGTTGCTCATACTTGGAGGTGAACCATGTCTGATACGCATCAATGCGATCCTCGATTGAAGAGAAATGTGAGACCTCCTCTATGCAATAGGCTAAGGAACTTATGTGCCTTAACCTCAAACAAAGATGATTAATTCATACCGGGTGGGCACTTCGGGCACGAGGAATACGCAGCTTTCGGCTCGATGCACTAACTGCACTGGGAGGAAATAAGTCACCAGCAAACTGAGATCCTCCTTCCATGTCGTTAATATGTTCATCCTCATTTGAGTAGCCTCCACTTAATCTCCCATACGTATCCATTCATCATCATCCGATTTCACAAACTTTATTCTACCCATAGTTGACTCCTTATACGTGTCATACATAGAAACGTTCTCAATATTTGTCTCTGAAGATAAGTATAAACCAAACTCTTTGGAAACTTTCGTCAAAAACCATCCATAAGGGAGTACCCGAGTTTTGCTCTCACAACAGGCGATCATATGATTAAGTATAATATAGCCAAGGTTGACTCTATGACCCATCAACAAGGAATCAACCAAAATTCTTCTAAATAAGACAACTCATTTTTGTGTCCTAGTGGCATGATGGAGTATGTAATTATGTGATGGAGTACATGACATTTAACAAAAAGGCTATGCACATTGGGCTTCCTGGCAGCATGTCTAGTCTGCTATTCTGCAGATGGGTGCTCACGGCATCAAAGTAACAAACCTTGAATGTTAGGTTGTTTTTATGTTATCAACTAGTAGGTTTCGATGACAAACATTCCTGAAAAGATCTCGCTATTATTTTGTGCATGTTAAGACCATTTCTTTTCTCTAAGTGTACATACCATGAAACTCTTGATTGAATCGAGTTTGATGGCATCGTGACTAATGTTGTATATATTGGATCGACCGAAGAAACAATTGGAGTTCGTCTCATCCTATCAAATGACAACCCTAACTCAAAATTGCTCATAAATTCTTGATCAATATTACGCCTAGGTAGTGTTGTCCTTTTCTTGAAATACCTCATATATCTGTCAAACTCTAATCAGATTAATAGCCTAGATCTGAGATCACCTGGTTCTCGCCTGCGAGTAGCCGCCGCACCGACGCTCCCAGGAATGCTTCCTCTCGTGTCATATTAGTCTCTAAATACAAATATTAGCATCAAGAAATCTCTACCTTCAATCAAAACAAACATCCAATATTTAAATATTCATATGTTACAAAGCTTATTTTACAATATATTTTCAGCAACAAACAATTTGCACCCCAATATGCAACAATGAATGATCTTAATTACTCAATCAATACACCCAAGTTTCAACATGAATTGTATTATTTTCAAGTTGGGGTTTGGGATCCCTCCTACATTCATGGTGGAAGTCCACACCGACTATCCTATGTGTCAAGTTATTGACATTCATTTCAAATGTGGAAACTCTTCTCAAGCTATGGTCGATCCAAGACTGTTCAAGGTTTTAGGCCATAATGATTATGTCCTTAACGTTGGGTTGTCATTACCACCCTTGAAAAAATCCTCCTTCAACTAATACCATAAAAAATATCCAATGTACCCATCACTCTAGCACTTCCAGTGTGAAAAGAAATAGAACCAGCTATCATTGCCTTCCTTTCTTATAGTAGTGCATATTAAAATGTCATCTACTCTTCTCCTCTTTATATTGATTCTTGAGTTTTTCTATTTGAAAGATTAACTATTTCATAAAAACATTTTCAATAACCAAAGATAACATTTAAAAACAGTTCAACATATGTATGACTCTCTATTTTAATATGGAAAGATAGAAGAAAAAACTAATACTACTTCTAGAGGGATTATCTCCAAGATCACTGTCTCTAAGGACTTCAGAGATAAGCTATTGGAGAGGTTAAACCAGTAGTATAAAGAAAATTTCATAAATTTATGAGTCAAGTGCATTACCTATGGATCCTAAGATGACACTGTTTAATGTCTTTTCCTAAGTTTTCTCAACAACCAAACAGATGGAAAAGAAATAGAGAAAGGGAAAGATAAACAACTTGATGATGAACAAAGAAACCGAATAGTGAATTTCTACCACCACATTGATCGTAATCGCAGTACTTCTATTTGGTGTGCTTTTGGGTCGTACTTTGGGGAAGATAGCGTTGAAGATGAGATGAAAAGGGATGGGTTTATGGGAAGAAGAGGGATGAGTTTTTAGGAAGAAGAGGGAGAGACCACCGTGAAGATGAGGGAGGGCAGATAAAACGTCGTGGGGCTTAAGAAGCAAGAGAGGAAGATAGGAGGTGCTCGTTGAAGAAGAAGAGGAAATGATGAGTTTTTTTTTTCAAATTCTGTTGTGGTTAGGATTTTTTTTTTTTTTTTTTTGTGTTAGATGGGTATGATAAATCAAGTGAGTATGCTACTGTAGGGAGATAAATTTGTTTTGCTACCTCATGGACTCTATCAATTATTATGAGTTCTTTATCAATTATTTTGTTCAAATGGGACTAGGGATAGATTTGATAAGCTTTGGCCCTAAACTTTCAAATATTCTATGTTGAGGACCCCATAGCATAGTTTTCATGTATGTTATGGTATTAGTTTTATTGGAAAGCATGTATTGAGCCTCTTATGTTGCTTTTTTATCATCTTATGTACAAATATTTTTGTATGAATGTAGGAAAACCTACTTTTCCCTTTATTAACATGGGGAGATTGCTAATATGGGAAGGTTGCTTTAAGATGTGGCTGACCAATGTGGGATTGCACCAAGTGAAATGAATAATAACTTGGTCTTTTTAAAGGGATGGGAATGGGATTGAAGAGTTTTGGATTAAAATAATTTTTTTTTAAAATTACAAAAATAATTTATTTTTGAAACTATTGTCTAATATAGTTCGTTTGTGTCACATAGGCAACAACTAAACAAATGTCGTTATCCTCAACAACAACTTTATAAATTTTTTAGAAAATATTTTAAACATATACCGCTATTCCTAACAACGACATTTTAATTTTTTAAAAATGATAATGCCGCTATTGGTGACAACATCATTTACTATATTAAACATATTATTTTAAATTGTAAATATTGATTTTAAAGATTATGTTTGATATCTAAAATCATAACTTTCCCAAATCTATATGATTTTTAGTTTAAATAATCTTTTTTGTTTAAATAATTTATCTAAAAAAATACACTTTTATGCATTTGTTGAATCAATTCAAAATCAAATACAAATTATTAAAATTAATGATATCTCACTTAATTCACCAGTTGGTACTATTTACTCACCCTTTAAATAAGTAGTTTTTGTGTTTGGGAAAATTTATTGTAATAATAACAATAATAAAATTAAAGTCACAAGAATTTTTTAAAAGATTATTGTAATAATAGAAACAATTTAAAAAGAATAATATAAAATAAAAACATTAAAAACTCATATTCTAAAAATATTAGTTTATTTCCGATTAAAACAATTTTTTTTGATATTTGATATTAATTATTAAAAATTTATTTATTTTAAAATTATATTGTCATTTTAATTTATATTATTCTTTTAAATTGTTTTTCATATTTACCTTATTAATGTTTTTAAATTACTATCACTTTAATTTTATTAATTTTATATTTATCTTTAAAATATTTAAAACAAAAAAACTTATTTAAAAATTATTATTATTTTTCACATTAATCTTGGTTTAAAAAAATTATTGAAATGAGAATAATGAAGAGGTAAGATTTGATAAATTAATGGATTCAACAAAGACTTGATAAACACATATAATTTACTAAAAATAAATTATTAATATAGTTTATGAAAAATTTTAACTTTAATATGTTATCATTGTATTGTAATAAAATTTAAAAAAAAATTTTTAAAGAAAGATAATTTTAGAAAAATATCTTGACAAAATAAGTTCAATATATATTGTTATTTATATTTTTGTATTAAGAGTCTTAATCCATGTATCTCAGAAAGTAAACATATCTTTTTAAGTGCCCATGTTAGCAAATAATTAACTGACTTCACATTCGCGATTAGAGAAAAGAAATAACCCGGTTTTAAATAGTATAAAATGTGAAATGACAAAAAAAAAAAGTTTAGTCGCTGGCACTTGGGTCTTAGTTGAGGGGCAAAAATGCCCTTTAACATAATAATAATAATAATAATAATAATAATAATAATAATAAGAGATAATTATCCAAAAGGGTGAGGGAATGAAACGATGCATTTCATGTATCACCTCTCATTATAAATAAATATATTTATATTAAAGATACTAAATATTTCGTTTATTTAAACTTACTTTCTAAGAGTAGATTGCATCAAACAATTTAGAAGTTTGTTCTTTTCTCCCCAAAGAGAACAAAAGATTTTATTTGAGCTGATCGAGACTCCAACATAGATATGCTATTTAGTAAAACTTAAATTGTGTTTGCATCATAAATTAGGAAATTGTGCTTTTGCAAATTGTGCCAAAAAATCGTGACTCAAGCAGATGCCTTCCCAAATTATATTTATTTATCCTTCAAATATTTTTAAATATTTTTAAAAAATATTTCTAATCATAAAATAATCATTTATGTACAATTATTTTAAGTTTTTATTAATACAAATGTTTGCTAATAAAGTCATTCATTAATTCAAATATTTTTAAAATATTTTTAAATTCTTATAAAAGCTATTATTCAAATTAGCCTTTAAATCCCAAACAAACTCCATGTTTTATTTTAAAATATTTTTAAGTTTTATTTTATTTCACAAGTTTTATCCAATTTGGTGGTATTATCATTTAAAAAAAAACTTTAATGTTCAATGGATTTTCGCACAAGCTCTCGACATGCACTTTCGTAGTTTGCACCGAAACAAGAATATATATAAATCATAACTGGCGTATCCAAATATAACCAATTCATGAAACAAGAAACTCTGGATTTACATATAAACCAAATCATATAAATAAAAATAAAAGGCAAATATAAACATATATCAATGAGTCCCACAAGATAGAGTATTTATATTTCTTTAGGATGCCACCTAGAATACATAGCTGGTTGATCTATAGGGTCCCATGAAATCTCAAATGGAGCTAATGGAGCCGAAGGAGCTAATGGATGAAGTACTCGACGTGTACGTAAAGCGTGAGGTCGCCTAGGTGAAAGTGCACCCAACTCTGATACAAGGTCAACCATGGTCTCATTGGTCTCATCGATGGGAGACAATGTAGGGGATGCTAAAGTCAGAGATGATAAGGTATATCTACTGCCATGGAAGCTGGCTCTGGCAACACCAAAGATGGTAAAGATGTGGTTTGTAATTGGGGAGATGTGGGTGATAATGGTGGGATGACATGAGCAAAGCCCACGATAAGTTTGGGGTGGCTTGATGTGTCCCGGTGGGTATAGCATCGAAGATAGCACTGGGTTATGGAAGTACCAGTGTATGGTGCATTGGTGGGGGAAGATGGAAGTATCAGTGAAACATGGATGAGTAATAACGGCGAAAATTACCATCAAAGTCCACCATCTCTCACCATCTCATTCATTAACCGAAGACCATTTAATCACGACCGCCCAATCATCCGAATCACCAACCCTCCTCCCACCCTATTATACACTCTACAAGAACTGAGCATTTGACACCTAGGGCCTGAACTGATGTGGTCCACACGAAGTCATGCCTCCTATCGACAATGGATGCTGATGGTCCCTCCCTCCGATCCAAAATACTACTAAGAATATGGTAGTTTGATACTGACCCTGCAGGGTGTAGCTTCCCCATCGACTGTAACATATGTCAACTAGGTGAGGATCTGGGGTGAACCAACCAAACAACAGAATATATATCTACAGATTCAAATTTCGAAACACTTTAATCACATCCCTGAACTACTTGTAAACTGGTATCAATCAGAAGGATAGCATTCAAGTCATCCTGAATAGAGTGGTGGTGTCATAAACGTTAAGTGAAGAGATGATACTTAATCGCGATATGATCATAAAGTCCATAATAATTCTACTTATGGTGCAGCTGATGATCCATCCACTTCAGATATTCTGGCGCATCATTGAACGATCAGAATGAGACATACGCCATCTTCTGCCGTCTATCGTGCATCCACCAGAATCAGTTCATAAGAGTAAGAGCAGGTGGTCCGGTAAACAACGCGAAACTACTGGAGATACCACCACAGTTCTAAACATATAAACGATGACATCAGACGCCAAATCTCCCCGATCGCCATAGAGACTGGTAACTAATAACCAATCCTCCCATGGTTGGTTGCCATAAGATTCCAGAGACGGAGACGTATTTCGCCGGCCATCATGTGAATATGAACTCAAATGGTTATAAATCATCTGCATGGCGGTACTGGCGGTCATCAGATCTCCGAGATCTCACGATCTCTGATGAGAGGCACCACCGAGTTATAACTGTCACAGATTCACCAGACCAATGGAAGATGGCCAAACAAATAATACCAACCAGAATCCATCGTGGACACCTCCAATGGCTGGCTTCCATCGACAACATCGACGCTGTCATCGGTGCATAAGTGCAGACTGGTGGTAATGATGTGTCACTGGTCATCGAAAATCGTCACCACGTGAAGCTCTCCAACATCGTAAAGTCAATAAAAATAAACAAAGTAAAGAACCACCACGTGTTGTTTTACTAACGTATACACAAAATAAAGCATGATAAGATGTATCAGTTGTACACAAACCGCTATCACTAAGATTCATAAACCCGTCACTAAGAGTCAATATAACCGCAGTTAAGACTGGCTAACATCTCCAACGATACACCGGTGAGCCGTGGCCAACTTCAGAGGTGGAGAAAGATAGATGGATATGCACTTCTTTTCTTTGTCACAAACAAGAAGGATCCCATCGCAGATGAAATCACAACACCCGGGCTTCAAAGTGAATTTACTCTGCGCCGGCGTCGGGGTGGATGACCGTCATAATCATCGAGTGTGAGATAGAGAGGTTCTTTTCAGGCTGTCAACGCTGATGACACCGAAATCTTTGATTAACCTGACTGGCGATTTAACACACATGTCCCCGTGTGATTCTACGAGTCCTATGATATTGAGCCCATGTGATGATAGTTGCAACGATCCGTAATATTGATTCGCCAATCTTCCATGTGCATAGTTTTAAAATATGTGTTCGTGCATCACCTCACTGGGACAGTAGCCGAGCGGGCGAATCAATTCGAAGATAATTCATGCAGAGATACTGATAGAATCTCCGAAGCGATCACTTTGATCAATAGAGATCCATCCCACATGACTGATAAGGCATCCGCCACAGAAAGCAGTAGCTCTGAATCCCACAGAACTAAAACTTCACTTAATTAGATTTGTATATACAATACAACTAAATGATACTCAGAAGCAGCTGAGGATGACAAATACAAGACATTGTTCTGATCTAATAAATGCAATTTCATACATCCTAGCTGGTACTAAGATGGGAGATCCCAGACCCCGCATCTAAGCCCTCCCCAACTCCAAGAGTCCAATGTAATGGGAGCAAATTAAAAGACAAATTACACGATGAATAAAAAAGATTAAACAATTATAGCCTGTGAGTCTTAGAATGCAATTATTAATAAGAATGGTTCAAAGAATCACTGACACAATGATAGTCTTTATTAAATAAAGTACATTAAGCCCTTAGATCCAAAATAGTTATTCCACGCAGTTGAACGGCGGCTGTAAAGCATCACAAACATGATGTCAAATTTCCTTACAAAAAATGAGTCATCGTTAATCTTTCACTAAACTGATCTATTCTTACAAGAGAGTGATCGGTGACCCAATGAGCGGTAAGAACTCGCACTACGTGATATTTCCCATCGCCAATTTCAGCGTAAACCAGCCGATAAGATATCCGAACGCCATACGTTTCATCGACCGGCGGCGGTAATCGAGGACCATCATAGCAGTTCACCATTTTCATCGAATACGACGTCAAGCCACCGCATCATAGTACCACCGCGCGTAGAGTCTTCAACAAATAAATCAAAAAATCAAAACAGGCGACACTTCAGATCCGCGGCGATGCGGGCGATAAATCATGGTATGCGTTCATCGGCGGCGGCTATGGTCAGCGATGCTGAGTGCGATGCTCGAGAACTCACCCTTTATCATAACAACTGCTTCAGATAGATCAGAAGAACAACTACTGATCTGCTAACCATTAATCTAGCCTTTAATATGAGCATCAACATAAGATGTATTTGCTTATAAACGATGGTCAACTTGTTAAGACTTGTTTATGAAATGGAAGTAACTATTAGCTTTAAACATAAAAGATCCAACTAATGCCATTCTAAGCTACTAAGTCTTAAGAACACCAGGTTAAACAATCTTCTCATATGTTCTGTGAGTCGTTTGGCTGTCACTTATGATATTACTGATTAAGACCTAATAGAAAATATAAGTAAATAATATATTAAACCTATTTTGTCCTGATATTTTAAACACCTTTCTTAAAAAACATTTTTATATCGGTTACTAATAACGATGATAACATATCGGTTAAAAATTTTCATAAATTATATTAATTATTTATTTTTAGTAAATCATATTGACTTATCAAATTTGTTCTAACTCATTAATTATTAAATTCTATAACTCAATATTCCTCATTTTAATATCTAAATAAGTTGATGTCAAAATATAATAATACTTAAATAAGTTTGTATTTTAAATATTTTAATTATAATGAGAAATTAAATGATACATTTTTTATAAGATTGATAGATAGAATATGGTAAGATGAAGAATAATATAAAAATAAAATTATTAACATAATTCTTAATAGCTACTTTAATAATAATATCAAATATCAAAAAATCGTTTTTAATCCCAGATAACTAATATTTAGAATATGATTTTTAATTATTTTTAAATTGAGATTCTTTTATTTTCCTGCTTATGGCTTATCTGCTTAAATTATTTTTAAATTTGATTCTGGTTTAACATTTTTAAACCAGTAAATGATTAACGAAAAACCATAGATTTGAGAAAGAAGCATTTGGGAGACAAACCTAATCTTTGGAAAATTCATATTTGAGACTGAAATAATATGTTTAATATAGTAAATGACATTATCACCAATGTAGGCGGTAGATTATTTATTTTTAAAAATTAAAATACTTATTGAGGATAACGGTATGGTGTTTTTAAAAATTTATAAACCGCTTATTGATGATAGTGATATATTATCTAAAAAATAAAAACCGCGTTAAAGACATATTATTCTTTCTCAACACGCTTACGCGCTTTGAACGAACTGTGATGAACAACAGTTTAAAATAATTGGTTGTAATTTTTTTAATATGATTGAACCAAAAACGTGATTTGAACCACAGACTCAACAGGTAATGAAAATAATTGCTCGCGCCAAAAGTAAATTGGTTTTTATTAATTCCTGAAATCCATGAGAGAGATAGAGGAGAGATATATGGAGAGGTATATATATGCATATATATATATATATATAAATTAAACATAAACATAAAACATTTAGAAGAATTGATTATGTGGCAGTAGATATATATAAATATAAAATTATCGTAAGTTTAATCACTTATATATGTAATAATCTTAAATATTTGGCAAACATATAAAAATAAAAATTTGATCTTAATATTATATATCATCAATATATCTATTAAAATCTATATTTTTATGATTAGGTAACTCTATTTTATCGTATTATAACTCCCAGAAGTGAATAATGATGGTGGTATTATTTTACTTCTCTTATAATCACAAGTTTGAGTCCACTGGAGGTTTACTGGTTGTTAACTCTTCAAGGCCCACAGTGGTGAATGAGGACTTAAAAATGACTGATATCCAGTCTTTAAAAGTTATATTTATTAATATACACAGAGCAACTAAAACCCCACGTGAGCCCGCCCTTAGCTACCTAGAAAAATAAACCACCTGGCCTGGCGTGCCGGATCGGCCCTCAGCTGGCTTTAAAGACGAAATGCTCCACCTGCTTACCAGAAAGCGAATCGACTTCCAGCTTCAGCAATCGAGGCTACAACTTCTTGCCTTCTAGCCAAACAAAACAGAAAGATGATACTCGTGAGAAGATCAGAAGTTACGGGTTATCAAGGAGCCATTACATGAAACCTATAATATTTACCCCCCTGAACAAGCCTTGGGACTCCAATGGAGCTGCTTCTGCAAATTTTGCCCCAGTTTCCATCCATGCTCTCCGATAATCTTTTAAATAAGCTGTGGAAAAGACAGCTTATCTCCATCCAGCATATTCAATTCAGACTGCATCCTGTAGGATTTACCATCTGATGATCTGACAAACCCTAAGGTCTGAAAGAGCTTATGCAACAACAGCAGAGAGCAGGAATGCCTACTTTATGACAAAATAATATACTTTTTATGGCAATGATAACTGATGCAAGTGTTAAAATAAAAGTTCACTTTATAGATTTGATCGAGTTATCAATAAGGCATGGCCTCTCAACAGTGGCCTTCAAATCAATATGTTTTCTTCACATTTTTCTACTACACAAAAAATATGTGAAGGGGATCAAGCAAAATATGAAGACGATGAAGATGTATCAGCCAGAACCTGCAAGTAAAGAATTGACGAAAAATTAATAGCTGAATGCATGTGACAAATTTACTGAAATACAAAGTATGGCGTGTTTAAAGAGTCTCGCATGAAGATACCTCAAGCTGCTCTTCCGTAAATGAATCTTTCTGGACGTTCCAAGTATCTGCCGTGGTCGGCTGAACTCTACAGCTGCATAACCGTAGATTTCACAGGTGATGGCTCTCTAGGCTTAAAAGCGAGGCCGTAAAATGTTTCAACCGAACGAAGCCCATTCAAACTCCAGTGCGTAGACCGCAATCGCGGCGACCCAATGGCGCAAAGGCGCCAAAAGTATTTCATTCCCGAGGTGATCAGCCGGTCAAGCGGTTAAATAGTCTGGGTGTGGTTTCACTCAGTGCACCATTTAGAATCACGGCGCGCCAAATTCTACCAAAAATTATTTTAGGCCTTATCAATCAAGGCATTCAAAATTCGAATGAGTAAAACAAATAATATTGTTAACACAATTCAGCCTCTGCCAACAAAACGAAATAGGGTAAAAAGCATCAAATTTATCTATATTATAAAACATTAGTTACATCTTCAACACAATTATCCGGAGGCACCTTCAAGTGCTAAGAAATCATAGGCATCTTCTTAAGTCTTTTATTACACCGCCTGGTTTATGGCTTCTTTTGAAAAGGAAAAAATTATTGTATGGGTTTTACAATCTGCGCGATTTCATGGGGAACTCAGTTCTACCCTCGATTAATACCACTATGGTTCTTTCCACATTTACTTTTCTTGATTATTATTTAAGTACTTTCCATGTATGTGTTGGCACCAACTTTTTGTTTTCTTTAATAGATAATCTTAATACCTATTTATTATGCATTGCTAATGTCGCACCAACACTGCAGCATAGTTCACCTTCTATTAGCCATGTACGTTCGTGAGGAATCATAAGATATCTTATGATATTCTCTAATTTATCTAGGCTACTTTCTTGTACTTTGTACACCCTTTACTTTTTGTATTTATTTGTTTCCTTTTTGTGTCTTCTAACCTATATGGCCATGAGTATAGATCTATACTATATTTTACTCACTCACTCATTCAATAAAAAAAAGTATTCTTTTCTTCTCTTATTTCACATGATATGAGCTGTCGTTAAGCGGATCTTCTGCCAATTCATCTTCTCCAACAGCCTTCCCTTATCTTCCCAGGCCCAAACCCTCTCCGTTGACCTCTTCAACGCCTTCTCCGTTGACCTTCTCCTGCAGGCCGCCTCTTTCGCACCTCTCTCTCTCCAATAGAACTTCCCAGTTAAATATATATGCACAAGTTTGGTATGACTTATAGTTCAACTTGAGGGAATGTCGCAGAATCATAAGATATCTTATGATATTCTCTAATTTATCTCATCTCTTTCTTGTACCTTATTTTTTTTCCTTTTTCCTTTTATTTATTTCCTTTTTATGTCTTTTTGACCTATATAAATAGGTAAGACCTATACTGTATTTTACTCACTCACTCATTCAATAAAGAAAAATATTATTTTCTTCTCTCATTTCACAATCATTATAAGCAAAAAGTATTTTCTCATATAAAAAAAATAATACAAATGTTTAACTGTTATTATTGAAAAAAAGCCATCAGTATTTGTCTTCCCCAAAAAATTGGAAGCTTTTGTTCCATCATCCCATGATTTTTTATTTTAAAGTAACAAACAAGAAATAACATAAATAAGAGGTAAGGCCTGTTATGTTCGACATGTACACACCTGGGCATGTCATAAGGAACGGATAAGACTGAAGCTGCCAACGCAAGTACAGCACCATGTACAGAAGCTATTGACTGACCTAGACTCAAATTTCTGCATTTGTGAAATTCCTCAATCAAAATATGTAGTCACAGAGGCAAATTTTAGTGGTAGGAAAGACAAATGAATTAAGTACTTTATGCATGTGCAATGCACATGTACATACTTAAAAAGCCAAATTTAAAAATCTCATACAGATATAAAAACCAAGAATATTCTATTAATGTCCCACATGCGCAAATTGACTAGAAGACAAGCACCTGACAAATTTTTGTGTTGTGAACCATGATGTTAACTGATTAATTTTATGCAACTATGCAACACAACATTGAGGTTGCTTCAGGAAAACAAGACAGGAAAAAAAAGAAAGAAGGAAGATTCAGAGATTGTTTCATAAAAAAATTGTGATGCACAAGATTTGCAAACTTCAAAACCTGAGCTTCCTGCAGAAAAAACTCGTCAGTTACGAAAATATCTCACTCAAACCTCCCAGGATCCTGGTGGACAGAGCAGTACTGATAATGCTTGTTTAAAAAAAGTAACGATGAATGTTGACTCAAGAAGAGAGATAATGATGAGCAGATATGTAGGATATAAAACATCCAGTAAGTGGAACGAATGCAGTAACCACCTAAAGGACCCAGTAAACATTGAAACCAACCTCTGTTTTCGCTTCCTCTGGATGTTCTTTGCCTCCATGTAAGCTCTATCACGAAAATCTCTAGCTAGATCTTCATCGCCACCTTTCAATAAACCTGCTAGAACCGCTGCAGCATGCTCCCTTACCTGAGTCAACAATTAGCAATTTCAGCTGTAAGTGACCAAATCCTATCTCTTGCCCTGGGACTCCAGTGTGTCACAGAGAGCCATAGACACCTAGAAGTGATTTAAAAAACTACTCTTTCTGAGTTCTATGGCTTCTGACCAGGATTTCAGTCTATCATATCAACAGTGTCAATAATGCTACCATGTGATGAAAAAAAGAAAAGAAAGAGATGTACATTATCAAGTAACAGAAACATATAAGAAAAGTAAGGCATTCAATAAGTAGTAGAATAATATGTTGCAAGTGGATTGAAAAATGAATATTTGCAATGTCTTGCACAAATATGTAACCATATTTAGTAACATGGACCAAAAAAACAACGTGTGACCATTCTACATTAAAGTCTAATTAATCACTCAAGCCAAGAACTTGCCTCCACTTGATTGTCAATCAGTAGCTTCTCAACTGTTTTCCATATTTGTTGTTTCTCCACCCTTGAGAGGATGAAAGTGTGCCTGTCATAAAAAGTGAGTGCAGCTTAATTAAACCCACATTAGAACAAAGATATTCTTTAAACTAAATGCTAGAACAAACATTCATAAAATAAATCTATAAGCATAATAAAATATCAAATGGAGTTACAAAGGAAGGAAAGATATTTACAACTGAAAAAGTAACTTTTTTTAACTATGCAATTGTAGTCTTTTTCTTCAAGGAAATTTATGGTAATCACTTTTTAAAACAGTTTTGAAAAGTAGTTTCTTTAGAATAACTTTTAGAAATTGTTCTCTAATATTTTTTAACACACAAGTCTATTCGGGAACCTGAATGTTTTTAACATCGTTCTAATGTTTTAAAATATATTTAAAAAAAAAAATTTTACATCTAATGGTTGATATTTAATCCTTCTTCATGTTTGTATATTTATTTTTTAAAACAACCGTCAAAAAACAAGTGAAAAAATCAAAAAATAACTGAAAGATACTCAATATCAACCATACCATCTCAATCTGGGTGAATCCAGAATTTGGAAAACGCACATGGCATTTCCTGTTCATCTGTGTGGTAATGAGATTGACTAAAGGTGGTATATTCTCTAAAATGAGGATATGCATGAGTGTGTCCAGGGATTGAGGAGAGGAGATAGTTTAGGCTATATGAGGATAGAAGCACTAATATGGTACAGTTCGGGAATGCTATGGAGGCTTGAGGTTGAAGGGCAGCTAATGAGGATTAAGAGAGTGTGGGAAGTGATCTCTCAGCATATAATCTACATACAGGAGATGACCTAGGATTGTACTTTTGGCATCTTGCCATGAGGCAGTGTGGCTCCTTTAAAAGCGGCATTCTTTATTTGGACAGCCACCTGGGCAAGGATCCTGATCACTGATCAGCAGGTGAGGAGAGGAAGGGTCCTCCAAAGTAGTTTTGTATCCCTAAAAAGGGATGAGGAAAGAACCAATCACCTCCTGGTCAACTGGCTGATGACCCACAATCTTTGGTCCATGATTTTTATGCTCTTTTGAGTTGTGTAGATCCTTCTCAGGATGTGCATGGGGTTCCAGCTACCTACCGTAGCAAGTTTGTCAATAAAAGCATCAAGTTCAGCACATTGTTTGGCGTGTAAAGAGGGTAATAGAAGAATGTTCGAGAGGTCGGTGGAATTTTTAGGACGAAAACTAAAGGGTCTTCTTGGAATTATTAATTACAGGAAAGAGTGAGCCTATAATTGAGGAGAGTAAGTAGTTTTGTTAGATTCATTAATACTGTGTATTGCCAAAAGAAAATAGAGTTTTCTTCCTTTCTTTATTCTTCATAGTTTTTCTCTTTTCCATTTTGAGTATTTTAAGTACTTCATTTGTACTTGAGATGTGCTCCTCAGAGTTCCACTATAAATGAACATTTATGACATACATACTTGATAAACATGATATAAATAGATCTTCATATTTATTAGTTTGGGACAAGACTCTGAGAGCTTTGTCCCAAAATAATATATATATATTTTTTATAAAGTACATATGCTTCAAAATAATGCTTAAACTAGTGTGTCTCTCTTTATGTTACTACTTATCAAAAAAATAAAAATAAAGAAATAAATAGATCTTCAAATTTAAGACGCGATTTTGAAGACAACTGAAGATACAGAAGCCACAACAGGTTGAATGTTGAAATCACTATCCTCACACTCATGAAAAAGGATCTGATGCATGAGAGGAACTCTTGCAGGAATAGCATACCTGTACATAAAAGTCCGGAGATATGTAAGAGTTGCAGATCTAGTCCTCCAGTTAAAGTCGTTGGCTGAAGAAAGAATCACAGATACAACCTTCTGGAGATGGGGTTCCCAAATAATCCTCCACTTTAGCAATTCAAAAGCTGCCTTGGCCAAAGTTGACAGATCTTTATTTGATGTTTCCTTCAAAGAGCCAACATTTTCTTAGAAGAGAGCTGTATGCCCAATCAACATCATAGAGCAAACAGAAAATGATAGAGAACCAGAGGCTCAAAAAAATTTCCAGTGGATCCTTTTTATTATATTTGTTCAGGGAATTAAAATACAGTTCAGAGAAACACACTAAGTTTGGTGTAAAGTAATAGAACTTGGCCAGGGAAATAAAACTCATAAGAGACCAGGTTTCACCACCCAGTAGGTTCATACAACCTGCAGACAAGAAAGAAAAGTGAACAGCAAACAGAAGTTCACAGGCAAAGATGTTGTTGTGGTTAGAACTAAAAGCCAAAGACAAAATTACGCACTTAATAAATTAAGCCAAGTAGAATTTGAATAATATATTTCAAGGGTTTTATCTAAAATGAATTCCAGTGGTTGAGATTTTTAGCTTAATATATATTTATTGGATTCATAATGGAACAATAAATCCATTCAAGGATGTTACGAAAGAAAACTGTTCTAACAAGCAAACATGGTGGAAAGTTACATTTTAGTTAACCTTACTTTTCCACATAAGCTAATGAACTACTCTCTCTTTCATAAATTTTAAAGCCATTGGAGCGAGAACTTTGTCTTGAAGTTTAGAATTTTGGGCAAGATTTAGGTACCATAGTAAATTTTGACTGTGACCATAGAATGGTTGTGAATAACAACAAGCATCCTCTGAAAAGGCACAGCAACCTACAAATTACAAGACATTGGCACCACTATTTTCTGTTAAGATTTTCTATACGACATGCTTATATATTCCACAGTTTAATACTGATGGCTTTTAAAATGTTCTTTTTAGCAGTATATTCAATAACCCTTGATGATTTGCTAATTATCAACTAGTATGGATAAACAAGAAAGTGGTAAGAAGACCTAGAGATGTCAGATCCAAGATGATTCCAAAAATGAACCAACCAAATAAAGAGAACATAATCAAAATTTTATGCTACATACCTGTAAGGAAATTACAGGATAAAGAAGACCCACAATTATATCCAGCAAATATGAAGATCTTCCAGACTTCAGAGATGAGATAATAAAATGGAATAACTACATAAATCAAGAAAAATGAGTTCATTAATAAAAGGTAATAAATATAAAAGCGGATTGAAAAAAAAAAAACACATTATAGTTTGTACCGTTTCCATCCATTTAATGTCATCATGTGAGTTCCCATTTGAAAGCCCATTTTCAGGTAGTGTATCTGTTGGAGTCTCCAAATTGTCAGACTGACCAGTTTTCTGAATATTCAGAACCAGTTCTGATGCTTGTTCTGTTAAAAATTGAACCCAACTTTCTCCTTTGACTTTGCTGTCCGCATCACTATCTAACTCTTCGAGTGAATAATTATGAGCAAAAGATGCATAAAGTCGAATGTTAGAGCATACCACAGAAAGGGTAACACCAATAGCTTCCCTTACCTGTGGCACAAAAAAACTCACATTAAAATACAAAGGAACAATCTGCAAATTGAGGGGAAGCCAGTGTTACGATTGTAATTTGCTATCAATATTTGTGAATAGTGATTTTCCTCTTCTTTACTAGACTGATAGCAAACCCATCAGAGATTCCAAAAAAAAAGAGGAAATAAAAAATGACACATTGAAAAAGTGAAGATAAAATTGTGAAAACTTCAAATTTGTCCCCATTTTTTATAGACAAATGCCAACATAACCTTCAATGTTAACAACCAAACTTCCCAAATTCCATATTACAACAAAGAAACCACCATCCCACCACCACCACCACAAAAATAGCAAAAAGATAATGCTAAATATAAAACAATTTCATCTATTTGTGACCAACATTTAACCTTCTGCATTTATGAAATATTGTAGCAAAATGTCAAAATATTTCTATGGAAATCCAGATTTTTTCCACAAAAAACAAGGATCTTGTTTAGCATGAGTTAAATTTTATTCAATTTTATGGGATGCACAATGCTGATTAGCATTTCTTTCATACTCTTATTGAGGGGCATGCACATAGTGATGTTGTGGAGTTCAGCTTTGGCTAATAAAATTTTCACAGGTCCTCCAAATTTTTGCAGTAATGCTTGAACAAGAGATTGATGATGACCATTCAAATTCATTCTTTTAATGGATTACTGAAATACTATGAACAAATTTTCAGAAACAATTTTTATAATTGAAAGTGAGAACTAGTGCTCATTGCTTTTCAAGCAATTTATTTATTTATTTGTAGGTAAAAAACAGAACAATATTGAAATTTGGAAAAGATACACCAAAGTACTCATGCATACAAATAGGACCAAAAGGCAAGCAAAAGGAAAGAGCAACAAACTACCACCCAAACAAAACTGAAGCACTCAAGACCTAGGAATCCAGCATCCCCCCAAGAAATTTATGATGTATACAGCTAATCATCCCAAATTGGTATCCAACAAACTGGATGATGCTGTACCATCAGAGTTGACCCAATTCTTAAGACAATCAAGAATTTTTTGATGAGGTACAGGAAAGATCCTTCAATAAAAGAGGTCTGAGATCATTTGATCATAATGCCCTTTGCCTAGAAAATAGTCCAGTTGGGATTCATTTGATGGAGGGTCTAACAACTGAATAATCTATTAGAAGGTTCATAAAGTAGGGTGGATACACAAAAATATGTGAAAGTATGGGGGCTATTTTAACAAAATTACCTTGAACAAATAATGAAACCATAAGCAACATTTAAGATAAGAACAATCAAAAGATGTAAGAAGAAGAAGACAGAGTCAAGGTTAAGACTAGAAAGTCCAATTATATGACAGAAATGCAATAATAAAAAATTTCAACATATAGAAACTGAAGTGGTACCCAAGTCATTCAATTATAACAATATGAAGTTAATATCCCCTTCTCTCTCCAAGAATTTTTACACACAAAGGGGAAGAGAGAGAGAGGCAGAGGCAAACAATAATTCAAAAGTATGATGCCCTTGCGGCTTGGTTCAAGTGGTAAAGTGTTGGGTGGGGTTAGGGGAGGTTCGAGGTTCAAATCCCAATGGAGGCAAAAAAAAATGAAAAAAGAAAACAAATGCTTACCTATAAAAAAAATTAAATAGTATGACTGTAGAAAAACTGAAGAGGCACACATGAAGCTCATATCCCCTTAAAATAGAGGTTTTAGAGAAAGTAGGTGGTGCAGTAGGGGGAACTGGGCATGGAGATGCCAAAGAAGCAAAGTTTTTCAGTGAGACAGAAAAGAAAATATTATCCAAGAAATGACCAAATTATGAAAAGAAGGGTACTTACTTGGGCAGATGAATGACTCATATTGGCCAGCAACTCCTTGAGTAGTTTGTTATGGAGCTGTATTTCGGACACTGGCATCTTTTGTGGAGACACTTCTATGCCGCAGAGAGAAAAGCATAGCGCTTGGCAACTACAGTGGTAGTCACCATATGAGGTAAAGGTGTTATGAGGCAATCCAAAATTTTTTGCCTCAGAAGAGGAACTTTTGTGCCATACTTCCCTTTGCCTGTAACAGCATAGCGTATACAGGCAGCCCACTCAGGTACGGATTCCACTGTTGGTGCTAGAATAATATTCTGCAATTGGGCCATCATCCAGCTGTCCCATGCCCCTAAAAGACCATTGACATCAGAATGTAATACTCCAGCAAATGCTTCAGCAGCAACACACTGTTTAGACCTCTCCTTAGCATTTGCAAACTCCTCCAATGTACTTTTGAGTGCCAACAATACAGACATACCACATTCTTGTGTTAATCGTTTAAAAATCCGTGCAAAATTTGAGTAAAAAGTATCACTTCCTAATAAAGAGATCCAGCTAGGAGTCCGTGGCCATGAAGCCGAAAAGTCAAAATAGAAACGGGTAATAGATTTGTCTGCTAGGCTCTGAAAGGAAGAATTTCCATGATTTCCTCTTGAGGATGCACTCTCAGTATCAGTGATGATATGAACATGTGAAAGACTATTCAAAGTCTCATTAAAAAATCCCTTTTCCTGAAATATTTGGCTTAAAGCTCCTTCAAGTGAGGATTTGGGACTTTCTTGCGAATCCACAGGAAAAGTGGGCTTTTCCTCAGCTGACAGCTTATGAGGTGATTCTTTCAATAATGTATTTAGGGCCGAGATGGCAAGTATTCTTGTCTGAGGAAGTTGGCTTTTTAAGTTCTTTAAGAAATGACCTGAAAAGGAATAAATCTTGACATCAAAAATTTTACAACTTGAACTGAAACAACTGGACTTAAATAATTGCAAGATTTCTGTAACAAAGCAAAAGGCAATGATTTTAAAGGTTTAAGTTAAATAACTGAACTGAATATTAACAAGGTGGCAGCTTAATTTCAAAATTTTCAACAAAATTTGTCACCAAAAGTTGATATGGACTTACCAGCAGTTTCATTCAAAATGCTTGGTGAGAAATGCAGATCATTCCTTGATGCCATAGCCAACAATAGTAGAACTCTATTAGCCATCAGATTATACCTGAAAGTAACCGAAGGTAAAAAAAAATAAAAATAAAAAAAAATAAAAAAAAATTCAGGCAATGTTTGAACATTTCCAAAATGTTAGGGGCTGTTTTTTTTTTTGCTCAATGCTGAAAGCTGAATTTCAGCATTCAACTGTTTGTTTTTTCAAATTTTCATGACTTATTGATGAAATTTTTTAAAAAGTTCTTTGAAAATGGCATTATTTCTGTGTGGCTTTTTTATTCAAAAGTCATTCTTCCACCAAAAACAAGAAACCCAACAAGAGTGCTAGCAACACTCAATTATTGCATCACAAAGTGTGGGCTAGATAGGGGCGCCCCATCCTGACCCAACTCATTTATTTTTTTCAATTCTCAAACCTGTCTCATTTAAAAAATTAAACGAGATAGGTCGCAAGCAGCTTACGGTAATTCTCAAACCCAATCCAAGTACATTTTCGACTTTGTTTTCATTTTTCATTTTTATTTTTTTATATTAAAATTAATATATTTCATAAAAATAAAAAAATATTATGAATTTTTAAAAAAATTATTTATTAAAAACATTCTAATTATTATTATTATTTATTAAAGTATAAAATAAAATAATAAATAATAAAAAAATTAAATATAATTCAGACGTATGAATAACAATACACCAACCCACTCGAACTCATCTCTATTTGAGAAAAATAACCCGAACTTGCTAAACCCTCGATTATAGTTAAACCAACCGGTCCCATTAAGGGCAGAAAGGCAGTTAATCCGGGAATAATCCCCTCCCCGCTTCGTCATCCCTACTCACTCACCCATAACGTTTAAAAACAAACAACTTAATACTTAATGTTATTAAGTACTATTCAACATTAAGCTCAAAAAAAGTTTTATTTAGCATTAAGTAAAAAAAAACAAACGCCACTTTAGTCTTTTTTCCTTTTTTTTTCACAGGCATAGGGTCTGAGAGATATTTTCGTCGCCCCAATTTGTATAATATTTATTTAGCATCAAGCCAAGTTTGGCAGTCAGGTGTATTCTAAGTCCATTCATTAATAACAAAAAGGCAAGCAAATTCAAAAGATAGGTGAGAGAATAAAAAAGAAGAAACATATCAAGCGCCAAGCAATTAAATATTTACCGCCAGTGCAAGCCAGTAGAGTCAAAACTCATAGAACCAATCTGAGACACTAGATTTGTAAAATCAGGCTCATCTGAATGATTGTGCAGTGCTTTGTAAATACTTCTTGATACTCCCGCAAAGTGGATGTTGTATTTAACAAAAAGCTGTCAAAAACACAAAACATTATGCCACAAGGAATTCCAGAATATGACTATCAGCCTCTAAAGCTACAGGACATTTTACCTCATTGATTGCCTTTTGAGCTTTTAGTGATTCATGGTGAGAGCTTCAAGTGGAAATAAGGAAAGCAAAATAAGACTCCATACAGGAATATTTTATCATTAAAAGGACAAAAGCTTCCTATCAAATATATACATAAATTATCATTAAAATGCTCAAACCAATTCAGATATTGCCAAATTTCTCAAATAAGGTCACCTTGAAAGAATCCCAAGGAGAAAAGATGAGAATGCCTTTGGGTCCTGATTAAGTGTTAATAAAGATATGTCAGAAAAAAGTTCACTTTTTGAAATTAGTTTAAAGTGATTCCAATCCAGACGATTACCATAGTCAAATGTTTGAGAACTGTTTGTGTAGCAAGCACAGCACAAGAACCTAGGACCGCATATTCTGGTGAATTTGGGTTTCGTAAGTTTTCAGTAAGAGTGAGCACACATTTCGAAATCATAGATGGCCATCGCTTAATCATCTTCAAGAGAGCTTTTCCAGCAAGTCTGGACACAGAAAAACCAACAGCTAAAATCAGATATGATGGACAATATCATAAAATTGTAGAAAAAACACCATTTGCCGTAAAATAAGAGTCAAAGCATAAAAATTAAAATAGTCAAGTGATAAATATAGACTTGTCACAAGAGAAGCAAACAGCAAGCCTCAGTGAATAGTCATGGTTGCAGCTTTCATGCCACCAAGTTTGTCCCCAGGAATTCAAATAGCCATGAGATCAGATTGAGAGATGGTAGTAAAATAATCTCATGTGGTGGGCTGTACTTCAATTTGGAAATCTGATCATAAATAGTCCAGTGAATGTGAACTGACCGTCATTCTGGAAAAAGAGCAATGAGTGATGAGGGATCAAAAGAAATAATAGAAGATCTTACTATTCCAAAGATCCCTCACTATCTACCATCAGAAAAGAGGATATTTCAATTGCTCCTTGATATTTGTTTCATACTCTATTGAGTTATTAACTGATTAGGCCGACCCTGAATCATTGGCAACATCATGGAACTTCTCAACTGGCTAATGTTAGATAACATTTCCATTTGAGGTCTTCTAGAAGATAAATAACAGTTAAATTCATGGATGATTGTAGTGTAAACTGCCCTTCATTTAAAATCATTATCAAACTAGAACATGCATAACATTCTTGTGTGCACTGTATTTTCACAGTTTGAATTTGAATTAAGGGCACCATCTTATGGATTTATTTATTCAATGATCACAGAAGTTCAGATGACTCACGCTCGAACAGTTTCATATCTATGTAAAGTGAGATTAAGGAGATCTTCCATTAAAAGAATTGCATGGTCTGATGGAGATATGTTCCCACTCGTACGGTAGAGATGATATGATGATTGTGAGGATCTCCATGTACTATGCATGTATGCCTTGTCCGTAAGTGCCCACCTAGGCCTGGAACAAAAGAAAAAATTCAGGGACTTGATACCTTGTATGAGTGAACATAAAAGGATATCCAAAGATGGAACTCTTTACCTTCTCTTTCCTTTAGAATGAGAAGACACGATAAAATTTATTGGAGGTTCTATAATCGCAGCTGATTCCAATTTCCAAGCTTGTCTGTGATGCGACCACTCATCATATTCTAAATTTCCTGCATTGCACAGATTGGAAAATGAAGGATTTAGATCTGGTGCATGAAAAATGTTTCTGTGATTAGCACACATGATACCAATGGATTTACTTCTTCTAGATGCGGGTCCATTACCATAGTTTCCTAAAGCATCCATTATACGAATAATAAGTATCAATAAAATGCTGTCATCCGATTTCTCCTCAATTAAATATCTGTCAAACGGACAAAGTTTGATGAGGTTCAAATCACAACTAGCCATAAATGCATAAATATAATCATTGAAAATAAATAATCATTATTTTAGCGGCTGAATGATCTCAGCAGCCCTTCCCAATTCAACACTGCGCCAAACCCTGCACCCTGATCCAGCTAAGAAAGAAATATATCACCTGATCTCAACCATCCCCATTCTGATGACCAAAATCAGGCAGGGTGTTGCCTTGCAATTTCTGTGTTATGTAATTGTCAGACATACAAGAAAACAGATCGATTAAATGTAACAAACATATAAATATTATAATCAATTCAGAATAGATTTGTACTTAACTATTGAGTTCTTTTTTGGGGTCAAAATTAAGTGATTGACAAAATAGTTAAATCACAATAAGTTGGCATCACTGCTGTGTAATTTTCCAAAAAGGCAAAACTTTTAATGATTCCAACTATTTGAAAATAAACTCTATATGAGATATTGCTACACCTTCTGGCGAAGAAACAGAGTTACACTTGAAGAGAAAAACTACTGAAGAGAGAAGAATTTGCATATCACCTGGATCAGAGTGCATTTTAGTTTGGCATATTCTCAAAAGATCATCTAAAGCTGATTGAAAATGCAAGTCTAAAAGTTCATTTGCAAAATGAACTTCTTCTTTACTAGGCACATGCCACTTTGGGCCAATCAATGGTTTTTCATCATTCACATAATCTTTTGTGCAGATCCATTCCTCCAGTCCAGCAGCATCAGGATGATGCAAAATACACCTGAGAGCCAAAGTATAATTATTTTTCTTTTATTTTAGATTGGAAATTTAAGAAATAGCTGAAGAGCATTATATATATGTATATATCATGGGTCCAAATTCTAAAAGTTTAAACATTAAAGAAAATTGATGGTTCAACATGATATTAGAGCTTCATTTGGCAGGAGGCCATGTCTTCAAACCTTAATGTACATTTATTTCCCTGGTTTATCAAATCCCATTAAGCCAAAAGGAGGTTGTCAATGATTTCAATGCCACAAAGCATATGTGTCTCCCCACATGTACAGGGAAAATGTTAAGAGTGTGTTGAAGAATACAATATACATTACAAGTCCAAATCCTACAAACTTAAGCTTTTAGGAAAATCAACTTGTTCAATAGACTATACAAGAATGTATATAATTACATATGCTATTGAACATGTGTTAGACATACTTGTACTGATCAATAGGATAATAAAGAACCAGGCTTCCAAGAAGTGAACGAAGGACATGATCACCAGCTCCATTAACCTGTCATACAAACAGGTTCCAACAAATAAAAACACAACAAACTACTATCAAAGGATAAAAATCAAAACACAATGAACCAAAATATGATTTAAGGATTGGATGATATTCAGTAAGCATTATATTACACAATTTAATTTATAAAATAAATCTGTCAATCACAAGAAAATAAATAAATAATTTTAAAAATAAATAAAAAAGACCTTCCATGAGGGGGACTCAAAGGCAGAAATGATAGCTTCTTTAAATTGATCCTTATAACGGAGAAGTGCAGGACCTCCATAACTGATGGCAACTGATAGTATTTTCAATTGATAATCGATTGCTGTTTCAAGAGCTGGGGAAATTGTGGGTTTTGCCTGAGAAGAAAAATAACTTTTACAACAAGTCCCTGGAGAAAACACACAAGCATAAAATAAAACCATTACAGAGTTAAATATACCTTGGCAGAAACTGAGGGGTCGGATTTTCCACTTCCTCCAAACCCCGTGACAGGTGTCCCTTTTAAAGAGGATATAACAGATGCCAGAATAGGTTCAATAAGGCTAACAACTGCCTCCTCTGGGTTTGAATGAACACATGCACAACACAGCAGTCCAACCTCTGCAATGGCCCCAGGAAGAATATTTGTCCTGACAAACTTGGAAATTTTCTTCAAAGCCTGTAGATAATAAGGGGAGAAGTTAACATAGATATTTTTAACAATAAAATTAGAATGTTTCAACAGCTGAACTGAGTATTCGGAGTGAAGTATAACCTGGTTATAAAGTGACTCTGATAGTCTCCCAAGCAAGATTTCCAGCATACAAAAGTAATAAGGGCCATCCTCAACAAGAAAAGTCCCTGATGTGGCGGATGCATGAAGGCCTTCATTCCTGCAGCATCATCGACATCTTAACCCAACTCTAAATGATAAATAAAATTTGAATCTAACAATAACTAATAGATGAGTGTCTCTGTGTGTGTGTGTGTGAGAGAGAGAGAGAGAGATATGCAAGGAGATAAAAGAGAAGGAAACTAATTGCTGTCTGAATGCCATTTACTCACAGAACACTGCTAGGTTCCAAGTGTAGAAGTAAGGAAAATAGCCGACATAAAAACTCATCAAGCCACTCGGAAAAACTGATAGTTGGCATTAATGAACACTCTTCTGTATTTTCCTCCAGTGTAGCCATCTGCAATTACAGGCACATAATCAGAACTGTTCTTCACAAATTATGCACATACCAGCAATATTTAATATAAATGTTAGTGCTTACATTGGAGAATATGGAACCAATTAACTGCATGGTTGCCAAAGTTTTAGGAGGATCATTGGCATCCATACCAAGTAATGCATTAGATAATGAAATTGATAGAAGATCAATGAACACATGAGCACCATCAAGATCATCTGATTTTGCAGAAGTTGATAAGGATGTCAGAAACAGCGATCGCCCAGCAAATGCTACAGATGTCACAGCAGTTTTCAACTGGTGAGTGGCTGTCATCTGACTAGACACAAAAATTGGAAAAGGGAAATTAATGTAATGTAAAAAACACAACTTAAAGGAATTACACTTCTAATTTGACAAATGCATTGGTTATGCTTCATAAACAGGTGATACTTGAAAGTAAAAATTGCTTAGACTAAACCTAAAATTCAAAAATTCAAAACCTAAGGGAATACATGCAACACTACTAACCGTCTCCAAGGCCAAATGGAATCGAGAAGCTAAAAATGGAAGAACCAATGAGGGCTCGACATAAGACAAAATAGAAGTTGCTGCAGCCACTGTCTCAGAAAGATGTTCATTTTTGCTGTATTGACCACGGTCAATTAACTTCAGCAACACATTGACAAAAGACATCCTTTCTGATCTTCCTAGATACAACTCAGCTGGCCTATTCTTATCAGCGTTCCTGTACCAATGGCATTTCAGTAGGGGAATAAAATATATGCCACATCACATGAGAAAACACCTGGTATCATTTCGCAGGTAAAGACTTACTGTTGCTCATACTGTAGACGTTTCTGGAATGTAATTACCAAATAGAGTAAAAACCGCTCCAATGAATAAGTCCAGCGACCCCCATTAGAGGGATGGTAATATCTACAGTAACAAACATCAGTTTAAAACAACAAATAGCATTTACAAACAAATCAAATGATACAAAAAAGAGGAAGAGCATTAAGATGTTAGGAATTTACTGTTCTAAGAGGTTGACCAATTTCTCAAAGCGCTCTTGTGCTGAACTACCAACTTTTAAGAGATACACCTGCATTGGAAATTTTAGAATATTTCCAGAATGAATCATTAGAAACCATCAATGGTAAAATGAATTAATGAAAACTGCTGATTAGGTGCCATAATTATCGTTCTTACAACTGATTTTGCAATGGCCTTTGCTGGGGTGACAGCTTTATTTGAAAACAAGAACCTCGTATTTCTTGGAACATCTGCAGAAAAAGGATATGATCCATTTCCATTTGCCACAGGAACCTGTAATATCAAGGTAATTGCATGAAATTTCATCATAAAAGAAATTCAAACAACGCCTAGAGAACTGTTAAGGTATATATCAGTTCCCATTCAAATTAGGAACTGAACCAAAGATATAAGCGCAGAACATATTAATATTGACATACCAGTTCAGACATTCTTCGCTTTTCGTTTTCTTTCCTTTTTAGATTGACCATAACCTCTTCTTGTAGCCATCATAGCGGTATTTCCATGTTGGCAAGCAGTTGTGAATTCTCTCAGTCAAATCAACCTTTACCATACTTTAAAAACTAAGGTGTTTCAAATTCAACCTCTCAGGCGATTGGAAACTGTTCGTTCCTCAGTTACTTCCATTTATTTTCAACATCTTTGCTAACTCTTTTTCACCTGGAGAGATGCTTGGGTGGGTGGTCCCAAATGATAGGACTAATATTGACCTTGAGGCCTAGCTCAAGTGGTAAAGGGATGGGATGGGATTAAGGGAGGTTCTAGGTTCGAGTCCCAATGTGGACCAAAAAAAAAGAAAAAAATTATTTACCTAACAAAAAAATTTAATAGGACTTAGATAAGCATATTATTGCTTAATCCATGACAGACCACAGAATGAAGCACTAAAAGCCAATGAGCTGATCCTCAGCAATTCTTAATCTCCTATTCTTCTGATTGTACTCGTCAAAAACTACAACTGGCATACGCATGCACTTATAGGGGAACATAGCACACACTATCAATCTAGGGGTATGGAGGTAACTTTTTTATCCAAAGTGCATTAAGCCATATATAAATACATACATATATGTGTGTGTGTGTGAGAGGATATTAAGCTACATTGGATACTAGGATAACCCTTGACAAACCCCAATTTAAGCTGTTGTAGAGAATGATCCAGTTTCCCAATTCTTTCCAAATTATTCATTTCCACCTTTTGTCTTCATTCCATCATTTACATAAAATCCTAACCCTGGAATGCAAACCTGGTGTCACAAACCCAAGCAACCAAAAACCAGCACCAGCAGTTGAAGCTAGCTAATGCTTCTTAATTAAAGTCTTTGGAACTAGAAGCTAGAATACAAGGCACCAAAATATTGAAGCTTTATTTTTTTTTATCTTTTCTGAGAAGGGCATATGGTCAATCAAGCATCATCCAAGCTAACTGGTACCAACCTGCACAAATTCCATTAAACTACTTTAGTCTTTTTCACAGCTGCGAACTAGGCCAGTTGATTCTGAACATCCGATCCTTATTTAAAATTTTCAAAAGCTAAACAACATTTATTAATGTTTTAAAATGATCTTATGATCAAATTTTGACCTCATTAAGGAAACAAGTGAATCTGATTCAACTCTGTACCAATCTGCACCATAATCAGGACAATGAGAGTACCCAATGATGACTATTGCTAGAGATGGGACAAACCACAGGCACAACCCAAGTTTGAGCTTGGGATCGGAGAGTCGCAACTCTGCCACAACACCATCTTTAGCTTTAGTACCAATAGTTATGCTGATGATTGCCTTGGTATAGGCGACAAACTATGGCTCTATTTTATATTGTATTTTACTTAAAACGCGTGAGTCAAATTCATAGTTTACATAGGCGCCTTGTTTGATTATCGTTTTAGATTTGATTCATACTTTACTCAAATATATCATATTCAAGTGAACAGGATCAACAACAGAAAATGAAATATTCTATCATCTTTCTCCTCTTGCTCCTCAGGATCAAGGTATGATTGGGATGAATTTAGGCTGATATGAATCTGGTCAAAAGCTGATCAAGGTATTCTATCATAATTTTATAGAAAGATGATAGAATATTTCATTGTCTGTTGACATACCTTGATCCTAGGAATGCAGGATCAAGGTATAGTTATTTTTTTTTTATAGTTCTTTTATAATGGTGATCAACTATTCTGGTCAAAAGCTGCTCCAATGAAAAAAAAATTCCTACCAACCCCCAAAGAAAAACATAGAGGCTGAGAATACTAGAGAATGCACATTAACAAGTTTACAGGTAGAATATTCCCCCTCATAAATAAGGCCTGCCCAAGAAGTGAGAAGTGTGAAGAATCATTTGAGTCTACTTGGAGAAAATTTGTCATTATCAGGCACCACTGTTTCTTTCCTTCATTTGCCTAAAACAAGGCTGAAAGAGCTGCCTACTGAATTTTGCTTTCTTCTAATAGGAAAGGTTCTCATCCCCTGCTCAAAATCCTATTAAAATGGGTAGACCCAATCCATTCCTGGCAAGGAAAAAAGGGCTGCCCAATAACCCTCTGAGGGATAGTGGAGCAATAGGTGGTCTAAGTTTTCCTTGTCCTCTTTGCATAGAGGGCATCTGCTTGCAAGCTGAAAACCCCTTTTTTTTATTTGATTCATAGTTAGTACCTTGCCACCAAAACCTCATGTAAACGCTCTTTGGAGCGCTGGGGTTTGTTCCATATAGGTCTCAGGTAAGACATGTACATCATCACCTACTAAGTGCCTGTAGTTTGCTTTGATTGTGTATTGGCCTTTCTTGTCCTGGCCAAATGTTGTCCTCTCCCTAAAGACTTCTATTGCTAATCGAGGTTGATGGGTTAGTTTCTTCCATCTGGAGTCATTAGATGTCTAATAGAAATCCTGGGTTCCATCATCTTCTCCCCCATGGTTTCCCCAGCCTTCTAACTCTCGATCTTTTTGACAACTCTTACAAGCAGTGGAAAAGAAGACCTGATATAATTCTCCCCACACCACCTATCCTCCCAAAATCTAATACGACCCCCATCACCCAGTATAATAAAGGATATACATAGGCTTACAACATCTTGCTACTATGACAAGAAAAGTTGGAAACAAGTAGCTATAAAACCTACAAAATGGCATATCAAACAGAAAGGACCAGACCAAGCATCAATTGTTGTATAGAAAGTGTCAACATCTCAAATTTAGAAAAAATTGTCATGAAAAAGGCCCTTCATATTAGAAGGCTCCACAAAAGTGGTTGTTATAGTATTGTAGAATTAGAAACTAGTCGGGAAAAGGAAACATGTAGAGTTAGGAAACTTCATATTCTTTCCTATTGGGTATAGGGATTGTCTTGTCTATAAATAGGTTATTTGTGATCAATGAAATACATAATTTTTCCTTCAATTACCTATGATTACATGGTATCAAAGCCTAGGGCTTGAATTTGTTCAAAAGAGGGCAAATTTTTTGGGGAAAATCGTGAAAAAAAAAAACCTTCATCGCCGGCAACAAAACTCCGACGACTCATCTCTGGCAAGTGACCCTCCTACCTGAATCGTCGTCACCAGATCTACCCACTGACGGTGAGACCTTCGACAATAGACCACTCATGCGCCGCCACGCACGCTTGCTTCTCTCAGCTCTCTCCCTCACGCACCAGAGCGTGAGGGCACATCTTTGTCCGGCCACGGATTACACACCTTTGGTGTTGGGAAGGCGGTAACAAAGCTTCAGCTCTTTCTTGATCTGAGCTATGATGCCTTTCCCTCTTTTGTGTTTAGGCGCCTTGTTTTCCTGGGGTTCTTGGCTTTTACATTTTTGAAGATTGAGTAGCTCTCACGGGTGTTTTGAGGTTTGTGGGACCAAAATCCATTCAAGTGTGATGTTTTCCGTGGAAAGGTGATCCTTTTCCTTGCAAGATCCTATTTTTCGGATTTTCAAAGGCTTGTTTTAGTTAGATAGAGGCTTGTTTGAGTTAGATCTGCTTCTATGACTAACAAGAAACCCTCAAGAGGAGTTGTGTGTCATTGAATTGTAGGAAGTTGCAGAATAAAAATCGAAGAATTCAATTTGTTCATTACCAGAAATCATTTAAGTCTACATCTACTTATATCATTACACTCACCAAGTCAGGTAAAACCATCACATGTTTTCATTGGCTCTGGAGCCACCGACCACATAGTAGGTAATTCAAGTTTATTTACTATGTTTCAGTCTCACCCTTCTACCTCTCTGATTACCGCGGATAGATTGACGTCTTATGTCATGGAGTGGAGACAGTTATTCAGACTCCTCTAATCCCACTTTGACCTACATTGCGAGTTTGCCACAATTTTTCTTTTAATTTAATTTATGTGAGTAAACTCATTTCCGTACTAATTGCAATATCTCATTCTTTCACGATTGTTGTTTGATTAGGGATCTTTCGACCAGCGGATTATTGGTAGAAGAGGGCGCAAAGTCTAAGAGTCTCTATTCTTTAATCAGAGGAGTTGCCAAAGTTTTCTTGTCTTGGAGTTGTTACCTCATTCGAATTACATTGTCGCTTAAGTCATCCTTCTTTCTCTCTATTGAAGAAGCTATATCCTCAATTTTCTAGTCTATCCTCATTGAATTGTGAGTCGTGTCAATATGATAAGCTTAGAAGCCGTGTGCATTTAGTCGCAGAGTCGATAAACGAACTAGCTCGCACCAGGTTAGTTCGTTAAGATGTTTTAGTCATACGTCGATTATGTCTCCCACTAAGTTTAAATATTTCATTACTTTTGTTGACGATTTCTCCCACGTCACTTGGCTTTATCTAATGAAAAGTTATTCTGAGTTTTTTTCTCATTTTAGCGCCCTTTGTTATGAAATTCAAACTCACTTTCATGTTCCTGTTCAAACATTGAGGGGTGATAACGCCAAGGAATATTTGTCAGAACCTTTTCAATCCTTCATGTTCCAACATAGGATTCTCCATCAAACCTCTTATGTTGATGCCTCAAGAGAATGGAATTGGAAATTTGGAAGAGAGCAATTAACATATTTATGAGACTACCCGAGCTCTTTTGTTCCATATGCATGTTCCCAAACACTTTTGGGCGTGCGAGTCTCTCTGGCTTGTTCCTTGATTAATAGAGATGTCATCACTCCCGATTCTAAATTGGGTCTACTCCGCACACGAGTTGATTCCAAATAATAACATATTTGTTTTTTTTCATTGATCCCAAGGTATTTGGATGCACATGTTTTATTTGAGATGTCCGTCCTCATGTTTCTAAACTTGATCCGAAGTCCTTAAAGTGTAGCTTTGTGGGATATTCTCGTGTTCAAAAAGGGTATAGGTTTTAGTGTCCCACTCTTCGACGTTACTTTGTTTCTATTGATGTTACATTCTTTGAGACTTACCCCGTTTTCCCTTTCTTCTATTGTTACTAGTCAAGGGGAGGGTGATGATTTATTAGTGTACACTATTTCTTCACATGTTTCACCAGCTCCATTGGCTCCACCGGCTCCACCAGAGCTTACTCCAGCTCCTGTTCCTATTAAACCTCCCATTACTCAGGTATATTCTTGACGCTAGAACCCTCTAGTCTCTAGTCCAGCCCAGGTACAACCGTCGTCGAGATCGGCTCCGAAAATGATGATCTTCGATTTGCTCTCCATAAAGTACTTGTCGGTGTCTTTCGCTTAATCTCTTCGTTTGTTTCCTATAACCATTTGTCATCTTCCTCTTGATCCTTTATTGCATCTCTTGATTCTATCTCTCTTCCTAACACCGTCCGTGAGGTTTTATCTCACTCTTGTTGGCGCAGTGCTATGGTGGATGAAATGCGGGCTTTAGATGATAATGGTACATGAGACTTAGTGCCTTCACCTATTGGAAAGAAGGCTATTGGTTGTCGTTGAGTGTTTGCCATAAAGTTTAATCCTGATGGGTCTGTTGCTAGATTGAAGTGCAATAACATTCTTTAAGAGCTAATACTCGGACTTATGGCTGATTATTCTAATACTTTTCTGCTTGTAAGTAGGCGCGATACGTGCGATGCAATTTATTAATCTTAGCGCTTCTTATGATTGGGACTTGCATCAGCTTGATATCAAGAATGTCTTTCTACATGGAGATCTTCAGGAAGAGGTTTATATGGAGCAACCTCCAAGGTTTGTTGCTCAAGGGGAGATAGGGAAGGTGTGTCGTCTTGGAGAATTTACGTATAGTTTGAAGCAGAGGAGTCCGTCTTGGTTTAGCCAAATTTAGTCGTACAAATTGGGAGCATTTGGCATGCAGAAGAGTAAGTCTGACCACTACTTCTTCTATAAGAATTCTAGTTCTGGTATTATTCTACTGGTAGTGTATGTGGATGATATTGTCATCACTAGGAGTGACTCCCAGGTATATCTGTAATCCTTTTCAGTTAGTTTCCACCCTGAGGATTTAGGAATGTTGAAGGAATTTATTTGGTGTTGAAGTCATGAGTAAGCAAGGGTCTGTTATCTGTGAGTATGTCTTTCGATTTGTTATCATTAAGACGGGAAATTGGGTGTCGAGCGCGTATAGTACTCTTATGACTCCTAATGTAAATCACTAAGAGTAGACTTTGTTGAAGACCACGAGAGATATAGAAGGCCCGATTAGGAAGTGAATTATCTTACAATAACTTGCCCGGATATTGCTTATGCAGTAAGTGTTTTGAATCAGTACATGTCATCTCCCACAATTAGTCATTGGGTGATTGTAGAGCATATCGTATGTTATTTGAAAGAAGCTCATAGATGTGGAATATTGTAAAAGAAGCATGGGCATACCAAAATTGAGCGCTTTTCTAACACATATTAGGCAGAATTTAAGGAAGATAGAAGATACACCTCAGGAAATTATGTCTTTTTTAGAGGAAATCTGATCTCATGGAAGAGTAAAAAGCAAAGTGTTGTCTCATGATCTAGTGCGGAGTTAGAGTATAGAGCTATGGCCCAATCTTTATGCGAGATCATGTGGATACGTCAGTTATTGATGGAAGTGGGCATCAAAACTTCAATACCAACGAAGCTTTGGTGTGATAACCAAGCTATCATGCATATAGCATCAAACCCGACATGTCATGAACGGACCAAACATATTGAGATAGATTGTTATTTTGTCCGTGAGAAGATCCAATTGGGGTTGATCTCTACATGATATGTAAAGACTGGAGAACAATTAGGAGATATCTTCACAAAACCTTTGAGTGGGGATCGAGTCAATTATCTTTGTAACAAGTTGGGCATGATCAGCATCTATGCTCCAACTTGAGAGATGTTATAGTATTATAGAATTAGAAACTAGTTGGGAAAATGAAACATGTAGAGTTAGGAAACTTCATATTCTTTCCTATTTGGTTTAGGGATTGTCTTGTATATAAATAGGTTATTTGTGATCAATGAAATACACAATTTTTCCTTCAATTATCTATGATTACAGTGGTTAACCAGTTTCTGCATCTCACCCAGTAACAAAGATGGCTGTTGAAAGAGCAGTTGTATATTTAATACACCAGTCAATATGTAGCTACACTTACTTCCATTATGTCAAGCTTCACATAGAACTAAATCATGTTGAGCTTCAAGATCACTACCAGGCTACTTGGTTGAGATTACAATAACCAAAGAATGTAACATAACAATATTAATCAACAGTACTTGAAGAATTCATACTCACCTCAAACATATTCAAGTATCTAGTGAAAAGCACGGGTAAGAAACACTCCCAGTCAATGAAGTTGTAGTTTTTTATAACACGAGCTATGACAGCGGCCCATTGACTGTTCCAGAACTGGCAATTTGGTATTGAGGCCCACTGATCTAGACACTCCTTAATCCAATCACTGGCATGGCAATAAATTATGTGGTATTCATTGCTCTATTAAGTCAGTCAAAGATCATAAGAATAAAAATCATTAAAAACTCATGGCCCTTACTGTGAAAAGAAATCCTGATTATCCAAGTTTGTTGGAAGAAACAGTCTCACAAAACAGAACAACTGGAAGTGTTTGTGGTTTTCCTGCTGGGGGCTTTCTGGCTGTGACTTGTTGGCCAGGGTAATGAGAGGGGTTTTGATGAGGCAAGGATAGAAAGGCTCCCAGCTTTTGAGTCTAAATTGTCCCTTTTGTTGGATGTTTAAATTTTAAAAACAATAGAATGTTAGGCAAATTTCATGAAGTACTAAAAATGATATGAAGTTTCTCCTTTGATCATATAAAATAACCATTCATTGATATAAAATTTAAAGGCACACAAAAGATGATAATTTTTCCAAAAATATAGCAGATGATCAGAAGAGAAAACAAGAGCTGAAAAATAACTGTACACTACAGAACAAGTATGATACACGAATATATACAAAATACAACAATATACAACTCAAGGGCAGTGGGAAATCTATGACAAAAGAAAACATTAGCCTACTTCAACAATCTCATTTGCTGAATGATGGGACTAAGAGGAAAAATAACCCAAGTTGCTAGTCAACACAAATCTTGGATTTAATGGAGCCATATGTCTTATTTCCAATGACCTCTCTCCAACTTCAACAACCATGAGATCATTAGACCTAAATCTACTTCCACTAAAAAATGGAAAGATTCAAAGCCTTGACTTGCAAAAACCAAAAATCCCTACAAAAGTTCTAAGATACCTGCCTCAACAGCCAAAACCTCTTGTGTTGACTCCGAAAAGCCCTTATCATTGTACTGTGGTGATCCCCAACCGCATCTCCAATTCCTAAATAACTTGTGTTACCTAGAACACTCCAAGTAAAGTGTAACTTATCAAATCCAATGAAGGCAGAGCTATATTTAGAGCGTCTTACTACCTACCCTCTTTGAACTACAAACCATATTCCAATTAAGATTTTTTTTTATAGGGAGAAAAGAATGTATATGAATAGAGAGGCATCGAAAAATTGCCTAAAAGTACACGGAAGTACATAAAGAGTGCCAACAACCTGACAAAAAGATAGGGCCTAATACCAAAAAAGAAAATAGCCCTCAAGGAACTTCTAACCAATCCTACAAAATCACCTACAGAGAGTACTATCAAAGATATTTAACAAATGAGTCCAAGCCCAAAGGTTCCAAAGAAAAGTCTGCTTCAATCTTCGAATATATTGCTCTTTATCATCAAAAGCCTACCATTTCTTTCCTTTAAGATAATCCAAACATACACACACACACAATGGAGCAGCTTGCCAGACCTTTCTCTTCTTCTTGCCGCAAAAGCACCATGCCAACTAGATAACAATCGTCCCACAGAGGAGGACAATGCCGAAGACACCTCGAACAAGATAGAAGGAGATGCCACAAAATCTAACTCTTACACAATGTAATAGAATGTAGTCAATTGACTCTTTCTCCTCTAAGCATTAAAAGAAAAAAAAAAGCCCATTTTCCAATGACCACCCTCTTCTCTTTAGTTGATCAAAAGTCAGGACTATTCCCTAAGTTGTCTCCCAAACAAAGAAAATCAATTTAGGTGGAGCTCGAGAATTCCAAATGACTTTTAACTAGGAAAGACGAATCACCTCCTCGCTCCACAGCTTGGTACAGTGACTTAACGGAAAATGCTTTATTCTTCCTCCCCTCCTGCACCAACCCATCCTCCTCATTACTTCTCACCCTCCACCCACATAGTCTTCTTTAGGAGCCCCTTTGCTTCCTATACCTCAATCATTAAGCCTCCAATAAGCGTAGAATCAACATCCCCCATCAGTTCATGCATCATCCCACGCCACCCCAAGCATCCACACAAAGAATGGCAATATCATAGAGAGTGGGGAAAGAAACTCTTAGTGGTTTGTTGCCACATCACTTATCCAACCAAAACTTTACCCTCCTCCCATTACCCACAAACAAATCCACTTTGCTACCCAACAAAATCCACTCCTTATGACTTTTAAAGGCTCACCACACACCTACCTTTCACTTTGTTATAGTATTTGTTAAGGATCATAAGATATTCTCTAGTTTATTCCCTTCCTTTTCTTGTACAATATTTTCCTTCCTTTTTGTATTTTATTTGTTTCCTTTTTATGTCTCCTTAATGTGTATGAAGACAACAAGACAAGAATTGGAAGAATAAATACCTCGTGCAATTTTCATTGATCCATTATGAATATATATATACAAAATCCAATCTAACCTTCCTAATAGATTACAACTCTATAAAACAAGTTTCCTAATAGGATACAAATCTATATGTAAAGTTGAAGCATATATATATATATATTAATCATGCCCAACTTGTTACATAGATAACTAACCCAATCCCCACTTAAGGCTTTTGTGAAGATATCACTCAATTGTTCTCCAGGTGTCTTTACATATCTATAGAAATCAAACCGAGGATTGTATTTTCTCACGAGCAAATAACAATCCCCATCTCCAATATACTTGGTTCGCTGGAGCAGGATTAGAAGCAATATGAAGGGCAGTTTGGTTGTCACACCAAAGTTTTGATGGGACTAGTGTCTCAATATTGACTTCCATTAAGAGTTGATGAAGCCACATGATCTCACACACGGACTGTGTCATCGCTTTATATTCAGACTCTACACTAGATCGAGAGACAACACTATTTTTTACTCTCTTTAGGTTAGGTAGATGTTGTGGATGGCTTGGCTTAGACTTGGGAGTTTCCTCTCTTCTCCTTGTATGTTCTTTTTTTATTATGTTTTTATAAGTAAGAAGAGTGTATATAGTAAAAAAATTATTAAAAAAAAAAAAACCCAAAAAAGTAGTTCCAATTCACCAAAAACCCAAAAATTTGCCCAAAAGGGAGAGGGGAATAAACAAAAAAATCACTTGTCCTCACTTGGAACTAAGTCGATCAATGAAGCTAACAAGAGAACATGAGCACATAACTACATACACCCTAAACCAGACCACAAGTTATAAACAAAAGAATTTTCACCCTTTGGATAGAAAGCTCCATCATATCAAATGCTAATCTAATTTCTCCCCTACCAAACTACCAAAAAACCAAAAAATACACAACGAGACTGTCATCCATATCTTTTTATAGGCTTTACCCACACATGAACCATGCCACTTGAGGAGGGCCTCTTTAACCAAAGGAGAGAGGATCCAAGAAACACTTTTTTTTATAAGTGAGAGATCCAAGAAACACTAAAGAGAGAGAAAGTCAAATGTCATAGGACCCACACCTTTTCACAATCAAAAAGAATGTAATAACTATTTCTTCTTCCCCTTGGCAATGAAACATCTACTTGCTAAGAAAAACCTCTCTACTTAACTTAAAATAGAGTAGCGAGATTTAACTAAAAGCTCCCACATCGTAAAGTCATCAAAAACACCCTATCTTCATCCTATCGATAAACCCTCCTTTGTTAAATCTTCACTTGAAAACAATCCACTTCTTCCACCTCCTAATTGCTAAACATCCTAGAGAAACCAAGGGCCTAACCACCCTATTTTCCTTTTAGAATTGCAAGCATCCCTCACCTATGCATCCTACGAGGTGGTCAAGGCAAATAAGGAAGGAAAGAAGCACTAAATGGCTCATCTCTACACCATTCATCCTTCTAGAATCTTACTCCATTGACCATTTCCCACTAACTAAGAAATTCTACCACTTACAAAATCTCAATTCTTTCATATGATTTTCCAACCAACTCCATCCCCTCACCCACCTCCTTAGAGCCCCACCCTCCAAATTTTCTCCTATATTTATGAATAATTACTTGCTTCTAGAAAGCCACCCTTTTGTCGACAGATTGCCAATTCCATTGGCTAAGAAGAGCTTTATTCATCACTAAAAGACACCTCATACCCAAGACCCCTTTCCTTTTCTCTAAACAAAATTTTATTCATCTACATAATTGTTGTTTCTCCCCAAGAACCCCACCAACCCAAAGAAAGTCCCTCTGAATCTTCTACAGCCTCAGCTTAAGCTGCTTTGGCATCCAGAAGAGAGACATGAAATAGATGAACATGCTAGAAAGAGAACTTTGCAACAATGTGAGTCTTCCTCCTATCCACATGGCTAACCTTTTGCGGACCTCTATTCCACTCCATCCCACATTGCCATAAATTTAAATGAGGCCCATAAAGAAAGACCCAAGTAGGAAGGGGAAAGGCCTCTCACCTTGCACCCTAATTCCGAAGTCAAGTCTTAACTGTTGTCCACCATCCCCATGAGGATTAGCTTACTATTGTATGGTTTAACTCCCAAACGAGAAATCACCTCGAACCACATGAACAACTAGATCTATAGGTCATGGGAGGTTTCAGGGGCTCACTGACAAATATCTTTTTCTATATTAAAAGAAAATCAAAACTTACCAGATTAATATGGTGACAGAATTTGGAATTCCCATGCAAAGGAGGAAAACCAATACACCTAAAAATAATTAAATAGCTACTTTTATCTTATATATGTTTAATTGCAATTAAAGCAATCTGAACACTATGCACTTCCATTTGAAGTTGGGTAGGACAAATTCTACAACACAAATGTCTTAATGACAAATGGAGACAAATCCAAAAAATACAATCATGGATCACTAGATTGAGAAAGTACGTAACAATTAAACTCAAAATACTTACTTAAACTCAGACCATATCTCGACGGCAGAACCTGATGGGAAGAACCTACGGCATGATCGAACAAGAGAAGTAACCGTCTCAAAATGTCGCTGTCTCAGTCTCCACCCTTCTGGCCCTGTATTCCTGAGTCAGGTACATATTTTAAAGTCAAACTCCACTATAAGACAGAGCTTTCTAAAAAGAAAGCACAGATAAAATATCACATAAACAACTTGATATTCATGACTAGTAAATCATCAAGAGACCATTGGCAGGTGTAAATAAAAAAATAAAAAGATAAAAATAAAAGCAAAATGTTAAGCCAAACTTCTCAAGAGGGAACAGAAATGTAAACAAGTAAAGCAAGAGATTAAGACATTATATTGGACACCATGCATGAAGGAGGTTCACAATACATTGAGTTTGTGACCGTTCTCCTCAAGCACACACTGAAATGCTCATGATGAATGATGCTTATTCACTCCATTTACATAGCCAATACACTGGGAAGGTGCAATGAAAGAACTTACCTTGTGAAGTGTGTCTGAATCAAAGTATCATAGAAAGGCAGCCATTGAACTTTCAAGGTCAACTTCTTTCGGTACTTGTTAAGTAACCTGACTAGAATGTTCCCCCATCTAACCTAATCAACACATACAGAACCATTATTCAGAAAAATCAAAGACCAGCACCTAATTACAAGAATGTGTGTGTGTGTGAATGGAAGACTAAGACAAAACATTTAAGATACAATGTAACACCTGGGCGTAGAGTTTATTATATGATTTGTGAAACAATTCTAGACCAATTCCCACAAGTGCACCCACATCTTCTAAACATACTTCACTTTTCGCCTTTATGAAACTGCACAACAAATGGATAAAAAGTAAGATTACACCAGTATCACTGACATAACAAGCCTATATGTAAAAAGGGAATCAACAACTTGCATCTGCTTCATCAGCAAATCATAAGTTCAGCAATTTAACAATTACCAAGTGAGAAATTAGTAAGATTAAGATAAACATTAAGCACAGCAATGTAATAAAACAAGCAGCAGAATAATAGGACTCTCATAAAAGGACTAAGTCACTCAAAAGGAAAAGTATCTGCATTTAATCCATATTCTTTGGTACACAAAGATCTAACCAGATAAGCATGAATTGTTTTACTATCCATCCATTTGCTCAAGATTTTTCAGGAACCGAAGATCTAACCAGAGAGACAGTGAACATTATCTCCCTGCATAGAAGTAAATGCAAAGTATCACCTTCGTTTAGTAAAGCTTCAGCTACACACTGTTTCCCCTGAATATGCATGCATGTCATCAAATATGAACCCAAACAGAAGTTGTTTTTTATAGGTAAACAAAGTATTGTATTAATAAAAAGCCCCAGAAGCTGTACAAAGCATTCTAGAAATTAGTCATTAGTATATCCCAAGAAACAAATTAAGAATCATATTGGGTATCACAGAGTAAGAGTGGAGTCTCAATGCCAATGAGTTATCAATGATTAAACAGATCTGAACACCATATAATTGGCATTGTCACTTCTATGCATAATGTGTATGTTCAGAAGTCAAAAAGGTTGTGAATTTCTTTCCTCTTCCAGCAAATGTCATATATGGCTACTTTTGTGCGTGAAGTTTCAGCTGTCCAAAATGATAGATATGAGAAAGTTATCATGAATTCCACAAAACTTTACAGGTTGCATGCTAAAAGGGTTCATAGATAAAAGGTTATGGCCACTTCATTCGTAGAATAGGGAGAGTGATTCACTCAGTTAAGTCCATGTATAAGGCTTTGAGGCGTAGAATCACTAAATCTTTCCCATGGAATTTGGTTTGTAAGTCATGTGTGCAGCCGAAGATTTGCTTTTCACATGGGAAGCTGTTTGGGGAAAGATCTAAACAAATGACCAGCTCAAAGGGTTTCCATGATGGGTGGCTGTTGTTTGAGGATGAGAGATTATTGGATCACCTCCTTCTTCATTATTAATAAGAGGAGGTTCCATAGAGCTTCTTTTCTCTTTTGGGGGTGGCCCATATGGGTAAACTGAAGGCTGATGGGAGATACCCTCTTGGGCTGCAAAGGAGTTTTGGTAGGCAAAAAAAGGAAAAAGGTGTGGCAAGCAAACCATTTTGCTTATTTTGGACGATTTCAAAGGCCAGGAATAAGATTGTTTTAAGGATGAGATTTTTTCTATGCGGAGGGAGAAGACCTCTTTTCTTTTTCTTCTTTTGTTAGAAACCAAAAAAAACTATATTGGATGGTCCTTCAAATATAGCTTGGTTTATTGATTGGGTAGGTTGTAAATAAGTAGGGCCTGGTTTTGTGCAGTTCAGGGAGGAGGTTTACGATTCTGTTTGTAATTTCCAAGCCGCTATTTTAGCACCTTTCTAATATATTTTCTTTTATATACCAAAAAGAAGGGAGAGTGATTCACAACAGTGCAGGACAAAGTGGCATCAGAGAAGCAGATGTTATTTTAATTTTTTATTTTTGATAAATAGAGAAGAAGATGTTATGGAAGCCTGCCAGGTAATATCCAGAGTTCTAAAATATTTAAAAACTTCAATTTATGACTAACTGTGTGACAGAAAAATGTTTTGTGCTTTTCTTATCAAAAAAAAATGTTCTGTGCTTTCAGTACACAGTTCCATACAATGCACAAGTCTGAAGCATCAAGGAAACCTATAACTTAAATGGAGTTGGCTCTTGATTGCTAATAGAGTGCACAGGCTCAATAAGCATTAACATCCTACATGAGATATATATGACCATTTTCTGGTAATACATACACACATAGATGCATACATATGAGAAAATTTCTTAAGTTCGTCCCTAGGTTGATTAAAAGAGTCCACCTCCCATCCTATCATACACTAGACAGGTGCATATCTCTAAATATGCTGGTTCCATTGCTTCATTTACACAGATTGGGGAAAAATTCTCCCCCCATCCCTAGGCTGATTAAAAGAAGTATAATCTCATTCCAGAACGGTTGGGCAGAGGCAGGTCTCCATATAAGCTGGTTCCACTGCCTCCCTCCAATAGACTATCCCATTTGTACATTTTTCTTGATCTAGTCCGAGGACTTGATTTGCAATGAACTCTTTTCTGTTCAATTACTTTTTGATCTCATGAATGTCTTGAGTGCCTATCATTCATTTGCTCAAATCCCAGGTAAAAATCAAAGATCAATCAGTTTAATATTATTGTACCAAACACAGGACTTGGAAAATAATTGCTACTAGACCGTGGACATTATTGCCAACTTCCAAATGAATATAGCCTATGGATGAAAGGGAAAGTTTTTCATCAGGCTTTAGATAATAATAATTGAGTTCACAAACAGGTCCAGGGTCTTTCAGGTGCAGTGATGTTTGTAAACAATATGCCGAAAGCAACCCACTGACAGTTGACCATGGGAACTAGTTGCGGGCTATGCGATGATTAAGAAAACCTGGCTTGTTGGTTGGGTTGCATGTCAGGAAAATGTCTGCCGGTAAAGCCAACCTGAAAGTTTGGAAGCAACAAATATTTCACGACAGGTTGCTTGTCAGTTATCATACAAACCAGATGCTGTCACCATGGACCTTGCCATCCCTAAAAGAAGGTCAGGTCTCAGTGGGAAAACCAACTGTCAAGCCTACACCATGGACCTTATATTTGAAAATCATGGTGGTAGATTCGGGAGCTAACGAGAAAGCTAGCGTTCCTACTGGCCCAAAAGACACCACTCCGAAAAAGCACTCCAAGGTTCAATGCACCCACAACACCACTCCTCTTAGTTTTAGACATCTTAGACCCCACTGATTTCTTTCAGACACGTTCTCCCCTTAAGAAAATCTTTTTTAATCCACGTTAGAACAAAACCTAGAGCATCCGCAATCTTTATAAACATTTAAATCCTTGTACACCACCCATGATCCCTAGACTAATATCACTATAATTTTCAAACTAAATCATTGTCAAATTCGACAGAGAATTATAAGCTCTTCACCCTGATTGAGGTCCAAACCAAACCTAAAAGGCATTTCCATTTTTTGTTCCAGATTCATAGACAAACAAACTACAGAAAAATTTCACTATCCACTTCATAAATAAGAAAACACAAGTAATCAACAATTGCATTCAGCTCTACGTTTGGCCGAAGGCAAATGGATTCAAAAAAATAAACAAAAATAAATAGAAGGAACTTGCTCTAAGTGACGAACCGTAGTTGTGGATTCAAGGTTCATAGAGCTTTAATTGAATTCCAAATCCAAACAGAGGAGCTACAACAATAAAAGACAGCATTTCAAACAGAACAAAAAAATTCAAAACTCACATGTCAATGACTGAAATCCATTTAAGAGTGGAATACACAGATTCAGGATCCTCCGGCCGCCACGCCTCCTTCACTGCCGCCACAACGCGGCCGAACGACTCCTTCTCCCCCTTGGTCTCCTCCGCCACCGGAGGTGGAAGCCAGGCATTGTACAGATGCATCTCCACAACAACAACAACAACTGCCGTACCAATCCCTCACCCCTCCCTCCCTTCCACTATTTATACCTGATTCACCTTTCTTTCCCGACAAGAAATCATCACATATATTGACATAAAAATACGACGACGACCCTTGACCGGCCACCGGCAGCAGCGGTGCGAAATGGAGATGAAATGAGCGGTGCAGACGGGCTCAAGGGGCCGGTAAACGGTTGGAATTCGGAAATGCGAGAAAATATTAAAGTGAACAGTACTTAGAGCTGACGGCTGATCTGGGCGGGGATTTACCGGCGATGACCGGTTGCAGATACACGTGGGCAAGAATTCAGCCACTGAAATGAAAAAGGGTTAACCTGTAATTTGTAAAGTAGAGAAGCCTCGTTCATATCTAGGTGGATGCAACCAAAGTCAAGTCAGAGGCTGCCCAATCTGATTCCAGAATTTGTTGGATGCCTGGGAGAGAGGGATCACCATATAATAGTACTTTTTTTTTTCTTTTTTTCTTTTTTTTTTTTAATATATATATCTATTATAATATTGTACTACCTTTATACTACATCAAACTTTTGGACCGTCGTTACCTGAGATATTTTTTTGGGGGGAATTATGTAAATATGGTATCAAGTACTTCCAAGAAGGAAAATGAAAGGTAACTTTTAGAAAGTATTAAAATATGTTATCACTCCGTCAAATTAATTAAAATATGTAGTAAAATAGTAACTTATTTTATTAAGAAAAAAAATATCACTTATATGTTAAAGTTTCATACTTATAAAATAATAATATAAAGTGTTCACTATGTTAATATAACATATTTTTATCTAATAATATATTTTTGTTATATTAACATAATAAGTATATTATATTACTATTATAAGTATATAAGTTTAATACACGAGTGATATTTTTTTCTTAATAAGGGAAAGTTAATACTCTATTACATGTTTTAATTAATAATTTTAAAAATATTATCTTCTATTTTTCTTCATATCATGTTTACATAATTTCTAGTTTTTCTACGTTTTAAAAATTAGATTTTTATCGGTTGGTCTAATGGGTCAAACCATCAACTGGTAACTTTTATGATTTAGTTACATTCTAAGTCGACTACTATATCGATTCAACTCTTGAACCATGAATAGGTAACTGTTTTTGTTCAATCATTGATGATTTTTAAAACTTGAAATTTTTTTCATCAACAATTTTTATTTTTAGAAATTTTTGTGGGGATTGTTTGGGATGGGGCATTATTGGCGGCCTAGACTTGGATTCCTTCTACTTTACTCTACTCTCTCTTTGTTATTTTTACAGTGATGATCGTGAAGTGCACTCCATTCTATTTTATTTATAAAATATGGTTTGACCGCCAAATAATGGACATAAGGGGCTCCATCAACTTTATTTATTTGCATATAGATTTTCAAATCAATGAAAATTCTTATAAACCCAGGGATTTATTCATATTTGGTCTTGAATAATTTATGTTTTAAATACTATTTTCAGGGCCAATAATTTAATTTTGATTAAGAGTCAATTAGGAAAAAAACCATAGCCATCCCTTCCCTTGTTTTATCTCATCTTTTTGTTTTTTAACCTCTTGCACTGCTGGTAAAGGATAATGATTTTTTATTAAATTTATTGGTTTAGAATCGACTCCGTTCACATCTCTTTATTTCATTTAATTATGACAAGAATGGTTCTTCCCATAACATTTACATATGCTTTATCTTTTATTTTATTATTTGTGTATTATTATGACGTTTGGTTTGTCGTCGATTAGTTACGTGTGATGCCGTCTTATTTAGACACATTTTGGTTTGTTGTTAGGCATTCTGACGTAATGTTTAAAAATTAGTCACTTTTGATGGCGACTGACATTTGCATATCGTCTTTATTTAGACATGCAGAAGTAAAATTCGATATTATGAAAATTAAGCTCGGTATTTTGAATAATTAGAGGCCCACTTGGAAAGTGAAGCGTAGATATTAATCATTATATTATCAAAATGTATAGGTTTTATGCAGTTATTAAATACTTGTGAATATTGTTTCATTTTGTATGGTTTTAGCAATTTGTATATTACATCTATGGATTTATTGCAAGTTTAAATCTATAAAAGTATTTTTCCTTTAAAAAAATTATTAAATTTGATCATTGTAATATTTCAGTTTGGATATGTAATTCAAGGTAGGGAATATTGATTGTTTTCATTTTTTAAGATTTAGTTATAATAAGATTGGGGAATTTATTTATTTATTTTATTGAATGCGATATCCTTTCAAATTTTTATTCCATGTTTGGTTTCTAGAAAACCTGAGAAAAAATGCAAAGAAAAAGAATAAAAAAGTGAACAAAATTCATTTTCTTAAGTAAGCTCGTAAATATTAAAATTAAACAATTTAGAAGTATGTTTATTTTTATATTTACTTATTGTAGATATTTTATTAGATAAGTAAATATAAAAACTATTTTCCCTTATCGTTTTAGTTAATAAAGTGTTTTGAAGAAAACGGTGATTATTTTTAAAATTTTCAAAAAGACATTCATAATTGAAAATTTATTGGCAATATTTTCTTAAGTGTTGTGAATCCTGTAGATCCCACATTTGCTCCTTTGAGGCGCTATAAGCGCCTTATAATCTGGGAGCTCATACATCTAGTTTGGCGTGTTTTAAAGTAGCCCAGGTCTATTGGGGTCAAGCGGACAATCCAAGCCAGGATGGGGGGCCCACCCTTATTTGTGGCCATGCAGTCGCAATGGGGGTGTGTATTGTGAATCACTAATAAATCCCGCATTGCTCCCCTGCAGTCTTTGTCAAAGCATATATTGTCAGGGCTCCCTCTCTATAGTTTGATCTAGTTTCAAAGCGTGAAACTATTGAAGTCAAATAGATTATCAAGGCTGGGATATGGAGCTACCACTTATTTGTGTAATTTGATGATTCGAAAAAATAGGCTCACATGTCCACTTGCCAAGAAGCTGAGAGAGTCGGTAGCCAATGGCCCAGGGCTGCTCAGCTAGCCTCCAGAAGGCATGCAATTCAGGCCTTCGGGCTGCTGCTTGACATTCAAGCCTTTGGTGCCAACCTAGAATGAAGATTAACTAAGCAGCGAGCCAGATTATGGAAAGTCTCCCATAGAGTCTGAAAATAGAATAATCTACAATAATATATTAATAGTAATCCAGTAGCTTATAAATAAGAAAAGAAAGAACAATAACAGAGATCATTATTAGTGAATTGGATCTTAATGAAAGGAAGATAATCTCAGAAATAGCTGCTCTTTATATCCTTTTTGTCAAATCTGATAATAACAAAAAATATCCCATGATGGGACGAATCACAGTCACCATCCAGTGATTTGATCATCTCTTTATAATCTGAGCCACGTGTCGGTGAAAGATCGCCATTGCGTCTCATCGCCCGTCGCATCGCTACTTTGCGAGACCACATTCGTACTGCGCGATGCTTCTCTTGAAAGGCCCGGGCAGCGTCAGATGACCCGGCCGCGAAGCGCTCTTGGCCACCCTTCTTTGTTATTTGCTGAGAGAGCTACGCTAGAACCGGGTTTGACTGTTGCAACGATCACACTTGGCCAGGTGATCAAACTACATGCGGTAGCTGAAGCTGTCCCAGGTCAGAGCCCAGCCTCTGCGCTCAGGCAGTTAGATTAGCGTCATCGGTTAGCGCCCGTCACGGCGGAGCGGCGGTTAAGCATAAATCTGGCAGCTACCGATTCACGATGGCGCCAACGCGAACACTGGCGGAGCGACCTGTCCTCCGGGGATGCAGGAACCCGGCCCAGTGCGAGATAGCGCGACCTCGCGCGTTAGAAGCAATCGCGAGCGGCAGGCGGTGGAGGCGCAGCCTCACCGATGGTATCCGTAGAAGGATTGCAGAGCGACTCACGGGCGGATCGACGACGCGGGAGGCCGCGACGGACCAGGAAGGCCGACGTTCCCCTCGTGAAGAATGACCTGACATTGGCACTCCTGCGTGGAAGCCAGGCGAAGAATCCAGTCGAGCACAAGGCACGGATAAATCCTAGCCACTTTGGGGGAAGGCGGCGAAGCGATACTTGGAGAACACGTCGGGAGCAGAAGAAGCTGCGCCACCCTCGGCTGGAGTAGGAGGAGGAGCAATCAGCAGGAACTGAGGTTCGAGGCCTCCAATGAGGCTCGGTAGTGTGAAGGAGGTAGTGGAGGACGCTCCCGACAACATAGTCTGTAGTGCGACAGGCGGTCACTGCGGCCAGGGTCCTCCGCCCACCTTCCATTGAGTTCGAATGTACAGGTGGGGGGCGAGTTCGATGGCACAGAGATCCGTCTGATAATCTCTGACACCACAAAAACCAAGTGGTGCATGGGGTGTCAGTCAGATCGTCGCGAGCTTTAGTGCTAAAGGCCCAGCCTTAGCATGGTTGATAGACTCCCACGTCGTTAAATCTCCTCTATTCGAAGGCTATCCATTTGCGTTCGTCTCTACTTCATTGAGGCCGGGACGTATAGAAAATTTAAGTTATCATCTGCGACCATGATAGCTCGCAAGAAGTCGAGGTCTTATGTCAATGATTAATAGCCAGAGTCTCTAAAGGCCAGTGCACGACGAGTTCGTAATCACTGCGTTCATTTGCGGGCTTAGGATTCGGTGAAGGCTTGATGTTTCCATCTCAAAAATCCCAGACAAGCATAGTGAGGTGCTCGCAAAGCGAGTATAACGGTGAAGAAGCCCTGTATCGAAAAGCTCTTCACTCATAAGGAAAAAAAGCGGGACAGACAAGCTTGTGGGACAAAGCCCGAAAGCAAGCGTGGGAGATCTCAAATGAAACGATCCCAGCGTAGGAATCTCGAAGATCGTCTCGGTCGCCACTTAATCAAGAGGCAGCCAGTATTCGCCTTAAGCGTTTCACCTCGCAACCGGTATCACGAAGGTCTACTTGAAGTGAAATATGAAACGGTTCTGGTTAGCCCGACTCGAGGTAAGTCAAACCATGATAAGAGACAACTCCAATGCTGCGAGTTCCGCCTGGGACTAAGGGCGCGCCACAGACGTACATCTGACTCAAGAGAGAAATAGGAGCGCATCTGGCGTGGTGCCTCAGGCCTTCCTCCCACAATGGGAGCAGAATCAAGCTGAAACGGCCCAGGCTTCGGCAACCACCGCTCGGGCGGCGACTCGGCCTGCTGCAATCCCTAGGTGAAATCCGGGTAATCTCGAGAGGATTCGCGGGAGGGTGGGATCATTCGGCAGGAGGGCCATTTATCATGAGCATTAGGTCGTGAGATACGCGACCTGAAAGCGGTGTCACAAACTCACGGCTCGACATCCGTGCATTCTCCGTTAAGATTTGGTGGACTATAAGCATCTCATAACTGACCACCGACCGGATTCGCGATTGTGGCTAACAAGCGATTATAATCTGGTCCTAAGTGATAACTAAATTGACCGAATATCATTTTAATGTTTGAATAAAACTAAATGGGAAGGCAGAGCATCTGCTTGCACAAATCTGCGGGTGTTCTGCGGGGAAAAGAGTATTACCTCTAGGCTCAATAATTGGTACTCACTATGAGATCCCACACCATGCCGGGCGTGACTAAGGCGGGGTCTCTGATTATTTTCAATGAAACACTATCAGAACCTTTGTTAAATCTTTACCTTCTGCAGTTTTGGAAGCTTATGGGTTTTGTCCTTTAGCGAATGAAGCGCCATGGAAATTAGGATTTGAATCGCCGGCGGTGAAACAAAATGCCAACTAGAAAGTGGCCACTATTGCGATCTAAATGTCATCGTTGAGAATTTTATGGAGACATTTGCGCTGCTGATTGTCTTTGTTTGTATATAGAAACATTAACCATGCTATAGCGTGGCCTTTCATCTGAGTTGGTTTTGCGACTATTGTGCGATTACAAAACTAACTCCTTTTCTTACACACATTTTATTTTATTTAAATCTCCAACTCGCCACTTGCATCGTGGCATCGATTATCAACATCTGCCGCTGCGTGATGGGATCAACGTAGACTTAGAAATTCGATACGTATCCATGCCAGAAAAAATAGATCGATGCATTGTAAGCATACCCAGGAGTAACAATGTCATGCACTTGTTGGGTTACCATATTCACTCATGATTGATCTCTAAAAATATTCACACGTATCCATATCTTGGTGAGTTCTATATATGTCCAAGTATCTCTTACCCTTCGTATCATAAAAAAAAACAAATTATGATAAAGAGCATACTTAACATCTCATAGTCTGATATATTCAAAATTATGCACTTATCCCTTATAGACGTCATGAATTGTTGAGTGTTTAGAACTCTATACCTTGGATGAAAAATAGTCTTCCTTCCACACTTGAAAATCCATAGTCTTGTTCAGATTTGTTTCTTAGACGTGCTCAAAGCTTGAATCTCTCATAACTATTGGCAACATGCTAAGTAGCGATCGTAATATGAATGAAATGGTCAAGAAAGATCATAAAGGTACAATATAAGGGTTTTAATTGAAAAGCATAGGGTCTCACACAGTGAAGAAGCAGGGATCCATTCTCTCACTTCCCTTATTGGTCGTATACCTTTGTGTGGTGCTCTGAGTCACGTACCATGTTGTTCTTCTCTTTCCACAGGAGGTATGTGTATCGCACTATCTTTTAAACAACATCATATAGACTTAAGTCTAGATACCTCTGGTATCTAACTTAAATTCTCTAATCATCTTTCTTTATTGAGAATTTATGTCTGGCATTTAATAGGCATTAATGGATAGTGGGAAAATCCAACTCGATCATATACATAAAATGACCTCAACTTGATTCACATTCAAGGCGACTATTTTTTTATATGAGGATTGAAGTCTCATCTCTACACGTTCTCTGCTTGCAGTGACGTTTACTGTGAGAGGGCCAATCTACGAGCCTAATAGACATACTCATCATGTGTACTATGTACACCTTCACCTCATTGTATGCCACTGTACACCAATATGTGTGTGTAAAAAGCAAAAAAAAAAATCACTTAGGCATAATGAACTTTTCATCAACATTCATCCATAAATAATATGTTACATCAAATTCATGAAGCCCAAGGACCTCACATATACACAAAAACATCTGGCCTTGGGCTTCGTGGGGATCAACTATCCATATTATGTGTAGAAATGTTGCACTCTTCACTGTACGGCACAATAAATCTCTAACAAATGAGTTATATTTACATCATGTTTGATGCGACTATGGTATTTAGGATCTCTAGTAAATGCAATGCGACTTGACTATCTGATTTATAGTCACATGCCTTTACTTTGGTCTTACTCCTAAATTCTCCCCGAGTTGTAGTAACCAAGCGGCTTCATGTCTTTCCGGTAGAACCACGCTATGAACTCCGGCTTCTCGTGGACGGCTTCTCCACAGGTTTGTTTCTTGCTACTCCAAGATATAGCGCCATTATCGAGCAAGAATACATAACCAGATGTTGATTTGCGCTCATCCAGGTCTCCCCCATAATCAGCATCAATATAACCTCTTAGGAACAAATCCGACCCTTGATAACAAAGGCAATAATTTGCGGTGCCTTTTAAGTACCTCAAAATTCTTTTTATTGCTTTCCAATGTCCAAATCTAGGGTTTGATTGATATCGGCTTACTAGGCCAACGACATAGCATATGTCTAGTCGTGTACACATCATGGCTTACATCAAGCTACCCACTGCAATGGAGTAAGGTACTCTTGACATAGCTTCTCTTTATTTAGAAGTCTTGGGATACATAGAAAGGCTTAAGGATTATCCCTTTCCTATTGGAGTATCAATGGGATTGCAACTTGACATGTTAAATCACTCAAGAATCTTTTTAATGTACACCTCTTAATTAGAATTAAAAGTTTCTTTGAACGATCCCTATGGATTTTAACTCCAAGTATAAAATCTGCTTCTCCCATATCCTTCATCTCAAAATTATATGATAACCATTCCTTAATGGATAATAGATACTGCTTATCATTTCCAGCTAATAATATATCATCAACATAGAGTGATAAAATGACAAAATGCAACTTTTTTGACCATTTCACACTAACATAAAGGTAATTCTTGATCATTTTGAAGTCTTAGAGATTACGGCTCGATGAAATCTCAAATTCAGTATCTAGATATCAACATTTAGACCATATAATGATCTCTACCAGCACCGGGCTTTATTTTCTTGGCCTTTAACAATGAAACCTACATATTGTTCCATATAGATTTCTTAAATCCCTAGCTCACCATTTTAAAAATGCCATTTAATATCCATTTGATGTAACTCTAGGTCCAATTGAGCAATTATGGCTAGAATAAGGTGAATCGATGTAAACCTCACCACTGGTGAAAAGGTCTCTTCAAAGTCTATACCCTCTTGTTGGGTATAGCCTTTTGCTATAAGACGAGAATTATATATTTCAATGGATCCATCGGCATTTCGTTTGATTTTAAGAACCCCTTTATTCCCAATTGCCTTACGGCCAGATGGAAGATCAACAAGTTCCGAGACTTGATTGACCTTCATAGATTCCATTTCTTCTTCCATTGCTTTCCTCCATTTTTCCTTAGCAGGACATGATAAAGCCTTAAAAATGGTTTGAGTTCCTCATCATCCTCAAGTGTAACGATCAAAGCTTCCCCTTCGATTTCAAAATGTCGACGAGGAAAGATTTTCTAGTTACCTTTCCCACTTAGGTCAGGAGGTTGAGTTATTTTTGCCACAACCTTTAGAGGTGGTTGACTCCCACTCGATTCATGAGGTTGAGGAAGTTCACTTGCTACATGTAACGGAACACTGCTTCTTTGGGTTGAGCTTGGCCAAGCTTCTTGGGTGCCTCGTCGATCATAGGTTAGTGGATGGAGTCCTTCACCTCATAGAGTATATCTTCTTCACATACTTCACCCTTACTCGGAAAAACATCTTCCATAAATGTGGCATCACGAGACTCAAATCCAGTCACTGTTCCATCTACTTGTTCACCTAAGAAACATATCCTTTTGAGTACTCTGAGTACCTAATAAAGATACTCTTCTTGCCTCTCGGATCCAACTTTCCATATTTATTAGAAGGATCATGAACATAAGCAGCACACCCCCATGGTCGCAGAAAACTTAGGTCAGGTTTCCTACCATTCCATAGTTCATATGGGGTGGATTTGGAGCAGTTAGAAGGGCATGGTTAGAATAGACAAGAGTTAATAAGCATCCCCCCAATATGAAATTGGAAGATTGGCTTAGGCCATCATAGACCTAATCATATCTAAAAAGGTTCTATTCCTTCTTTCAGCAACACCATTTTGTTATGGTGTACTTGGAACAGTTAACTACCTAGTTACTCCCTTATCATTACACAATTTCTTAAACTGTTCAGATAGATATTCCCTTCCATGATTAGTTCTTAAAGTTTTTACTTTATTTTCTAATTGATTCTCTATCTCGATGAGATATAGTCTAAAACATTCTAAAGCTTCAGACTTATGAGAAATCAAATGAACATGACCATAACGGGTAAAGTCATCTATAAAAACAATAAAATATGAGGCTCCATGCCTCGCCCTCACATTCATTGGTCCACAAATATCGGAATGTATTAATTGTAATGGATAATCAACTTGTTTTCCCATCCCAGATGGTTTTCTAGTTGCTTTTTTAGCTAAACAAGGTTCGCATATTGGTAAATTGATTTTGGCGAGAGAGCCCAATAATCCTCTTGAGCCAATCTTTCCATTCCATCTTTCCCAATATGCCCTAGTCTAGCATGTCAAACATTTACATCATCACTACTAGTATTAGAAGATGAAGTTAAGGAAAAACAAGTATAAATACAATGTTCAACATCTAGTACAGGAAAACCATCAATAATATGTCCATAACCATAATAAATAGTACCATACTTAATAACAAATCCAGTACTTTTAAAATGCAAACTATAACCTGATCCTACTAGAGAAACAACAAAGATTAGATTTCATCAAATCTTCAAAGCAAATAGGACATCATGTAGGAACAAGGTACAACCACCACGCAAATCTAGCTTGCACGTGGTACCTTTAACTTCTACTGTAGAGTTATTTCCTACATATATCCACTTTGAGCTAGTGGGGATCCGACGATACTCCACAAATGCTCCTCGGTCTCTGGCTACATGGTCAGTCGCTCTTGAATCTACAATCCACATAGGATATGAATTAGTGAGTAAAATAGTGCTCGACACACACAACGCCATGTGTAAAGTTGCGTTGATGTTACACGGGCTTAGAGCAATCACAAGCAAAATGACACATCTTTTCACAATTGTAACACTTACCTTTGCTCATATCCCTCTTCTTTCCAAATTGCTTACCCTTTTTCTTATTTCTCTTAGGTTTAGGTTCAAAATCCTTCCATTTCTTGTTCTTCTTCCAGAATCCCTTTTTGTTTGAACCTGAAGCCTTTCGTGAATTCGGCTCAGCCACAAAAGCTTGTCCTTGGATTTTAGCATCACCAAGCCGCTCATCCTCCAGCTCAACATGACGAGCAACGTCGTTGAAAGTCTTAATGCTTTCATTGTGAGTCAAGTTCACTTTCATGTGTTCCCATGATCCTGGTAAGGAACAGATCACTTCTTGCACTTGTTGCTCCTCGGTGAGGATGCGACCTGCTGAATAAAGCTCCCTTATCATCTTAGACATCTCACTCAGATGTTGTTTCACAGTATGATTAGGGGATGTAGCACCACTTTAGTTCGGCCAGTTGGCGGGTTGGTGAATTAAAGATACTCTCGATTCCACTATCGCTATCAAAATCATTAATCAAAAACATGCGAGCGTTACATTTCAGTTAGCATAAAAAGCCCTTTTAAATATGTGGAAGCATTTTAAAGGTAGAGTATGCTGTATTTATCTGAAATACGATTCGCGTAAGAGCATATTAAGCCTTTTGAAATGATTTATAAAATAGATGTTCGAGTTCAAATTGTTTTACAAAATATTCATGTTAAAAAAATGGAGTGAACACATATCGGAGCATACTCCGTAAATCTTCTATGACTTCAGCGCTCCGCCGATCTTGCCTTTTGTTCTTTGTTCAATTGGTACCTACATGCTAGATAACCTTCTGCGGCTAAGCATTTTTCATACTTGAGTAGTTACATACAATTCCATTCTTACATTTTGATTTAAGTCGAATCATACGTTTTACTAAACAAAACTTTCAAATCTTTTGGATGATCAATGTCGATACAATCACATATACTTGTTTCATATAAAATCATTTATAGTTCATTGTCATTCAAATATACACTCATATGCAATAAATCATTTTATAAACACAAATCATGCATTTCACAATGTTCTTTTCATTTCAATTTGCAATCATGCTTTTCAATTCTAATATGTCAACAATCTCAAAGTCAATTCAGTTATGCCCTTAACGAATTTAACCTATGTTTTCGGTATATAGGATATCGGAATCACACGCAGTCCACATAGTTAGGCTGCGGTGGTATAAAACATTTGTTTTATAACACAATTTGGTCTTGTTGGGTACAGCGGCCCGGTTATTAAAATCAATTCGTAAACACTACCGTCTTGTCCTTTTGGGCTGCGATCAGTGACACATCAATACGTTTGTTTTTTTTTTTTTTGCGATGCTTGCTAATTTGACCCTTATTGGTATACTATGCATATATAATGCAGAAATAATGGTTAACATTCTAATAAGAAGCGATTCAAATCACTTTATAACAAAATCTGATACAATATGTACATTTGTAAAAGCAGTTCATTTTCAATACTCATACAATTTTTCATATGCAAACATTTCACAATCAAATTGCCTCAAATCAATTTAAACAAATCAATATGCTTTTCTTATAAAATTTTAGAACAAACATTTCAAATCTTTTGAGAAAGCGAGAATAGGGGAAGATCGGAACAGACAATCTATCCCTTTCTTTTTGCGCACCTTGATCTCGGTCTAGGTTAGGTGATCCTCATCGGCTCCTAGCAAATCACACACATCGCATTTAGTAAACTAGCACTACTCAAACAAGCAGAATATCGGTATTGACGAGGATCTGTCGTTTTTCATTTAGTTTTATCCTTATTTGAACCCCCATTAATAATTTATTAGGGTCCTTAAATTATTGGTGTATGAATACGAGGTGCTCGGAAACAAAAATCCAAAAATTACTCGTTATGAATAGCTGCTACTCCTTTCTTTGACAATGTACCGCCGTGGCGTGCTAAGGGGTGCCATTTTGGCACCTGCGACCTGTAGCGAGGGTATCCCATGCCTTAGGCGTAGGTCATGCTGTGGCACCCAGGTTCCCTACGCTGTGTACCAATTGATAATGCCCAGTTTTCCGATTTTGCACTTTTACTGATTTTCTCCAAAATCACCCAAAAATCCCAAAACAAAACATGGGAATCACTCCTAACAACATCCTAATATCATTCTAAACCAACCATGAGCAAAACCCATGGATGGATTAGTGTTTTTCTAATCCAAACTTCATCAAAGCAACTCTAGGGTTTAGTTCTTACCTTAAATCCCTTTGCACTTGAAGCCCTAGCCTTTTTCCTTCTTCCTTATTGCAAGATCTTTGACAAATGGAAGGATTTACACAACAATCCCTCTTCTCCTCCAAAAACCCTAGCTTCCCTCTCTCACTTTGCTCTCAAACATGTTTTTGCTCAAATGCACAAAATGTGCTCTTCTAAGACCACATTTGGTCTTATTCCTCATTTTAAGTGTAAGGTCATGTTTGCCTTACACACAAATTGCATTTCTCATTTTTTTCCTTTTTGCTCATCATTTCACTTTCATTTATCATTTAATTCACTTTAGAATTTAAGCTTATACTATTCTTGAATCTTAGGTCCCCATTTTACAAAATTCTAAATTTGCCCCTTTTACACTTAGGTTTATTTCCGGGTTCAATCACTTAATCACTTAGTATATCACATTCAATCATATATCATTTGCAATTGACATTTAGTCATACAATCATATAACATTTAACAAAATCCCGGAAAAACCCAAGTTTGATTCTATTTATACAGGAATATAAGCAAGAATTTATTATAAAATTTCTAATTATTTTTGGGTATTTAGAACATCTTGTATCATAGCCAAACTTAATTGTATCAGGTTGTCTTAGCTTACAGCCTGATGGATTTCCCCAAATTTCTCATTAAGGGATTTCCATAACTCATAAGTAGTGTCGTAGTCCTTGTATTCATAAGCAAGGTCATTTGTCATCGAGCTCACCAGTATGCCACGTGCCGAAGCATCAGCTTTCTTCCAAGTCTAGTAAGCCTTAATAACACGCCTATGCTGAGTTGAAGTTCCCTCACCAAGGTCATCTAGCATATGGTTAACAACCTCTAGAACCTCTTGTTCCTCTAGAACATATCGTGAAACTCCATATATGAAAGTTCTCGCCGTTAAGACTGTTGCCCTTATTAAGGTCAACAATGATGTTTTTTGATGCCATCTCAAAGTATAAATATAGTCACAACTTCTACAAAGAGACAATGTTCAAAGTCCCACACAACACACATTTATTTTGCATGAATGCAAACACAATTAGTCATAATCTAACTTATGGCATGAAGTCAAAAGTTCACTATGTTCCCAATCATCGTTCATAATCCAAAAATCCAATCATCATTAATTTAGTTTCATAGATGAAAAATTTACTGTTCTTATGCATTTTTTTTCATTTAACATTTTCCCTTTTTGCACAAGAACTCCCACTCAATCAAATATTTCAAATATGTAATCATATATAAACAAATGATCGAAAATTATATATTATGCCAACATCATAAATATTACAAAAAAAAAAAAAATACAAACTTACATAACATTCAAATAAAAAATACATAAAAGTATTTACATATCGTTTCTAACATTAATCTATTGCCATTTCTTACGATATCCCAACATGCCGAACCTAACTCTTTTAGGTATAGTCTCCTCCACCTCTGCGAGTACTCTTGCAATATCTTTTTGGGTCCATGGCATTTCCAAATAATACCATTTTGAGCACGGACATTAGGGCTAATCGAGTACACTCGAGTTCTCGTGGCCTTTACTATCATGTATTCTCTTACAAACACTCGCATTACGTCAGCGTATCTTTTAACCTTTTCTTTAGACCATTCATTCATATAAAAACTAGCATGCATAACATTTTCCATTAATATGTTCACATTTTTAATCAGGGTTATCACATCTTCTACCTCTCTCATTTGATAACAGTGCAATGTAGACATCTTCTCCATTGCTCGTCGCCTATGTGCTATGGTGAAGATACCCCTTGGTACCTTTATCACTAATGGTCCCCTCATTTTTCCTATTACAAATCAAGGAAAAATACTTGGGTCACTTTGAAGGGGCAATCATGCATAATATAAATCGTTTTTAACAAGAATACATAAATTTCACAAACATATATCCATTGGCATTATTCAATCATGGAGTCCATAATAGTGTCCTTTTCTTTGTGTTTATTGCAGAAAAAAGGCTACAGGATCCAAAACTTTTAATATTTCTCTTTGGTGCGATTTCACCCTTTTAATTCAATGTATTCTAATACATGTACAAAAGAGAAAAACAAACATTGACACATTTCTGTGAAAGTTGCTACTTATCATTTAGAGATTAGCATGTTCACAAAGACGCAAGCACAAAACAATTTAGTCATACTCAAATCATATCAATATATAGCCAAAAACAACCCAACAAGAACACGATACCCGATATTTAAATCTTTCTTTGTATAAGGATTTGGGCTTACGAGTTTTTCTTCTTTACTTGAATGAAGCGTACCCATGGGTCAATTAGGTTGAATCACCAACTTCGATGGAAACAAAATCACCAATTGGAAAGTGTTCACTATTCAAGATATAAATGTCACCGTTGAGAGATTATGGAGGACATTCACTCTTTTGCAGTTGTCCTTGTTTGTATATAAGCATTGTCATGTCTTGGCAGACGTGGCCTTTCATGCAGTTGGTTTTTGCAACCGCTGTTCAGTTACAAAAACTTACTCCTTTTCTTGCACACATTTGATTTCTATTTAAATCTTAACGCTGCCACTTGCATCATGGGCGGCATCAATTACCAATAGACACTTTAGGAATATTCCCAAAAATCTAATAAGTTTAAAAGTTATTTACTTATCGTCCTTGAGGTTTGACTCAAGTGATAAGAGAGGATAAATATATATATAAGAGGTCTTAGGCGAGAGTCCTTATAAGTACAGAATACTTCCGGTCTTTTTTGTTTTTTAAAATTCATCCGAATTTAATTTTTTTTTTGATTAAACCCACCTTTAATATGTTTATTTAAATCTTTTTTTTGAATGTAAGTTTATGTAAATCCTTTTTTTTTTTAATCACATGTTTATTTAAATCCTAAACCTTTTCAATTAACGAGTATCCGAAAAAAGGGCGCCTACTCTCCATGACCTATGCCTCCACGCTGGTTGACCGGTATTGATTATTGATTTCAATGCATTGCCCACCAACCTCCTAATATAATTTGATTGAGACAATTGTAGGGTCCATAACCATTACACAATATTTTCGTTAAAAAGACAAAAAGGACTAACATAAGCCAACTTAATTTCATCATCCCTGTCTACCTACTTTCTGTTACAACTTGTATTATTGATGTACAATATTATATACCTCTTCCCTATATAAAGCGTACAAGATTTGATGACATAAAACTTACTAAAACAAACTAACATAAAGTGTTTTACACATCGGATTGTGAGTATATTTTACACATTAGTGGACCTTTCTACATGGCTTTCCACTCCGAGGTTAGGCTTCAAATCTTGTTTTTTAGCTTCTCGTGATTTAAAAAAAAAAAAAAAACCAAGTAGATTTGTGAAACACCGAACTTAGATTCAGATTCAGGTTATTCATTTTAAAAGCACCATGAGTAGTGTTTAAGTCCTATTGACAAGTTTTTATCAAGGATAAAAATTTTGGGATATTTATAATGTTGTATTTGAGATTGGCTATATCTTCGTCCTAAGAGCTCTACAAGAAGGCTACTTCGAATATCAGAATTGATGAAGATTTAAAAGATCAAGCAAGAAGTCCTTGGAAGAACTAGGATGTAGTCTGGACTAAGGCTATCCCCTAATGCAAGGATGTGCGAGTCTTGGTGAATTCGAACTAAGGTTGAAATTGACGTGGGACACAAGTCAGTTTTGGAGTCGTGGAGGCCAAGGTACTTAGGGAGTAAGTAACCTATGGGCTAGAGATCATTTTGGAAAGTGGATAAAGATCAAATCAAGATATTTTAGACAAGCGGATAATATCAAATCAAGAAGATCGGATTATCTAAACTATCAAACTAGAATTAGAAACAATCTAGGATTCTATTATGAAAATGATACTTGAGTAACAAGTTTCCTATTTCCGCAAGATAGCTTAAAGGAAAGTTCGGATAATCCAAGGTAAGGTTGGAGTCATATTAGGATAATGATCCAATCTATCTAGTCTTCCATAATCAAATATACAAGTATATCTATATATATATATTGCACATTAAAAGCCTTTCACCTTTGGTGAAAGATGACGTTTTTATTTTTCTTCATTTTACTTTGATGTATTGTGGGTTATGGGTATGCGATGCTGCAGAGAGAGGAATGAAGGTAGTTCATTCTCACCTCAATGAGGAGTGATTAAGTTTCAAGAAGGGACCGTAGAGAGGGAGTCCTATACCATAAGACTCACTTGTAAACCTTGAATCAAATAAGTGGAAATCACAGATCTAGCATAGCCCCGTGAACGAGTAGGCAAAGTTGTCAAACCACGTAAAAATCAGGTAGCCTTACTTTATCGTAAAATATATCACATCCGCCCGCACACACTAAGTCTGGCAAGTGGGAGTTCCTACGGCCACAACATAGTCCAAACGACATCACAACCAACATCGCGATCAGATCAAAACATATATCATATATGTCATATAGACTATATATCAATTATCGACCAAGCTCGACATGATAACTTGCATCAATAATCGATTGGTAGATATTTCGATAATTTAATATTTTAGGCTTTATCGGAATTTCATTGATTTTTTGGGAAATATCTCAATTTTGGCCTTTATTTCTCGATCATATCAAAAGACTCTCTTAACCCAATTTAAAATTATGAAAGCTTAGTGTCACACCCTCATTCTCTTGAACACACCATCATAAGCGAAGAATCCCTCCATGGGCACAAGTGAGCCCCTCAAGGCCATATATAAAAAGAGTAATGTTCTGTAGACTTAGGAAGACTTCGACCGTATGTATTGACGGTTTGTATGACTTTAGAGAAGCCCACATAGTGTAGAAGATTGCTGAGATGTCCACACATATGGAAGGATGTGCAAGGCAGAAGGATGTGGAAGACTACGAATGCGGAGAGCCATCTGTAGTCTCTATAGTAGTCTCAGATATATTTGTACATAGTAGAGTTTTCTAGAACTTTTTTGATTTGTAAGGAACCTTCAAAGGTTTACACACTTCCATAAGTGGCTATAAATAGAGGTGGTAGCCTCATTTGTCAAACCACTAAAGTTGAGAGTTTCCAAAACATTGAAAAAGTTTTTCCTTCCAAGCTGCCTGAAGATCCAAGTCATGCGCGCTAAAGATAAGAGTCGCAACGACGTTGGACTTAACAACATCCAAGAGTAAGTCATTTAAGCCGCACTGATACCTTAGTATGAAGACTAAGTCCTTGACATTAAGTTCTCTTTCACCAAACCATTTGTAGCCATTTTAAATATTAAGTGCAAAAAATTATATACTCACTTTTATTATTTATGATATTTTTAATAATTTATAAAATAATTAAGTATAAAATATTAGAAGCGTATTCTATCTTTTTTTGACAACACTTTGTTATAATGTAGTAAACTATCTTTATTGAGACTTGAACCTGAGACTCCTTCCCTCATTGGATGTCTTGTATTTTTAAAGTTTAAGTGCTCTACCAATTGAGTTAGGCATATAAATATCATTTAAACTTTACATCGAGACTTCCTATTATTTGTTAAGTGGGAATCCTTGATGATCAACCTTCTTGTTTAAGTTAAGAATTATTACCTCTGCATATGTGAAACAAAATTTACAACCTGAATTCACCAAGATCACTACCTTTTCAGTTTTTCCCTCGTCTTTAACTTTTATGTTAAAATATAAAATATGAAATATAAAATAATAAAATTTAAAAATTTTAAATTCAAAGAGCATATTTATGTTATAAACGTTTTAAAATTTTTATAAAATATTAAACATAAATTTTTAATAATAAAAATATGCTCAACATATATGTTTTTTTTTTAAATTTATGTTTAATATTCTATAAAAAAATTTAAAATATAAAACTAGATTTAATATATAATTTTTATAAATTTTAAAAATATTAGTAGTAGTTTATATGCCTAACTCAGTTGGTAGAACGTTTAAAGTTTAAAAATACAGAACATCTAGGAAAGTGAAAGGTCCCATGTTCGAGTTTTATTAGGGAGAGTTGTTATACATTGTAACAAATTAAGTGCTTTAAAAAAACAAAAAAACAAAATTATACATTTTAATTTTATGAATATAAAAGAATATAAATTATATATTTTAATGTATTTTTATATTAAAAACTAATCTAATGTAATGTATTAAGCTAATACAAATTTTAAAAAAATTAATGGATAAGAGTTATTTAAAAAAAAGAAATCAATTTATAAAATATTATTTTTTTATAAATAAAGTAAATATATTAATATATTAATTATTATATATTTTTACATGAAAAGTATATATACATATATATATATATATATATATATATATATATATATATATATATATATATATATATATATATATATATATATATATATTAAATATTAGTTATTAGATTATTAATTATTATAATTAAATATATTTTTGTATTAAAGATTAATTTACTTTAATATATTTAAAAAAATTAGTGTTATTAAAAAAACAAAAAGGAAGGGGTGAGTCCGTGGGGGTGGGGATGGCTTGGGCGGATGGGGTGGGGGTTGTGGCTAGGGGGTGCGGTTTAACAGCCAGCTGTTCCATTTAATAACCACTGTAATTGTTTTATGATACGAGAGTTGGGGGTAATCTTTAAGGGCTTCTTTAAACTAAAAAAATTAGGGGTGTAAATGAGATATTGTGTAAAAAACAATGGTTTTTTTTTTTTTACACTTTACCCTTCTCGAAAAATGCGTAAAACTTTTCTAACCATGTGAACAATATCAACTATACCTTTGCGACAAGGGATATGATCTATTAAGACGATCAACATGTGATTTCTCTCATGACCATAACTGAAAATTAAAGCAAAATTATGTTTAAATGTAGGAAATTGTAACAAAATTACTAATAAGACTTGTAGTTATAAGTGTAATAACCGTAATGATCTTGCAATATTTTATGTATTATCTAGGCTCATTTGACATAACTCTTTATAGAGACATGCCAACTAGGGTGTGATTGAGTCGAGTTGATATATAATCAAGCTCAATCTCGACTCGATTAAAAAACTCGAAGCTTGAACTCGACTCGAAAAATAATCGAGTTATTCGAACTCGACTCGACAAAACTCAAATCAATTAAAAATTAATAAATAATTATACTCGAACTCAACTTGATTAAGCTCGAATAAATTTTAACTTAATAACAATAAATTATCCATTAAAATAAAATTTTAATGTGCAAAACAATATCTTTAATACAAATTATCAGTTTTGCTCATGGTTCATTTCCTTCAATTCGAAAAACAGTCAACTCAACCTTCATTTTTCATGACGTGGTGTAAATGGATGATTGAAAAATGACTAACAAAGCATGTGATTTTCGATTGATATGAGTCCCCACCAGTGTCACCTCCACCTTAGCTAACAAAATAATATCAACATTCATTGTAATAAATAAACAAAGATAAATGTTTTTAATAAGTAAACAAAGATAAATGTTTTTAATTAGGACACTGCAGCGGGGCATCATATACATGAAAAACAATCATAAGGCATGAACTTTGGAATTAGGAACAAAAAGGAAGAATCTAACTTTTAAGTTAGTTGATAATAAATATCATTCAAACTACTTTGTAGGTTTCCACATCTGTAGAAAACCATAGCCCACTCCAAAACTGAAGTTTCCATGAAGACATAGAATGGAAGACATGATATGAATAAAACAAGTTCTTAGTAAGCAACTTGTGTATTTAATACCAAATTAGAAGTCTGTTAATGAGAAGCAAAATGTGAGTGATGTAGACTTGTTTGCTCCAATACCATAAACTAGAACCAATGCAGTGCCATTGTTCCCTACACACTGATAGCGAATTGAATAACCCCGCCAGTTCCATGTGTTGTAAAGCCAGTTCCATGTGCTATAAAGCAAATAAAGTCACACTGAAAATTTAGCAAGAGTGATTGATATGATTTTACACAATCAATTTTTTTTGGGCAATTATGCTTTAGGGTTAGTTGTAGCTCATATTTTATAAAGAGTATGAATAACACCCTAATTAGTAAAGCTATAAAATTTGATTGGACAAAAATACTTTTAATAACTTTCCACATAAGCAATTGAAATCCTCTCATTCCTTCTCTCGTGCATGCATACTCTCATTGGTTTTTCCTCTTTTCTCTACCTCTTCTCACCCTCATATCACTAGTTCTTCTTCTTTTGTCTACCTCTTTCCATCCTCATTTGGATCCCCATGTTCCATTAAATTCTCTTTTGACAATTATTGCTTCCCCAAGTTTCCAACTCTCTCTACCCACTCCATCTCTTCTCTGGAAATGATGAGATCTAATTCTAGATTCAGTTTTTTGATGGAAGACATGGGTATGGAGGTTGCGATCTCTAATCTCTAATTATATTCTCTAGAATACTTGGTTTTTTGGTGTTACTTCCTTATATAAGACGAAGATAGAAAAAAGGCAGTGAAACCTGTAATTATGCAAACTCAGAATGAAGAAAATGATAATTTTAGGGTTCATGTTTGTGTAATATTGAGGGATTTTTTTCGTGTGGGTATCAAATTATTTTCATACTTTGTGTAAATTGGTTGTAGAATGAAACATGAATAACATTCATAGATGTTATGATTTATTCTCTCTCTTTTTTTATTTTTTTTTATTTTGGTGAAGTCCAAGATGAGGTATGAAAATCTTTCAGAATAGATGAAATTTAATGTGTAAAAGGGCATAGATTCAATTTGATCGATTGCACTTTGTTTTTTTCATTATAGGAGGAAGACTCTTTGTAAAACCCGAGAAAATCCTAATTTTCTAAAAAATGGTAATTTTGGTCAAAATTCGAAAATTTTCTAGATTTCGGATAACGAAACGGACTTCACCGTTGGAATCGTTTCGCGAAATTTAGCTACCACCTCGAATTTCGTCGAATTCCGAGATAGTCGGAATTTCACGTTTTTTGAGGCACCGAGTGTCGGGTGTCGTATGATGGTTTGTGAGAGACATGTGATGTGACAAAAGTCACCTACTATATGTACACATGTGACACATGTTGCATGATTAGTGAGAAGATGAAGATGAATGACTTAGATTAAGCCACCAAGTGTCAAAAAGGCCCTTTAAGTCAAATAGTTAAATGAAGGGACAATGAGGGAATTGCTAAAAGTCGAAGTAAATAAGACAAAAGGCACTTTCTTCCTCCATTGGAACAAAAGAAAACGTGCATGAGGTGTGGATTTCAGATTTTAGAGAGAGAAAGAGTGACTTCTTTCTAGATTTTCCGCTGAACCGTCGCTCGCCAAGAAGCAAAGTTGTTCACGCAGTGGCTACGCATGCAAGACTGATTTTGCTGGAAGCCTGACAACCCAAGAGGTGGATATTTTATTTTGGTTTATCTTTGGCTAAGAGAGCCGAGGCCTGATGGCAAGAGCATCTGGCCCCAAAATCTTTGAACCGAGCGGAAAAATCCCTATTGTGTGGTCGGAACAAGGCCGAGTCATGGTTTCACCGCTCACGTGATACGCCAGGCGATATGTTGTGTGGTTCGTGATTCCAAAATGAATTGCTTGATTTGTTAATTAGCCCATGTGAGCTAATTTCAGTGTTATTATTGTAAATTGAATAATACGATGATGCGCGACTTCATAATATATGCTACAAAATATATTAACATCAATTGTTTGGAAATGGCATAATGCATTCCATATGCACCGTGGCACCCTAGATGGTAGGTGTGAGTGCATGACATGAAAGAAAATGAAAGAAAAGTGAAAACGGTTGTGAAAGGAATTTCAAGGAAGATTTTCCGAAGAATTGCCTGATAGTGGTCCAACAAGCTCATCCTGTGATACTTTAATCTACGACTGTTTCTGAAAATTATCCAAAGAATTTGCCTCGGAGGGTAGTCCAATATATTTACCGAAACTCGGTAGTGTGTTTTCAAGAACAAAAACCTTTTGTTTTGAAAACTGATTTTTTCTCGCATTTGACTTAGGCATGTGTGAGGGAGTCATGAGGACTCGAGACATTGATCGGGGCATGTAGACATCTGCTAGATCACGATTTGCTCGAAAGGCGTTGCTGCCATTACATGCAAAGACTTAAAGCGGAGTAACCCATGTAGGAAATTATCACATCGGGCAGCCACCACCCCGTCGAGGGATCATTATTTCGTGTAATAGAGTGTGCAGAGGATGACGCTCACTAAAGGCCATTTTAGAAGAAAGCTCTAAGCCAGGGGCTTCTGCATTCATTTTTATAACATGTATTAAAACTTTAAATTTTGATATGTTTTGATTAAGAGTAATGTAATAACTTTTGGAACTATTGTAATATAGCTTGATGTATTTTTTGATGAGTATTGATGTATCGCCCAAGTGACCATTTTACTCTCATGTATAGGTCTCATAATGAGACATGTATTCCACAAAGTCGACGAATGGTCAACGTGACACCCCAGATCTAAGGCCACACTCCTTTCCCCATCTTAATTTCATTCACAAAAACAAAGAAACGTGCAAATATTAGTCTTTAATAAAGAAAAGTTGTTGTTTGTTATAGCGTACAAGGGGATTACACTAATTGTACAAGACAAATATACAAACTGTATAAGGTTGTACAAACTTGCATTTTTCATAGAATTTGAAGAGTTCTTTTTCATCCGACATCCCTTTCCTATATCGTATGATAATACGTCAACCTAGGACAATCTTTATACGTATTGGTGGATGTCATATTAAGTCAAAAAAATAATGAATAACCTAATATGTGTTTATGGCATAAACTTCCACAATCTAAAAAAATGAAAAATATAGTTGATGTCATTTTTTCTATTATTTGATTCACCAAAACAATGGAAAAATGCATATAATAGTATAGTGGTTATGAAAAAAAATGGGATTGTTAGTGTACATGGTCATTATACTAACTGTATAAGACAAATATATTAACTGTACAAGGGATATACAAGATTGCATTTCTTATAGGATTTGAATTGTTTTTTTATCGGAAATCTCTTTCCTAAGTCATATGCTAATAAATGAACCTAGGACATTTTTAAATGCATTGGTGAATGTCATACTTAGATCACACATAATGAGTAATCTAGTACATTGTTATAGAATAAACTTCCTCAATCTAAAAAAATAGAAAATTTAGTTGATGTCAATTTTTTTCTTATTTCATTCACTAAAACAATGGAAACAATCATATATTAGTCTAGTGGTTATGAAAAAATAAGGGTTTATTATCGTATACAAGGTCATTATACTGACAGTGCAAGGGGTGTACAGGCTTGCATTTCTCATTGGATTTGAATATTTTTTTTTTATCTGAAATATCTTTCCTAGGTTGTACGTTAATACACCAACCTTACACATTCTTTATACACATTAGTAAATGTCATACTTAGCTCACAAACCTAGTACATGTTTACACCATCAACTTCATCAATTAAAAAAATATAAAATAGAAGGTCTTACTCTTTCTTTCTTTCTTTCTTTCCACTTGGGAAAACCCTTCATTTTTTTTTTTTTTCCGTTTTTCCTTAAGCAAATCAAGGGAAACATCATGGCTGATAAACTTGTAGAAAACTAAAATGCTCTTACTCGGTTTTGATTCTTGGTTGATCATGATTATCTTCTAAAATTGGAGTTGAGTCTTCCTTTTATAGGCATTTCTAAGTAACTACACCAACCCACTTTCTCCAATAATTGTCCATGTCTTCACTAAGCGGAGCTCCCGCCTCCCTGGGCAACTTTCCATAACGCCCACGTCCTTCCACATGTCACGATTTCCTAGGAGAAAAGTCTCCTCTATCTTTTGCTTTTGAGACAAAGTCTCAATATTATCTGCTGGTAGCTTTGAATTTTTTTGAAAAAATTCGAGAAATGCCACTGGACCTTTTCATGGGCTGATTCTCATGGGTTTGGTCTTTATCATATTAGGTTGGGCTCGCACAATTTGCCTGCATATCTATTTCATTTATTCACCATTTAGGCCTAAAAATTATTTCCTTTTTTTACCGCCAACACCGTCCCACATACAATTTAGCCCATGGACCATCTTTGTATGTATTAAAGCTTTTTTATATCAAAAGGGTTTCTTTTGCTCTCCTCATGTTTACCATGAGACCCAAAGTGCAACTTACCCATTTGGATGTGGATTATCAACGGAAAGAATAAGCCAAAACCTGAGCCCGATTGGATGAATTGGAGAAGTACAGAGTAATACCTCGAGAAAAGCCTCCCGCTAATTTTTCTTTCAAACCTGCTGTTTTCAATATCCCTCCCCCTACGCAACCGGCTCCGTCATGTCCATTGAGCAAATATTTCCCTTCTTGTGCATCAAAAGACTCTCCTTTGGGATTTGAAAGGTTTATGGGAAAGAATCCCTTTGATTTACATACTAATCCTTCCACATTTTCCTATCTTTTCCCTTATTTCTCCTCTTCTTTCTCCTTTGAAAAGTTCTTGAATCTTTGATTTGTAGAATCTGTCAATCAATTGAAGTTTGCAGAGTTATATGATTTCATGACTTCAATTTCCAAATTCTTATGATTTTCGTAGAACATGGCTTCTGCAGCATGCCAAAATTTTCTCAACATATCGTTGACTTTGTGCATGCCGTCGATGCTACTCATGCTATCGGTGTTCGCTACTGTTCTTGCTGATCGTTTGTGTTGCTGAAGACGACAACGAAGCCGTTGTTCCACCTTTCGTTGAAGCCACTGCTCAAAGATTTGATTTTTACTCTCCAATCTCCGCTGTAATCCTTATGTTGTTGGTTGTCGCTCGTGGAGAAGAAGAAGTTGCCAACTGTGGGTATTGCTAAAAGGATGAAATTTTTCTGATTTCCTTGATGATGGATCTCTGATTTTAAATTTCTTGTTGAAGAAACTTGTTTTGGATGATTCCCAAATTTTCTTAACTTTCTTTTATGCTCAAAAATCGAAAATTTTATTGTGTACAGATTTTTTGAAGAATCATCTTGAATGCATTCTTGAAAAATTCTTTGAAGCTTTCGGCTTGTTTCAAACGTTTCTCAGGGAGTCAAATTTGAACATAATCATGAGTGCACCCTTCGAAAAAAATTCATTGAAGCTTTTCGGCTTATTATGAAAGTTTTCTTAGGTACATACTCTTGAAAATAGTCGAGAATACACTTTCAAAAAAATTTCTGAAGCCATTTGGCTGTTTTGAACCTTTCCCGGTGAGTATATTTTGAAAATAAACATGAGTACACCCTTTGAAAAAATTCATTGAAGCAGTTCGGCTTATTACAAAAGTTTTCTTAGGTGTAGACTTTGAAAATAGTCTAAAGTACACCTTTGAAAAAATTCTTTGAAGTCGTGTGGTTGTTTCAAACCTTTCTCCAGGTGTATGTTTTGAAACTAAACATGAGTACACCATTCGAAAAAATTCATTGAAGTTGTTTGGCTTATTACGAAAGTTTTCTTAGGTGCATACTCTAAAAAAAAAGTCTAAAATACACATTTGAAAAAATTCTTTGAAGTCGTTTGGCTGTTTCGAACATTTTCCTAAATACATATTTCACAAATAAACTTGAATGCACTCTCAAAAAAATTTCTTTTAAATCATTTAGCTATTTTTAAATTTTTCTTGAGTACGGATAAACATGAATGCGCTTTCAAAAAAATTCTTCTTAAGTCGTTTGGCTATTTTGAAAATTTTCTTAAGTTCATATTAAATGATTTTCAACAATCTCAGGTTGTGTGACTTCTCACTTGAACTAGAGCTTTTTCTTTGGCAGATTGTAAGTTGCACATTGCTAAATAGTTTTTGACTTATCCACTAATGGAACGGGCATAAAGGTAACTCTTTACCAAATAGATATTTTCCCTTATTGATTGTCATGACTGTAACTTTCTTGGATTTGTTTTGCTGAGGATCTTCTTATGTTGGTTCAATGGCTTCCAACCCAGTCCCATCTTCATCAGTGATCATTTTTCTTGACCTGTGCTTTTGTACTCCATAGCCTATGATGACAAGTGATTGTCCTGAGGCTCTTATCTACCTTTCATACCTTTGCTAGGTGGCCATCTGGAGAGAGGAGAATTGGAATGTCTTCCTGTACTTGATTTGTTGTTGGAGACTCATTGAGCACTACACCGCACATGCACATTACAACCATGACATTGCATTAGTGGATCAAGGTGGCACTAGGCCTACCTTTTGATGTATGTTGATGTGTGTATGGAATGAATTAAGGAAATCATTGACACAAGCACACGTACACTACAACCATGATATTGCATTAGTGGACCAAGGTGACACTAAGCCTACCTTTTGATGTATGTTGAAAATTTACTTTGAATAATTCTTGAATGATTGTTGCTATTGGGATAAGTACATTTTTGAGAATGCTATATTCCCTCAATTTGGTGGTCATAATGCCTACTTTATTTATTTATTTATTGTGATTGGGACGTGTAACGTACTGAAAATACCCTAACAGTTTGATAATATGTTTAGGGTATAAAATAAATTAAATTATATTTTTACGACGTTTAAATTGATAAAAAAAAATTTAATTCAAGAAATAAGGGTAAATTAGAAATTTACCAATTTAGGAATCAATAAGTAAAGAAGTCAATATTCCAAAGTGGAATAATGGGTTAAGTTGAAGTGTAAATGAAAGTGAAATGAAGGACTAAATAGGAAAAGTGGGAAAAAACTTAATTAAAAGTGGAGGCTAAACAAGGCCTTAATCTTGTAAAGAGAAAAAACCAAAAGTGGTCTTGTAAATGAGGAGGTTTCTCATTTACACAAGGGAGAAAGAGAGACATGGGTAGAGAGCAAAAGGAGAAGGCAATTCCTTAGTGTTTTCTCTCTATCTTGTAGAGATCAAGCTTGGTTCAAGAAGAAGAAAGAAGAGGCTTGAAGAGATTAAGGTATGGAAACCTAACTAAAACCCCTCTTTTCTTGTGTTTGGGTTTGGAGAAAAATCCTAGCTTTGTGTAAAGTGTTCTTGGATGGTTTTAGTTCAGTTTGAGGTTTTTCATTGGTTTGGATTGGTTTTGAGGAATTTTTGTATAAAGGAAATGATGAAGTTTCAAAGGAGTTGTTGTCAAAATTTTTCAAAACCCATGTTTTTGTTTTGGCTATAAGTTAAGTTCTAATCATCCAAATTGAGTGATTCAAGTTGATAAATAACCATAAGAGCTAGAGAAACAAATGTATAGAAGGGACAAGGAGAAAAATGTAGCTCTAAAGCTCCCGAATATTGGCTTAAAGGTGAGTTTCGGGTAGCTGATGGGTATGCTCTGTTTTAGGTGTAGTTGTGGTGTTTTGCCCGTAAGTTGAGTTTAACTCATCCAAATTAAGTGATTAAAAATTATGGGTAAACTAGACTTCTAAGGGAAAGGTTTACTTGAAGGAAGTGTATGCAATTTGTAAACCCAAAGTGCCCAGAAATCTGTCAAAGTGGAGCTATGTGCAAGAACAATCTGATTCTGTTTTTCAAATTAGCAAAGTCTGGATGTAAAATGCAATAACTTGAGTTTTGGTAATCCAAATTGGATGATTCCAATTGGAGAAGAAACCTTATAACCATAAATTTAAATGAGTAGAAGGAACCATTACTAATTTATGGATTTAAGACCCCTGAAAATCGAGAATAATAGTAGGTAACCGGGAGCGAGTCAAGTATGTCGACTAGTTTGGCATTAAATGCTGTGAATTCGAGTTTGTGATCCAACGAAATGATCCCACTAATGAAACATACCCACAAGAGACAGTCACTGCACTAAAGGTGCCACAAAAATGACCTGTGTATCCCTAGAAAATTTCAAGTGAAGGTGTATTAGGTAGACATCAACCCTAACCAAAACCCACGCACAACCGATTTTTTTCTCCCCTCGGGTCGCTCTTCGATTGCGACATATTTGTGATGTGGGACAGTGGGTTGGTGACAGGAAGCTTGGACTCCAAGAACAGGAAATGAGAGGATAGAATCGAAGAGTGACAACCTTTTTGGTTTGTTCTTCACACTTTTACTTGTTTTGGTTTTCAGGTTTCTGTTTACAAACTAAATCTAAAAGGTTTTATATGAATATGCATGTGTGCTCCGTTTGAGCCATAAATGAATTGGTTTGTTCTCCACTTCTCTCTCTCTAATTTCAAAGTGTTTGAATGATTACAAAATGATTTGAATTGCTAAAATGATTTATAAGAAAAAGCATATTGATTTGTTTTAATTGATTTGAGGCAATTGATTGAGAAATGATTTGCATATGAAAAATTGCATGAGTATTGAAAACAAATTGTTTGTATAAATTTACATACTATACTGTATTTTGCTATGAATGATTTGAACGCCTTTAATAGAATGTTAACCGTTAAATTCGGATTGAGGATAAATTGGTATACCAATAAGGGTCAAATGAGCAAGACTGCGGTCGAATGTAATGACGTGTCAATTCGATTCATAACTCAATGACAAGATTTGAAGATTCACGAAATGATTTTTAATAACCTACCAACAGCTCTAACTAGATCATCTAGCATTCGTTATCCCGTGCACCGAAAGCATAAGTTAAATCTTCCGCTAGTGGCAAAATAAAAAGAAAATTGTGAAATGCATGATTTGTGTTAGAATGATGTGACATATAAACCGCATGATTGGAAATGACCACTGACTGTAATTTGAATGTATATGAAAATGAAAATATACATATACGATTGCATCGCATTGGTCATTGAAAAACAATTATACAAAGGCATTGGATGAAAATGCATGATTTATTTGAACTTAAATGAGGAGAGAAATGGCAGAATCACTAGGGCATGAAATGCTTAGCGCTAAGAAACATTATCAGCGCAGTAATGCGTGAACAAAATGTAAGGAAAAGATCGCAGCAATTCGTAGTCAACATCAAGACTCACGGAGCAAAAGTAAAGTCTTACCATGCATTCACGAAATATATTTGACACTTTTGTACAAACTCTGATTTCGCTTTTGTACGTTGGTATTGAAATGGCTTATAATGCCATAATGTTTAAAGGTGGCAATGACCAAATGGGCTGTAATGCCATATTTAATGGAAAATGTATTGAAAACAAAAATGATGGGCCCTTTGTTGAATTAGTATATAAATATATTTTCAAAGATAAATATCCTTTACAAAAATGAGAATTGGAACGTGTTTCATCGACAAAAGAAAAAGAATTTGGTTTGAAAGAGGACTGTGTCCCGACGTGTTTCGCCTGTGTCGGGTCGTGGTATGACTATGCGTCATCATAGACAGCTTGATAAAACCAAAACCCCTTTTCATGAACCATGGCCAAAGGCCTACTTTATTCGCCCCCTCAAATTCTCTTAGATCCGCCTTCTAAGCTAATAGCTTCAGAACGCCCGTCCCAAGCAGATAATGGCATGCAGAACTCGTGAGTAATGTGATACGCGGCACCAAAATTTTAATTATTTGAGTGTCATAGAGTATTTTTAAAGTTGTTTTTAAGGATAAAATTATAAAGTTTTCAAAGCATTGTGACACTTTGCAATTAAGGAGCTGAGGGGCGAAAGACAAATTATGGAATTGGGTGATAATAATAATAATAAATCGCCATAACTGGGCTCAAGTAGTTCCTTAAAATTCCCTCTCTCTAGATCCTCTGATGACTAAATCCGCCAAGGCCATAAATCTGCCTCGTGAAATCTAGTGATCTAAAAGCTTCATCGAATTTCCGAGATGTCAATATTCATTTAATTTCGGGTGATAAATCAAGCAGAATTCAAGGACAAGATTTTACGAAAAATCTTGAAGTCGTAAATGGCTTGAGTTAAAGTTCATTTAAAATAATTGAACTGAAAAGAAATAAAATTTTTCGGGAAAGAAACGGACCCGAATGAGGTAATAAGTTATGTATCCAAATAATAATAATAATAATAAAAAATAAATAAATAAAAGGATAAAAATCATAAAGGGGGCGGACAATGCGTGAGGACGGAGAGGAGAGAGAGAAGATTTTTATTTTTTTCTTCTCTTTATTTCTTTATCAGATTTACGAAAATCGGACCGTAGATTTTTGTCGGAGTAGAAGGCAAAGTTGGACTACACAACAAGAGCTACGCGTAAGTACCAATATCTTAGCGTTTCGTCAAACTTCAAAAGGTAGGAAATTTTCCTACTTGTATTATTTCGAGCCTAAAGGCTATGTAATGACTTAACATTTTCTTAGAGGCCATGAGAGGTCATAAATTTCAATCCCAAAATTTTTTGATCAGTTTAAGAACTTTAGAATTTTTGAATTCTTTTCGACGCTCCAGCCGACTCTCGGATCAAGCCTGACAGCTTGTTTACATCCGATTTCTCCCACTATGTAAGTGTGAGTGATGGATCAAAACATCAACACAAATTTATAACAAGTATTACCATAGGATTATTATCTAATCCTTTGAAGAATAATGTCATGAAACTTGTTCATATATTTCTTTACAATTATACTGATTAAAAGCGGTTTCCTTAAGAGTAGATAAATTTCTTTATGGTTTTGATCCATGATTCTGCAAGTGTACAGATCGAACAAGTAATAAAGTGGATTTAAGTCCAGATATTGATCCCACAAAGATCTCAAGAATTCTCAATCAACTACCCTGACTACTCAAGCTTTTTACTATTTTGGGCTGATTTGCAATTGATATATCCCTAAAGAACCTTTAAAATAATGAAAGTAATAAAGATATGTAAACTAAGAACAAAAATGAAATAATGCTGAAAATAAAAGAAATAAAAAAATTAAAGAATCGTCCGACCAATAGCTTTTAAAGGAGCGTTGAAAATACGCCTATTATGAAACATCAATTCGTAAACAACTCAGAATCCTGCTTCATGAACCTCGATGAATCCGTCCGCGAAACATGGTAATGCCATGTGGATCTCTCCCTTAACGACATTTCACTATCTAATCTTCTCCGTTTCTTCGAAGACGTAAGAGGATTAGATAACTACTTTTAACTGAGCTGCCTGTCTCCGGTATTTTTCTTTTCAATACTTCATACCCAAAACATGGACTCAGAACCTTAGCTCCTAAGACATAAAGCATGGGTTTACACTCATAATCGATTTCTCTATCCTCAAAATTGGAACAGCTTCATTCTTTCCTTGATTAGATCCTTGCTAACATGGGATTGAACTTATCGTCGAATCGAGGCGAACTCTCTCGCTTCATTTTAACTAATAAGTCATTCAACTCATTCTGCTTCAGTTGAGAAGAAGATTTATCGATTAAAATTCATTAAAGCCTTATTGTATCCCTAATATTGCCCGCATACCCTGAGAAATTGTTAATACCTCGTGAATACCTTCCGTAATACTCGCAGGGCCTCCGAAATCGTAGCATGAAACAACTTCATTACTGCATAGATTAATCGAGTATTCGGATCGATACCAAAATAAACAAACCAAAGAAGAAAATCCAACCTGGTTTAGCAAATTTCGATAAATTTACGCAGAAAGATAAATTCTAACAACAGAGTAAATCTCAATCTTAAGCCGGGTTTCAAATACCTTCATTACACTAATTAGCTCCCCGATCAAAAGAACTACATCAGAATTGAACTAGACGCTCAATTCAAAATTTGTTCGACTTCAAACGAATCCAGCAAGTACTTGAAGAAAATAACATTCTCCGTGATTCGGGCCTTCAACTTCAAATAACTAACATCCAGATCCAGAATTAAAATGAAATAAAAATCTACTCTAATCTAATCTAAAATAACAAAGAAAAACAAAGAAAAAGAAACGTAAATTAAAATACACGAGCCTGTAGTTACCCACTTCGCTCGAGTCGCCAAGAGCCGGCCTTCCGTAGCAAACCGCTTATTTATGGGTTCAGTCACCCTAACTCGACATGCACTTCCTCGGTTTCAAAATAACCCGCCCATTTGAGCCATGCTCATGTCGCGACCATTTCTGTCACGATTCCTCCCGATGTCGCGACCTCTTCACGCCGACTTCACCATTCGCTTTATGAGCCGCTTTGATGTCGCGATTTCAATCATACGCCGCGACTTCACCTTTTCAGATTGCGGATCTCTTTTGGAAGTCGCTGCATTTCAATCATACGTCGCAATTTCGCTTTTTCTCGCTCGTCTGCAGCGTAAACTTTTATCCGCTCGCACTTGCCTTTAACACCCTTTGTATCTGATGTCGCGATCGCTAAATGATGTCGCGACCTTCTTCGACCGATGTCGCGACCACCTAATGACGCCGCGATTTCACCTTCTCAGACAGGAGCTCTTTTTGAGGTCGCGACTTCAATCATACGCCATGACTTCAATGTTATGCTTATGAGCTTTTTGATGTCGCGAGGCTTTTATTTTGTCTTGACTGCCTTCAAAGATCTGGTTGATATGATGTCGCGACGAAATTTAAATGATGTGTCGCACCTTCTTTCCTTTGTAATCGATGTCGCCGAATTAATCGAACGACGCCGCGACCATGATATATCAGGCAGCTTGATGTCGCCACCACTAACTCCGATGTCGCGACCATAATACCTTGCGCCTGATGTCGAGACCACTCAAAGGACGCCGCGACCTTCTTTCCTTGTAACCTATGTCTCGACCACTAACCTGATGTCGCGCGGACCATAATAATTAAGTATACCGGAGCGTCGCGACAAATAAAGGATGTCACTCCATTCTTGGCAGAATCGATGTCGCGACCATCAAGCGACGTCACGACATCTTCTCGATCTGTTTGATGTCTCTAACTGCTCTAACTGCCGCGACTCTGGCGTTCGGCCTCTTTGAAAATCTTTGTCGCAACTTATTCAATGTCATTTACCTCCATGTCTACCGCTGCTTTCACTCGTGCCGTGACCTCGGCGGTGTCGCGACATCATGTCCACTTCTTCATTAATTCTTGGTCGTCTGGTTTGGAGTTTCTGTTGTTATTCTGTGTTATTCTCTTCATTACCGGGCCAAGGTCGCGACATCAAGTCCTTTCTTTCAATATTAGTTGGCGACTTTTACTTGAGAAGGCCGTTTCGCGGGCTTTGTAGATGCCTCCGTCGCGACCTCTTCATGGTGGTATCACGACATCATTTATCTCCTTTTTGGTGTCGCGACATCGAATGATGTCAGCGACATGAACTTCTTTCATTTGATCAGCTTTTTAATCTCGACCAAGTCATATTTTATGGTCTCAACTTCTTCTTCGTGTCACGACTTCACTTTGCTCACTCTAGTTTCTTCTTCAAAGACAAATTTGTCGATGTCGCGGATTCTGAATTGCCGGAAATCGCACTTCCGCCGCGAATTTAAATTCCGGGGCTTTGACTTCACCGCCGCGTTGATTTAAGATTTTTGCTAAAATTTTGATTTTATGTCGTAGATTCTCGCAAATTGAATTTGATTCAATTATCAGTTTTCTGCCAACAATTCAACGTTATTCTCATTATAAACTCAGAAAAATGGATTAAAAATCTAATGAGTTTTTGGACTCATCAACAGTTAAGGTTGAAATTTTAGGATTTTATTCAAACAAATCCTATAGAATTTTTCGTAAATGTTGGGTGTTTTTGCACTCTATGTAAAGTTCTCAGCTAGATCATAGCCATATGCCCGTGAATGGTATTTGGGGCTCCACATATTTTCTGAAAATTTTAATCAGAGGCACCAAGTGTGCAAATTGCTTTGGCTTGTGCCGACGCACAAGATCAAATACATCGATCAAGTGCAGTGTAATAACGTGAGGCGGGAGAAATTGCATTCGTGCTCACTCATTTGTGAAAAGGAAGCGCGAGTGTTCTAAACTCTATTTTTCAATACTAGTGTATTATTTATAAATCGTTTTACACTGGTATGTTATGGTTTTAAAGTATTGAATCATATTTCAAGCAAGCAATGGTTTTAAAGTATTAAACCATATTTCAAGCAAGCAAAAATTATGTTTTATAAAACAGGACTTACGCGCTAGCTAAATTATGGTGACGTAGACCAAGGTCATTCCACCATATTTACCTAAAAAGGAAGTGAGCTAGCCCTTCCACCTAGGTGATGCTGAGCCGCCTTCCATCGACACCTGAAGCCTGTGCCCTCGTGTTTTACTGTGACAAGAAAGAAAGGCTCTGGTGGATCTGATTTATAAACATTTTTCACGCTTTGAAAATCAACCACTCGGTAAACAAACAATGTTCTGCATCTCAAGATTCGCTAAAGTTTTATAAACTTTTAAAGCAAGAGGTTGAGCCTAGGCTCCCGTGTTTATAAAAAGTTTTATAAACTTTTAAAGCACGTGGTTGAGCCCAAGCTCCCGTGTTTATAAAAATTTTTATAAACTTTTAAAGCAAGTGGTCAGCTTCAAAGCTCCCGTATTTATGAAAAGTTTTATAAACTTTAAAGCAAGGTAAAGGCAAAGAAGAGATTTATGAAAAGTTTTATAAACTTTTAAAAGCAAGCAAGTATGAGGTATGTTAGAAACTTTGTGCCAAAGCAAAGGTTTCTGAAAATGTTCTAGAAAAGAGAGTTTTACAATTTGGAGATATTTTTAGACAAAGCAAACATTTTATAAAGCATACACTCACTGAGCTCGTTAAGGTCATTATTTTCCTGTTTTAAAAACTATTTTCCAGGTACAGGCACGCCGGACGCTGGAACATATTAGGATTCTCCTGACTTTTAGTATAGTGCCATATTAAATAACTTATGTAAGGAAATACTTTGGAATTTGCGCTTGGAGCATATGTACATAGTTTTGTATCATGAAAATGTGATGAGCCTCGAGGCCTTTGAAAGAGTGTATGGTTGCCAAATTTGAAAAGTGTAAACTCGTATATATGTGCTTTGGGATAGTCTCGTATGTATTGCAGGCCGGGCCAAATTTTATAAAATCACAAGTTTAGAAAAGAAAATTTTATACTCAAGCCAAAGAAGCAAATGTGGCTCTTGCCTAAAGGATTCTCTAATATGAAGTAACTACTGGGTTTCTGTGGGGTGGCGCACACCTCGCTGTGGGTGGGGGTGTGACAAGTTGGTATCAAAGGTGATCTTTTAGAAAACCCGTTATTACATCGTAGTTTTCGTATACACTATTTTACACTATTGGCAACCATGCATTTTCAAACTCAAAGTACATACATATGAGGTGATTCAAAGTATTAAACAATTGATTTTTTGCAAATACAGAACTATGTCGCGCCTGACGTCGAGGTCAGCTCCTAGAGAGTCATTCCGCAGGGTTCGAAGGCCCAAGTAAAGATTCGGACGAGCACGTAAATGTTCCACTATTGCCCTACGAATTAGCCTCAAAGAAGAAGTCGTCGGGACCATCCGTCACCGAGGGAGCTCAACCGCCAGATTGCTTACTTCAAAGGTGGCACAGACAGCTCGATAGTGGCCATGGGGGCGACTGCCAAGAAGCCAAGTAGCCTCCACCGCCACCTGTGAGGTTCTAAGAACTTAGAGGTCGATAGAGAGTACAAAGGCCAGCGCGCAGCCATATGACTAGCAGATCCGTAGGTAGCCTGGTTATGGTTGGACAAGTAAACAAAGTTTACGGAGTTATGGGCTGCACGGGTGATCAAAGAGTCTTGTTTTCAAGTTTTCTGATGGAAGACCGGGCTAAGGATTGGTGGGATGTCGTGGATAGGAGGTATCATGGGACCAATTTCAGCAAGAGTTCACTGATAGATTCTTTCCTCAGAGTCATAAGGATTCGAAAGATACCGAGGAGTTTTCAGATTAGAGCAAGAACATATCGCATCATAATATGAGAAGAGGCTCATAACTAGTTAGGATTGGTTCATAGTCCAGCTAATGAAGTCCCGAAGTGCAAAAGGTTTTGCAGATTACGCACCGATCAAAAGTATCTGTCTCGTGGTTCCCGTAATAGATTCGGGGACTTAGCCGAGGCCGCTCTCAGAGTTGAGCAAAGCACTACGACTATGTATCGAGCAAAGGTGAGTAAGAAGAGCGCACTCGACACTTCCCAAATGTAGCTCGACAAAGATAATAGAAAGAAAAAGCAAGGGGCAGGTTACAGAGGCCGAAAAGCCTGGGGGAGCCATCTCTAGTCGTGGATTGGGCGAGGCCCCCGCCAGTAGCGGTACTCCGCAGTATTCCTCCAATCCGGTGGATATGTGTCTGAGGTGACATTTTCGGGGAGTGTAAGAGAGATATAGTATGTAGAGCTTCTCCATTGTGGTCAGGAAGGCCATTTCATTAGAGTGCTCCCGCTTGATCGGGTGCAGACATCGCAGCCATCCTCAAGGCACCCCGGAAGACGAGAGATGAAAGCACTTAAGCTCCGTGGAGGTTTCTACACAACGAGCCGCAGGTAGAGGCTATCGTGGTGTGAGGTAGAGGCAGGTCAGCATGCAGACAGACCAGACGGCTGTATTTATGTCATGGACTCATTAAGATGTGGATGCAGCCTGACGTGGTTACTAGTATTACCTATCCTCCTCGACTCATGATGCACATACATTAGTGGACCCAGGATCCACACATTCATTCGCATCCGTGCTCTTTCTGGGGACGTCTGCATAAATACCCAACCACAGGGTCGTATGAGTATTTCCCTTCCACAGAGATTCGCTAGTCTCGCATGCAGTAATGAGATAAGAGTTCTCGATTGGGGACAGGAGTCTCTAACCGATCTCGCCCCAGATATGAGGGATTTGATGTGTTCTCGCACGGATCGCATTATCTCGCCATAGATCCATTGTAGACAATTATAAAAAGGAAGTAAAGCCGCATAAAGCAAGGAAATCGAGGTTGCTTAGGAATACGAGAGAGTTATCTTCCAAGATGATCTCCGCCGCAGCGCAAAGGATGCCGCGTAAGGTCATTGCATATCTAGCTTATGGTGGAGACAGGGAAGGAGGGGACTTTGGTGGGACGATTCATGAATAGAGTTCCCGCATGTGTTCCCATATGATATCAGAAGCTAATTCTCCGCATAAGAGGTGGAGTTCACCATTGATTTGATCCCAAGGACCCAGCCCATTTCCATTCCTCCCATGATGGCCTCGCAGAGTTAAGGAGCCTGCCCGCCAAGAATCGCTGAGGCGGATTCATTCTGGCCGAGCATATCCCCTACGGGGAGCTCCAGCCTCTTCTCGTGAAAAAAGAAAGATGGGAGCTCATAATAGCATGTGATTACGTGCAATTGAACAAAGTTACCATCCGCAATCGCATCCACTCCTGGTGATCGATGAGCATCTCGATCAACTCCAAGGGTCTCGAGTATACTCCAAGATAGATTAAGGTTAGGGTATCATCAGTTGAGGGTGCATGAGAGTGATGTACCCAAGACTGCATTCAGACACGCCACGCGCACATGAAGCTTTAAGGATGCCATAGCTTCGACTAATGTCTGACAAATATGATGGATTTGATTTAATCGGTGTATTCTAGCCGTATTCGATAGGTTCGTCATAGTTTTATCGATGATATCCTAAAGGTATTCAGCAATAGAGGAACATTCGTGAGCACCTAAGGATTGTGTCAAGGTAATCTTAAGGAGCGCAGCTTGTATGCTGCTGGGCGTTATTTTCGCCATCGACAGGCGACATTCCGTGTTATGTGATCTCAACCGGCGCAAGATGCGATCCCCGTAAAATGTAAGCCGTGGTAAATCGAAACCACCAAAGAATGTATCAGAGGTCGGTTTCCTTGGTTTAGAAGGGTATTACAAGAAGTTTGTCGAGGGGTTCTCCAGATGCTGTACCTTAATCAATTGCCGACAAGAAAAGATGTCGGGCATGATTGGGTGGATGCTTTACCACCGCAGTTTCGAGGAGCTGGCGGTGACGACCAGCCTGCTCCAAATTTTCACTTAATGGGAGAGTGATGGGCTTCAGGGTTTACAAGGATGCTTTCAAGAAGGCCTTGGTTATGTTTTTTGATGCGAATGATAGTGGTGATTGTACAGCCTCTGACAACCTGAAGAAGACGAGGAGAATTACTCATTAATACCACTTGTGAGCTCAAGTGCCAGCCGTGTTTGCTCAAGATATGGAGACACATTACTTATATGGTTTATGATCTTTACGCATCATAAGAGTCTTCAATATATTTTCAATTCCAAAAAGAGTTAAACCTCAGGCAAAGAAGATACTGAGTTGATTAAGGACTACGACCGTATCTATCGAAAGTACCATCTAAAGGAAAGCTAATGTCGTGTTATATGCCTCTTTGAGTAGGCGAACAGAGTTCTTTGTCTCATATGAGAGTCAGGCTATCTTCCACCGCTGTGGATTTAAGAGCTTTAGAGTGATATCGAGGCTAAGGATTTAGGAGCATTGTTAGCTGCATTTCAAAGCCGACTTCCTAAATGACGTATTCAGACAGTGGAAATCAAGAGATCCACAGATGATTAAGCTTAAGGAAGGGATAGAAAATTGAAAGAAAGTAGAGTTTCAAATCAGAGACGATCAGATGATAAAGGAAATGACAGAGAATGTGTGGAAGCAAAGCATGGCGAAATAAGAGAGACATTATGGAAGAGTAATATTCATCTCGCTATGCTATGCATCTAGGTAAGACAAAGATGCATAGACTTTGAAAGAACATTACTAGCTGAATGGGATGAAGAAAGAGGTTGCTCGCCTAACCCGTCGCCAGTGGGCTGCAAGCATCAAAGGCCCATGTGAGGATTACGCCATTCCTCATTCTAGTATGGAAATGGGAGAAGATCACTATGGATTGCGGATAGTCTTCCACTCTGACCAAAGATGATGCTATGGGTGATGGGGCTGATCGATTAACTAAGTCCAAGCCATTTTCTCGCTAGCTTAATGTTAAGGATTCTACTGAAAAGTCGGGCCTAGTTTTATGTGGATGAGATAAAGGAGACTTTGTGTGTGGGTTCCAGCTCGATAGTTTTAGATCGAGAACCCGTGTTCACATCCGTGTTTCGCCCAGCCTAAACAAATTTCTAGTACTCACCTTCATTTCGGGAAGATTGTACCATCCTCGACTGGGATGGCCAATCGTAGAGACCATTCAGACGCTAGAGGATATGCCGAGCTTCGTGCGATGGAATTGGCTGAGCTGGACACTCATTTGGCAATCGATGGAGTTCGCCTACAACAACAACTATCAGGCCAGTATAGAGATGGCTCCATTCGAGGCGCAGATACAGAAATGTAGGACTCAAAGGAATGAGGTTACAGAGGAGGACTGCAGTCCCGAATTAGTGCATCACTCGTAGAAAGTGAAAGTTGTTCGTGATAACTTGAAGATAAAGAAGAGATAGACGTAAAAGTTATGCACAATCACATAGATCATAGCCTGAGGATAGGTGACCTGCCTTTTTTAAGATTTCCCTTGGAAGGGTGTTTTTGAGATCTGGGAAGCGCAGGCAAGCTCACCCGAGATTTATACGACCTTATGAGATTGCGGAGCAAGGTGGGCCTATGTGCCTACAAGTTGAAGTTACCTCTTGAGTTATCAAGTGATTCATGACACATTCCATGTGTCGATGTTACGAAGTACATCCTGGGATCCATACAACAGAGAGTGCCAGAAATAAAGGAGAACCTCGACTTACGAGGAAATACCGTAAGGCATTGTAGATCGCATGAACAAAAAGGAGGAGTAAAGTAATTCCTTCAAGCTTAAAGTCCCGTGGAAGAATCATGAGAGAAGAGGCTACTGGGAGCCAAAAGCTCACCAAGGTGGCCAAGTCAATATCCCCAATTATTTTTCTCGAATGAGGTAATTTTCCTTTCCTTTGACTTTAGTTTGTTCATTTCGAGGACTAAATGTTCAGTGAGAGAGGATTTGTACACTCGCTCCCAGCCAAAGTACAATAGTAAATCGCAGGTCGATATGTGCACCAAGGGCTTCCTTAATTATCTGAAAGTGTCATGAGTATTTTTGAAAGTTGTTTTTATGATAAAATTATAAAGTTTTCAAAGCATTGTGACACTTTTTCAATTAAGGAAAGTGGAAGGGTGAAAGTACAAATTATGGAATTTCAAAAGGATAATAATAATAATAATAAATTGCCATAATGGTTCAGGGAAGCCTAGAAAATTCTCTAGATCTCGGATGATGAAACTGACCACATTGTTAAATTGCCTCGTGAAATCTAGTAACGTTAAAAGTTTCAGAGAATTCGAGACAATTTCAATATTTATGAATTATTTAGTGATAAATCGCCAGTGACTTTAAGGACAAGATTTTTACGAAAATCTTAAGCCTGGGGACCTACTGGAAGTAAAGTTCATTTAAAATAATTGAATAGAAAAGAATAAAATTTTTCAGACGTAATGGACCCGAATGAGGTAATATAAGTTATGTATCCAAATGAATAATAATAATAATAATAAATAAAAAGAGGATATAAATCATAAAGAGGGATAAAGACAAAGGCATGAGGATTTTATATGAGAGAGAGAAGATTTTTATTTTTTCTTCTCTTATTTCTTTCTCGTATTTATGAAAATCTTAATTTAGATTTTTGCCTGAATAGAAGGCAAAGTTGATTACGTGGACAAGAGCCACGCGTAAGTACTCAATATCTTAGCGTTTCACAAACTTCAAGAGTAGGAAATTTTCCTACTAGATATTTCGAGCCTAAAGGTGTAATGACTTTGAAATTTTCTTAGAGGCCATAAGAGGTCAGAATTTCAAATCCCAAAATTTTCGATTGAGTTTGGGAATTTTTAGGAATTTTGGGACTATTTTCTATTACCCAGTTGAATTTCGGATCAAGCGGACAATGGCCGAAATTTCAGGATTTTATTTAGACAGTCCGGACATAATTCTCAAAAATGTTGGGTGTTTTAGACTATATGGAAAGTCCTCAGTCTAGAATCTAAATTTATATTCGTGAATGACATTTTGTGGCCCACATATTTTCCCGGGTGAATTTAATCTAGAAGACCAAGTGTGCAAATTGCTTCGTCAGGCCGAGCATGTGTGATCTAATACATCGAATGTGCAGGTAATACGGAGTAAGGAGAAATTTGTGGAGTCAGGCTCAATTATCAGGTGCGAAGGTGAGTGTTCTAAACTCTATTTTCCAATACTAGTGTATTATTTATAAATCAAGCTTACACCGGGTATGTTATTGTTTTAAAGTATTAAACCATATTTCAAGCAAGCAATGGTTTTAAAGTATTAAACCATATTTCAAGCAAGCAAAAATTATGTTTTATAAAACAGGCCTTACGCGCTAGCTAAATTATGGTGACGTAGACCAAGGTCATTCCACCATATTTACCGGAAAAGGGGAAGTGAGCCAAGGTCTCTTTCCACCTAGGGTGATGGACCCGTGTCCTTCCACCTGCAAGACTCCCAAGCCCGTGCCCTGTGTTTACTAGACAAAGAAGCAAAAAAGTGCCTAAAGGGTGGATCTTGATTTATAAACATTTTTCACACAATTTTGAAAAATCAATCATCGTAAATGAATCGTCGAGCTCCAGTTCAGAGATTTATGAAATGTTTTATAAACTTTTGTGCCAAGCTATTGAGCCTGTGCTCCCATGTTTATAAAAAAGTTTTATAAACTTTAAAGATTGGTCGGTGCTTCAGTTCGTGTTTATAAAAAGTTTTATAAACTTAAAGTGTTTATCAAGCCTGTGCTCCCGCATTTATGAAAGTTTTTATAAACTTTTAAAGAAGGCAAAGGAAGTTGTACTAAGAGATTTATGAAAAGTTTTATAAACTTTTAAAAGCAAGCAAATATGAAAAGTGTTAGAAACTTTTAAAGTAAAGCAAGCAAGGTTTCTGGAAAATGTCTTATAAAAGAGAGTTTTACAATTTGAAGATATTTTCAGAAAAGCAAACATTTTATAAAGCATACACTCGCTGAGCTCGTTTAGCTCATTATTTTCCTGTTTTAAAAACTATTTTCTAGGTACAGGCATGCCGAACACTGGAGCATATTAGGATTATCCTGACTTTTAGTATAGTTCCATATTAAATAACTTATGTAAGGAAATACTTTGGAATTTCTACAGTTGAGCATATGTATGTACATAGTTTTGTATTTGTGGGAAATGTGATGAAGCTGAGGCTCTTTTTGAAAAGAGTGTGGTTGCCATATTTTGAAAAGTGTAAACTGTATATACATGTTTTGGGATATATCCTGTATGCAGCTATTATGCTACCGAAATGTTATAAAATCACAAGTTTAGAAAAGAAAAATTTTATACGGCGAAGAAGCAACATGGCTTCTGGTCACAGGATTCTAGTCATCGAAGGAATCAATGGTTTCTAGCTGTGGTGGCCGACACATCCGGCCGGTAGCGGAAGACACTATGGAACCTAATTTGTCTTTTTATGCATATTGTATAATTTCTAGAAAATATATGCACCTTGGACCCCATTATACAATCGCGACTACGCTGCATGGGTGCTGAAAATAAGGTGTCATAGTCGCGACATGGTCGTGACTACGTTGAGTCTTGACTTCCAGTCTTGAGTCATAGTTGCGACTATGAAAGTCGTAGTCATGACTATGACCACAATTTGCCCAACTTCTTCAATTTTCATTTGATTTGCTTGATTCTTGTCTCGTTTTCTTCCATTTCTCCCAATGGATGACCTATCACTTTGTGCAATGATGTAATAGGTACAATTCTTTAGAGAAGTCTTGTATTTGAATATGTAGTGGCTATGAAGCCCACTTTCTTTTACTTCAATTCAGCATGAGGGCTTATTTCCTGAATCTTAGAGTGATTTTGATACCCTATCATGAGCTTTTCCAGGTGCTATGTTTGGGGAAATATGTGTACCTAGTGGCCTAGAGGCCTACCTTATTCACTTGGATATTTCCACCCCTATTTCCTCAATCTTGATGTGGTTAAGAAGTCTTCCTTGGGAATTCAATAGGGAATCTAGAAGAAGTTTGTGTTTTTGAGGTGAAGTGGACAAAGGCCAATTTTTTTTGCCTCAAATCCTATCTTGGAACTAGTCTCATACCTACAGTGGTCAACAAACCAACTTTAGGAAATTGAGGATATAACGTAGACTTTATGGAGAAAAGCATGAATGTGAGGAAACCATTGATAAGAATTTTATCCAACCAATCAATTTGTATTTATTTTTCCAACACCCAAATAGTCCTGGGACCTACTTATGAGATTTTTAGAAATCTGAAGAGACAACAAGAACACCCTTGGAGAAATAAGTGTGCTGGCGAATGCAATGGCCAAGAAGACACTTTATTATTAGGTCATCCCATATTTCTCTAGTCCTAAAGTGGTTATGGAACCTGCTTTTGGAGAATTGATGACACAATAAGCCCATTCTTGGGGAAAAGCCTTATTTGGGATCAATAAAGATCACAAAGCCTTTATGTGCCAATCTCTAGGATTATCCTCTAGCATCTTCTTCAGGAAGCTTATCAACACCTTATTAGAAGCTTCTACCTGCCTATTTGCTTAGGCATAAAAGGGAGTGGATCTAATGAGTTGAATGCCATAGTCCTTGGAAAAATAATTCATCTCATCCTAAGTGAACATGATGCCTTGGTCGGTTGTAATGGACTAAGGAATTCCAAGTCTATGAATGATCTATTCCTTGATGAATTAGATCGCATCCTTCTACTTTACCTTCTTCAAGGGTACTGCCTCCACCAATTTAGTGAAGTAGTCTGTAGCAACTAACATGAAGTTGTGTCGCTTGAAGCTAGGTAGATTTTTCTAATTAAGTCCATGGCCCATCCTCTAAAAGGCCATGATTTCACAATAGAGTGGAGTTCCACAATGCATCCTTTCAGATGTTTCACATTACATTGGTTTAAGATCCCTTGAAATAATTAATGCAATACCAGATGGTTGGCAAAAAATAGCTATGTCTCCTAATCAACCATCGCATTTTTATCCCGACTTGATGGCTCCATAAACCACTTAATGAACTTGCTTTATCACTAATGTCAGTTCGGGAAGGATGTACATCCCGAGTAGTAAACCCACGAGGTCCCTTTCTATACACCCTTCCAATGTGACTAAGTTTTGTGATCGAGCTTTCACCCTACGGGGACTCATGTTGATCTTCTAAACATTCTCCGATCTTAATTTCTAGTCTCCTCGCAACATTTACATCCGTGATTGACGATTTCTAATCCGATTCCCTTTCATAAATCGGGAGGGTGATTCTTCTTTTCCTATCACAATGAGCTTATGAGTCAATTCTTCGCTTCATCTTCAATTCCCTGAGGCTTACTACAAGTAATTTCATCCGCTTTCCCAATTAGATTTCAGCACATTCAAAATCCACGAAGTGGAAAGAATCTAACAATTGAGTGTGCAAAGGTAATAAAGGAGCTAGAGAGTCATTGCATTTATATTCCCCTATTATCTGTCAAGCACTAATTGAGAGTCCCCATTGATAAGTACCTCTTGTGCTCCAAGTTCCAACAAGATCTCTAAACCAATCATTAATGCCTCATATTCAGTTTGATTGTTGGTGCACTTGAAGGCCAAGTTCAAAGATAGGGTAGTCTTTATCCCTTTTGGTGAGATGACTACTATCCTAGCTCTAGCGGAATTCTCCATGCTAGATCCATCAAACTTAAGAACCCAAGGCCGCAATTCTACTTCATATATCCCTAATTCCACATCCTTTTATGGTTTGATTTCTAATGAAGGATGATCAGCAAAAAAGTTAGCTAAGGGTTGCCCCTTGACTGATTTCCATGGAAAATAGACCAAGGTGAACTTTGACAAAGCGAGGGACCATTTCCCGATTCGTCTAGTGATTAAAGGTCGACTTAGCATGTATTTGATCAAGTTGGTTTGGGAGGCCACATACACTTGAGACATGACCAAGTAATGTTATGCAAAGTATAGGGCCAAAAACAACTTCTCAATGGGTATATATCTTGTTTCTTTTGAATTTAGGACCCTACTCAAATAGTAAACAACTTGCTCATGGCCTTCAACATTATTTTATGCCAGAAGGCATCCTATGGACTCTTTCACAGTTGATAGATCGAGTTTGAGAGGTCAACCCCTCAGAGGTGTGTAGACCCTCAATTTTGTCCTCAACCCTTGCATTTATCCTATGGGTGTCTTACTCACCCATCATTCTCATATAGCACCATTAGAGCCCTTTTAGGCTTAGTCAGTCTCTAAGCCTCAGGTAGGCTTGTATGTGGTCCATTGAGTGCATATATAGTTCACTTCGGAGTGTCATCGTGGCTTCTTTTTTTAGTTATTGGAATCGTGCCATAGGAAGTGCTGGTCCCCAGGTTTTAACTCAACGGAGTTTATCGAGTATGCCGAATCGAGCACTCGGGCTTGTTTCCGACCATATCTCCTCATTTGAACTCGAAATCATGCAATCGCTTCTTTGTCGGGATTTCCTACTATCATGAATTTCTAAAAAATTGAGAATTTTTATCAATCGGATCAACCGTTGAAAAACCGGCTCAAATACTAAACTGATTTCGCTGAAGTTCATTATCCAAGCAGGTTCAAATTCGGAGCACCCGAGCTTGTTTTGGTCATATATCCCTCATCCAAACTCAAAATCATGCACTGTTTCTTTTGTTGGATTCCTTACTCTTCAAGGAACACTATGTCAAAGTTTCATATTTTTTCTCAATCGAATCGACCAGTTGGGAACTACATTCAGTTCATCAAAGCCACCAGTGCAGCACCATTATGATTGGGGCCCAAATCCTACTGTTCGGTCCATAAGCCCTAGATCAGTAGTGTGAATGGGCCGGTCCAGTAGTTTAGCCACTGGCTTTCAACCTACCTTGGGTCCACTTGGATACTTGGTGGTTATGAAAGAAGTAATGTGGCCACCAAGGACTCCTTCGGGAGGTAGGAGCGCGATGAGCTAGTAAGTCCGAGATCGAATGTGAGTTCCCGGACCAAGGCGCATAAATGTAGAAGTTCGCAAATAGTTAAGAAAATAAGAACAAAAAACGCATGAGAAGAAAAAAAGGAAGGAAAAGAAGAGAGGACAAAGAAAGAAAAGAAAGAGAGATTCTTCTATCTCAAAGGGCGTAGTCTCTCTCATTTTGAAGAGGACTTCCTACAGATTTGGAAGGGTAAGATACTTGGTTTTGAGTAGAAAAGAAAGAAGGAGAGGAGGGAGGAGTGCAAGGGAGGGGGAAGATAGGCTGTGAATTCTACATGTCTGAAAGTTGTATGTTTCTCTATTTTCTTTTGCTCTTGTCTTTGCCTTTGATGTTTGCGACCTCGTTTGGAGGCACTGGGCATGGATTGTCAGTTCTCAGTTATTCGGAGTCGGAATTTTACTCCATTTATTTTATTGGATTCCTGACTCTGTGAGGAAGATTATGAAAATTTTGAGAACTTCTCTCAACCATCTAAACCAGTTGGGAAACTGGATCAGCCGGTTCATTAAGTTTTGTTTTTCGGAATAGTAGTTAGGGTACTAGGCATCATTTGTGTCAGTTCTTAGTCATTCGGAGTCAGAATTGTACTCAGTTTATTTTTTTCGATTCCTAACTCTATGAGGAAGATTCTGAAAAATTAACTGGATAAGCGGTTCATTAGGTTATGTTTTCTGGAACAGCAATTAGGGCACTTTGCCTTGTTTGGATCAGTTCTCACTCATCCGGAGTTGGAATTGTACACCGTTACTTTTTTTGGGTTCCTTACTTTGAGAGGAATGTTCTAAAAAAATTTGAGATTTTTTGTCAATCGACTTAGTTGGTTGGGGAACTAGTCGACCCGAGTTCATTAGGACATTTTTTTTTCAGGATAACGGTTAGAGAGCGTAGCTTGTTTTGATCGGTTCTCCTCATCAGAGACAGAATCATGCATCGTTTATTTTTTTTAGATTCCTTATTCATTAAAGAATATTAAGGTGAAATTTGAGAATTTTTCTCAGCAGTTGGACCGATTGAGAACACATTCAGCGGTTGTGCGGGACTTGACTTATGGGCATCCCCCCTATTTTAGTACTTTTCAAGCCTAAATCCCTTGAGGCTTAAGCCTGTTTGCAATAATGCATTTGTGGGCCATATTTAGGGTCTAAAGCTGAGCCTAACTTGAATTAGAGGGGACCCACCCTGGAGTTAGGACACTTGGGGTTAGATGAGTTTGATTATGAATTGGTGATTGTGGTTAGTGAATTTTCATTTGGAGAGTATTGGAAAGAACAAATCGAGATCTCGTTTTCCATTCACTTCCATTTTGAACACGAACTTTGGTTACTTGATCATGGATGCATGTTGTGTGCTTATGCTTATTAACTAACCATATCTATAGCGCATGGCTAGGGATCACAGGTGCGTGCTTGGGCTTTGGTATTTGCATTTATATGCGTACATGGTGTTTGGACTTTGATGTTTGTGGTGCATTTGAAACGTTGTTGACCTCATACGGCCGCTAGGACCACAAGTACGTATCCATTGTTTTATTTAGTCGAGTGTTTATGCATGTTAGATACTGAGTAGGTTGGTGTGATTCGGGTCATCTGTTTAGCCTGAGTGATCGATTATTCTTTGACCCATATGATCCATATGCCCAATTCATTAAGCGAGACCAGGTTACGGGCTTAGAGAGTCTTTACCGCATAAGTACCTTCAAATATGATCCCGAACCCGAGAAATTTAGTTTTTCGTGGACCCTTTTTCTTGGTAGGTATTGAGGTTTTCTTCTTGATTTTCCACAGTAATAAATAAAAATAAAGGTAAGTGGCGACTAAAAAAAAACCGTTCACTTGCCCCGGGATGAGGATTTTCAGCTCGAAAATCAACTCGCTTTTTGTGCGAGTCGCCTTGACCATGGATCGACCGGGGTCCATAGGTGGCATTAAAACAGGGGGCTTAGAAAGGTACCCTTTGATTCTATCAAAAGTTGTCTGATGTTGTTCCTCCCATTTAAACTCTTCCACTTTTTATAACTTGATTAAGTCAGAGAATACCTTAGTCTTCCCTACCAGATTAGAGACGAACCTTCTTAAATAGTTCATCTGACATAAGAACTTCTGAATCTCTTTCTTATTTTGATTAGCCTTGGCTGAAATGATGGCCTTGGCTTTGTTTTGATCCACTTCCACTCCTCTTTGGTGAACTAAAAACCCTAAAAAATTTTTGGCTTGAACTCCAAAAGCACATTTGAGTGGATTGAGTTTTAGTTGATGGAGTCTCATTCTTTCGAAATGTTTCCTTAAATGATTCTCATGTTCAGTAGCCTTCTTAGTTTTAACCACAATGTCATCGATATAAATCTCCATGTGGTGGCCTAACATATCATGAAAGATAGCATTCATAGCCCTATTTTAGTTTCATGACGTTCTTCTAACCAAAGGGCATGACCGGCCATTCAAACATTCCTAAGGAACCAGGACATCTGAAGGCAATCTTAGATATATCATCAACAACTACTAGGATTTGGTTATACCCAGAGAAACCATCCATGAAGGACAATAACTCATTATTTGCAATAGAGTCAACTAACATGTCAATAATAGGCATTACATACATGTCTTTAGGAGTGACATCATTTAAATCCCTAAAGTCTACACAAACTCTAAGTTTCCTATTCTTCATCATCATGAACTGATGTTTCCTAACCACTACACAAACCTTGTAGGTTTGATGAATTTGGCCTTCAAATGCTTCTTAATCTCCTTTTTCACCTGCCGCTCTACCTCCTTGGACATTCTTTTGGGTGGATTTGAAAGGTGGAACTCGACGATAGGAAACGGTGTTCCACAAACTACATCGACCTTGGCGTCTCATCATACTTCCATGCAAAGCAGTCTTTGAACTCCTGTAGTATTGCAATAATCCCTTCCTTCAAGTCAGAAGGTGGGAACAAACTATTATAAGTAATCCCGTGCTCCTCCACATTGTCGAGGTTCACTTCCTCCATGGGGTCGTGTACTTGAGGTTGCGTTTCTTCAAACTTAGGAGGGGCTTGCTCCAAATCCTCCATCCGTATTTCTTCATTTTCTTCATATACATCCCTTTCAAAAATCATCTCAGCCCCATAGGTGTCCTAGAGGTTCTCTTCTTCAATCCTTTCCATAGTGTGCTACATTTTCATTTTGAATATGGAAGTTGCAACTACTGCATTTTCATTTTGAGAATAAATCAGTCATCATCGATCTCCTCAATGATTAGACCATTTGTTGGCATGTAAGGCACGATTCTAGTCACCTTTAGGAGTTTAGTCGCCTCATTTTGGATTTTCATAGGCCTATATGCTTTCACCAGGACCCCTTTCCTTCTACTAAGTAGACCCGATCGGATTGAATTCCTGATCATAATACCTGGTTTCCTTAGAGCTTGTAGCTGCCATGAAGGGCTACTTATTTGCTCGCACCAACTCCACTTCATTACCTTTCCAAAACAGTAAGAACTAGTGAAAAGAGGATGACACAAGCCAGTTGGCATGAATCCAGTCCATCCTCAGAAAAATGTTGTAATTTGCAGCGGAGTCTATCACAAAGAAGGAAAATAATGAAGTTTTGCTGCCCATGGTGATATCTATAGTTAGTATCCCTAGGGTCTTGGATACTTCTCCAATAAAGCTAGACATAGCCACCTTTGTTTTTATCAGATCACTAAAGGCTTTATGTGCCTCATCATTTCCACAGAGGGTTTCTCAATATCTCCTTTGGGGTTTGCATTCATACGAGGTTCTATAGGTGACCAGTAGTGGTCCTCGTGCCCAAAGCCACATACAAAGGTCCTTCCACTTACCCCTTCTAGGTCTTCCTCTTGCCTTTTTTAACTTGAAATAGCTAGTAATGTTAAAGAAGCAGTGGAACGAATTTAAAGAGGCAGGGATTTCAACTATTAATAAGGCCTCTAGTGTCCATTGCTATCACCTTTTCTCATTGACTCCATATCTTTAATAGTTGTCCTCCCAGACTTTGTTTTTTCAAAAATTTAGGAACCATTATTTCAACCGCTACAATTCCATAGCTTGGCACCAGAGTGTTTTATTAAGATACATCAATGAGTTATTCTCTTTGCCTTTTCATCCTCCTCTTTTAAGTCATGGAAAGCCTTTGGGGAATTTTTTTTTGTTGTACCACATGCCACACGACCCGGGGAGAAACCCTAAGAGGAATGATACACCTCATGAGCCTTTCCATCTCTACAACCCGCTCCTTTGAAAAAACAAGTTTGTTTCCCACCATATCTTTTAGATGAATTTGTCCAGGGGAGACATCATTTTGTACCTTGGAGAACTAGGTCCACCTCTTGGAAAAATAGGCTTGACTAGAAGAACATGTCCTTCCCCTGCCAGCTCCATTAGAGAAGTGAAGTTTTTGCAATCTTCTCTCTTGGGGAAAAAAATCTACCCTTTGGAGGAGCGATTCTATCCTCTAGAAAAAACCTTCTTTTAGTTAGAGGAACAAAATCTATCCCCAGATCCACCTCTTGGAAATCTGCCCTCAGCTCTCTCCCTTAGAAAAACAGGTTTGTTTGCCTTCTTTCTTGGAACAGTAACTTCCCTTACAACTTTGTCATTTGGAGGAGTGAACTTACCCCTTGGTAAAAGGCTTTGTTTCTTGAGGAATTTTCTCTGAACCTGCCTGCATCATTTTCCCTTGGAGTAGTGAACTTATCTCGTGGAGGGGTGGGCCTTTCTATAGCCTTTTCTCTAGGAGGAACGAACACATCTCTTAGGGAGTACATCTTGCCTTTTGGGGAAAGTCTCTTTTCTTTGGAGGATTGATTATGTTACTCTCTTCCCTACTATATCCCCTTCACTAAATTTATCCCTGATGGAGGATCTGTACACATTATAGACCACTCATTTTTCAAATTTTCAACACGGACCAGACAATATTTAGGGACCCATACCTTTATTAGAGAGAGTTTTCCCGCCTTCTTGAATTCTATCAATGCTCTTAGGTTGAAGCAAGCAGTGTTGATTATGGCCACTGGTGGAAAAGGATCCTCATTGATTGCCATAGCCTCTTTTTTGTCAAGGAACTCGAGTATCCCTTTGTTGACCCTATTCTATATGACATTTTCTGAAACCTCAACATGCATTAGTAGTGTGGTTCCATGAATTGTGGTACTTACAGTAAGTCTTTCCCCTTAGTTCATCCTTGTTGGGAATCTGGTGGTCTTTAGAGAAGGTAATGAATTTTTCTTTCCCTTGGAAATAAAACATTTCCTCATTTTTCGCTACGTCAAAAGTATATTGGACATGTGTACCAACAATTTGTGTCTTCTTCCACAAATCAAGTGCCTTTTCTACCAAAAGAGGATAGGTGAATGTCCACATAGTAAGTAGATACACCCTTTATACTTCGAGTTCACCTCTTGACAATAGGTTCCCATGGACTTCTTCCTTTGGTAACTTTCTTCCTTGAGCAGCTCCTTATATTCTGTCACCTTAGCTATAAGTTCATAAAAATCTCTAAATTCCATACCTTGGATTTTTTTCCTCAACTCAATGTTCAAACCTCTTTGGGCCATTTTCAAGTACTTTGTCTTTGGAAGATGGATCTTGCGTATGTTTCTCATCTTCTTGAACCGGGAGATGAACAAACTAGTGATCGTTCTATTTCTTTGGCAATGTTGTATACTAAGTTAATATTGCCCTTGTCAAAGAGTTAGGAAACAATCTAAGCTTGAAATGATAGAAATTCTCATAGTCAGCCAATTCCCCACATTGCATAGTGAATCAAGCAACATGCTCAATTGGATTAGCCATCTTCTCGAGCAAAGTCAGGGGATCTGTAACCTCTTGGGTAGGGGTTCTCCATGTCTATCATTTCTAGATAGGGTATGTAGAACTCCGAGCAGCCAATTTGCCTGAGGCTTGACCCATATAACTCATTCACCGTTTCTTTGATTACTTAAATATGCCCAGGGCTGGTTGCGAGAATGTGGCTTTGGTTGAATTGTATCCCACATGTTGCCATTCCTCCTGTGACGGTTGCATGATGCCCAGACTCATTGAAATAAAAGCCCCCTTCATATGCTCTAAGTTGTGTAAGTGGATTAATTTGAGTAAAAATCCTTTAAGGGGCTATGGCTCTGGTTGCATTAGGTCTTTCCCCTACTACGTTCTCTAGAATACCACTGTCTCTCCTATATGAAGGAAGGTATCTAACCTCTGCCTGCATAGGTGAGCGGTGAAATTCACCAGCTTCTTGTATGTTCTTAGAATACTGCCTTTGGAGTTCGTTAGAAAATTGCCTTTTAGGCTTAGAAGCAACTTCCAACCTTGGTTGCCCCCTTTGTCTAAGGTTCTCCAGAATGGATTGAGATTGTTGTTTCATTTATATCATAAAGGCAGTCCTGATCACCCGTTGGCTCTTTATTTCTTACATGAGAGCCTAAAATTCGTTAAAATTATTAGAGAAAATAATAGGCACATCCACATTACCAGCAACCCTTCCTTCCACTTGTTCAGTACGGCTGTTGGATTGATTCCCCTGTTATTGTATTGGAGAATTCATTAGGTTTTCTTTGTTCCCCAGGTTGAAATCTTCTTCATGTCTTTGCACTGAGTATTAGATCGAGTTCGAGACTCTCTTGCCAGTCTACTTCTTAATTTTAGTGGCATTCTTTAGCAATAATGGGTCAACGGCATGCCCAACTATGTTTGGTAGATTTTCTAGTGGAAATTCACCAAAATATACCAAAAGCACGAAAATTGGTGAATGTGTGGGCGTGTTAGGAAATTATAGTATTTCCAAACTGAAATTGTGTTGAAATCTAACTTCTGCTCAAACAAAAAATGGATTCTCTAGTTCCCTTGACAGTTCCATAGAATCTAAGTGGAAAAGTATCTTGAAAATTAGATTGTATGGGCGGAATTGAAAATTTAGAGAGGAAACTTAACGGACTAGTAGGAAAAGTGGTAGATTTCATTATAAAATTGAACTTAAAATCAAGTGCTGAAGCAAGAAAGCTTTGAAGTAACAAATTCTTGTAAAGGAAAAACATGTAAAACCGCTAAAATTTGAAAAGATGGCTGATAACCACAGAAAAAGCAAATGCTCTTGGTGGAGATTTTAATTCTTGTTGATCATGATCATCATAAAATTGGTGTTGAGTCTTCCTTTTATAGAGCATTTCTAAATGCCCTTCTCCAATAACTTTCATGTCTCTACTAAGGTCTTGCCCAAGTAACTTTCCACCACTGCCCGTCCTCTGCACCATGTCATGATTTTGAGAAAAAAGTCTCCTCCATCTTGCTTTTGAAGTGAAAGTCTCGATATTCTCTGTTGGTAACTGATTTTTTAAATTCTGCAAATGTCCTAGACCTTTTCTTAAGAATTTGGTTCCCATGGGTTTGGGCTTGGCATATCTATTCGGCCAATTCAACAACCATTTAGGCCCAAAAATTATTTTTAGTGTCAACACCATGATTCCGTGTTAGTATTGAAAACTATTGCAAATGCTTCCTTTAAGTCCATCAGTAAAGCTAATTGGAGAGTTCATGGTTGTAAGGGGGACAATAATGACTATACCATTTGTCTAACTCTATATGTGCGTGCACTCCTACGAGATGAGTCTGATCATGGCACCTGATGGCATTGCATCCTCGATATATCATCATCTATACTACAAGTGGCAGCACTATTTAGTAAGAGCATCATAAATATAAATATGTATTCAATTTTCATGGAGAATGAAATTTGGCAGACCTTGCATAGTAGGAATTTCATGTGAAGGTTAACGCTCAGGAGTGTCAAATATTGTTTGATGAAAAGGGGATGTACTATGGAATGGGGAAGGAAATGCATGTCGTCAGCCATATCATATGATGGAGATGATGGGACACTAGTTGTGTTAGACCTAAATGCATGCATACTACCGAATCGTTCACGATCTTAATTCTTTTGCATCATGTCTCCATTTTGATCAATTTCTCATTTTATAATCCTTTAAATACTCCTGTTTGCCATAATTCTTGTGAGTTCCATATATCGCTATTAGTAACCCATCCTAAAAAACTAGTTGGTGAATTAGTATGTAATGTGAATATGTGTTTGTATATGTAGTTTCTTACGTCACTATCTTCTAGATCTACATCTAACAGAGGAATAGGCACGTCCTCAACAACTTTTAATGTTGAAAATGCAACCAATTTAATTGAAAATGTTAAGAATTCTATTTGGAAACAATGGTAATTAGTGATATATTCAAATAGGTACCTCTCCATGTCCAAATGAGTCATAGTGTCGTGACTTAGCTTCAAGTCTTCTCTTTAACAAGTCATCGGTCCATGCAACTATAGGAGGTATTGTGAGAGGCACTTCAATGCTAGAGAGCCAGGCCCATAAAACAACTACATATAGAAAATAAGCATAAGTTGTTATATGTCGCAAATGGTTTGATAAGGCTAATGATTAAAGTGAAAGTAAAAAATGCCAACACATTGAAAGCATCAGATTCCATCTAATAGTTTATGAGCAGCCAGAGGCGAGAGCTGAGTGGCGTCATTCTAAAATTATCCTGTAGCATATGTCAAAGAAGATTTAGGCATCTATCAGCACGTGATATTGGGGCTAATGTGTAGTACATGCGAAATGAGGTCTTCTAAATTCTTCTGGCTTGGAAGCTCAAATAGTCTATCTTTCATATCACATATCTGCCCAAAAGGATGCTCACTTGAAACGAAAGAGACTTGTAGAATCCTACCATGTATAGGCAATCCAAACAATTCATTAACCGTTACTAGTGTGACTTCTAATTTATGAACTTATGAGACTTATAGTTTTCATTGCTTGTGAAATTTTGAATGAGCCATAAACATAGAGCATGTAACAATTCTATGCCTTGTATTAGACAATAGCCCCCGAAATCGTATCACGGTACTTTTGTTGTTTACCTCATCAAACCTACAGAGGCGTAAAAATCTAGATGGTGAACATCACGTCAATGAAGTCCCCACCTATATAAGAGTAACCAAAATAGGGAAATATTAAACTCTTTTAGAAGAATTACAAATATGTATCCATTAAGAAGTATATCATGCAAGTTGATGGATCATTTGTGGCAGATTGTTGACTTCATCTTCGATGCATTTTAAAGTTGTATAAAACCTGCATACAAAAAACAACATAATTAAAAATACATATATTCATAGAAGCACTTAATTTAATTCGTATTGATAGTACGTGGTGAATAGAAAGTGGAAGGAAAAAAACAAAATGTACAAACAAGTAATAGTACAACAATGCTTCCAAACATTAGCTCTTATACATAACATATGAAACAAAATATTAGTTCAAATAAAACACTTTCCAAAATAAAATAATTTCCTCATGGCAAAGAAAGTTAGTAAACTGACTGGTGTGTCCAACCCCATTACATCGAGAGTAATGAATAGCCCTCTTATGGGCGAACTATGACTCAATGCAATATTGTCAAGGTCTTCCAGGAGGTCATTTCACTTTTGAGGGTTGAAGGATAGGAAATAAATGAAACATCATCTTTAAACTTCTATTAGTAGAAAGTTTAGGCATGTTATAGGTCGCTAATGGTTGAAACTGACCTAAATAAATCAAACTTTGGATTGAGACATGATGACATCTATCCATGTATTCATAAACATCTTGTCTCAATGTCTAGATAATAGCACAAGCATGGGCACATGGCAATCCTGACATTTTCCATGCCTTACAATCACGAGACAGATCGTTCATGTTGATAACCAAAAAAATATCGTCAATGAACACCTTAAATGTACCTCTAATGTAGGGCATAACAGATATTGGTTCAAACCTTATAATATTACCCAACATCTTCTCCTTAGTTTTGGGTCCAACCACACTCTTCCACTTTCCAGTCTCACTAATATGGTTAGTTAATATCCCAACTAGCTTATCCATGTGCTTTAATAACAATGTGTAAATCGTTTGATGGCACTCCTCTTTTAACCATGAGTTGAAGGACTCTACAACATTGGTGGTCATTTTATGCCAATGTTTTTTTAGGGAACTTAGACATTGCCTAAATTTTAGGGTTGTTTTCTGTAACCCATTTTACTAATTCCTCATTGAATCGAATAAGTTTTTCAAATGCATCATGATAGTCTGCCTCCAATCTAGCGAAAGCAATGCCATCCAAAAGCGCCTAAACATCTTCCTTACCTTGCTTCCTTCTAATGTTTTGCCTATTAAAACAACCAGTGAAGTTCTCTTTCAAGTGGTGATAACAATATGCATGATATTCGGTACCAAACAACTCTGAAACACTACGCGAGATCCCTTTATGTCTATTTGAAATAATCTGATTTTCTTTGTCAAATAGACTCTTGATTTTTTTTCCAAGAACTAATACTGCTCTTCATAATTTTTAGAACTAACAACACCTAAGGCTAGAGGAAACATTCCATCATCAGCATCATAAACAATGGTTGGTAAAAAAGCTCCCTTATATAGGCCACTAAGGTGGCAAGAATCAATCACCAAAATTAGTTGACACCCATGTAAGAGCCCATGTATTGAGAGTGTGGGCCCTTATATGGGTCACACACTTATAAGAGTGTGGGCGATATGAAGCAGTTTGGATGTGATCCAAATATGAGGGATTTTATTCTCGATAATGGAATGTCACGGGATTAGTAGAATCTTGGGTTCGAAGTCCCTTACTAAGAGAGATAATAGGCTTGGGCTTGTTCTTCGGCTTAAGGTCGATGAAGGAACACGCCATAATGTATAGGGATGCGTGTAGCCTATCATCACTTATGGTGAGGGGCATTCTAGACATTTCATAGGCTAGGGATTTCCTACAAAAGCATCTTTATGGGAAACCCTAAGAACACAACACAAAAGGCCATTTGTTCTCTTATCTCATAGAAGTGTTCAAGAGAGTTTGAGACTGGGTTTTTGGCTCCCTCTTCGGATCAGGACTTGGCTAGCACTAGACCTTTTCCGAAACCATTGCCTTGGAGGTTATCGGCTCCACTCTTCGTGTGGATATCGTTAGAGGCAAACCTAGGACTTGGTTTGTTTTGGTCTTTGATACCCCGACTAATAGATCAATTTTTGAAACCGACACAAGCTAATCCTGCACCCCTCTCTTTAGTGTAGAATAGGATTTGATTCCCCAAGGGGTCCTTAGATGGGTTTTTGTTGAGATTTTTTTGTTTTCCATTGCTTTTGGCATGTGATGCCATCCTTAAAAACCTTCACATCTAACATTTACTTATTTATTTTCTAATTGTGTATTCGACATATTTTCCTCAATGCCCTCTAGACGGGATGATTCTACTAAGTAAACCTCAACGAAATCATCATTGTAAAAGATCACATTATCCAAGTCATCCATATCTTCTAAATCTTGGATGACTTTGGGATTGAACTTGAGGATGTAGTGCATCTTCATGGTGTTTAGGGAAATGTCAAATTTCTTTAATATTCTACTTGTAAATTCTTCAAATGACATTCCCTTATATACACGTATACCCTTGCTTTGACTACCAACATATTCACATACGCCATCATTTTGTTGCACAAGTTTACCTCCCACATAAATGTAACAATAAACATGCATTGAATTATCCATCAACCTATTTCAATAATAGAATACAGTAAATGGGCTTTTGAAACCAATTCAGGGAAGAAACAAATATAAAGTAAATGGGCTCTTGAAAATGGCACATGTACAATTTTTTTTTCTGACATCTATTCACTTTACATATAAGATGGAGGAACGTACTGTCTTACATCCTACCTATACAATAATTCCTCGTAGAACATAAATGATACAAAAAATTATAAATATTGAGTACCTTGATATGATTAAATGTGGATGGTATTTTGATAAATTAGAACATGTAAAGAAGAGTTCTATTTATGAATAATACAAGAAAATTATGGTGATAAAACTTTAAGATTTCAAGGAGAAATGCCTTAATCCCCCTCCTCCTTGCCGTCCTAACATACATACCATCTCAAATATGATAAATAATACACTTGGACTAATATCCATTTAGGTATGGATTGATCAAAAATGTAAAAGTTCTTAAGTATTATTCATTATTCACTTATTTCTTAAAACACTATAATAAACACCTCATATTTATTGTAGAGCGATTTCTATGAAGGAGTTTCGAGAAGGTCAATGGAAGTGGGGTTTCTGATTACATTGTGAATGAAGTATGAAGGTGATTGGATTGATGGAAGATACAATGGGTATGGGATTGATAGTTGGGCTTGAGGGAGTCCATATAAGGGGCAGTATTGGCAATCCCTCGCTAGAGACTATTTTCTTAAAGAAATCTATGGCTCATTTGAAGGCTAGGGCAGCAAACATATTGGATTTCTTGATAAAGTGCAAGGATCAGACTTATAATATTTAAAAAGTATGATACTTTTACTCATTTCACATTAGAATTGGATTTGATGTTATCATTTTAATAACGACATTAATTTTTTGACAACTTTATGGGTTGGATTGATTAGATTGTTTTCTAAATCTTTGTAAATAAGACTAAACTTCAATCTTAAAGCATAATTGCCCTTTTTTTTTATTGGCAAACAATAAAGAAAGATATATTCATAAAAGAGTAGGCCCAAACAACATACATATAGTATTAGGGATGGCAATAGAGTGGGTTTTTTTTCCGGTACCAACCTTCCTCACTCATAATAGGACAAGTATGGTATATATATAAATAGGTTTTTAATAGGTTTGGGAAAATTTTTGTAAAACCGAATCGGGTTTGGACGGGTTTGGTTTAATTCCGCCACCCTTCCACCATACGACTATCCAGGTTTCTAGTACAAAAACCATCTCTCAAACACGCTGAACTACTCACATATTTAAAATTAAACCACTTCCAAATCTCAAAAAATCATGCCCATCCAACATCTCACGAATCTCGAAAGGTTAAAGTCTGTGATCAACTGAGTACATTGTTGCCGCCCCCACCATTTTTTCTTTGTCACTCCATAATCTAAAACTCAGATATGAGAATTCTTCAAAACATAGAAATAATAAAAGAAAAATAATTTTTCCTATTCATGTTTTTCTAGGACTTGTTCTATAGATAAATGGGGTTTCATATGCTCCAGAAAAAGAATCCTCTATTTGTTATTCCCTGATAAAATTTTCAAAACATGATATTACCATAGTCAGCAAAAATCCTAAAAAATAGATCAATTTTAAAGCTAATTCTAGCCCAAACAAAAATCTACAACACTGACAAACCCAACACACCATAATACCATCTCCAAAATTTGAAACCCAATATTCTAATTTTAAACCAAATTAATTAAAACTTCGACTCATGATCGAATCCGTCGGATTCAAAGCTATGAGAACAGCGTGGGCAGAGCAAAAGATATCAAAGGAGCTTTATAGGGGCTTCGACTCTCCTTTCTTCAAGGATTTTTTTAGGGAAGGGGTAATGAAAGAAGGGACTTCCGAATGCGAGGTGGAAGAGAAGAGAAGGAGTTCTTTTAGATCTCACCTTGAGTTTCTTCTTGCATTTATTTTTCACTCGTCCGTTCCATCTTCGGTAGAGAAGATCACCTTTGAATAGATTGTAGGGAATTTAGGAGGATGGAAGAAAGAGAGAAGAGAGTGAGAGTAGAGTCGTTTGTTGGCAGGGAGGGAGAAAGAGAGAAGAGAGTTTGAGTAGAGTCGTTTGTTGGTAGGAGGAGAGAGGATGGAGCGGCAGTGGGTGAGTTGGAATTGGACGAGTAGAAACAGGTTTCAAATTAAATATTTAGTTAAAAGGACAAAATACTATGGAATTTTCAAAACCCAACCTTTCCCAAAACTTTGGAGATATAGCCCTGTTTGGACAGACTTACCATCTCTTATTTAGGATTCCCTCCAAACATGTAAGATAGTAGTTGCTTTCATTCTCTTTCATAATTAATCCTCCAAAATTTAGGTCTTGAATCGCTCTTTGTCCCCTCTAAAATTTAAGCTCCCATCACCTTCATTTTTAGTCATCATCTCCTTCAAAAGTCCAGCTGTCATACCTCATATTGTTTCTCTTTCACCAAGTCATCACCAAAGACTAAGAAAACACATCAACATTTATATTTGTAACAATTTAGCATATGAACACTCTTTGATACATCGTGCAAGTATAACACCCAAGAAGTTATTCTTCAACATCTGACAAGATCAAATGAAGATGCATTATTCTTATTTGGGAAAAGATAATGGTGATTTGGATTATTATGACATTATTTGGTTATGGTGGAAGAAACAAATTTTATAATAAACATGAAAGAAAATGTTTGTAAAGGTTTCTTCATCAAAAGAGTAAAATTGATGTTGTAACATGGAAAACATGGAAGTAACTACAATTAAGTTTCTTTTGTAAAGACTTTAACAGTTAAGTTTTTTGTAAGATAATGACTGTACATAACTTTGAGTTATGTTTCTCTTACAATGAACTCGACAATTTTAAGTTTTAGTAAAACAACTTTGCAGACGTAACTATTATTTAAGTTTCATTTACAAAGAACTTAATAGTTAAGTTTTTTTTGTTAAAACAACTTTACGTATACGTAACTACACTTAAGTTTCTTTTACTAAGAAGTTAATAATGGTTAAGTTTGTAGCAAAAGGACTTTACCTGAACTTAACTATAGTTAAGTTTCCTTTACAAAGAACTTAACAATAATTAAGTTTGTAGTCAAACAACTTACTTTGATGAACTAAATATAAAATCCATGCACACTTTTAATATTTTTAAATTTCATTTTAAATAATATAATTATTATACATTTAATTTTAATTTTATTTTGTTACAATGATTGATGAAGTGGGAATAATGTTTTTATATGAAGGAAGTTAAATTACGAAAATAGAAGCATGTACCACCTCGAAGGTTGCAAGTAAAGGTATTGAACTTAGTATTATAACATGAAATTTTGAAGACAGTTTATGATTTTGAGAGTAGATCCAGGAAAAATAATGTTTCAATGAAGTAATATGTTCAATGGCAAATATGCTAAACCTCACATACAACAAAAGATGGAGTTGTAAAAATTTTCATTTGGTTGAATTATATTGATGGTAAGTTGCCAGTTCCAGTATGTATCATAACAAAGAAGAAAAATGACAACCATGAGTATGAATCAATCATCAATATTGATTTGCATAATAATAATTGATTTGAATGATAAAAATAGAATAAGTATGAGTTGTGATCCACTTAATTGTTTTGATTCTCATGACTTGGATACATACAAGAATGTTGAAGATGGTGAAATGAATGTCAATTTTCCTAAGCATAGCTAAGTGATGCAAATTGATTTGATGGAAGAGCCAATTGGAGAATATAAAACACATGAAAAATGAAGCACAAAGGAACCATTTTTAGTTAGTAAGCCATATAGAATAGTACCAATTATACTGCAATAAGAAGAATTCACAGAAAAGTTGTGTATGGTTCTTTGAAAAAGTTCGATTTAAACGATGCAAATCTACAACCAAGATATTACTTGTTTGTTTGTGCCAGATAAAGGAATGTATTATACTTCATGACAAAGTTGAAATTCTAATTTGTTTGAGATAAGGATTTATAATTCGATAATTGTGTAAAACTTGGGAAAAATTCAATTTTTTTGAAAAATGGCAAAACGGTAATTTGCCTCTATAGTATAGGTGGGAAATCTAGAAATTCCCTAGACCTCAGGGGACGGAACGGACCTCACCAATAAATTCATCTCGTGGAGTTTAGTTACTAACGAATTGCGTCGAATTCTGAGGTGGTTCAAATTTCACGTAATTCAAAATGAGATTGGTAAATGGCATGACAACATGTGGCATGGCACCACATGACAACATGACTTAAAATAGGGACATATGGAAAATTCCACATGGTGAGACCATATGTGGTCTTGAAAAGATCAATAGTGGTTTAGAATGTCATGATGACACTTGTCACCAAAAATGAAAACAAAGAGGACACATGGGAACCATGTGTCACACCCCTAAAGAAAGATCAGGTAGTAGATAAGAACGGATAAAGGAAAAGATGGAAAAAAAGGAAAGAGAAATGGGGAGAGGAACGAAAGACGTCGCGAGCACTTGTGATCTCAGGCAAAGCAATGATCGAAGCTACGTTTAGGCGAGGCAAAGTTTATCTATGCAACGAGAGCTTCGTGTAGGTACCAAGATCTAGAGTTTTCGTCAAACTCTAAGAGGTAGGGGTTCTCTCCTACTCTAGTTAGTCCTTGTCTAAGGGTCATTCGATGGCCATGAGGTGTAACCCTAACAGTTGGGTTGGTGCAAGAATAATTGTGATCAAGCTGTGATGAATTCTGATTTCAGTTCTGGGTCTCCTCGCACATGTTCTTGAAGCTGCGAGTTCTAAAGCAGGTTGTACTTGCTATAAAATACGGGCTTGAGTGTGATAATTTTTTTTTTGTTTCGGTGTTGGACATGGACTGACATGCTAAACTATGTGTACTGTTCTAGGTCTGAACATGAAGATCTAGTTTTGTGTGTTGTTGCTTGATTGAATGACATGCAAGTGTGTGAAAAATCATGTGGATATATGCTGAATTGACGTATTTACATGGGTTGTATTATGGATGTAAATTATATGTTGTAGATATTATTATCCATGAATCATAAATGTTGCATGTAGCTCTAATCATGCATGTAACATGAATGAACATGCAATGGCATTCTACATTGCATATACATGGGGACATCGCGTGGAACGGATGTGAGTGCATGGCATGAAAGAACACTGTGTTAGGTGTTTAAATGGTGGGCTCTGAAAAAGGGACAACGTTCTAGAGTCACAGAGTTTGAAAAATTTATGTGTCGGGTAATAGTAAGAAAGGATAGACACCCCCTCAAGTGAAAGGCATATATTCTTGGTCAGACATATGCATCCATCAGTGAAAGTCCACGAAAGTGTTGGAAGGTGTCGCAGCCTATGGTGAGACCTTGGAAAGTTTGTTACCCTAAGACACATGGCTTTTGAATACTTAATTTTTAGAGATTGTCTGGGAGTTGAAATATAAAACAAAAATCTTTTGTTTGGAAATGAGTTTTCATACATGGCGTGTGCATGTGAGGTCAATGGGAGCAGGACGTTGTATGACATGAGTATTTTGTGTCAGCAGAGTTGTTAATGCCTGGGTTTCTATGTTGCGATAGAAGTGATTTTTGTGAGTTTGGTCAAGGCAAGAAAGTTTTATGTCTAGTAAAAAATATTTTTAATGTGATAGAGTTGGCCAAAGTGAAGAAATTAATCTTCGCGTGAGTATTTTTGTGTTCACGACGAGTTCAACTACTTGGATGCGGTTTTTATGTCGCGATAGAGTATTCTTCTGTCACCTTAATGTTTGAGCCGAGGATTTTAGAGTGCACTGTGAGTATTTTCGTATCGCGACCAGGTTTGGGGCAAGGCTAGGGACTGTGCGATAGAGAATTTTGTGTGATAGGTTCCTAAGATTGTGCATTGGGTGAACCTTCCGTCGTGTGAGAGTTCAAGACATGGGGTTTCCATGTCGCGACATGTAACATGTCGCGACGGTCTGGGGAAGCGAGCAATGCATCTGAACCAGGTTGTGTGCGCGATGAGAGCGGCTGTCGGGACACTATGTATTTGTGTTGCGTCATAGCTGAAGAAGGTCATGCGCGTGCAGCTAACAGTGGTAGCACGACAATCTTGTGAACCAAGGCTGGGCGCGTCGATAAGGTCAAAAAAAAAAAAAAAAACAAAACAAAACAAAGGACTATAGAGGATTTAGGTGTCATAACTTGGTATTAGAGCCTAGGTTTATAAATACCTAGAGCTAGATGTCAAACACTAACCGTATGGCTCAGTGTCAGGAATTAGGTATACGATTACCTAAGACTTGATGGGCAAGGATTAGATCATGCATTCATTGTGCATTCTGATGAATTACTATGTGGTATACATTGCATGATAGTGTGTTATGTACTGTGTGAATTATATACTTGATGAATAATTATTATAGGAAATATTTGAACACTAAGGTGAAAATAACCTTAAGGTTCGGTGAATGAATAAATATATTTAGTTTAGATTGTGATGTATATTAGATGGCATATGCACTACAAGTGGACAAAGGAAAAAGGAAAATTTCAATTTGCTATTTGACACATATAGGTAATAAGTTGAGAAGAGGATGTAGGGTCGCCTGAAATAGTCGACCACCACCTATTTTTGACCAGTAGGCTTTTGTAGAGGCTATGGGTGTCGCAGCTACTACCATTGCTTAAGCTAGTGCAGCTGGGGGTTAAGAACCAAGCCAACCTTCAAGGAGCTTGTAACATCATTCTTTGACATTAAACAAGGGAGGGATCGATCTGGTAATAACCATTAGTTCAGACCCAGTCGAAAAGTTTTGGAGGCTATGGAGATTACCTCCGATGCTACGAGGATTAGGCTAGCTATGTTTAAGCTTGAGGGTGAATCCCAAGTATGGTGGGATTGGATTAAAGTCTTAAGGGATCTAGAGACAATGACATGGGAAGAGTTATGAGAGCTCTTCATGAGAAAGTTTTTCCCGGCATCTGCTAGGCATGCAAAAGCTCGGGAGTTCCTTGAGTTGAAACAAGGAAGTATGACCGTACTCGAATATGTAGCTAAGTTCACTGAATTATGTATTTAGGGATGATTATGTGTACAGAGACATGGCGAGGTGAGAAAAGTTTGAGGATGGTCACAAGATGTCCATCGGGGCGAGACAGGGTTGCTCACCACCAGATATGGTTTCAATGGTCGGGCTGACTATGGCCATAGAGAGATAGACGGCATGGAGCATACGAGACGCCACGAGTGCGGTGACAAAAGGAAGGAGATTATTCTTCTAGTTCGGGAAAAGTATAAGGCTTAGTTCCACGAGGGTTTGGGGGACAGACCGTGCTATTAGAGACTGAGCCAGGAGCTCCTGGCCGAGTTTCAAGGACATGTCTTATTGTCATCAGCCGAGACACATTCGCAGTGCCTAAAGCGGGGATCGAGACTTATGAGACTACCACAATTCTGGTTGTTAGTAGAGGCACAGCCGACACGGTTGTTCATGCCCAAATATGGGCCGGAGGACGTGTCATTCAGGTGCGGCACAGAGAAACCTCTGTATCCACGAGGCGTCTTAGAGAGGCCCAGTATGGGTTAAGGCCAAGGGTAGGGCTCATAAGCCGGGACTTTGGGGACCCATGGGTGTGTCTACGCCATTACACCATAGATTGAGATTGCAGATCAATCGGTTATACAGGATATGTTTCTACTCTCGTGCCTATGGGCAAAAGTATTGTTTGATTATGGTGCATCTCATTCATTCATCGCTACATCATGTGTGAAAGAATTGGACTTAGAGGTTGAGACCTTGGAAAAGCCGTTACATGTGAGCTCTCCCCTAGGAACTAGGGTGAATGTTGATATGATATGTCGGGATTGTGAGTTAGAAATCTCCAGGATTCTACTCACTATGGACCTGAGGGTCATGGACATGTCAGACTTTGATGTCATTCTTAGCATGGATTGGTTGTGGCCCATCTAGTAGTCATTGATTATTATTATCGTAAGATTCACGCCTCACACTTTAAGATAGTATTTGTGTTATTTTTCTGGGGGATAAGCATGATGCTTTACCCCAGGCTGTTTACAACTCTAGGTGGCACGAACAGTTAATGGGTTGGCTAGCAAGCCTTACCTTGGAGGATGAGGTGAGATAGGATTTAGGTCTACCTCGGGTGGTTTGTGAGTATAAGGATGTTTTTACGGATAAACTATTGGTTTAACTCCGTATAGGGATGTAGCCTTTTTCATTGAGTTACACCTTGGTACATTGCCCATTTCTATGACTCCTCATAGGATGGCACCGGTTGAGTTGCAGGAGCTTAAGGTCCAACTGCATGAATTAATGGACAAGGGTTTTATTAGACTGAGCACTTTCACCTTGAGGCGCTCTGCTTTCATTTGCTAAGAAGAAGGATAAGACCCTTCGACTGTGCATTGACTACCGACAGTTGAACAAGGTTACAATCAAGAATCGGTATCCTTTATCGAGGATTTATGATTTGTTTGATCAATTGAGAGGGGCGTGGGTGTATTCTAAGATAGATCTCTACACCGGATACCATCAATTGAGAGTTAAGGAGGCTGACATCCCTAAGACAACGTTTAGGATGCGGTAAGGGCATTTCGAGTTCATAATGATGCCTTTCGGATTGACGAATGAGCCAGCAGCATTCATGGATCTCATCGTAGAATTATTCAGACCTATTTGTGATTGTCATAAGTATTTGTTGGCGACATTTTGATCTACTCCAAAATGCATTGGAGGAGCATTAGGATCATTTGAGATCGTTCTTTAGGTTTGAGAGACCATCGGTTATGCCAAGTTCGACAAATGTGAATTTTGAAACTGCGAGGTGAAATTCTTGGGACGTAGTACTGACTTTGATGTATTAGTGGACCTGGAGAAGGTCGAGGCAATTATGAGTTGGGAGAGGCCAAAGTCAGTCTTTGAGATACGCAATCTCTTAGGACTGGCAGGGTATTACAGGAGATTCATTGAGGACTTCTCGATTAGGCACTTTTATGTGAGATTAACTTCCGAATGGTCGAGTCAGTGGAATGAAGCTTATGTGAGAAGGCATTCTAGAAGGTGAAAGAACTATTATAGCTCTGTTCTAATAGTCACGAGACGGGGGCCAGTACCTGATGTATTATGTACCTCCAAGGGATGTGTCTTGATGCAGTCCGAAAGGGTTGTAGCTTATGGTTCTAGGCAGCTAAAGAATCATGAGCAAAATTACCCTACGCACGACATAGAGTTGGTGCCATAGTCTTTGCCTTAAAGGTTTGGCGCCACTATCTGTATGGTGAGCAGTTTGAAGTATTTTCAGACCACAAGAGTTTGAAATATATTTTCACACAACGGGACCTCAACATGAGGCAACGCAGATGGATGGAGTATTTGGAGGATTATGACTTCGCTTTACATTACTATCTTGGTAAGGCAAATGTGGTGGCTGATGCACTTAGTCAGAAGTCATGAGAGATCTTGTAGTGTAGTTTTCGGGAGTGACGGTCTTTCGAGTTATAGGACGGAGTTTACAGACTCTGATCTGGAGATCAAGCTTGGAGTGTCTTAGGGAGTTCGAGAGCTGACCCCTTACTCTGAGCAAAGTGATTGAGTCCCGAGCGAAGGCCTTGAAGATAGTGTCCATCGAGGGTAGGTGCAGTCAGTCGATGAAGGTTGGACCATTCACACAGATGGTAGTATTCGGTATAGGGGACGGGTTGTGGTTCCCCAAGTGACAGATCTTAGAGAGGAGATCCTCAGGGAGTTCCATTACTCTTGAATTGTAGTGCATCCAGGTGGCACGAAGATGTATCATGATCTTCGTTGCCAGTATTACTAAAGCAAGATGAAGATACAGGTTGGGGATTTTGTTTGACGATGTCTCACGTGTCAGCAGGAAAAGGCCGAGCACCAGAGGCTAACAAGGCTACTCTAGCCATTGGAGGTAGCAGAGTGGAAGTAGGAACATATCACGATGGATTTTTTGACTCAATTTCCACAGACATCACGAAGGCATAATGCGGTGTGGGTGATAATGAACCGGCTGACTAAGTTGGCACATTTTCTCGCCGTGTGGATGACCTTCACTTTGGAGGAATTCTGCAAGTTATACATTCGAGAGATTGTCCGATTATATGGAGTGCCAGTCTCTATCGTATTAGACCAGGATCCTAGGTTTACGGCTCACTTTTGGATAAGTTCCAGAGAGCCATGGGAACATAATTGATGATGAGCACTGCTTTTCATCACGAGATGACCCCTTGACTATACACGTTTTAGAGGACATGCGACATGTCTGGATCTTAAGGGTGGCTGGAGATGTACCATGGTAGAGTTCGCACAACAACATTTGCTCCCGGGCGAGGCATACGGATGGCACCATGTGAGCTATTGGAGGCCGTGTCGATCTTTGATTTGTTGGAAAGAGGTGGGAAAGAGATCTATCACATGTCCGGATTTGATTATAGACACCTTTAAGAAGGTGGAATTGATACAAAAGCGTCTTCTCACGGATCAAGCCCATAGAAGAGCTGCGGCCAGGCCTGATGTCTATCTCACAGAGTTTGGCGGATGATCATGTCTTCTTGAGTGATGCCTAAGAGAAGAGTGGTCGGGTTAGCGAAGCCTCGCAAAGTATATTGAGCCTTTTGGGATACTCGAGAGGTGAGCCACGATTGCGTATCGGTTGGCTTTCTTCTTGGGTTTATCAAAGTATCCATGAGGTATTCCATGTCTCCATGCTCTGGAAGTACACTCCAAATCCGACTCATGTAGTGGATTGGGGCGAGCTTGTTATTGATGCAGATAGGACTTTCGAGGAGGGACATGTGCGTATTTTGGATAGCCAAGACCAGGTCTTACGACAAAATATTGTGAGGCTAGTGAAGGTGTTGTGGCAACAGAAGTGGAAGAAGCTGACGTAGAACAAGGGCGCGATCGTGCCACCTGTCGCTCTGTTAGAGGATGAAGGTGCATGGTTTAGTCATTGAATATTAAATGGTAATTTGTATATTCATGTGATTGTATGTATATGTGTGTAAATTTAGAGGACGAAATTTTTTTTTGAGGGGAGAATGTAAAACCCGGGAAAATTCCAATTTTCTAAAAAGTACCAAAGCGGTAATTTCACATGGCTATATGAAGTGGAGCATTTATACCTCGAGGATGGAGCGGACCTCACGAAATAAATTCGTCTTATGGAGTTGGTGCCTTAGCAATTGCGTCGAGATTACGAGGTGGATTGAAATTCATGTAATTGAAAGTAGAACTAGAAAATGGCATGACAAAGTGTGGCCATGACACCATGGCATCATGACTTAAAATAGGGACATGTGGCAAATGCCATATGGTGAGACCATTTGTGGTCTTGAAAAGATCAATGAGTGGTTTAAGTGTCATAGATGACACTTGTCACCAAAAGGCAAGACAAAAGGGGACACATGGGAGCCATGTGTCATACCCTTAAAGAAAGATCAAGTAGTGGATAAGAACGGATGAAGGAAAAGATGGAAAAAAGGAAAAAGAAATGGGGAGAGGAACAGAGGAGCGATCGGTGACACTTGCTTAGATCTCCGACAAAGCGATGATCAAAACTTATTGGAGCAAGAGACAAAGTTTATTTCACCCAGCGATAGAGGCTTAGGTGCAGGTACGAGATGCGGAGTTTTCATCAAACTCTAAGAGGTAAGGGTTCTCTCCTACTCAGGTTAGTCCTTGTTTAAGGGCCATTCGATGGCCATGAGGTGTAGCCCTAACAGTTGGGCTAGTGTAAGAACAATTGTGATCAAACTATTGATGAATTACGGACCAGTTCTTAGGTCCTTCATCTGCCGCGCGATTACGAAGCGGAGTTGTACTTCAAATCTGACATGAGTGTGACAAATTTTTTTTTTTTTTGTGTCAGTGCTGGACATGGACTAACATGCTGAACTGTGTGTACTGTTTTGGGTATGAACATGAAGATCCAGTTTTTTATGTTGTGAAAAATCATGTGGATATATGCTGAATTGACGTATTTACATGGGTTGTATTATGGATGTAAATTGTATATTGTAAATATGATTATCCATGAATCATAAATGTTGCATGTAGCTCTCATCATGAATGTAACATGAAAGAATATGCAATGGCATTTTGCATTGCATATGCACAGGGACATCGAAATGGGTGTGAGTGCATGGCACTGTGTTGGGTGTTTAAATGGTGGGCTCTGAAAGGACGATGTCAAGTCACGGTTGTGTGATGGGACAGTACCTCAGATGAAATGTCATTCTTAGTCTGACATGTGCCAGTGATGAGTTGCAGCATCTTTGACAAGACTCCACTATCACCCATATTGTGTGATCCATAACAAGATGTTCGCACCTCGTTATAATTTAATCTAAGGGTTTCTGTCAAATGTAGGCTTTGTGTCTTTGATAATCTCAGGTATACATATCGTGATGAATGTTTGTTAATCGCGTTGGGTTTAGTCAAGTTAAGCATGCGCAAAAATCAGCGGCGTGAGTCGACCGGCGTTGCCGAGAGTGTTTGTGTCGGCCAGTCGATTCAGACCATGGTTCAGCATGTCTGGGCATATGGGCGTCTTGATTCGGGTGGGTGTATCGTTCTGTTCGTGTGAATTTAATGTCATGGCGAGTTTCCTAAACTTGTGTCTGTCAGTTGAACCCTCCGTCGCGACAGAGAGTTCCAGGATATGGGTTTTCCATGTCACAACATAGAACTCTATGTCGTGATAGTGGAGAACAAGATATTTATCGCAACAAGCTATGCCTTGCAAACAAAACTGGCTTATCACGACAGGTGTGGCACTACGTTGTCGCGGCAGAAAGGCCATCTTGCGTCGACAAATGAGCAGTGCTCACGATAAAATTTGGCGCACCCGAGCTGGTGCGCACTACATATGCAATCGTGACGAAGTTTCTCTATCACGATAGACTTCTTACATTGGTAAAAAAAAAAAAAAGGACCCCCTGGGATTAGGGCATCACAACTTGACAAGGAGCAAGAATGTGTGAACATGGGAATCCTAACAAAATAGTTTTGGTACATGTGTAAGACCTTTTTCAAAGGTTAACGTGGAGTGCGAGTTTTCTATTGCTACTTCCAACCAAGTGTCATGTTTTAACATGAAAAAGTCATTGAACATAATCATACATAATCACTTCATGTGAACCAACCTTACCAACCTTAGCCTTTATTTTGGCTTCAATATATAGAGTGAATTATTTACTAAAAGCAAGATGGCTTGCACCATGCTCTTGTCTGATTCTAAAGTAGTTATTAACCCGATAAAAAGTTATATAAGACTCGGGAAAATTCCAATTTTCTTAAAAATGGCAAAATCGTAATTTCGATAAAAATTCAAAAATTTTCTAGATCTCGGATGATGAAGCAGAACTTGCTTAGTTGGAATCGTCTCCATGAAATCTATACCCGTCGATTTTAAGTCGAATTCCAAATGGCAGATTTGCGTTTTCGGCTTGGTGGGACGCTGGCGTATTTTGAGTGGCACAACGTGAGCTTAAAGTCATCTATTTTTAGTCCATTTTTTACGTTGATTTTTAATGTAAAAGATAATTAAGATACGAAATATGAAGAAACTCACCAAATTTGTTAATTGCGAGGAAGTATAAAAGAAAGAAAAGAAAATCACGAGAGGAAAAATGCGATGCCCCAGTGGGAGTAAAAATCTGAAAATAACGAGGGCGAAATGAAAGCAACTGGCGAACTAATGTTGCAACTTTTGGGGGTTACACAATCGAGGTCGCGACATCAGGAAAATTGAAGGAAATTTGATGCCCAGTCGCAGCGGGGATCCTAAGATAGGCGGTGAGTTGAGCGAAACATAAAGTGATGTCGCGACAACATAGTAAAGTTGCAACAAAAGCTGTTGTCGCGACAGAGGACTGAAGTCGCGACATCGAAAGCAACAAGTGAGGCCTCCAAAAGCATAAGCTGAAATTAAGCGACGTGAGATGAATCACGACATGAGACTTGCTCGGTTGAAGGCATGAAATGAGCTGGCCATGACGTGAAGTTGATGTCGTGACATGGGGGACCCCGATTGAGAGAGCCTCGGGGAGAATAAAGCTGATGTCCCGACATGAGATCGATGTCGCGACCTCACGAAGGATCGGTTCAAGGCTGGAGCCATGGAAGTGATGTGCGCCAGTTGATGTCGCGACATCGAGAGCAGCTAATTGAGACACGTGGAGTCATGACTGATTTGCGATAAAGAGATTTGATGTCGCGACACCAAGAGCAATCAATGGAAGCTTGTAAGTTCTTGGGCGATGTCGCAACAACAAGAGCAACGGTTGAAGATCTGAGTGGCGTGAGCTTGGAAGCATGCGTGTCAGTTGATGTCCACGGCGATAGGATTGTTGCGAAATAAGAAAGCTTCGAGTTGAAATTTACAAGAAGAGGAGCTGTTGTAGCGACAAGAGATTGATGTCGCGACACCAGAACAAAGTTGAATCTTTGCGAAGACATGTTTGGTGCGACAACATAGCGATGTCAGCGACATCATGAAGACCAATTGAAACACGAAAGCATAGGTGAGGTCGCGACGTGAGATCGAGTCGCGACATGAAATCCTCTGTTGAAACATGCAAGGGCAAAAAGTGATGTCGCGATGTGAGATTGATGTCGACGTCGGGAACCTGGTGAAGGCTCTGAAGACTTGAGTGATGTCATGACGTGAGATCGATGTCGCGACATGGATGATGTTGCGACCAGGGAGTTGGAAGTCGCGACACGAACATTAACATGGGCGACCCTTGGAAATCCACAAAGCGCATTGGGATTAGGGCCCAGGCGAAACCCTATAAATCTGCGGCTACCCGACTCATAAAAGTAGCTTAGCGACACGGTGAAGATGCGGGTGAGTGAGCTCATTTTCTTTATTTTAGTTTGCTTTTCTTTTCTTTTCTTTTTCTTTGATGTTGATAGTTAAATTAGATTAGATTTATCGTTCTAGTTTTCATTTTATTTTACGGAATTGGATGTTATGTTTGAAGCCGAAGGCTGAATCTGAAATTCGTTCTTTTCCAAATTACTACAGGTCTTTGGAAGTTGAGACGATTTACGGAATTCGAATTTTCCGATTTCCATTCTGCGATTATTCTTATGATCGAGAAGAATGTTGGGTGTAATTCGAGTAATTAAAATTGACTTCCATTAAGTGAATGCTATAGTCGAAATTATCTTTCTGTAGTCGTTTCGGCGACTCTTGAATTTGGTTTATGAATTTATACGGTGTTGGGTTTCTTGTTTCGTCTGAATATCGGTTTCTTATCGTTACAAGATTTGTCTCATTGCTCTGATTTCCAAGGAGGCCTGCAGTGACACGAGAGAAGGCGTCTAAGAGTTATGAACAATTGCTTGAAGGTATATTAACCTGCTATTTGAGATCTAATGAGCTTTGCAAGTTTACTTAGATAAATCTCTTCTCACTTGAAATCAGCGAGAGTTGAATGAGTTATCAATTTAAACAAGCAGAGAGTTCACCTCAATTCGAATAGTGAGGCCGATCCCGTGTTAGCTGAGTTCTAATCAAGGAGAGGATGATCTATTCTAATTTTGAGGAAGAGCATCCTAGAAGTTGTATATCCTTGCTTGACCGATAACTTGGGAGCTAAGGTTCTGAGTCTCAAAATGGGTATGAAGTATTGCAAAGAAAAATACCCGGATTAAAGAAGTCATTTTAAAGTAGTTATCTCATTCCTGTCTTGAAAGAATCGAAGAATTAGATAATGAAATGTAGGTGTCGGAGAGATCGACTTTCACGCTTTGCGCCTTGGGCTGATTTTAAAATGCAAATATTCAAGTTTTACTCCGGTCTTAACTCTGAGGATGACTTCACCATAGCATTAATACTTGATGTGTCCTCTGAAAGATAATCATTCAGTCTCCATTTGTTTTCTTAACTATTCTTTATTCTTTATTCTTTATATTCAGTTTATTTGATTGCTCATTTACTTTATTTGTGTTAGTATAATTTCTAGCTTCTTAAAATTTGGATTCCAATATCATTTTATAGTCGAATAGTATGGAGCTTGGTAGTCGAGGTAGTTGATCGAATTGAGATCTGCGTGGGATCGATATACGGACTTAAATCGATTTATTGCTTGTCGACTACATTGCACTTGCGATTATATTAGGCCAAAACCAATGATGAAAATGATTTATTCAAGGTGTTTTAATTACAGTCAGCATAAATTTTATCAAATGCCGTTCATGAGGATCGAAAAATTCGATAAATCAATATTAAGATGAAAGAAGGAAATACTAATTTGAGCGTTTAAAGAAAAAGAACAAAAATAGTTTTCGGCGGTGGTATTTTAGCCACTAAACTTCCATGAACCACCATATTGAAAATATTTGTTATTGAGCTAATCCTTTTAATGTAAGTGTGTTTGATTTAAGGATGAATTTTAATGCATAGGAAGCGAGAACAACGATTTGATTCAGTGACACGAGAATAGAGGACACTTTCGGAAGCTTGAGAAAAGATAAGAAATGGAAAACTCAGCCATGGCGGATGAAGGCGGGATCGGGATGAAATTGCATACAGGAGAAATTAGAATGCCTCGATCGATACAATGGAGGACTACGGAGACCAATTATCACGAAGATGAATACTCGGCTGTCAGACTGACTGGAGTTGATGCTAATAATTTTGAAGCTGAAGCCATATGCCCGATTACAATGGTCAACGACGTCGGTTCTTAATTCATCCCGAAGATCAAGCGAGCACGGGAAGGATTCCTCGGGATCGTATCTGATGAAGTTGAATGGGGTGAGACGAAGTGTAAAAGCGCACCTATTCCCATTCTCTTTTTAAGAATCTGACAGCTACATAATTGAATCTTTACCATATGGTTGGTGATACTTAGAATTAGTAGAGCCTACTTAGGAAGATTCTTTCCCCGACCCTCACCACGAGAAGAAGGAGGGGAAATCATTGTGTTCAGTGAGAAGATGAAAGCACGTATGCTTCAGGAAAGATTCAAGCGAGTTCTTGAGAAGATGTCAATGCATGGGATAGATCGAAGACTCGGATGGACATTGTATATCATGCCTTGAATGATATATCAAAGGGATCATTAATGCTTCATCTTGTGGAGCATTAAGCGAAAAGTCTTGAAGTAGAAGCGATTGAAGACTTGGCTAAATGTAATATGAAAACTCCTTAGAGCTTTTCGAGAACGGAAGGAAAGGGATCATGGGTGAGCAAGATGACAGCCATGGGAAATAGGATTGGATGCCATTATGCACGGAGTTGGACAAACAAGAAAAAGACACCTACTTGCTCATGAAATCGAGACAATTGAAAGAGAGTTATTGAAGGGAAGTCTTTGAGAGGGCAGCGAAACGATTCTATGATGCTTGAAGAGGTTAATTATTTGGGTGAGCGAGGAGCTTACCATTTCAAACTAACACTAACACATGACACATTACCACGACGAGGAACCATGATTTCTCTTATGGTGGAGGGCTTCACAAGGCAGGCATGGATGAACCCTCACAGGGGTTATCAACAACCACGAGTTCGGCGCGGTAGCAAGAAATGAACCGCGAGAAATGAACATCGGGGTCGGAGGGCCCAATCTTTTGAAAGAGCAGAATCTTACTTGAGTTCATGGGGATAATAAGAAAATTAATTTAACCTCCATGAACAAAAGTTTGCGAGATTGGAAGCAACTGCTACCAATTCTCAGGTACAAGTCTGCAATCTCACGAAGGAACACAAGGAGACACAAGTAGGGCAGGCACAGCCCCCAACCACATAAAAGCCGGAGGAAAGATGCCTTCTAAGTGACACAAGGAAGAACCTGAATTGCATGCATTTAAATGCGGCTTAGGAGTGGGAAGGAGTTAGAAGAGATGAAAGAAAAGATGGCTGACTGACAAAGAAGTAGCAAGACACTAGAAAGGGAAGAGGCTGGAGAATGAAAAAGAAGGAGTAGAAAGGAAGAACATCCAGGGAATCAACCTGCGGTCCCATTTCCACAAAAAGGCTACTTGGTCAAGGATGGAGGAACAGGTTTTAAAGGTTCTTGAAAACCTTCCGGAAAATTTGGAGATAAAGTATGCCTTTCTTGAAGTGGTATTCAAAGTGCCATACATCTGAAATTTACGAGGACATGATGACGAGAAAAGAAAAATAGTAGAGGAAGGAATAGTGAATCTCTTTGCCACTTGCGATTTGATGTCGAAAGGAACTACATTAAGATGAAGGACCCAAGGGTTTCACAATTCAGCAGTATTGTTGGAGGAGATTGGTTCGGGAGCTCTACGTGACTCGGGAGCTAGTATCGATTTGATGCTCTTTACGTTGCCCGAAAGCCTTTAAGTTTGGGGAGCTTCTTTGCCGCTCTTGTTACTCTTCAAATGGCGAACGGTCGATGGTAAAACTGAAGAGTCATTGAAGATGTACTGGTCAGCGTTGGGAGAGTTTGTTTCCCAGTAGACTTCATCGTGGACTGGAAGAAGATTCTCAAGTACGCTGTGGGAAGACCATTTACAACTCTTTGGAGCTATGCGATTGACATGTGAAAAGGGAGTTCTTACATTGAGGGTTGGAGAAAAGCTGACTATTTTAACTTGATAAAAGTATGAAAAATATAAACGGAGACAAGGAAAGTTGCAATGTAGTTGATTTAGGTCTATACCTCGATCACGATGTTAACAATGATTGTAACACTCCAGTTTTATCAATCAAAGATGAATTTCGATTATCTTTGAAAGATGTCTGTGCGATTTCCATACGCGATTTTAATTCTATAGAAGGCGTATTTGAGCTTAAACTTAAAAGCGAAACAATAATGGGAAAATATTGAAAAAGAGGAAATTCATCGAGAAACCCGATGCGAAGGACTAGTTTTGGAAAAGTTGCCATGTAATTTAAAGTATGCTTACTTGAACTCTCAGAAGAAAGATGGGATCATTTCAGCGGTCGAGTGATGATGAGGAACAAAAGATTGCTGAAAATGAAGCATAAGGAATCGCTAAGCTTGAGGTCGAATTGAAGAAATTGAAGGGTATCGGTCAATCAATTTGCATGCATAAGATTCTCTTTAGAAGAGACTTAAGGGGCTCACCATCTCGTGGAACACCAAAGCGAGACCGAATCAAGTGACGGCGAAGTAGTCGAAAGGAGGTACCAAATCGCCACGCCGGTTTATTTATGCGCCTTTACGCCCTCGTAAGCCCACCATGTGGTTCCAAAGAAGCGATCGCGATTAGAAATGAAAACGTAATTGATTCCAACAAGCAACGCGCGACGTAGGATGGAGGGTATGCATTGACAAGCAGTAGAAGCCAACACGTACCACCGTAAAAGCATCATTTCCTCGCTCTTCATTATCGATGTTGACCGTGTTAGCAGACACCCTCACTTTGTTTTCTGGATAAGTATTCAGATACAATCGGGATTGTTATTGCACTCGAGGATCAAGAGAAGACCACATCTCACGTATGCCCTCTTATGCGCCCCCGCACAAGATGTTATCACTATAATGCCCACCACATTCCGTAGGCGATGTCCATATTCTCGATTTGGTTGAAGAAGTGATGGAAATTCATGGATGACTTATCGCGGTATGGATCCGCCTTGATCAATGCTAAACACCGAAACAAGATCAAAGATGCCAAGACAAACAAACTAGCACCGACCGGGAAAATGCCATTTTATGGTGACAAAAAGGGAATTGTTCTTTGGCATACCGCGGTCAGACACAGAAGCTCATCAAATCTGGTATCCATTATCAAAAACTTGCACCACCTACTACGCAGTGAGTAAGAAGCTTTTCGGGGGCATGCCGGATTTTACAGATTCATCGTTAACATTACTAAAATAGCCGTAATCTCACTATGCAGATACCGGAAAAAGCTGTTCACTGATGACCTCGCAAGGATGTTCGACGAAATCAAGATCAAATTGGTACAAGCACCCATAATGGCTGCACCGTAATGACCCGTGATTTGCACAATGTGTGATGCCGCTGATTGCTATGGGAGCGGTTTGGGCAAAGAAGAGAAAGTATTCAGTGGCCATACTATGCTAGTAAGACCTTCAATGAAGCACAAGAGAACTACCTCAACAACCTAAAAGGGAGATGCTAGCCATATTATTTGCTTGTGAAAATTTAGCAATACATTTTAGATCCCATGTAGGCTCACACCGATCATGCAAAGAATCAAATACTTGATGTCAAAAGGAAAAGCTAAGCCAAGATTGATAAGGTGGTGCCGCAGTCGGGCAGAGTTTGATTTGGAAAATCAAGGATAAAAGCGGATGACAATGTGATACGATCACTTGTCAAGAGTAGAAAGAAGCAAAGTTGATGAAGAAGAAAATGTGATGTTAACGAGAACTTCCCGTGACATGGCAATTGCTTAAGGCTTCTTCCAACTTCCATGGTATCGATATTGTGAATTATCTCGGCTTCGGTGGGAGTACGCGTCTTCATAATTCGCCATACCAACGTAAGAGGAAACTCAGAACCGACACAGATATTATATTTGGGATGACCCACTATTATTCAAAAGAGGTGCCGACATGCTAATAAGAAGATGTGTTTAAAAAGTGAACAAGGCAACATTTTAATAATGCCATGCATCACCATATGGGGGACATTTTTCTGGAGAAAGAACAGCTCACAAGATACTCCAATCTCTATCGCCCACAATCTTCTTCGTAGAGATCAGGCTGAAGTGGGTTAAATTGTGTGATAGATGCCAAAGGATTGGAAATACGTCAGCCAGGAATGAAATGCTCCTAAAAGGTATATGGTGATACAGTGATGTATGGGGAATAGATTTACTGGGACCCTTTCACTATCATTTGAAACCTATACATACTACTAGCAAGATTACGCCTTAAACGGGTGGAAGCAAGTGGGTTTGGTCTAAGGAATGATGCGTTAATACGGGTTGTGAGTTTTTGCAAAGAATATTTGAAAGTATTTGAACACCTGTAACTATCATTAGCGATGGGGAACCCACTTTGCAAACAAAAATCTTTGAACTCATGAGTAGGTATGGGATCAAGCATGTAATGAGTTTAGCTTATCATCCCGGCATCAATGGACAAGCGTAGCTCAATGCAGATCAAAAGAATACTTGATCGGTGAGCTCAAGCAGAAGGATTGGTCTTCAAGTTCGATGATGACTTGGGTTACAGATCAAGACAATAAAACCCATCGAATGTCCCCATACAGAGTTGTTAAAACCATGTCATCACCTCAATTAGAATATGGCAATGGGCCATAAAGAAGTTAAACTTCGATTTAAGGCTGCAAGAAAAGAAAAGATTACTCTCAAACCCGTCAATCGAAGAACTGAAATGCAGCTTCATGATAATGCTAGAATATACAAAAGACAAGACAAAGAAATGGCATGATCGTAGAATTTTGAGAAAAGAGTTCGTAGAAGTGGGAACAGCCAAGTACCTGTGATCAAATTGTTCTGTGGAAATTAAAACTGAGGGCCATACACAGCAGGCTGCAGCCACATTGAGTTGACATCGAGGATCGCACCGCGAAGAATTCAAGGTCAGACAAAGGTTAAAAAGCATTATCTTAAACAGGAAGAGTGAAAATGAAGAACTCAACCTGAAAGAAAAAGCAGTTATACCACAACAACAGTTCGCTAAGACTAAAACCGGCGTACGAATGTGGTGCAACCCATAAGTGATTTACCGTTAGTTTTGAATTATTTTTTTTCTTTAGTCGCTTAAATTAGGTCGATTTGTTTTTATAAGGATAGAATTAATTTTTAGAAATCGATATTAGTTTAATTTTTAGATTTTTTCTTGATATCACAGCAAGCTTCAGTAAAGTTCATGATATGAACATAAAGTAACACAGAACATTTCAGTAGAAGTCACAACACGAGGAAAAGGGGGGAGTAACCTTAACCTTAACCTCGATTTGAGATATACTTGAATTATTTATATAATCTTGTTGAGATGCCAAGTAATGTTCAAAAGTGTTAGGAGCAATAAAAAAATAAAAATAAAAAAATAAAAATAAAAATAAAAAACAAGTTCTCGAGGTCATTATTGAGGGCTCAGGGTCGGCGACAGCTGGAAGGGTTATGTCGCGACATGCTGCGATGTCGCGATACAAAACATTGATGTCGCGAACTCCTCGCTTTTTTGAAAAAGGCAACTAATGAGTATCAAGGAAGAAAGTATATGTCGGGCGCATTAGACCACCGTGAAGTCGCCGACGAGAATTAAGTTTCAAATGGAAAAGGATGTCGCAACATCAAACAATTCCTAGTTTGTGTTGTCGCGACACGGCAGTCGCGACATGTGCGACGTGCCAACCGCTTCACTTTAAAAAGCCCTAAATTCAATGACCTCACGCATTTAAAATCAAGTCGCGACGTTGCTTTAATGAAGCATTAATTAGCCCACAAACATTGATTGAATTGTGTATCATTGGAAACTTTCTCATTCACTCCAACCCACAGCTAGTTATTCACCTTTCTTTCCTCCTTCTCGAATCTCAACCACTAAACCCTGCTTTCCAAACCTTCTCTCTCTAAAAGTTTTTGTCTTCCGTCACGGTCAAATTCCAAACTGTCCTAAACTCAGACGAGATTATGAGAAACATGAATTAATCTGGGCAGAAACCCGCCAAGAATAAACTTCGTTAGTAGATATCGTCAAGAACAGCGTGAGAGGTGCCATCTAAACAACCAGCTCCCAAGAACTTCTCAAGAGCAGCAAAAAAAGGGAAAGTGGAAAGATGAGAGAAGAAGAAGAAGTAGAAGATTTTTAGAATGACTTGGCTCACTCCCAAAGTGGAAGAAATATTATGCTAATTGCAAGGGTTGTCGCAGAGAGGAGAGATTCAAAGGACCCTCTCAAGTACCTCTTCAAGAGAGATGATAGAGCGGTGAGAGGATGGAAGAGCCTCTCACATTTACTCAAAAATCAAAGTATACAAAGACCGGTAAAGTAGAGTTTAGTTCAAATTTGGTAGGAAGGCTGATTTTGAGATGGCCATGTTGGTAGTGAGTTCGGTTTCATATGGCTAAGGCCATCAACGAGCTCTGGCAGAAGTGTTGCATAAACATGGCCCAAATTCAAGAAACTTTTTGAAAAACCGTATTTTGAGAAGATTGCCAAGAAGTCACTCAATCCAGAAGGGGTGCAAATAAACCATGAGGCTAACAAGAACATTGAACTGTGGCTTTCCATCAAGAGGCCAAGGTATGGTTTTACCTCTCCTCGGCTTCGCTTTTGTTCTTAACAAAACATGTGCACAAAGTGAGAGAACAAGAAGTCTGTGTTGTTGTATGCCATCCTAAAAGTATGTATACAAGATCAATATAGAGTCGTCATAGAGAATTCAATTCACGAGGTATCGAAGGAACAAAGAGTGTCTTATTCTCACCCAAGAACAATCACTGCTTCATGTTTCATGGTCGGGTGAAAGAATTTGGGAATCGAAGAAATACCGTAGCTTCACCAATTTTCTCTCGACAGAGTTAGCAAAGTGACCAAGAAACCGTGGTTACAGAAGAGCATCGCAAGAACGTAGATGAAGTCCAAGTCAAGAACCAAAGGAGACTCGGGAGGGGTTACTTCACCGAGCAACATCTTAAAACTCACACCACAACAATGATTATGTATGCCAAAGACATCACGGCAAGATGAAGGCGCTCAATAGACTTCTCCATCCCCACGCTTCCTCCGTGCGTAACAAACTTCCAACATAAGAGAAAGCTCTGTGAGCAAGAGAATGCCATGTACCGGAAGCTCTCAATGTGTTGGGCAGAAGAGAATCGACAAACAGGTTGATGAAACACAAACAATTCAGCAAAGTTATTTGCTGCCAGCTAACGAAAGCAGCGAGGACCCAATGGAAGGTTATTAAATGGCGCAAGAAGAAAGGAAAGAAGAGCCATACCGGCAGAGTTATGGTAGTGAAGAATCATCATAAATAAGAACATATGGTACTTTTCATAAAGGTGTTATTTTTAAGAAAGAAATGGCGAAAAAGATAGAACATGAACCCGCACATGTAACTCTCCAAACTGAAGTCCATAGCTCTTTATAATAACTAATCAGCGTGATTTTCAACTCCAAAACCGATAAAGAAAGAGATGATGTTGCAATGAAGAGTCAATCAGAGCAACCAAAGATCCGGTTTGGCACATTAAGTCTTCTACGTAAAGATTTACAGAATAGATTGATGATAGGAGACAAGAAGCAAAAAGATAGCCGTGTAATCTACGTGCAAGTAAACGCCAGAAAACTTAGATCCGATTAACAACAATCTTAAAACAAAATTGTAGAGGGTTATTTATGACTGAAATGGAGAATACAATGAATGGCTTGGGAAAGAGGCAGGATGAGTTGAACAAAAAGGTTGATCTCTCAAATGAGATTTTCATTGAAGAACAAATGGAGAAGGAAACCAAGAAGAGAAAGGAAAGAAGAGAAATGAAATTTCCTGAATTCCCAGCTCATTTAGGTACACTAGACCTAGATCCCCCAACATTCGCTTCCCGCTATTTTAAAAGAAAAAAATGTAATCTTCTTCCCTGCCTAACTTTCATTACCATCCTTATCCCATACTGTGTATCCAACTGCTGCAATTGAATCAGTAATAAAATGAGAAATTTAAGTTGAATTGTTGTGTGCTATTTTGAATTTGTTTGATTCAATGTTGTGTTGCTTTGTGGTTGCATGATTAGGAAATTAAAGTAGAAATTAGTTCCAGAATAAAAACTGTTGAGTTACAATGAGATGGATTAAATGAAGCAGTTAGATTAGGAATGATCTGAAATGTGGTGAATAAGGGCCAAATGAATACAGCTTGATTGAAACACAAGGTGCAAAGGTTACTTAAGTCTAACTCATAAGTTCAGAATTGAGGAAGGTAATACAATAGAAGGAACAAAACATATTTTTGAGTTTGTGGTATGAACAATAAGTCAAGGAACTTGTTGAATATCAATTAATTTAAATACTCACCAACAAAAATGAGTCAAGGTACTCCCTATGGTTAGTCACAACTGTTCAAACCAAATTCTAGAATTTGTTAGATTATTGGTCGAGGCGAAATCCTAGGTGATACAGCTGACAAGAGATGATGCAGGCCACTCTTGATGTTTGAGCCATCTTAGCTATCCCTACTCATATGTCGTCGTGACATACCTTAGTTCCGTAAATTGAGCCAACAAGCTTATTATTATTCAAAATAACCAATGGAAACCCCAACCCATTCTCGTAAATCAACTCTTCCAAGAAAGAACCTATGATTACCCAGAATTCAAAGAGGAAGAAAGAACTAAGCTCGGGAGTATATGTTTTGAGGAACTCCAAAATAGAATGAAAAGAAAAGGCAAAGAGCGTAAATGCAATAGAAAAAAGAACGCTTTATGTGGGATGTTTGGTTCGTGGCCTAACTTCAACAATTAAGTTCTTAGGGGTGTTTCTAACACCTAGTACCCTAATGCTGACCTGGGTATGAGCTACTAACCCAAAGTTCGCTAAGAGTGTTAGAAAGCCTAAAAGTTAAAAACATTGCACTATCCCTGACTGGTGACAAACAAAGGAAATTTCCCCAGTAGAATTGCAAGTGAGAAATAAGGGGCATACAATTCTGAATTGAAGAAATCAAAGAGATGTCCCAAACATGAAGTTTAGGGGAGTTTATTAGAGAAACTACAAGGAAGAAAGGGCAGAAGAGGAGAGAAAGGGTCTGTGGTAATCTAACCTAAAAATTCCTTCCATCCTACCCATTACCCAGCCTAGCAAGATAAACCCATAAGACCCGATTGATCTTGAATAAATCACCTACATTAGTGGAGATCATGAAAAACAAACTTATGGAATTTGGAAATATAAAAGCAATCGAACTGGTGGAAGGACTTTAGGAGTTAAAATGACTCAAGAGTATGAAAAAAAGAGAAAGGAAAATAATCTATTATTCAACAAGATCCAATGATTATGTTGTTTGTAAACAATTTCACGCTTTAGTTTTGTATAAGATAAAGAGTAGAAACCAACCTCAACCTGACTCAAGCTAGATGTACGTAAAATAATGCATACCTTATATTTCAATTAAATTAAATGCCACGCAGTAACAAATCGTAAAAATGTCCTTAAAATTTTCTTTTATTTTGTTCGAGGACAAACAATTCTTTTCTTTTTCTTTGCTCGGTGGTCAAGCAAAACTTTAAGCTCAGGGGAGTTCGATGAGCTTAAAAGTCATCTATTTTTAGTCCATTTTTCGTTGGATTTTAATGTAAAAGGAATAATTAAGATGCGTAAATACGAAGAAACTCACCAAATTTGTTAATTGGGTGCAGGAAGTATAAAAGAAAGAAGAAAATGCAGCCGAAAAACGCAAAGAACTAGCTGAGTAAAATGCGAAAATAACAGAGCAAAATGAAAGCAACCGCTAACTAATGTTGTAACTTTTGGGGGTTACACAATCCGCTTATGAGGTCGCCGACATCGAAAATTGAAGGAAATTTGATGCGTGCTCGCATCAGGATCATAAAGATAGGCAAATGAGGATCGGAGCGTAAACATAAGAAGTGATGCCGCGACAACATAGTAAAGTCGCGAACAGCCGCTTGTCGCGACAGGACCGGGCGTCGCGATATCGAAAGCAACAAGTGAGGCCTCCAAAAGAGTAGCCGAGGTCGCGACGCGGAGATCGAGGTCGCCACATGAGACTTGCTCGCTGAAGTCAGAAGAAATGAACCGTTGTCGCTGACGCGAGATTGATGTCGCCGGCTAACGCAAGCTGCCGCCGCCGCGCGCAATAGCGCCGGAAGAGCACACGGAACCCCGCTTGAAACCCCGTATATCAGTCGGCGTCCCGAAGATGAGATCGGCGTCGCTGACACTACGGCGACCAGCTTCAAAGCCGCAGAGCTACGTAGAAGTGATGTCGCTGACAAGACGCCGATGTCGCCACATCGTGAAACGAACAATTGAGACCTGTGGAGTCATGAGCTGATTTCGCGACAAGAGATTGATGTCGCGACATCAAGAGCAATCAATTGAAGCTTGTGTTCTAGACTCCATGTCGCAGAACAACAAGAGCAACTGGGCTTGAAAGATACAAGTGGCGACAAATTAAGCATGCGCGATCACCGATGTCACGACAATAGTTGTTGTTGCGAAATAAGAAAACCTCGCTTTGAAATTTACAAGAATAGGAGCTGATGTCGCGACAAGAGATTGATGTCGCGACACCCGAAGACAAGTTGAATGCTGCAGAAGACATGAGCTGAGGTCGCGACAACATAACGATGTCGCGACATCAGGAGAGACCAATTGAAACCTGCGAAAGCATAAGCTGAGGTCGCGACGTGAGATCGAGGTCACGACATCAGAAATCATCTGTTGAAACATGCAAGGGTAAAAAGTGATGTCGTGGCGTGAGATTGATGTCGCGACGTCAGGAACACCAATTGAAGGCTGTATGACTTTAAGTTTGATACCGCGACGGTGAGATCGATGTCGCGACATGGATGATGTCTCGATTGTGCGGAGTTGAAGTCAGCGACCCGAACATTAACATGGGCCAACCCACTTGGAAATCCACAAAACTGCATTGGGATTAGGGCCCAACTCAGAAACCCTATAAATACGCAGCTACCCAAATTCATAAAAGTAAGCCATGGCGCATTAATGCACGGAGAGGTTCGGGTGATCAAGGCTCATTTTTCTTTATTTTTAGTTTTCTTTTCTTTTCTTTTCTTTTTCTTCAATGTTGATAGTTAGAGATTAGATTAGATTTATCGTTCTAGTTTTCGTTTTATTTTCTGGAATTGGATATTATGTTTCGTGAGTAGAAGTCGAATGCGCACTCGCTCTTTTCAAATTCACACCGAATCTTCAAGTTCACACTGGAATTCAATTTCCTGGCTTCCATTTGCGCTTATTCTATGTGATCAGAGGGAATGCTGTTGGGTGTATCTCAAGCACTATGAATCCAAATTTCCATTAAGTGAATGCTATAGTCAGAAATTACCTTCCGTATCGCTTTCCAAAGCAGCTTCTTGAATTTCAACTATGAATTTATCAGGTCGGGTTTACTGCTTTCTGACATCCGACACGCTTCTTATACCCGTTATAAGATTTGTCTCATTGCTCTGATTTCAAGGAGGCCCTCTGAGTGACACAGAGAAGGCATTCCTAAGAGTTATGAACAATTGCTTGAAGGTATATTAACCTGCTATTTGAGATCTAATGAGCTTTGCAAGTTTACTGGAGCAAATCTCTTCTCACTTGAAATCAAGCAAGAGTTGAATGAGTTATCAATTTAAACAAGCAGAGAGTTCACCAATTCGAATAAGGAGGCCGATCCCGGTTAGCTATGCTCTAATCAAGGAGAGGATGATCTATTCTAATCTTTGAGGAAGAGCATCCTGTAAGTCAGATATCCTCGCTGACCGATAACTCTGAGCTAAGGTTTACAAATTCATAAATGGGTATGAAGTATCGCAAAGAAAATACCCGTATTAAGGAAGCTATTTAAAAGTAGTGTTATTCATTCCTTCGTCACAAAGAATCAGAAAATTAGATAATGAAATGTGGAGTGGAGAGATCCACGATCGTTAACGCCGATTGTGATTTTTTTTTAAAATCTGAAATATTCAAGAAGTTTTATCGCCTTTAACTACGTGAATCGGGATACTTCACCATAGCATTACTTGATGTGTCCCTCTAAAGATAATCATCTCGGGCCCCATTTGTTTTCTTTAACTATTCTTTATTCTTTTATTCTTTATATTCAGCTTTATTTGATCGCTTCATTTACTATTTGTGTGTTAGTATAATTTCTAGCTTCTTAAGTCGGATTCAATACGTTTTATAGTCCAAATAGTATGGAGCTTGGAGTAGTCGTGTGGTAGTTGATCCGCACTTGAGATCTCTGTGGATCGAGCATTCGACTTAAATCCAATTTATTACTTGTCTAATTGCACTCAGCAGTGATATTAGCCAAACCAATATTGAAAATGATTTATTCTAGGAGGTGTTTTGGTCTAGTCAACACACATAGTGTGCCACGTGAGCATCAAATTCAGTCAAGTTGAGCTCAAGGTGGGACCCACGATGACACATGGCATGATGCCATTGGATAGAAAAGTCAAAATAGTGGGAAGAAATGACAAAATTAAAATTTTGGCAATCAAGTAATGAACGGGACAAAAGATGAATAGTGTTTCGTTTTCTTCAAAAAGACCAAAAATGGCGTAAACGTGTGTGGGATGGTGGTGGAGTGCGTAAAGCTAGGTTTTTTGAGTTGTGTAGGAGAAGGTACAACTTCTCTCTAGATTCCGTGCTCGACTCCATCTCTGACGGCTTCGAGCCAAGAAGCAAAGTGGTTCTACATATCGAGGACTACACGTAGGCACCGGTTTCGGGAGTTTTTGACAAACTCCGTGAGGTAGGGGTTTTATCCTACTTGTTTTACACTTTGTTTAAGTGTGTTTATGATGTTTGAGTTGATTGAGGCCGTGAGTGGCTGCTGACCTGGCCCCAAAACTTAAACCGAATTGTTGGAATTTTTGAGCTCATTTAAGCGTTTAGTGACAAACACCGACCGTCAGAAATTGGTGGTATAAATTAAGCATTAAATTGTGTTTGGTGAGAAGGACCGGAATGGATGTGGAATTTAGTTCCGCAGCAAGAACCGAGTTGATGAGCTGGCTATCCACTGACAAATTTCCACGTGCTCGCTGGGGAATGTAAAACAATGCTTAGAAATGGACCAAAAACGTCCATGTGTTGGGTGCTTGAAATTAATGAAATGAATGGTCTTGAGTTGAGTGGAAATAGATAGGTTAATGCATAAGCTTCGATAAATGATGATGTCACAATTATATGGAATATAATCGTGTATAGACCATTGGAGATGAAATTGTGATTTGCTTAATTATATGGAATATAATTGTGTGTATAGGCCATCGAGATGTACTAGGATTTGCTCAATTATATGGAATATAATCGTGTGTATAGCCATTGTGAGATGACATTATGATTTCGCTTCAAGTGAGCTTAATTGGTTTTCGTCGATCCACACTCAATTACACGTGGTGTGAATAAAAATTTAAGAATATATGCATAAGTGATATATTTGTACAAAAATGGTTGAAATGGCATAATGCATTTCATGTGCACTCGAGTAACCTAGAAAATTAGGTGAGTGCATGATTACCGAGTTTTTCAAAACTAACATGATCATAAAGGAATTTCGTGATGATGATTTTTCGGAGAATGGGGTTGTGAGACAGTCCAACAGATCATTTCACATGAGGACCATGACTGTTTTGGGAAGTTCTCCAACACATTCGCCTCGGAGGGTAATCCCATCTTTTTACCGAATCTCGGTAGTATATTTTCAAGAACAACAGGTTTTGTTTTGAAAATGATTATTTTCTCATACATGGCTTAAAGTAAAGTGTGAGGGAGTCGTGAGGACTCGAGACATGGGAATGGGACATGTAGACATTCAAGTAGGATCACGTATTTACTTGAGTGTGTGTTTAAATTGGCATTGTATTATGCACTTAGGTGGAGAGTAACCCATTTAGTATGATTCCACTATCATGAGAACACCCCGTCGAGGGAACATTTTTTTTTCAGGTACAGGGTGCGCCGAAGACGACTCATTTTAGAGGCTGATTTTGAAGAAATCCCAACGGGCTTTGATAAGTTTTGGGATAATATGTAATAGAATTGTAAATTTTAATATGTATTTGTATTAAGAGTAATATATTACTGGAACCATGTGAGATAAAGGTCGGATATTTTTGATGAGAAATGTTATAACTCATGAACTATTGGAAAATAGTTGGGTGTATTTCTGATGAGTATTGGTTTAGGCCCAAGAGGCTATTTTTTATTTAGGCTGGTCTCTCAAGGGATATGAGACATATAGATTTTCCGCGGGTTGACGGGTAGTCAATGGACTCGGGTTTTGGGGCGTCACAAGTTAATTGGATCAAAGCTGTTAGTGGTAAGTTACGAGCTCCTTTAAAGACACCATTAAAGACTTCCGACATGTTAGTTATCATAACTCATATCTTCCACCATCATATGAGAGTGCCCATTTTTCAAGAGGAATATGCTCCAACCAATTTCTGGTCTCAGCATTTATCCATCCATTTGTATCCATGTGAGTACAAATTTTTTAACTTTGCTCCCCATTGTAGCCCTACACACGAGATCCTTTAAAGTCTTATCTTTGAATCTTGTGTTGAAGTTAGTAGCTAAATGATGCATAAAGAATCTATGATAAGCATAAAGAATCAATGATAAGAATTTGGCTCTATCCATCTTGAATAAGAGTCATTTACAACAACTATAAGGTCTGGATGATGATCAAGTATCAAATATAAGTATTTTCTTTGTCACCCAACTCGATACATGCTAAAAACAAGTCATGGATTTAAATTTTCACTTTCTATAACAAAAAGCAAGTGAAAATAATTGGTTATTACCATAACATCCCAAAGCAATCATCAATGTCTCTTTATATTTTCCATACATATGTGTCTCATAAATTCTAAGTAGTTGACATAAAGTATAGTCTTTAATGGATGGAGAGAATGCCCACAAGCCATGGTGAAAAATTTCTTCATTTGGGGTTGTTTCCAAGAACTGCTTTGGAATACACAATGTAATCAGGATTTGACTACTCCAAAGCAAGAAAAAAATGAGCTAACTCTACAAAAAACTTATGACCAGTAACCAAATAATCGAGTCATTGCTTTCTTTTTTGCTTTCATTGTTTGTTGATATAAAATATGATAACAAAATTGTTTTGCAACAACGACTTGAATTACATCAATTGTAATGGTCATTCATGTCTTTACCAATGTTTCAATTAACTTAGATACAAAGTTAGAATCCAACTGCGAATGATTCTAATTAATACATGAATTAACACATGTATAAGTACTCACATACTTTGTGATTGTTCTATATTTTACGACCATTGCCCATAGGCACCATTGACAATTTGGGTGCATTTTTACATTTAAGGACCAATAAGCTTGCATTTAATCTATAAACATTAAATTCATGGTATGATCTTATGAAATATATCTTCACAACATGCTACAAATTTTCCTTTGAGGAAAATATTTGGCCAATCGACAACTCTCTATCAATATTTCTTAAATTTGGGGTTTTCCATAGAGTTCAATCACTGCTTACAACACAATTAATTGCCCCTCATATTCAAAATTTGTGGTGTATGTAGCATATTGTATGAAATGAGTGCAATTGTTGCCTCTACATTGTCATTTGAGATATTAACAGATGTCGCGTGGGGAAACAACTAAATGTATTTTAGCCAACACCTCAACATCAACACCAAGATCTTAAAACTCCGTCACCACTTCTGTGTTCATATCTTATACTCTTTTTTTAAATTTCATAACTTATTAGACCATCACCAAATCAAAGCTTTCTCTTTGACCACAATTTTCATCATCATTTAGGAAAACAAACTCATTAGTATGAATTATATCATGTCTACCATCTTCCTTATCTTTATAATTTTCTTCATTAACATCAATATCATTTACAGAGAATCGTATGAAAATGATATTCAAATGAGGGTGATCAGGAGCATTGTCTATGAATAATTTAGCTAATAACATTCCATACTTGACCCATTAATTACCATATCATACGTGCTACTATTCGATATTTTTTTTACCGCTAATGGTTGAAATTTGTTTGCTCCAATTGGATAACGAAATTTTAATATCATTTAAAATTCTCTAACACCAATAAATCATAGATCATATTCAACATTTACATAAATGTCGTATGAATTCGTACATCAATAATCATTGACATATATGTATATATATATTGCACAACTAACTATCAAACATATATATTGAACGACTAACCTTGAAATTTGATTAAGTCCACCAAAATTGGATAACTAACTTCAATAGAGATATATAAAAACTTTTCAATTAATTGTTCATTTGACTTTCATGGCACAAATTAATTGTTTCTAAATTTATACTAGAAAATTTTAATTCTTATAATTTGAAACAAATTTTCAATAAAAATTTTACACCATAAGGAAAAAAAATGAAAAATCTTATTTTAAAAAGAGAAACATGAACTGAAATAAATCAAAGATTTATCAATACACAAAAGTAATGTGTATAAAATATAGAAATATGAAAAAAATTTGCACTGTTTAACATAAAAAGGGATAAAGAAATGGTCATGAATATCTCTTTATATACTCTTATAATAAATCTCTTCATTTTGTAAAAAAAAATGTGAAAAGACATTAAACTAAACCCTCTCCATTTTGTTAAAAAAAAAAACAGTTAAAATGACATTAAACTTATTGACAATGAATGACTACTAACATGAAAAATATGTATAAAAAATTTTTAAATTTGTAAGTGATGTTACAACAGCACTGTATTATATGTAATAGTAAAAAAAAATCATTTTTTAACAAAATAATTTAGTTTTTTCAAATATAAGTATTAGAAAATAAAAACCGGATAAAATATGAGATTCTTAAATCATTTATATCAAAACTGAATAATTAAAAAATAAAAAATAAATATTATAATAACAATTATTAAATTTTTTCAAAAATAGTTTCATAAATAAAAACTAACCTCAAAGTGGACTTGACCAACAATGGTGGATGGTGCTAATATTTTTAATGGTTTAACATGAAAAGTATTAACAGTGCAGCTTTAAAATAAAAGCATACTTCCAAGTAATTGTTGATTAGGACACATAGAAAGCGTATTAATGCTTTCAAAACAATAAATAATGAAAAGTAAACATTAACTATTGTGGACATTAACCTTCAAAATAAAAATAAGTAATAAAATAAAAATAAAAACCAATTCGCTTAGTGTGTTGTAATGTAATCTTCTGACAAAAATCAATGTTAAGAGGCAGGTGTGGGCCAAGTTTTTTTTTCGGGAGCAAACACTTTAGTTACAATGTAGTAAATTGTATCCATTATGACTCAAATCTAGAACCCCCTCTTCTCTATGCCCTTACCTTTTGAAATGTTGAAAGCTCTATCACATGAGTTAGGTAATTAGTTAGAGTTTATTAGAAGGGAAAGTTGGGCAGTGAATGAGAAAAGAGTAAAGTTAAAAATGACTTAAAATAATGTTTATTTGGCAAGTGAGGACTATTTTGAAACTAGCTGTGACGTCCCAAAACCCAAAGGTCCCGTTGACCAACCGTCAACCTGCGAAATACTTATAGGTATCGCATATTCGATACCACAATTATCGCGGTCTCATTCACCAAGACTCATTTATGAGCAAAAGCAGTATCAATCGGGCCCTTTCAACCATACCAAAATATTACCCAAGACTATGTCACTATAGTCCTTAGTGAGTTTTATTACAACACTCTTATACAAAATCATATATTAACACTATTTTGTTCTAATATATTTACAAAATGAATATCAAGGCCACATGCTTCCGCCACCATAACCTTAGATGAGCGTCAGCCCAATCGTGTCTCTGTCTCCGCACCAAATATTTTTCCCATAAAGGGTGAGCCACGCCTAGTACAAAATACCTCCTACAAGGGCTACTCTTCACCTAAGTGCACATGCAATGTCCACTCACCATTTCACAATCACATTCCAACAAGAACATGCCAGTTCTATATGGAATCCTACATGCCATGCCATGAAATGAGATGCAACTCATCATGTACCATGAGCTCGAGTCCTCACGAACTCCCTCACACAACGCCTAAGCCCATGAAAACAAATTTCATTTGTTTATAAACCAAAAGCTTTTTGGATGATACATCACAATAATAATTTTATATTCAAAATCCATGTGCCTTCATGGGTAAGGATTTTGGGTGTCTCGCCGCAGCTTCCAAAACGTACACTTTACGCCCTTTCACCACTAGGGACGCGAGACCAAATTGCGGATTTACCAACCACTCACACCCATTTAATGCGATGTCCCCGTGCATATATAATGAAATTATGCCATTGCGTATTTGTACCATGATGAATGCTATATAGACAATTTTATCAAACATGCATATCACCAATGCATCCTAGGCAATTATATCAAACATGCATATAATTCCCCTACATTAACTCATTCATGTCAATGTATCACACAAACATATATCAACATCATATACAAATCATTACTTAGTCAAGTAATGAAGGATTTTATCCTCTAGGCTAAATTACGACATAACATGTCCACAAATAGCCTACAACATGTCATGTAATGGCCATGTCTACACATAAAATTCATCACATGTCAATATATTATTACACATATCAACATTTCATCAACAAACATGTCATGCCATGCAATTAGTACACTTGGTGCTTATGATCAAAATTTCAACAATGTTGTGAGCACCAAATGCAATTTCCTAGCATGTTATCAGATTCTAGACTCAAAGAGATTTTCAAAGAGTCCCAGAATGCGTGAATCGAAGTTCGGACGAGAAAGATATGGTTGTCCGAAGTTGGAGTACAACAAGGGCCACACTATTGCGCCTAATCCATTTTAAATAGTGTGCTCCAAGGGCTGCGTAAAGATTTCGCAACCCCCGTACACACAAGCTAACTCCAAATTTGTTCCTACAACCCTATAGACCGGCTACAACCCCGTCTCAATTGAGACCGCAAAATGGGCCATATTCCAATTAATACCACAAAACATGTCATAAACATGGCACAACATGGTCCTAAAAGCAGACCAAAACAATAACTCAAATGATAGAAAGAAATCAAGGTAGGAAGAATCCCCTACCCTCGAGTACACCCTCATCAATATACGAACTTTACTTTGGCCTCGACGTAATTCGACCGGGCCGAATAATTCACTTTCTCTTTTCTCTTTCTTTCTTTCTCCCTTTCTTCTCCTTCTCTCTCTCTTTTCTTGTAGCGACCCCCTAGCCCAGTCCGACCCGAATGGCGAGTCCGAACCGAAACCCCGGGGACGCCCGTTTAATTCTTTTTATTTTTCGTGTTATTAAATTTTCTTTTTTCAAAAGTGTCATAATTCGAATCCCTACAACTCGACTAATGGTGATCCGACCGAGCCCAGCCATTCGACGCCATTTATCTTATCAAAACATTTTACGCATTTGTTGCTAAGCGGTTTCAGCTTTCAGGTGCTTCCACAATCCTCTTTACAAATTCAATCGCAATTCAAGAGCCCATAAACATTTAACAAAATACATTTACAGTTAGCGAATTCATAATTTTCAAAATGATATACAAAATCAAGGTTCGAGAAATGCTTTAACTCTTTGTTTACAAAATACCACTTGTTCTAAAGAGATGATATGCAAATTACAAGAGTATATACTTATATGCCGTGACTTTATGACTCTCATACTGCGCGATTCGCCTTCTTTTTTCTTTTGTTTACTGATAATTACAAGATAGATAGTCCAGAGCACACTAAGCATTTTCATGCTTAGTGGTTCTATACTTTCTCTCCCTCCCTGGGTGATCTAAGGTTTAATAACTTATGCATTTGCTATTAATCCTTAATGAGGTCACATATATCATATTATCTCAGATATTTTCATATATATTAAATATTTGATTATATTTATGCTTACATTTTCAATGCAACAATTCATTTCACAATTCAATTTATGAGATTATAGTATATATACATAAGAATCCCTTTTATGCTCATCAATGTTGGTTATTTTACCTTGACTATTCAATTCATATTTCTGACGGATTCTGTTTAATGAATCCCACCCTTATTATCATTCTAAGAATGCGCTATTATTTCATCAAATTCTGCCCCCATCAAGACGAATGTAACACCCCAAAATATACCCCAGCGCTTTCGATATGTTTAGGTATTTTGTAAGCATAATTTGAATGTTTCGTGAGTTAAATGCGAAACATGGAAAGGAGAGACCCGAAAATTTACAAGACATAAGGACAAATATATAAATTGTCCAAAAAGGGACTTAAAAGTCATAAGTTAACAAGAATTGAGGCCAAAGTATAAATAATAGGAATTGTGGTGTAATTCCTAGAAGATTAGAGGCCAAAACACAATAAAAGGAAATTGAAACACAAATACAAGAAATGGAGGGCCAAAATAAATAAAGAAAACTTAAAAACCAAAATGGGTTTTTTGTCCCGGGCCAAACATGGCTCTTAAGGTGGGGATCAAAATATCTTATATTTTGGCCCCAAAAGAGAGAAACTATAGTAAGAAAAAGAGAGAAGAAGAGGAAGCAAGGTTATAAGAGTAAGGAGGAAGATCAAGCTAAGGTATGGAAACTAACCTTGATTATGGATTCTATGAGATTTAGTATGGATCATATGGTTTTGTATGATTATTATCTTGCCCAAACCTAGGGTTTTGCTAGGGTTTCATCTTAACCCAATAATTATGGAAAGTAAGGTGTATAAACCTGGGGCTACATAATAGGCTCATGAAATCCTCTATTTGAGGATGGATTCATGTTAAATTGCAAGTAATTGAGTTAGGTTTAGAACAAACCTAACAAATCTTTGCATTTGGTTTGTGTATGGGTTATAACCCATATTAGAATGGTATTGGGAGAAATTCATGGAAAGGTTTTGAAATAAGATAAGTATTGAAGGAGAATTTGAGTAGAAAAGACGTTACAAGAGAAATATGGAATGGTTTGATGTGTGTTTGAAGTATAGAGTTGAATTGGGTAGCAAAGTATGGAAAAATGGGTGAAAAACACACATTCCAAGTAATTTTGGGTGACATAAAATTTATTACCCTGAACCTATACCGGTACACTTTGGGTTCTGGTCATTTTGGCCAATGTGTACAAGTACACGTTAGACCTGTATCGGTACACCCTGTTCTGGTTTTCCTATTTCGACCAGTTTTCATATTTTGACCATAACTTGCCCATTTCTGATCCGATTTGAGTGATTCAAGTTGCTAATTAAAATAGACTTCAAGGAGAACCAAAACTATAGAAATAGGCATTGTCAAATTCCGACTTTAAGCTGTCCTAAAATTCACCAAAGTATAATACGGCAACCAATTCCAAAGATTTGCATTGATCATAGAGGCCCGAGTTGTTTCGAGGATTTTTCTGAAGCCAGGTTCGACCAGGATTCCAGTTGGAATAGAACCCTTAGCACCTTAGCTTTAAAGGAGAATAAATAACAAGTGTCAAATATGGAGTCAAGACACTGGAAAATTGAGTAATACAAACTGTCTCTAGTGTAATCGGTAAATGGACTAGTTTGGCATAAAAATGCCATAACTTTATTTTGGATGACCCGATTGGATTGATTCCAATTCCTAAGTAAAGTAAATTCTTAGAGGAATAAGAATATATGAATGAGGTGTGATTTCATAGACATCATACTTTATAAGTATACAGTCAGCCATATATAATGCAGATTTAAACAAGGAAAATATAGAAAATGCAATATGTATAGATGTGTTCATGAAATACGAATATGAATATGAAACATGAACATGAATATGAAAGGCAATATTCATAAACACATAATGTGGTTAAGAATGCCCCTATCATAAGATAGTAAGTTATTGAACTCATATAATTGTAAAACTGCCTAAGACCAGTTATTGAATGACATGTCACCTCTGTTACGTAAGGTGCACGTATAGTACTTCTGCATTTTCCCGATTAGTGAGATTCAAGACTCGACCGTGTTTTCGCATATTAGTACTAAGATTCCTCTGATCGTGCTGACTAAGACTTCGATCGTGCTTCAAGACATTAGTACTTCCTACTCGATTAGGTACTTCTGCATTTCTTATTAGTGCTACGGCACTCTCCGCCGCTGCTTCGCACTTCGCGAAGCAACACAGACCCCGCATCGTGATCAGATCTTCGGTACTTATTGTGTTGTGTCCTACTCATTCCGTAGATTACTATCTAGGCAACTAAATGTTATATGATAAGACTCGAATATTAACAAGAATAAAGAAATGAATATAGAAAAAGATCTCCATCGTACCTACAGTACCCCCATATAGGTTCCTCAGAGTACCCACGTACCTCCCGCATATGTTCGTAGTACTCCACGTACCTTTGTATTTGTTCCAGAGTACCACCGTGGGGTACTTTTGTACAAGTAAAATCTCCCAAGTAGCACTCCATGATACTCCTCAGACGGAGAAAGTGTTAAGTTCAGAATATAAGCATAAGTCCGGGAGGGCACCCACTTCGCACCGAGCAAGTGTAATCAATATGGTTAAGTGATTTAAACCAATAATCTCTCTTTGTTATCGGATATGTTCTCGCACTGGTATGAATCCGTATATGTATCTGTTGTGATCCAGACCGCTAATGGACTGTCGTCCATATCCGAAATGTATCCGCATAAGTCCGACTGCTCCGACTTATCGCACCTACGGTACCTTCGCACAAGAATAAGATCCCTAAGATAAGTATATGCCTGTATCACATGTATACATTTGAAATACATGTATGCTCGTAATATAATGATAAGATCCGAAATACCGCATAAGTTCCGTGAAGACCAAGATAAGTTCCACAGAAGACAAGTATGTTCAAGAATATACATAAAGATCCGAAATACATGTATAAGTTCAGAATACAAGTATAAGATTTGTAAGACCGTGATATACTGAGTACATGCATAAGATACGGTTACCAAAGATAAGTTTCAGAGTACTTCTACGGTACTTCCGTATAAGGATAAGTTCAAGAATACCAAGATATCGCTTCGGTAATATCTCTCGTAGTACCTACTTCGCAATTTTATATCGTATCAAGCTCCGTGTAAGATCCAAGTACAAGAATAAGATCCAATACAAGAATAAGTCTTCGCAATACAAGTATAAGTTCCGCAAGACTGTGATATACTTCAGAGAACAAGTCTAAGATAATGGCACCAAAGATAAGCCTTTGTGAAGTATTCTATCGTACCGTATAAGGGTAAGTTCCAAGAATACCAAAGATATCGCCCAGAATATCCTTAGTACCTACGTACCTCCGAATAAGCGTAAACCCATAGTATAAGTATTTAGCCGAGAAGATCGGCAAGTACCCGGTATAAGCATAAGCCATGTGACTTAATGAGATCCGAACCAATATAAGATAGATGTGGCACGAGCACGCGGATAAGCACTCCGTCTACATATGTATAAGTTCCGCATCGGCTTATATGAATCAATAAGTATAAATTATGTATCCTAAAGTGGGGATAAGCATCAGCCCCCGACAGGTTCAAGTATATGTTCTTCGGAGATCCAATAATTATAAGTCCGAGACAAGCATCGCATAAGTTCGCATATACATGTCATTTGGGAGACCTCGACAAGCATAATGCCCGATACAACATAAGTATGTGTGTCCTACGAGATTGGAATAAGAATAAGTTTGTCATCGTGATAAGATCCGCATAAGTATAAGTTTGTTATAAGTATAAGTTCGCATCGTGATACGGTGATATCCGAAAGCATAAGTTTATTATGCGATAATTATACATGTAAAATGTGTTATATGAATTCGCGAAATTTTTGATATCTGCTTTTATTATATGTTTAGTATGAATCGCATAAATGCATGTGAATCTGGAGGTTATAAGATATGTTTCCTAATTAAGCGTAAAGCTTAGCACGGGCTTTTTAATCCGTGGTAGTACAGGAGAAGACGCTTCAGAACATCCGCATACAACTCAAGCCAAGACATTAGTAAGGGTTCATCACAAAGAGTTTCGTGCTCTCGATTAGAATGTAAAAGTATAGTTTTTGAATATGTAAATGGGACTCAGTATATATGTATATGATGTTTTGATTCTGTTATAAGATGTGGGTCATACCCACAGGTACCAGATCGGCTTTAAAAAAAAAAAAAATCAGGTAAAGAGTCCCAAGATATGCTGTTCTCGCACCCTCGAAACCTGCCGGATTCGCTAACGGCCTGGACAGTGAACTGGGTGACAACGGATGTCAAGCAGGCACTCGGCTACGTGGTATCACTTATTCGGTCTCCCATCATGACGATGCCGTTTGGTGCACCCCGACACGTGGTATCACTTAAATGCCATATACGCCACTTCCGATGCCGATTGGTGCATCCCGGCCAAGTGGGAACATTTCTTCAATTCCATACGCCATCACGACGGATGATTGCGCATCCCGCCAAGTGACATTGACAATTTCGCGCCGTGATGTATGCCGATTTGTGCATCCCGTCAGCGCTCATTCGAAGAGAATTAATTCAGATTTATGACAGACTCCGTTAATGAATCCTGCCCTTATCATCATTCCCATTCATTCTGCCAAATATCACATTTCAATTCCATATTCACTGTATTATCTTTTCAAAGATATACTCAATCTATGTACTTATTTCATACATCCACTCATTTCATATACTTGGTAACCAATAAAAATATTTGATATAAGAATAAGAGTCGTGAGAACAAACCAAGCTATCGAATCTAGCTTCCTTCTTCGATTCATTCTAGGTTATGCGATCATCACTCGTCCCTAGTCAATAACATTCATGCCACTCTTATGGATGTAAACAAATTGTTAAACAATTTTAGTGAATTACAAATTTATTTTTGTTAATGTAAATTTCAAGTTAAGACACTAAGTTTGCTCCGAAGACGGTTACTGGGCAAATGAGGTACGGTGCATTAATTTTAGTTCTATCCTTATTCAACCCCCCATTATTCATTTCTGGGGTGGTCCTCAGACATCTGTGATAATGGTCACTGACTTAACTGCGAAAAACATGTCAAAACAGGTCGCTGGAAAACAACCTGCACGGTGACGCCTTACTTTGACTCGCACTTGCAGACAGCATTCCATCGCCGCCGATAACGGTGATAGCCTGCTAACCTCGTACTCGCATACCCTACGAAGTTTTTGGCTCAAAAATGCGGATTTGCATTTCCTCTCACTCATTTTTCATCTACCAATCTTCTAATTCGTCCCATATCAAAAATCCACTATGGAATCTACTCCAAAAACAACTCCAAAGTGGTTTAGACTCAATAAAAATCCATTTTCCTCAAGTTAGTATTTTCACCTAAAACTAAATCCAAAAGAATGAGGTTAGGTTTTTGATTTATTACTCTCGAACTCTTCAAATCTCTTCTTGTATGTTGCTTGGTCTCTAGGAGCAAGAAATGAGAAGCAAGGCCAACCCAAGCCACTCCTCCTTGCAAACCCTAGATTTTCTCCCCTTTTCTCCTCTCATCTTCCTCAAAAACGTGATTTGCTCTTCAAATGAGCCCCTAAGACCACATTTCTGCCCTTTATAAACCTACTAAAGTGCGCCTTGTTTCGCCTACACACTTTTATCATTTCTCATTTTTGTCTTAAGTCACTTAAGCTTACAAGGCCTTGTTTGGCCACCCTAATTAATCCCATTTTCTATTTTTGACATTCTAACTCTTTTATTTCACTTTCCCTTATCATTTATTCACTTAGACATTTACTACATTAATATTTATTATCATTCGATCTTTAGGTCCTTATTTTACAAATTTCCACGTTTGCCCTTTTTCACTGGGGTTATTTCTGGGTTCAATCACTTTCTTATTTTAGCACATAATATTCAATCATATGCTCACTCTTTTAATTTACATTTTATATTTTACAATTTATCAATTTATCAAATTTTTAAAGCCTAAGTTTGATCTCCAATTCATACCTGCATCTATATAATAAAATTATTATAAAAATTCTAGGGTATTTTTGGGGCATTACATTTCTTTTCCTCTCTTTCTTTCCTTTCTTTCCCTCTCCTTTTTTTTTTCCTTCCTTTTCCTTCACAAGCCCCGCTACAAATAAATCCACACTCCCATATATAGCCTTCCCTCCATGTGCCATGCATGTTGACACATGGCATAAATACACACATGGCTTGCCATGTGTCACACATGCATAGGCTCACATGCATTGTGACTCAGCGGCTGCCATAAAGCCGCCCATTACGGTTCGCCATGTGTCACCCACATGGCTCACCAAGGTCAGCTCGACACCTGCTGGCTTGAAAACATGAAACCTTAACATCTCGACCAAAGAAATTGCCCGGCACCACTGTGATGACGAACCCAACGATGAGGCCGGGCCATTATCCGAGATCTAGAAAACTTCCAAGTTTTTAACCTGTATCGTAGTGGCAAGTTCACCATATTTGCCCTTTTTTTTTTAAAAGCTCAAATTTACCTAGGTTTTACACTAACATTAGGAGAAGACCTACTTGGTAGAAAGATTTTTAAAATGGATCATATTGTCCCATAACTATAATCTTTAAAAGCTTTTTCTAAGTTTACCTGAATTTGACACTTAGAAGAGTGATGTTGACACTTGGGCATGTGAAAAGAAGAAAGCCAGAGAAAATAGGAGGAATTTCAAACATAGAAAAATGGGTTTATAAAAATAATAATTTATTTTAAAACTAGTTTTAGCTGCATAAAAATAATAGATAGAAACCCTAAAGAAAAGATAAAATGGATGATTACTTGTTTATCTTGATCCATGAGAGTAATAATATTTTTAAAATGAGCAAATTACCTTTTGAATTTTTTTTTACTAAAATCTTCAACTCATAACTCAATATATGTGAATATGTTACTTGTGTAGTGTGTTGTTATAAGTAAAACAACAAAAGAACATAAGAATGAGATGCGATTTGGAACCATAAGCTGTACATAGAAAAGGGAAAAAAAAAAAAAACTATTTGTCTTCCCATAAAAAACTATATGGGAGTTACACTTATTATTTCAACCATTATGTACAAATAATAGACTACTAACTTAAATGCATACATATAATTACATTAGTTATACATTTCATTCCTTATATATATATATATATATAACACCATATGACAGGGTTACAAAGTTATAACACCATATTCATAAAATTTCTAAATCTCATTCATAATTTATGTAACTTCCAATATTATAGTACATCAAGGTCATTTCCATCAATGCATCCTTCATCCAAGTATATATCAAGTTGACACTAAACACCATGTGAAGTCATTTGACTCTTTCCATGTGATAATCCTAAAATAATACAAGTAGCTAGAATATAAACAAAATAATCACTATATTAGATACTAGAAAAAAGAATAACAAAAAAAATTATAAATAAAAATTATAATACTCAAACTTACATCAAGTATAGATGTCATTGATGATGTTGAACTTGCTCCGCTTGTCATTAGAGGACATTGTTGTGAATGAGCACCCATGATCATTGATGATGAGCTAGTTTGAAATAAAGTAATTGAGCTTGATGCAGTCCCATACTTTGTATATTCATCCAAGAGTATATACAAGGCCCCCTTACCCTATTCACCTTCTCTTGATGGTCATATGGATAAAGTCTCTTATAGAAATAGCCCATAAAGTTCAACTTAAAACGAGAGTCAAGAACACATCCAAGTGCAAGAGTAACAGAATACCCGTTCCAGTATTTATCAAATTTTACTTTCATCCTTGATGCCATATCTTTAATCACCTCATCTTCACAATAGCCCTATTCACCTTCTTCGCTCTTTTCTAATCTTCATTGGATGAGAAAAGCTTCTAACTTCTATCATTAAAAGTCAAACAATTGAAAACATGATGATACTTGCTAGCACTTTCAAGCATCATGTAAGTAGCATTCCATTTAGTTGACACATCCTATCTTAAGAAACTACCAATATCATCTAAATGCACTTCTTCAACACATTTATGAAATTTTCATAACCTCACCTCGGAAGTCCTCACATGGCTTAATACACTTTCTCATTTTATATAAAGTCTCCCTATCCACTTTCAAACCTTCTTGAACAATGAGATTTAAGATATGTGCATTGATTCTCGTTAAAACCCAATGGGTGTTCTTAAATCAAACAATATTTATAACCTAACACCTCATATCAAGGTATGCAGCTTATTATAGTACGCGGTTCTAGGATCGCCCACGTAGATGGGTTTTCTTCATGTAAATAACTCACAGTGAAGTTTAAACTGGTGAATTCATTTTGGATTTTAGGTTGTTATAAAAAGAGTGGATTTTTTATGATTAAAACTAAAAATAAAAAGAGTTAAAATGTAAAATAGAAATCCTTGAAGTGTTAGGTCATCGTTTAGGTCTCAAGGCAAATGAGGGTTTCGTGGTCTTTTCCCGCATCGGGATAGTGTATATAGTTACTTCCCGAATCGGATCTTGGTTTAGCTATAAAACTTAACCCTCAATAACTATCCTTTGAAAATGGTATTCACTTAGCATCAATGGTCTCAAACAGTAAAAACATGTCTCCTTGACTCATCTTCCAATAACTCATAAATGATAATTAACGAACATCACTGGATCTAGCAATAAGCATCCAATGAGCCCTAAAAGCTAACCAAGTACTAACCATTCAAGGTGACTTGAAGTGATCTAAAACTAGAGTTTAAGGAAGACACATAAATGTCAGTGAATACCTACGTTGAAAACATGAGAAACCTTCATTTACGTCAGGTTCCTTTCCCCCGTGCCCTTTACTTCAAGGAAGGAGGGGTTTAGCCACTTATCCTCTAAGCTCGTCATCCTTAGAGGTGCTGACTAGTGAGAAAAATTAGAGAAAATAAAGAAAACTGAGTCACTCAACAAGCCTCCCAAACTTCAATAATGAAAAGTTCGATCTCTTACAAAGTGTTGTTTGGGCATTATATACCACCAAAAACAATGCAAATTACCAAAAAGACAAAAGCAGTAAACTATTACAAGGATAAATTGGGAAGAAAACACAAAAATGAGGTAAAAAGTCAAAATAAGAAAGGGGAAGGAGATTTCGCATTGCAAAATTTCACAGCTCTGCGAAATTTCGCTACCCTTGCGAAATTGTTCTGTTTTCTACCTGCCTTATGGTTCTACAGCTCTAATTTCCAATTGATTTCTTCATGCTCGAGTTGCATCCCTATCTTCAATATTTATAGCATGTGAAAACTACAAAAACTCAAGTATAAATTGATTAGAAGCATTACTTAGGGTCCTTAACATGCCAATCGGGTCACCTGCCGACATTACGTAAAAAGTGCTCAAAACCCGGAGTGTTAAGAGTATGGAATAGAACTATGAGATTAAAGATATATGCATAACATCTAACATGAGAAAAATCACCGTCACATAACAAGCCATTTTGCAAATTACGCCTCTTTCAAAATATACTGCATGCTATCATTAAAAGAGACATTATCCAAAGTCAAGGAAATTAGATTCCCATCTATTCCCCAATCCTTAAGCACTCCAAATACCTTTAAAAATAATTCCATCCATGTATGTGGACTCTCTAACTCACAAAATGCAAGTAATTTACTATTCCACTTATCATCAAAATAATGAGCAATCATAGTCATATATCCTTAAGTAGTTACAACAACCATACATTGATAGTTAAAAAAATTCTTCCAAGAACATTAGCTATTATTCTCTTTAGCTTTGTTTTTTCACTTAAGAAGACATTCCAACACCCATCTTAGTTTTTAATAAATAGGTTTAAAACAGATTCAAAAACTCTATTCAACGCTTAAAAAACTCTTCTCATACTCTTGTAAAGATAGCTAAAATTAAAAAGACTGGGCCAGTATTATAATACATCTAAAGAGGATCCCAACAAGCTCCTATGATTGCTGGTGACCTCAACATCCCAGCAAGGTCAACCAACATGACACTCACATCATTGTAGTTAGGAATCAAATGACACTTCTGGACATGACGTCTTAAATGATTAGTTCCATTAATTGAATTACAAGTATAAAGCCCCCCATAACCCTTACATTTACATTTTTCCGGCCCATCTACTAAACTAATCTTTTCATAATGATTCCAGTCCTTAGAGGAATTACCCCGAACTTTCTTAGCAACAACTTTTTTCCCAACATCACTATAAATTCTTTTACTACTAGCACCAACACATTTAGTCCTATCACTAGTATCACAACCAATAGAAGCATTAGTAGCAAAGAGTCTCTATTTCAAGAGTATTTTCAAACATTTGCACCATCATCGCATCACCACAATTAGATTCAAAATCCAAAATTGCAATATAAAAGTAAAAATATCAAACAATGAAATGAGTACATGATTCAATGGTATTTAATTTCAAATTTTCATAAATCGACAGCAAAATAATCACCAACTAGAGATCAACAATCAACAATCGTAAGTTCATGCACAATGAGTTAAACTAAACATTTCACAGTTATTACAACATTTTAAACTGCTGGACTCATGAATAAAAAGCTTTTCAAAACTTTATAAAGATTTTAACCTTTAATCTGGACAACAACAAAATTATGGTAATTTCTTATTGTTTAAGTTATGTGCTCCCCATTTGAATCAGATTCGTAACTTTTTATGCCTATTAAAATCTTGAAACACATCATATATCTATAATAACAAACAAAGATTGATATTCTTCCTGCAAGTAGATGTAAAGTAATGGAATTCCAATGCACACTAAAGAGGAACTTGGGATGGTGGTAGGATAACATATACAAACAAATGACAATAAAGTAAAATGGTTTTGAGGGGGAGGGGAGTCTATCTGCATCAATGAAAGGCACAATCCTGCAAAGAAGTCAAGTTTCTAGTGGGTGTTTGGTGAGGAAGAACCTATTGCAGCTTTCAAGAATCTTTACCCAATTTCTATTCTGGTTTACACAAGAGATGCTTAGATTTTAGGACATAACATAAATAGATTATACGAAGAAAATAAATTATTTCTCCATTACTATTTGGGAAATAGCTATCATGGTTACTTTATCTGGAAGGATCATGAAAAATGAAATCTTCAATGAGTTAGATCTATGAGTCATTTATTTATTTATTTTGCAAATGATTGATAAACAATTAAATATACTCCGATCATAGGTTATGAGCCATAGTTGTTTTATCCTATTAGTTTTTCTATTCAATTTTGTCCAGACCATGTTTATGCTAAATGGCTAGATTAATACTAAAGGGGGGCTCATTGATCAATTTGTTTTCCCTACTATCAATTCTAAGTTTAAACTTATTATAATTTACACTTACATAACTAAACTTCTAATTTAAATATGTGATTCGAATTCAACAACAAAATTCAAACTTGGCGAACATAGATTCATAGAATGAGGCAATATATTCACCAGTACCTGAAATTTTAAAATGAGATCAGAAGACGTCGAAATTGATCAAGTGAGATCGGGGCAAGAGAGAATCTGATCCGAACGCTAATATATAAGATCGGATGGTGCCAGATTCTGGATGAACAAACGAATCTCCACCATTGAATAAAGAGGAAGAACTATGCTCACGAAGGAGAAATGAATCTTCCATCTGTGGAGGATGAAATCCATAGCTTTACGACATAACGGAATAGGGATAATTTTTTTTTGGCGTTTTGTGAAAGGAAATGAGGTTTTGAGTGGGGTTTTTTTTTCATTATGGTATTAGCTTAAACGCGGTGGTTTGGATAAGTAAGGGGGCAATTTATTTTAATTAGAAATCAAGCCAACCCGAAAAAATCAGGTCAACCCGTTTGTTATAATGAATTACCTGGCAAAATAAAACTAGATACTAGGCCCAACCAGCCCTTGGGTCAACCAAGCTAGCTCCAACGGTCGAGCGCCTCACTTCAATGAAATAAGCAACTATAGCCTTCGCAAACACACATAATCATCTCTCGCTTCTACATGTTCTTTGCTTCCAACTCCACCATTTTAGGCCCTTGTGATGAGTATCTCAAATACTAATTTTATCCCTATATTTTACTTAGAGTTTTAGTATTTTTTTTATGTTAAATAAGTGTTTTGAAGGAAAATCCCTATGAAGGAAAATCGACAAATTACACATGCAGCCACAATTACTATGTTTTGATGTTTTCAACTCTAAGACAATGCCAAATGGATAAAATATTTATATGGATGGATAGGTGACTTCACAAGCTTTCCAAAGAGGCCCAATTCACTCAATTTGGAGTTCAAATGACCAAATTATGACTCTTGGAAGTTGAAGAAAGAAGAGAAAATAGCTCAAAGGTGACCAGTTAGAGAATTTCATAAATTCAGTCTATATCATCATTTCTAAAGTTTTTTTTCTGGCCATGTATAGATTCTAAACTTCAAAATCTTTCCAATGGTACCAAGATTGTGCAATTTGGAGTCTAAACGGGAAAGTTATGTTTGTCGCAAAGAAGGCAGAGTTCGTTGCGACAAACCAAAAAGGCCATATTTATGGAAATACGGGTTCATCGCAACGAAGCGTCGAGCTCAACAGCAGAAAAAGCCCATTTTTTACCTAATTTAAGGAGGCTTATAAAAGGAGAGTAGAGAACGACGCCCAACAAGTTTAGATTTTAAGGGAGAAAACCCTTCCTAGGGTTTCTCCCCTCTTGATCTTTTTCTAGGGCTTGCATTGTAGGAATCAAGAGGAGAGGAGGATCGAGTCTTCAAGATTGAAGAAAGACTTGGGATCATGGAGAAGAAGATCAAAGACTCACTATTTTGACCATTAGAGTTTATGCTCTCCCTTTTTCATGTTTTATCTTAGATTTATGATGTACCAAACTCATTATGCTTAGACTTCGAGTTCAGGGCTTCCTACCAGCTAATCTCACGATGCGAAGTGTTCCCGAGATTCTAAAAGGGAGTTAGAAATTACATAAAGAATCCAATCAACAGGCCTGTAGTAAAATTATCATGAATTAGAGGCGTGTGAGATTCTTGTGTCTTTAGCATCTCAAATGTTTAATGTCATAGTTGTTCTAGTGTTAGTCAGTGGTTATTCGACCTCGAGAGAGGCTTATAATTAAATTAGTGAGCATCTCAGAGAGCTTTTTCAAGAAAGAGGCTTATAATTAATGAAAGACTTAGAGAGCTTTTTCAAGAAACAATGTATTGAAATTTTAGCCTGTATATAGGAGGATTGTCCTTTCAATCAAGATCAATTACCCTAGATTTTATCATCTCTCGTATCCCTAAATAAGATAGTTCATTTGCTCTAAGCTAAGGTTCATTGTTTATTTAGTTTAATCTCATTTTGAACTCCACATCGACATTGATATTGTGAGAAGCATTCTAATTTTTGTTACTTAATAACCCTAATTTCCCTAGCTGATTAATCTGTACATTTCATACACTATATTACTCGACAAGCGTGTGATATCATGTACTGCACCGGACATATTTTTAATAAACAACACGAATACGCCTATTAAGTTTTTAGCATCATTGCCGAGAAATTGCAAAGGTTTTATGCCAATATCAATACCAAGTGCTTCTTTGATACTTCAAACAAATTTTTTTTTTGTTAGTCTTGTTTTATTTTCTTTTTCTATTTTACTTTGGATTTTTGTTGTTTTTGTTTTGTAGGTTTACATCACAATGGATCCTATCATCAAGTTGACAAAGCAAATAGCCTCTTTAGTCAACAACTAAGAATAAGGTACCGCCAATGAGCATCAAAGAAGAGTAACAACTCTAGTGAGGAATGAAGTGTGGCAACCATATGCATTATCGCATTTATGCCTCACATGGAGGTACCCATACTTGAGCAATCATAATTTGGGATGGAGCCATCACCCAAACACCTCATGGAACACAAGCTACACCACTCTTCATACTCCACAAGTCCAAAGATCAAGCCTAGAAGAAAAAATGGCTCAATTGGAAAGAGTTCATGCTGAATTGGTCATGGAAAATGTTGAATTTAGAAGGTCAAGAGTTTAAATCGATCACTCTCAAGTTCGTCGCTTGTGCTCTTGATCAAAAGGAGAACAATCAACTCCAAATGGAAGAATGACAGTTAGAGGGCAACCATGGCTGAATTAGAAAGAGCTCTTGTGTTGAATGTGCAACATCCTCAACTTCAACTCGTGTGGACATAACAAGGGCCACTGTTCAAATCTCATGCCATTCCAAAGCGTGGAAAAAGAGATGACTCCAATGGTCACTTCTTGGACTTAACTTACATTTGAGAAAGAACAACCTAAACAAAAGGAGAGTATGAGTATATAAGAACTAGTGGCCAAATACATGAAAGAACAAGAAAGTATGAATGCAATGTCCTTTGAAGCACAACATGAGAGCTTTCCATCCAATCTTGAGGTGTCTAAAGATGAAGTATAAACCCTGAAGCATAATGAAGAAATCACCTCAAGAGGTAATGAAGAACTTAAGAAATTTTAAACAATGGAGAATGATGCACAAATTTTGGAAAACTTAGTTGTGAAGGAAGACAATCTAGCTTCCTTGGAATTATATGAAAAGATAAACGATGAGGTTGTAAAGACTATTTAGGAGATGGCTCCATGGTGTGAGAAGCATGAAAAATGAGAAGATGACCCCTATTTCGAAGGCAGAGGAGCGCACTATTCAATTGTTTAAGGAAATGGAAGCCACCATTGTGAGCAAAATAATAAAAATAGAAATAGAAAATCTAAGAAGACTATGTGCTCAAGTTGGCCATTGACAAGTATAATTATCGTGGGATTTCTAAAATCCGTAAGTCCGCTGACCAACCGCCAACTCATGAAAATACCCGTGATATCGTATATCGACATCGACATTGTCCGATCCCATTAATCGATCTATTCATCGAGTCCCAGGTAATCACATACCTATACCCCTACACCCGTTGTGAAGTCGGTGTCGATTACCCATGGATACCGTATGTCCTCTACCAGCCGTCCAAATCCGACACTGGATCCATTATTCATCTAGCTAAACATTTATGTTATTTTCAAACACATTTCTATGAGTTTAATTACAACCTCATATGAAAGTATATTACAAAACGTTTGCTCAATACTTTACAAAAATCGTTATAAAGCCTACAATCAGAATTCCTAATGAGAGTCGTCCACCCTAAGGTATACTCTTAAAATTCGAAATGGTTTCCCATAAAGAGTGAGTCACGCCCAATAGAGAGACTCCTACAGAGGCTATTACCCCCTCTAAATGCACATGCAATGTTCACTTGGACACATTCACATATATATCAATATTCCAATAGAATAATGCAACTTTAATGGAATACTACATGTCATGCCATGAAATGAGATGAAACTCACTCAATGCATGAAAAACCCGAGTCATCACAGACTCCCATCACATAATGTATAGCCAATGTGTAATAACATCCATCTTCAATGAATTTCATCCAATGATCACTTTGAAACAAAATCAAGCTTTTAGAAATCAAACTTATCGATGTTTCACTCTCCAAAGATCATTTTATTAACAAAACACGGGTCTTTGTGGCGGTAGGGTGAATTCGTGGGTCTCACCGTAGGCTTTGCACTCCTTCCTATACTTTCACGAGCTTTCAACGTTGGACACATATGTATAACCAAAAATACCTAGTCTTTCACCTAAGGGGGTATCTATCCTTGCTTGCTACTACCCAACACAAGTTTTCATGCTCTGTGAACAGTGAAACTCTGCTGAAATTCGATCGAGCCCACTCATCAACCACCAAGGATGGTGTGTGATGGCACCATGCACTTATACCCATGAATGCGATGCCTCAGTACATATGCAATGCATGATGCCACTGCATGTCAATTCCCTGTCACATATGTAATACATGTCATATGGACAATTTATCTTGTATCATGGACAATTATATCTGTAAAACCCAAGAAAAATTCAATTTTTCTGAAAAATGGTAAAACTGTAATTTTGGTTGGAAACCGAAAATTTTATAGATCTTAGATGACGAAGAAGACTTCACTGTTGAATTCCTCTCGTAAAATCTAGTAACCTTGTCGAATTTTGTCAGATTCCGAGACAGTCAAAATTTCACTTTTTCGAGACACCGGGTGTTGGGTGACACATGGCATGATCATGTGGATGCCACATGGCACCCTAGGGGAGTGACACATGGCATGAGCCATTTAGTGCACTTGAATGAATGGCTCACATTGAGCCAAGTGTCAAGTGGAGGAAATAATAGGAAAAAAAAATCAAGAAAATTTGTGGAGATGACAAGTTGCTAAGGAGGAAAGTGGGGGGAAGTTTCCACTTTTGATAAATACGTGAGAGAAGCAAAAGGATGAGAAAAGAGAAAAGAAAAAAGGAGAAAATAAAAGAAAAGAGAAATGGAAATGAAAGGAAAAGAGGATAGGAGCAAAACAAAGAGAAGGAGTTCTATGGATAAGAGAAAAAAAGGAGGGAAAGCCAAAAAGAAAAAAGGGAGGAAAATCAGATAGAGGGAGAGAGGAAGAAAGAGGGAGAAAAGAAAAGGAGATTTTTCTCGGCATTCCAACAGTTAAATCTCAACGGTCCGAGAGTTAAAGTCGATCCACACAACAAGGGCTATGTGTGGGTACCAAAATTTAGGAGTTTCGTCAAACTCCAAGAGGTAGGGAATTTTCTTACTTGGATTTTTTCTAGCTTAAAATCCATTTAATGGCATAGGTTTTCTTTGAGGCCATGACTGGCCGTGTGATTTAGTTCCAAGATTTTGGAACTGAATATGGGAAATTTTTAGGACTGGTTTTAGACCGTCCCTGACTGTGTTGAGATTTGGTTTTGATCCCAGGACTGATGTCTTCAGGTTTTGTTGTGTGTTTTGGTATCACAGTGATTCGGTGACAAATGGAACAAAAAATGGTTCATAGTTGTGAAGGGACCAAGAGGTGCCCTGTTTTTATGGGTCCGAGATTGGGGCCATTATGTGTGTTGTTGCTTGATTGAATAACATGCTATGTGTGGAAAGATCATAATGATATATGCTCTTTTGATGGATGTGAATTATATGTAGAAAATATAATTATCCATGTTTTGGTAATGTTGCATGTAGCTTCCATTTTTCATGTAACATAATATGCCATGAAATGGCATTTTTACATTTCTTATGCACGGGGACATCGCGTTGAGTCGGGTGTGTGTGCATGGTAATGTTTTATTCACCATCAGAATGTAGTGAGAGCTCAAAATACTGACAACGCCCAAAATGTAGATTCACTTGCTTAACCAGAAACTATAATGATAATAAATCGCGTGTGTTTGGGCGGAGTAAGATAGGGTAGAGTCCCCCTCCAGGGTGAAAGACCCAAATTTATAGGTGGTTAGACATGATCACCGGCAGTGAAAGACCGTAAAAATGTTGGAAAGGCATGTGACAATCCTGTGGTGTAAACCCGAAAAATACGTGGCCCACAAATGCATAACACACGGGATTTGGTAAAATTATATGAATATTAGAGGGTTGTCCAATGGTTTAAGTCATTGGGTGAAACACCAATGACTAGTTTTCGTACTTGGCATTGCATGTGTGAGGGAGTCGGTCAGGACTCGGGCTATGGGCATGAGGAGTCTCATCTCATGCATAACATGAAATATTCCATATAGGATCGTTAAATTGCATGGAATGTAGTTTGATGTATGTGTTATTGCATGTGCATTTTAGGTGGGGAGAAATCTCAGAGGAGAATTTTCATCAAGTATTGATCACCCAGTCATGGGGAAATATTTTTCTGGTACTGGAGGTACACAAGGAGCCGAAACAAGTTCAAGAGATCTATCAGGGAAAAAGGCTCCGCCTCAGGCCTATTATGTGTTTTGTAAATTCCTAGATTGAATATCCGCTTTGTTGAGGTAAATAATAAGTTTTGTAATAAACTAGTTTTGGACTTAGCCAGGTAGTGTAATAATTTCTCGCATTTTAAACTTCTTGAAAAAATTAGTACAAAGGAAGCAAAGATGAAATTACTACATTCGGGGAGAAATTCGAAGTGCAGAAAGAGCGCTGGCTATCGCCCATTTTGTCAGGTCGCGATGCAGCTCAGAGTCGAGCCTATGTCGCGACACCTGGCTCTTAGGCTCCGGGTGCACACGATAACGCCTAGAGCACGTGATTTACAAAAGAGCTGCGCTGCCGATAAGAGGCCTTGGGCGCAGGTGACAAGCTCAAGACACTGGCCGTAGAGCGCTTTGTCAGAATAGAGATTTCTCTATCAATGAAGGATTTAGACAGGGTCGAGCCCCCGCGGTTTGATTGCATTCAGTTTGACCAAAAGCTCCGATGCAAAATTTTTTGTCACGACGGATCTTGATCATGGGATGAGGTTCCCATGTGGTGTGCGTGCGACACGACCTATGTGCTCGACCAGGCGAGCTTAGGCACGCATAAGGCCAAGGGCCACGTGACATGTGGGTTCTATCGAGAAATAGAATTCTCTATCGCAACAGACTTCTCCTATGATAGACCAGGCCATGCCCGCACAACGCAGCCGGGCGCGCGACGACAATGTCGTATGCACGACAGTGCCGTGTGCACAACAGTGCCGCGGGCACGATAGTGTCGCCCGCACGACAGTACCTGTGCAAGAAGCGACAACGCTCCGGGAAAAGCACTCCACACGAAAGCACGGGCAGCGTGACGACAGAGGCTTGAAGACATGCATAAGGTCGCACAAGCGACCGAGGCACACAACCGTGGGACTTCATCAAGACAGAGATTCTCTGACACGACAAAACCGCCCGCACCTTAAAAAATCAATTTTGAAATAGGAGTGTCACAATATCAAAGGCATATAATTTCTAAACAATTCATCTCAATGTCAATATATTAGAATTCATATATCAACATTCACTCAATAACTATCACTAAGTAAGTGAATCAAAAGCAAGCAAACACAACTTGGTTCTCAAGACCAATTGTGGCATAAGAGATGCCCATAAAACATTCCACACATACAGCCATCACAGGCCACACATTCGACCCCACATGATCATAGGACAGTTTTGAACCTCAGTCCACAATTTTAGTCCCAAAATCAGTCAGTAAAAAATTTGGACACAACAAATAAATAGCTCAACTGGTACCTGAAATGGACCATAACTCATACCAGAGGTTCGGATTGGTGATTCAAAAGCCTACATCAAGCTCACTTATGTAGACATAATTCTACATGATAATCTAAGTCCAAATTCCCTCGAGTTCCCACTTGAAAATCAGTCCTAAAATTTGGCCAATGTGTAGGATCAAAATATGGCAGCATTTCCATATTTCGAAATTCTACAACAAATTTTAACAAAGACAGAACCACACAACCCTTAAAGTGGAATATAAACCAAAGTAGAAGAATCCCACTTTGAGCTTTTGAAAAACCCCACTTTGCACCTACGCCAAGAATCGTCGTCAAGCCACAAACTTTTGCTTGGTTCGATGAATTACGTCCGTCAAAGTGCCGTCGGTGGGAGGAAAACCTACTGGTTCTTTCCTTCTTCCCCTTCTTCTTCCTTTCCTTTTCTTTTCCCTTCCTTTTCTATTTCATCCACCGAACTCTTTTCCCACTCAAATTGGTGTGGGATCAAGTGGTGGTGACACATGGCTCTCATGTGTCACCCCCTCACTCTTTCCCCCATGCATGAGGCCATGTGGTCGTACACATGGCCCTCATGCCATGGGCATGGTGCCATGTGGCATCATGCCACAAGTCACCATGCCTTTTGTCCCATTTCGCCTCAAAATACATGAAATTTTGACCTTCTCGAAATCCAACGCAATTTAGCCGGGTAACTAGATTTCACGATACGAATCCAACGGCGAAGTTCGTTTCATCATCCAAGATCTATAGAAGTTCTAAGTTTGCAACTTGTACTATCGTGACAATTTACCGTATCGTGAAAATTTTCAAATTTATCCGGGTTTTCACAATTATCTCCTCTTAGAAAAGGATGGAGGCAAGACTCATCGCCTCTTAAAAAAAGATGGAGGCAGGAATTACCAACATATCCATAGTTGGTAAAGTCAAGCTAGACTCTAGAAAAACGGAGCAGCTTTTTGAGAGGCAACCCAAGTTTAATAAGTTTACTTTCCTTTTTTCATTTCTTAGTTAGTTTAAGTTTGTTTTTGAATAAATTCTCATGCTTGATTTTGTTTTTCCTTGTTTTAGTTTGGGATTCTAGGTTTTTGGAGATTCAAAGCTGGTTTTGGAAGCTAAAAAGGTTGACATCTTGAGGTTCAATAATTCTAAGAGGCTTAAAGAACCAAAGAGGAAACCATATTCAAATATCTCATTCATTTGGACTTAAGGTCTAACCCCTCTTAACACCTTTGCCTCTGTTGAGCCATATTCATCGATAACTTCTAGACTTGATCAACCTCAGGGGGAGTACTCATTATCCATTCTTTCTTTTGTTTCACATTGAGGACAATGTTTAATTCAAGTTTTAAGCGGTCAGCTTGTGAATTCAAGAATTCAAAAAAAAAAAAAAAAAAAAACAAAAAATTTAAAAATCCTGAACTCGTTGTGTCTCCTACCTATTTATCTGCATGTGCTTTTCTTTCTTTTTGTTTGTTTTGTGTCTCATAAGAGGAGTTTGATGCCTTGTTATCGGTAGAAGGTCATTTTTGAAATACAAACATTTGAAAAATGAAAGTGTAAAGTGGATTAATTTCTTAGGGTTTTTTAATGATCCTGGAATTATATGCTTGTTGTATGGGTGACTTAGCTTAGTCACCCCACCCATGCTTCAAGAAGTTATTTCGAAGGAATCTTCTACACACACACTTTTGGTCTCCCTTGTATACCTTGGTCCCATAACCCCTTTGCCTTGAATTCAGCTAACCTTGGGGGATTCTAACCACCTAAGTGATGGGACACCTAATCAAAAGAGGATCGTCATTGAGCCCCAACCAAAAAGAGAAAAATCCAAAAATAATAGAACAAGTGGAAAATAAAGATAGAAAGAAAAATGTCAAAAGGAGGTATGTGAATAATAATAGATCATCCAATCGAAATCCTAGGCACGGTCTAAGGGGCCTTTCAAAGCCTAATACCCTAAGCCAACTGGCTAGGAGCCATTGACTTCACTGCTTGCTCCAGGGAACAGAAGATGGATCCTTCCCATAACCTAGGGGCGCCTTTGAATTTGGTTGAGTGTTTGAGGTGAAGTTTGAAGGGAATTTAATGTCTAGTGCCCTTAACCAACTAATGGGGAGTCACCAATGGATCCCCACTACAGGAACACTCATCTAAAACTTCTTGGCACTGGTTTTCTTTCATTTTTAGGTATTTAGGTAATTTTTAGGTATTTTGGTATGAATAAAAATGGTGTGTTTTTATCATTTGTTAGTTAGGTTCTTCCAAATAGGTGAGTTGAGCTTAAGTTTAGGGGTATTAGGACCTTGCTATATACACTGAGATCATGATATAACCGACACTTAGATTCCTTAGGAAAGGTCATTGAGGACTTGGGGGGTTGATTTGCTTTACTCACCTTGCTTTGTTTTGCCATGTTCCTTAGAGAGTTTAACAGTTTAAGGATCCTAAATTTTGGTTGAAAAGGCTAATATTGCTAAATTGTGTTCACATTGATCTTTCCATTTGGCATCATGTTATCATATTCATTTCATTCTTGTTAGTTCATGACATTTTCAATTTTTGTTTATTTTTAGTCAGTATCTTGCTTGGGGACAAGCAAGAATTTAAGTTTGGGGGTGTGATGAGTATCTCAAATACTCATTTTATCCCTATGTTTTACTTATATTTTTAGTATTCTTTATGTTAAATAAGTGTCCTAATGCTCTAAATATTCATCTTTATGATTAGGTCAATCATTTGGTGGAATTGCACGAAAATGAGCGAAAATGAAGGAAATTCAGCAATTACACCATGCAGTTTGTTACTGTGTTTTGATGTTTTCTAGATGTAGACAGATACCAAATGGCTATAATAATTATATGAATCGATAGGTGACTTCCCAAGCTTTCCAAAGAGACCTTATTCACTGAATTTGGACTTCAAATGATCAAATTATGACTCGTGGAAGTTGAAGGAAGAAGAGAAGAGAGATCAAAAGTGAGAAGTTGTAGAATTTCGTAAATTCAGTCTGTATCATTATTTCTAAATTGTTTTTAGTTGCCATATCTAGATTCTAAACTTCAAGAGCTTTCATATGGTACCAAGATTATGCAATTTAGAGTTCGAACAAGAAAGTTATGTTCGTTGTAACGAAGGCACCTTCGTCACGACGAACTAGAAAGGCCACATTGATGGAGATACGGGTTCATCGCGACAAAGGACCCTTTGTCGCGACAAAGGACCCTTTGTTGCGACGAAGCGTCGAGGTCCAACTGCAGAAAATGACAATTTTTGACCTAATTTGAGGAGGCTTATAAAAGGAGAGTAGAGAACGATGCCCAAGGAGTTCAGATTTTGAGGGAGAAAACCCTCCTTAGGGTTTCTCTTATCTTGATTGTTTTCTAGGGCTTGCATTGTGGGAATCAAGAGGAGAGGAGGATTGAGTCTTCAAGATTGAAGAGAGACTTAGGATCATGGAGAAGAGGATTGAAGACTCACCATTTCGACCATTAGAGTTTCTTCTCTCCCTTTTTCATGTTTTATCTTAGATTTATGATATACCAAACCTCTATTATGCTTTAATTTTGTAGTCTAGGGTTTTTGTTGTATTTTGGACATGAATCTTATATTTATTTGCTAATTTTCCTTTTTTATTATTTATTTGAGATTTTTTATCCATTGATTCATGCTTGGTTATTATTTACATATTGATTTCTAGCTAATCTCAATATGGTGAGCGGTTCCTTGAGAGATCTGATAAAGAAGTAAGGAATTAGACATAGGTGAATTAACTTAATTAGTCTGGTAGTGTAGATATTATCAGTAATTAGGAGGTGTGTGAGATTCTTGGGTCATAAAGCATCTCTAATGCTTGGGGTTGAGCTGAGAGCAAAAGACCTAGTGTTAGTTGGTAGGTTATTTGACCTCGAGAGAGGCTTCTAATTAAATTATGTAAGAGTCGTATTGGAGAGCTTTTTCAAGAAACAGTAGGATAGATTTTTGGCCTAGATATTAGAGGATTGTCCAATTGCACCAATTACCCTAGGATTTTGTCATCTCTTGGTATCCCCTAGTTGCATAGTTCATTTGTTCGATTAAGCGTTCATTAGTTTAGTTTAGTTTAATCTCTATTTTGAACTCACATTGACCGTTTGGATATTAGAGAAGTATTCTAATTTTGGTACTTAGCATCCCCAATTTCCTTGTGGATCGATCTCTATACATTTCGTACACTATATTACTTGACAAGTGTATTCTTGAGTAGAATAGGCGCTCATTACATATTTTGTTGCATAATTTTAATAAACAACACGAATACGTCTATTAAGTTTTTGGAGTCATTATTGAGGACTAACGAGTCTTTGGTGCTCCACCAAAAGCGCTTATCACCTTGCCAAGTGAGCATAAACTTATTATCTCAGCCCTATTATTACAGACTAAGACATGAAGCCGTGTCTATCCTATAAAAGGGTTTTGGTTGTTGAGGAGTGAAGGGTTGTCTCAAAGTAGATTATGAAGGGCGAGAAGATCACCGAATTGAGAATAACCATGGATGGTGGTGAGCTTAGAAGCTCTATAGCGTTGATCCGGAGTAAACATGTCCTTGAGAAAAGTCTTTAGTGCCATGCTTTGTGAGTAATGGATCTCAGAGACAAGATAAATACACTTGGGCTAGTTCATCTAATGGGAGCAGATGCATAGTCTAAGCTATGAACCAAGTCAGGTATAGTATGGAGTGAAAGGATAGCATTGCACAATATATTGCATATGGAAAGGTCACAATCAAACCTTTGACTCTCCAGTTATTTGGGGGTCATGATGTGTTGCTAGATGCCGCTCATGACTTGCTCGAATTAAGAGTTGATTCAAGTGGCCAACATAACCGAAAACTTAATGGGTTAAACAGTTAAAAGGTACGAAGAACGAGTAAAATGGTATTGGATTGGATCAAACTAGTGTAAAGCTATGGAATTGGACATGCTAAGGGTTAGTGTAATCCTGGGAGCAAGAGGACTTGGTTTAGAGCCATTGAGAGGCCTTGAGAAGGCTCTTTGGCTCACATATGGGCCATGGGTCAGAGATGGAATATGGCTGCCTCGATCGGTCGGGCCCAAATCGCCCAATATTTTGAGGGTCAGCCATTAAATTAGCAACCCGGTCAGAATTCGTCTAGTAGTTCAACCCAAATTGGCCACGTTCCCATCCAAAGAATACAACAAACCAATTGGTCCGATTTTTTTATTATTATTAATTTAATACATGATGTATATATATATATATATATATATATATATATATATATATATATATATATATATATATATATATATATATATATATATATATATATATATATGACTTATTGAGATTTTTTTCTAAACCCTATGGTGACCGTACTAATGAAGATGAAGATTAAGGGCATAGTGGATTTCATTTGAAACTTTGGATTTATAGTTTTTAAGATATCATTTATTTGTCACTTTATTTTTTTAATTACTTTGAATATGAACATGTTTATTAATCTTGTTTATTAAACTTTGACATGTTTTTGATTTGATGTTTCATTTTTTATCATGAAACTTTGAACTTGATTGTGGTTGGTACTTCATTAATTCTAATTATTCTGTGATTGTAGTTAGTTGCTTAATAGCTACTAGTTAGTTTGGTTATAAATTTATAATTATGTTTAGCATTATTTACATTTATTTAAGACATTAAATATTATTATATTCTCTAGGCTCCATCATTTATGCATTAACTATTATTAAACACTTGTGTGTTGTTTTTTTAAATGACAAAATTAGATAAATTACAAGTTTTAGCATTTTTTTTTAATTTTGGCCCGTTTTAGCCTACAGCCCGCATTAGGCCGAGCTAGGCTAGTCAAAAGTCAAGCCAGATAAATGTGGGTCAAACCCAAGATGACCCGTTTTGACTCATGCATTTAAATACCGGGGCGCCCCATTTCCCAACTATATGTAAGTACATAGGGTGCAAGCTACATGCATATGGATGCATGTATGCCACCCTCCCTCTTTAATGAAGGTTACCCTCATCCTTTTATGCATGCTAGGAGTCTATATTGTAAACTGTAATTGAATTTTCCAAAATGACAAACTAGTGAATTGTCGCTACAATACAGGTTGAAAACCTAAAATTTTTCTAGATCTCACATAAACTGACCTCACCGTTTGGATTTTTTCTCACTAAATTTAGCTAATCTGCACGAATTTCATTAAATTCGGCATGCCTGATTTTCACGATTTTCGGGCATCGAAAGTGTCAGTGGATGTCTTCAAAGAAACAAAGAAGATTAGATGATGAAACGTGTCGCATGAGGAGATCCACACCTAAGATTACCATCTTCTTGGATCTGATTCTAAATCTAAGGTTCATATGAAGGTAATTACAGAGTCAGTTCAGGAATTGATGTTTCACAATAGCTGGTATTTTCAACGTCCCTTAAAAAAGCTAAATTGATCACCAATTCTTTAATTTTTTTTTATTTCTTTTATTTTCAGCATTATTTCATTTGTTCTTAGTTTACATATCTTTATTCTTTCATTATTTTAAACGTTGTTAGGAATACATCACCCGTAAAATCATAGTCCAAATAGTAAAAAGCTCGAGTAGTCGTGGTAGTTGATCGAGAATTTCGAGACTTCTAAGTGACCGATATCCGGACTTAAATCCACTTTTATTACTTGTTCGATCTGCACACTTGCGTAATCATGGATCAAAACCAAGAAATTTATCACCTCTACGAACCGCTTTAAATAAGTTTCATAGCATTATTGCTGGGGATTAGATGATAGTCCTATGGTAATAACGCTATAAATTTGTGTTTATGATTTGATCCTTCACGTACACATACATCTTTTGATCCAGTGAACAAAGTTTTTGGTGTCGCGTCAGATCAAGAGGTTCACTTTCTCTCATCGAAGTTGACATTTTGAAGAACTAAAATGCTAATTTAGGCAATTTTATTTTATTTTTATCTTTTGTATGATTTGTTTCTTAGTTAATTTTTTTATTAGTATTTTGTACTTATTTTCTTTTGTTTTTCTTCTTATTTGTTGCTACTATGGAGGAACATTCACAAATGATAGATTTGCCTCCATAGAAGCTGCTTGAACTACTTCTTCGTAAATGGGACTCAAAGATGAATCTACAACACTCAAATTACAACAAGGAGACAACTATCAAGGTAGTTCAAATCCCACATTTCAAGAGAGGAAGAAGAGTTGTCTCCGTTATATGGGTTTCATCTACATGAAAGGAATAAGAAGATGATCAATCTTCATGAGCAGAAATTTCCAGATTTAGATGCCTCCAAGTCAACACTGTTGATTGAAAATGTAGAAGTCAGCTAGGACACTTGGTCCAAGCATTCAAGGAAAAAATTTCTAGGACCTCTCCTAGCAACACTTTGCCAAATCCCCAATGAATGCATTGATACCCTGAAAGCAAAGGTGCGTAAATTTCCATCCCAAATCAGGAAGAAGGTGAAATGAGCTGAAATTGAGAACAAGGCACTTAAACAACTTAGATGATGAAGATGAGTCATTATTGATAACCAAATTTGAAGAAGTTTATAATGGCTATGGAAACATTTTGGTGAAGATTGGCACATTTAGCCTTCCCATGGATTTGCGACTGGGGTATCAAGGGATTTGCTAAAAATTCCCTACACTGTAAAAATGCCAAGAAGACCACTTCTTTCCTCAAGCCAAGCATGGATTGACATCAACAAGGGAGCTCACCTGCTTGTAGGTGAGGAGAAAGCAAAGTTCAATCTTCAAATTAACCATTACCTTTGATGGAGCAAGAAAGGGCCATGTGCAGAAAATTCGTAGCTTTCTGTTTCAATCAAAGGGCATATGTTTGAACAAATTCCTTAAGCATAAATGTGTTTACATCTACTTACATAGAGGGGACTGTATTTAGCGAAATGTATTGAACCACTAGCCATAATTAAAGGGATTTTGAGTTTCTTTCCCTCTTCAAAGTCTCAAAGAAACATCCTTTGGAGCTGAATGGTTATGAAGAGGAAGTGCTTCCAAGATGAATGATTGGTCAAATGGAAGCACTAGTACTTTTCCTATGAGTCTAGCCGACTCTAAAAACGGAGCAAAATTTTCGGGAGGCAACCTTAAGCTAAGTAATAAGGATTCTATCCATTCTTTCTTTTTTCTATTTTAAAGTTATTTTATTTGTTGCTGTTTTTTTTTACCGCTGGATGAAATTCAAAGCAGTTGTTTTAACTTTGTTGTTAGTTTCTTAATAAGATAAGTTTGGAAGCTCAACATGTGTTGTCATGACTAGTTTGCAAAGAGCAAAGGCACAGCTGGAAAGTGGTTGATGCAATTAGTGTTTGAAGGTGAAAAATGGAGTGGAGATGTTCATCAAACTCGTTTTGAGATGAAAAGAACCAAATGAACCGAAATATAAAGTTGAAGGTTCAAGGATCATGTTTGAAGAGAATTGAAGACAAGAGATGGAGTTTAAGCATGAATGAAAGCATTATGGGCTGCTATTGAGGAATTTTTGATATAATTATATAAGCATGAAGGACTTTTGAAGGATAGCAAGTGATATGGGCAAGAAACAAAGCGAGGAGAACCTATGGAGTCAAGAAATCATCACACTGAATAGCATTGAACATTCTGATTCTTCTGTATTGATTGAGGCTCCAAATGGTTTACCTCAGCCCATGAGCACATTCTACATTGAAAGAGCTTTCCAACGAGTCCTTACACATCAAATTCTGAGCTAAATGTGGAAGAGATATGAGAAACGTTGGATAAAAACAGGTGCTACAGAATTGCTGACGTGACCAGCACCATACCACAAAACAGGCTCCCAACCTTTAAACCTATTTTTCTTCTTCCTACTTTATACTCTATCCAGCCATAATCTTTCCCTTCAACCATTCCAACTTCTAACCACTTTCAAATTCATCTCCCATCCACTAAATCCTAAATCACATTCCCTAATCCATCTCTATCATCTTCAAGCTTCAAAACCCATCACAAACCCACAACCATTCCTTCGTTGAATCCCCAATTTTTCCATCCATCACATTCCAAGCATAAAAGAGGAGTTACAATGGAAGAAAATTTTGTGCTTGGTTGTTTGTTTTTGCCCTTGTGGATCATTGTTGATTGTGGAGTGATTTTGCATGTATTGAAGGAGGTATTGAAGAATCAAAACTCACTCATTTGAGGTGAAGGAAGTTTGTGCACACCCAAGTGTTGAGAAACAAGCAAAGCCAATTTACATTCTGTAAAGCAGCGAAAAGAGTACTCGGCGGGGTAGTACAATAAATGTCAATGTCTGAAAATCATCAAGGCTTCTATTCAAAGTGGCCAAGACTACAAAGGGGAGTTCACTTTTCCCAACTCTCTTTATTACTCTTTTGCTTTATTGCTTCCTTTTACTCATTGCTAGACATTTAGGACAATGTTCATCTCAAAGTTTGAGGGTGTTTATTTTTGGTTAGTTTATCATGTCATTCCCCACATGTTGCAAATGACAACTTTGAGGGACAAATTTTCTGGTGCTTTTCTCGGATAATGACTTTGCTGATGCTTCCTAACTTACATCTTAGTTTGGTATATTTTTTAGTTAGAGTTTATTGAGTTAATTAAGTTTTGCTTGGAGTTGTTGTGATGTCAATAAGGACCATAAATGAACCCTTTGGCATATGGACAATATTTAGATAATAGGACTTAATGCTTAATGAGTTATCTCTTTAATAGGCTATTTAGTCATTGGTTTCTCAAAATCCATGCACGTGGTCACTAAGTACCCTTGAAAAGCAGTTTTTTCTTAGGTTAGAGAAGGTTTATGAGAATCCATCTAATTTTGATCTCCATAGGTTCTAGAACTTGTTCTGACATTCGAGGTGAAATCAGGCAACACAACAATTGAGAAATGATATGGGCCATCGGGAAAGATTGTGCCTTTCAAGCTAACCCTATTAATATGCATATGCATATTCCTCTAGTACCAAAATGTTGAGCCTTAAAGAGCCAAAATTCTGTTTATAAAAACAAAGTTTGAAGCCAATAACCTTCCTATACATCACTATCCCTCAATAAAGAACCAAACTCACCCATAACATGAAGATTTGAACATAATTGAGAAATGTGGTGAGGAGCAAGTTGGTTGAAATGAGTTAAGTTGAAAATCAAAAGAGTTTGTCAAAAAAAAAAAAAAAAACAGAAAAATATCAAACGTAAAAGAAGCAAAAATAGAATAAAAAGTCGAGGAGTGAGTCTAGCCTCGTAGCCTTCCTTCCCTAGAGCAAGTAATCTAAGGGTGTCTCTCAACACCTAAAATTCTAAGGCCAGTCTGGCTTATGGAGCTATTTATTTAAAGCTCAAGGGTTGGTAGAAAGCTAAGGGGGTTTTGACATTGCACCACTTAATAACCTTTGTCTTGAAGAAAAAGGCTTCTTGGGTGTTTGCTGAAAGAATGCAGAATTTCAGGCGTAGTGCGATATGAGGAGTATGGAAGGATGCACCTAAACAGATTGGGTGTTCGAGAGTGTCACTATGTCGATGGTAAGAATCAGGATGGAGTAGAGTCACAATGCGTAAAAATATGTATGGTAAGTTTTAGCTCTAAAATGACTACTCAACTACCCCTTTACCCAAGCCTTACATTACTAGCTTATAAGGACCTACTCTTGATCTTGAGAGTTGTGTGTGCCTACATTAGCTGGGAGAGGATAAGAACAACAAAGCCTATGGAACCTAAATAAATTATCTTAGGAGATCCGCTGCACTTACTTCACCTCATAAACTCATCTAGCTTGCAATTGTTTGATAGGGGAAGACCACACACACACACTAGTGAGAACCATGATCTAAATTTGTCTATTATGAGATTAATTCACTATTAAAATGAATAAATTTTATCTTGACTATATTCTCTATATTCCTTGTAAGGGTAATTCTGAGACACATATCACATACCCCTGTGCTTGATTACTCATTCTTTGGTTAAATAAAAGGGTGAAATGAACTCTTCTTCCATTGATCGGGACAAGCAACTTCTTTCTTTTCTTTGCTTCGAGAACAAGTAAACTCCAAGTCAGGTGTTTGATGAGTGCAAAACTCATCTATGTTTTGAGTTCATTTCACATGCTATTGTGCATTTTATATCCATATTCATGTAAAACTCATAAATTTCTAAACTTGGTTTTATAGGATTATTGATGAAAAGCAAGTGATTTGGCAAGAAATGAGCAATTTATTTCCAAAAGAAGAGTCAACCAAGAGTCTCATAGCGCACCACTGGAAAGATGGATTTTTCTGTACCATTTGGAACATCAAATGGTTCAAATTCTCTCATGGATGGATTCTACATTCAAAGAGCTTTCCAACGAGTACTCACGCGCCCAAATCCGAGTTAAAACGAAGAAGTTATGGCCTCGACAAGTTAGAGAAGAAAAACCAGCTGCCGTCTGTAAAATTAGTCGCACTCGTGAAATGGTGTCGCAAACTAGAATTTAGTCGCCACTGTAAAACCTCGTGTCGCGATCGGGAGATTGTGTCACACTGTAAAATTCTGGTCATGAATTAAAAACGTAAAACCTAAAAAAAGGCCGAAAATTGAGTTTTGGACCTAATTTCAAGCCCATTTCACCCTAAGACCATAAATATACTCGCTTTCTAGGTAACAGGGCAATCTGGAAGATTGGAGAGCCTCCTCATGGGTTTTCTTCAAACTGCCCATTTTCTTAGTTTTTACTGCGATTTTATTTTTAATAGATCTTAGAGTAGTTTTTAAAGGCATTTTTACTTCTATTGGAAGAGATTTTTGTTGTACCTGTACATTCAATTTCTTTACCGTTGAGGAGAAGATTGAAGCTCAAATATGGATTTTTCTCTTCTTGTCTCTTGATTTCTTTCTTCATTTTCACTTTTGTTTGATTGGTGATGATTGGAATCCAAAGAATGGAACATTAAACACCCTCTGTGGTTGGGGATTAATCGTTGAACAACGATTTTGCGCTTAGTTATTTTGTGGTTTGAACACTAATTTATATAATTGCAATTGCTCATATAATGAATTGTTAGAAAGTATTAGTAGCTTATACCCAAAAAGAGCTGTATCTTGCTCGATTTTGAGGCCCTCCTGAAAGACACTGTAGATGGAGATTCCGAGGAGTAAAGAGCTAAGAACTAGGGTACATGTTAGGACTACTATCTTGAACTAATGAACTTTGATGTATCACCAATTTACTCATGGTGAGGATTAATTAGATGATGTATCACCCTAGTTGATCGAGGTTTCTCCTTAGTCTAATGAAAGGATTCTTGTCCCGTGTTAGCAAAGATCTAATCAAGGAGATAGAAAATTTTATTAGATTTGAAGGGACGAGATACCAATTACATTGAGAAGGCTTCAGAATATCCTCATTTTATGGGGGCAAGAATTTTCACCCTAAGAAATGGTTGTGAAGTATTGAAAAAGAAAACAATCAAATCTTAAAGAATGCCAAATTTACAAGTAGCTATTTAGACCCATTTGTCCCTGGAAGGAATAATATGGTGTGTTAGATAGTGAAATGTATGGTGTATGGAGAAATCCGAGCTATACTACATTGCTTTTGGACAAATCTAGCATTCAACTCACAAATGTTGCACTTTCAAGGAAATGCAAACTGTTTTGTAAATAATTATCCCCATCCCTAGTGACTCTCTTCATACCTTAATTAAGTAGTCATATTCGTAGATTTTAGGATTAGTTTTAAATCAGTTTGCTAATTAAATTGATTTTATCTTCACATCCTACTTGGTCGTCAAATAGTGAAGAGCCCTTGTAACTGGTGATCAAATCTAATTAGAGAGAACCTCCAACTCTGGTACGATATCCCACTCCTAGAGTCCACTTTATTACTTGTATGATCCGTGCACTTGCAAAGTGCTGGGTCGAGTGTCGTAATACTTTTCATTTCCGCTTGAGTATACTTACTTTTGTTTCAAATCAGCTTTTGAGTATTTATTCTTTCACTCTTTCGCCATATTTTCACATATACATCATTTGGTCTCTTTACAAGTTTTTGGCGTGTTGCCCTATTTACTTAGAAAACGAGTATATATATGGTCCTAGGGTGAAATGGGCTTGAAATTAGGTCAAAAACTCAATTTTCTACTTTTTAGGTTTCGCAAGGTTTTTGGTCGCGACCAAGTTTTTTCGGGTCGCGAATAAATTCTTGGTCGCGACATTGTGTTTCGTCATGACCAAATTTTCTGGTCGTGACACCATTTCCTGGTTGCGACTAATTTTCGGATACAACCGATTTTTCTCTCTCTAACTTGCTCAGGGCCAACTTCTTCGCTTTAACTCCTGACGGCGTGTGAGTACTCGTTGAAAGCTCTTGAATGTAGAATGCAGCCATGAGGGAATTTGAACCATTTGATGTTCCAGATGGTACAGAAAAATTCATCTTTCCAGTGGTGTGCTATGAGACTCTTGGTTGACTCTTCTTTTGGAAATAAATTGCTCATTTCTTGCCAAATCACTTGCTTTTCATCAATAATCCTACAAAACCAAGTTTAGAGGAAATTTTATGAGTTTTACATGAATATAGGATATATAAAATGCACAAAAAATAGCATGTGAAATGAACTCTCAAAACATAGATGAGTTTTCAGACTCATCGTTGACCCCAAAAATTATTTCTTTGAGAAAATCTTGAAAGTAAAAAAATAAATTACAATTTATTTAAAATAATTTGAACTTAAATCGGGATGAAATAAATTTTTTCGGGGCATAAACGAATCTGGACAAGTCATGGACACATGGCACGATGTGGGCCAAGTCTTTAAGACTTAAGTTAAGTAGAAAAAAAAATCAAATTGGAGGGGGGAGAACTAATTTTCTTGCTTGAGAGAAAACGTTAGAAAGAGAGAGAGAGGAAGAGAGCTCCAACTTTTCTCTACGATCTATAGAGACCTAGTTGGTCGACCATTGTGCCAAGAACAAAGTTCATCAACTCGAGTTCGAACCATCCCGGGTCTATTATGGTCAGTGGAATGTTTTGTGGGCATCTCTATGCCACAACCGGTCTTGAGAATCAAGTTGTCATTGTCGAGTTTGAATGACATGCTTTGCGGTAATTGATTGGAGGTCAATATGTGTGTCCTTATGTATTGACATGTGATGAGTTTGTGTATGGATAAGGTCATTGCATGGGTTGTTTGTAGGCTATTTGTGGACATGTTATGTCACAATTTGCCTAGAGGATAAAGTATGTCATTGCTTGATTGGTGATGGCTTGTTGATGTTGATATATGTGTGTGCAAATATATTGACATGAAATGTGTGATCGTTTGGAAATTTTATGCTAATTGATATAATTGTCCATGGTACACGGTGAAGTCTACGGTTTTAGCATTGTCCATGTAGCATTCATTATGCATGTGGCATGATATAACATGCAATGGCGCATTGCATTGCATATGCATGGGGACATCACATTGAATGGGTGTGAGTGCATGGTTATAATCAACACTACGCTTGCGTTTAATTGAGTGGGTTTGGGTGATTGGGACAATCGCCAACAGATAGCACTCGCTTGTATAAATGAAAATGAAAATATGTTTCAGGTAATAGCAAGCAAGGATAGATACCCCCTCAGGTGAAAGTCCCAATATTTTTGGTTATACATATGTGTCCTGATTCGTGCCACAGTAGGATATGTTTTAATCAACAATATTTATAACCTAAATTCCTACTGTTGTAGCAAAGCTACTGCAATATAATGGCTTTAGAGTCGAACTCAAGGATGGGTTTTCTTCGTGCAAAATGATTTACAGTTGATGTAAAATGGTGATTTCAATTTGGATTTGGGGTTTTTGTAAAAATAGTGTGATTGTTGATTTGAAAACTACAAACGAAATGAAATAGAATGTAAAAGAACCTCAGCCCGGCCACCGGGTCGAGGTTCTGTATTAATCGGGAAGTCCCCGTCCTTTTCCTCGCATCGAGGATGACCGCAGTCATTTCCCGAATCGATCTTCGCTTAGCTATGAAAATCGAACCTCAAAAGTATTTTGAGATACAGCATTTATTGATCATTCATGTCTCAAAGCAGTAAGAACTAATTCTTTGACCTAACCTACAGAGGCAAATAAATGGCAACTAAGCGAGCCTCAATGGATCAAGCAGTAAGCATCCACTAAGCCCTTAAAGCTTGCCAAGTACTAGCTAATCAGGGTACATCAAAAGGATTTAAGCCTGAGGCAAGATATAGAAACATAAATGACAATAACTGCACACGTTGAAAACAGAGGACAAAGAAGCCATCTCAAAACCTTGCCCAAAGGGGCCTTCCCTCTCAAGGATGAGAGATTTGAGATTTAGCTACATCCCTTGAGTTGTCATCCCCAAGGGAGTGTTTGGTCGGTGAGAAAGTGAAGGCAGGAGAGAAAATCTGTAGAGAAGAAGAAAAGCTGAGCCGGAACTCAGGCCAATTTTAAGACAAAGTTGTCTCTTTGTACAGCTCGACTGAGGCTTATATAAGGCTCAAAGTCAAGGGAAATTACAAAATGCCCAAACTACCAACAATACAAAGGCTGGTTTAGAAAAGTAAAAAGGTGGTGAATGAAGCAAAAAATGAGGCAAAGCAGTTGCAAAATTGCAACCCCGCAAGATTTCCTCGCAAATGAGCCATTTTTCTCATTTTCGGCTCTGTTCTTCCGACTTCATCTGAGCTTCGAGTTCACTTTCGATTCTTCAAAAGCTTGATTGACTTGATAATTTTAGCTTGATTAACTTGCAAGAACTACAAAAATAGCCACAAAACACAATCAGTAGTATCGCCGAGACCTTAATGTGCCAATTGGGTTAATTACGCTGATTAGTACACAAAAAGTGCTCAAAACCTGTAATAAACAGGGCTCAAAATAGCACTTTTTGAGCACTAATCACACCCCCCCAACCTACACATTGCTAGTCCCTTAGCAATGAAAGAAACAGAGAGCAAATAAAAACAAAAATCAAGTTATGTTCACAAAAATGGCAAGTTATGTTCATAAAAATGGCGTTTCAAAAAGGTTGTGAATGAGGCTATCCTTCAAATAATCACTAAGATCCCGCACAATAACCACTCCGGAGAATGAATGCCATACAAAATCAAGTTTTAGAAGAGTATCCAACTCAAGGGAATTGACCTAAAGCTTCCACCAAAATCTAAGTGTTAAAATGATCAGTTTTTAACAATAAGCTACTAAATTGTACTCTCCCCCCAACCAAGCTACTGCCAGGACCTAGAACATTGACCAACCCAAATAAATTTGACTCCACTCTTAATTCATTCTTCTTTTTGTGTTGTAGGATGCAATGCTGAGGAATCGACCTCACCAAAGTCCATGTAACAGGGATTCACCGATGACTCCCAACCAATTAAGGTTTAGGGCATCAAGTCATAAGGCTCTTTCGACCACTAACTCTTCAGGTTTTACCCCGGACTCCAAATGATTTTTTAACTCCAGCACCTACAACTCACTAAACCCTGCCCATCCACCCACAAACGAGCACTAAGCTCCAGCGGTTCTCAACCGCTGGCTTAGGGCACTAAGCTTTAAAGATCCTCGTTATAAACCCCTGACCGTGCCTGGTCAAGGCAGCGGTCGCAGCCTTTCTTTCTTTTTCTTTTCTTCATTTGAAGACTCATCGCCTTCAGAGGGCTCTCCCACCCATTACAGTGGTCACCTAAACTAGGTAGGTTTTGCAAGTAAGGGGCTAGGGCAGCTTCTTAGCTTATTGAAGAAAACTAATGTGTACTATGTGTGGTTAGCTAAAAGTGGAAGAAGAAGGTCGAAAACCATGAGACTTCAATTGATCATCGACTTAATCATGCATGGAACTAGTCTAACATCAATAGCATTGAGCAGTGTTTCAATTTCTCAATTTGCAGGAAAGGTAAAACTATAAAAAAAAATGGGTGCAAAAAAAGGGTACAATATTTTAGCAGAGAAAATAAGTTGTATGGTATGTATAAGAATATGTATCACTATGTTTTCGCTTACAAAACAAGATAATAGCTTCAAAACGAACAAACAAAGAAGCCCCCTAAACATACAAAATGGGCTTTTCTTAAAAGGACAACGAAATAAAAAGTATAAAAGTCACTTCCTCCGCTAACTCTACCCCCCAACCAAATATCACATTATCAACAATGGGGCTCGGATTGGAAAGTTATAGAAGGAAGTGCTACCTTCTCAATGCGGTGGAAGGTCATCCGCATCTTCAAGTGTGCTGATATGTCACATTGTGGAGTGGCGTTGTGACTATTGTTGTCAGCAGTATGTCCAGAGAGTCCAGGCTGGTTGAAGAAGCGCACTGAACCTGTAGGAGGATGAACCGAAGATGCCTGGGCAGGCACTAATGTAGAAATCGGGGTAAGCCCAGGTGACTCTGGATTTGCACGAATGTACCGCATTCTCAGGCGAGTGCGCCTAGGGTGCGTCATCCTCTCACCAGTGGATGTATAACCGCAAAAGATGTCAAGTGGATCGAGAAGGCGTGGACTACATCCATGATGGCTCGGAAGTCCCGAGTAGAAATGGTGATATGCTGCGAAGGTAACGCTAAAGTGCTCGGCCCCGTAACATATGCAGGAGCTGTGGTATTGGGGGATGGAGGCTCTGGAGGTGGAGAGGAAGCTGGGGCTATGGGAAATGGAGTAGTGGTAGCTGGAGCCTGAACCAAGGATGTCGGGAACCCGAGCTCCTCGCATACCCCGCCAGAGGTAGTCGCCTTCCTTACAGAAGGTCATCATTGGCCGGTCCTCGATGGCTCTGGAGGTGGGAGGTGAAAAGCGTGGGGCCTAGTCCGCCACCGATCAACTGTAAGGATAGCCTCGCGATCACGACAGCGCTCTAACCTAGGCTCAACAGGGAATCCGATGTGCTCTAATACCTGGCACAGAAGTCTCGGGAACAGTAGGGGAGTGGACTCAACTAGGGTAAGACTCTTGCAATGGACCTTGTCCTCAAAGTGGAAAAAAGGATGTCATGATAAGCTCTGGCCAGGCGGAACCTGAATCCTCCGAAATACTCTGGGTGAAAGAGCTCGAGAATGGCCTTCCTCTCGTACTATGTGCCGAGCGGAAAAGATTAGACCGCAGGATATGGTCTGCGAGAGCATGCTCGGAGGAAGTTGTATCCTGAACAAAAATGCACTGGCTATGCGATCCCGATAGCAAAACAAACCATCTCCCTGGTCAAGGGATGGGGCCACTGTTTATAATCTGCTGAGTTGGCAAGAACCACTGGAAAATTGAACGTAGCTGCTATATCCGTGGTCCGAAGTATCTCAGGTTAGCCATCGATAGTGAAATGAATGGCCATCGGATTGGGCTCTCTCCTGGAGGTCATCGTGTGGTAAAAATCGATGACAACTCAAGGGTAGAAAAACCGAGGAGGTGTCATGAATGGCTCCAAGGAGTAGCGCTACACTAGTAGCATTGAGTCTTTGAACTCAGGATCTTCGGCGAAGGCCAGGAGATCATAATAAATTCGGCCAGGCAACCTCTCTCACGCAATCGCATTCCCCGGAATAGGCTATAAAGGAAGTAGTGGCCTCTGATGATCAACGCAGGGACAGGACAGAGGGAGATTCAGCCAGTGCCCCAGTAGGTGGTGACCGGGGCTCCATGTCTGAACTCGGAGGACTCTCCGGGTCAGGGTCCGGCCCCTCGATCAAGGTGGCCCTCCGAGATGGCCTAGGATGAGGCGAAGAGGGAGGAATGGGCACCCGAGGCGCACTCCTCAAGGGGAGGGGCAAAGGATACCGTATAGACCCATGATGGATGCCCGAAATGATGGTGGTAGCAAAGCAGCCGTAGAAGCAAGCAAGGTGGTGGCAAATGACTGGCGGTTGCAAGAGCGTGTGCACTAGGTGGGGAGCAGGGCTGGTCGAGCCGCACAGGAGAGTGAGAAGATCACACACCTCTAGGTCTAAGTCAACCTCCAAAGCGTCTTCACCATGGCTGGGTTCGAGAAGGATAAGAGATGGAGAGGAGGAGAGGAGATTTTAGAAGTGAGTTGGAATGAAAGGGGGGGGAGGATGGGATTTAAATAGATGGTTAAGGGCAGCAAACCCAATTAATATCCATAAATAAAGGTGGTCAGGTGGTCAGGCACAAAAATCGAAAATTAATGGAGCGCAGAAACGAAAAGGTTGCAGGAAGTGAAAGGGTAGGAAGAAGATGAATAAAGGCGCAGCGGAATTTCATAAACTTATGCGAGCCCGTGTGTCAGGGAATCGCAACCTATGAAATTTCACACCGCTCAAAACTCCCCACTTACCGCAACACCCCCGCAAAATGTAGAAACGAAAAATTATGAGAAAACACAGATGCAAATGAGAGAAAAAGAAAAAATTTGCAAAGGAAAAAAAAACTAAAAACAAAGAAATTAAGAAAATCACAACTAAAAATTAAAATAAAGCACACAAAATTCTAACAAAAAATTTCACTACTCGAGATAATCGCAGGCTTCACTCCCACACGTATTCTTTGAATTCAAGGGGGTCATGAGGGAATCTCCTTCGTCTACGAGTGTTGAGCTGCATAAGGTTTCAGCCTTTGCCCATTGACCTTGAACACCCTATTTTCTTTGGAGTTGAGCAGGTCTACTAATCCATTGGAATAAACCTCCTGGATGGTGAATGGCCTAGTCCATCTTGACTTAAGCTTGCCTGGAAAGAGGTGGAGGCTAGAAATGTAAAGCAACACTTTGATCTTACTGAATTCATAGCAACGACATATTTTTGACGATCTTGCAATCTTAATAAAGTAGGCGTCATTTCTTAGTTCTTCCAACCATTGATGTCAAGGAGCGCCTTACGCCTCGCCATATCCAAGTTCGCCACGCCCACCATGCCTTGTACTCAATTTCCACAAGCATGACATGCCTTGCCATAAACTAGGCCATAAGGAGATGGCGCCAAGGATGGTTTCGTGGCGTTGTTCTATATTCCCATATGAGTCCGGAAGAGCTCGAGACCAACTTTCTTTCGATCGAGTTCACCATCACCGCATGGTCTTGATTTCCCTGTTAGCTAACTAAACCTGACCACTGGTCTGAGGATGGTATGGGGTGGCCACTTTATGCTTGACACCATACTTAGTTAGGAGGTTCTCAAAAGGCTTGTTGTAGAAATGTGAATCTCCATCACTAATTATGGCCTTAGGGACCCCAAATCTAGAGAAGATGTTCTCCTTTAGGAATTTCAATGCCACCCTGTGGTCTGCTGCTCCGCAAGGCACTGCTTCAACCCATTTTGACATAGTCAACTCCCCACCAAAATGGATATCCAAAGGAAGAAGGAATGGTCCTGCTGAAATCGATGCCCCAAACATCGAATAGGTCACTACCAAAATCAGTTCAAAGGCATCATGTGATTGAGATTTTCCTCAATCTTTGGCATTGTCGTAGACTCTCGTACATGGTATGAGCATCCTTGAAAAGGGAAGGGCCACAAACTCGACTATAGTACCTTCCCGCAAGGCCGAGCATTCCTTTGTTGTTCGCTTCAGCACACATTGGATTATCTCTGACAAGACAAAGATTTGTACAAGAAGCGGTTCCTCCCACAATATGAGTGAATTTTGCAAAGAAAACTCTCCCGTCTGCGGCCTTCCAATAACTGCTATACTCGCCTGCCGGGCAATTGGCAATGTGGGCATACCAGGTGTGTGCTCAATTGGGGAGCAGACCTTTCGTGGAACTCACATTAATCGGGAGGTTACGAGTGTTTCAGGAAGCATGGGTTAGTCTCGATAGATGATCTACAACAACATTCTCTACACCCTTTTTGTCCTTGATTTGCTGGTTGAACTCTTGCAGCAGGAGAACCCATCTAATAAGCCTAGCCTTAGCATTCTGGCCTGGTGAGCAGTACTTAGCGTCGAGGATCCGAATATGATTTATCCGACCCAACCAAATAAGCTTGAAACTTATCCAAGGCATGCACTACTACCGCCAGCCTCCTTCTATGGTAGTGTAATTCTCCGCCTCGTCTTCAATGTCTGCTTAGTTAATAGACCACATAGGTTTTCCTCCTTCCTCCGCCCAAGAATCAGCTCCACGACGAGGCGTCACTCATGGCCGCTAGACACTTCGGAAGGTCACATTGGGAGCCCTCACTATCGGGTGCAAGGGTCGTGAGACTTGAGCTCCTCAAAACTCCTTTGGCAATCTTCATCCCACAAAAAATTTTAAGATCTTCTTAATATTTATATGTAGGCTCTGCAATTTTCGGTAAGCCCATGATGAGCCTCCCGTAAAACCCGCATGCCCTAAGAATTGCCTCACGCTCACATTTGTGGGGGAGGCGCTTGGAAATCATTTCACTTTTTCCTTGTCAACTTCACTCCCTCTTGGAAATGTCCCAAAGATTATTCGTTGACCATAAAATGGCCTTTTCTCCAGCTTAGTACCAAGTTCTTTCTCTCTGGCGCACCTACGCAGTGACGCTTCTAAGTTGATCAGGCATTCTTCAAAGCTCCCTCCATAGATTGTAACATCATCCATGTACACTTCCATAATGAGCTCAACCAAATCACTTAAGATACTGGGCATGCGCTACCGAATGTGGCAGGGCATTACACAAAATAAAGTGGCATCTCGTAAGCATATTGTGTTAAAACGGGCGCGAAGGTGGTCTTCCGTCTGCAGAAGAATCTCAATTTGAAAATAGCCTGAATAACAATCCAGGAAGCAATAGAAGGGGTGGCCAGAAATCCTTTCGAGCAGCTAGTCCATGAAGGGTAAAGGGAAGTGATCCTTTCTTGTCACATCATTCAATCTTCTATAGTCAATACACACCTCCAACCCGTGTAAAGACTGTGTGGGCACTCCTCCCTTTCCAAAGATAATACGTGGTTACCCCGATTTTTAGGGCACAACCTGGCTAGACTCAACGCATTCCGATATGGGGTGGTACACAATACCAGAAACTTTTAAGACTTCGTTCGAACCACTTTTGCATGTGAGGATTTAGTCTCCTATGGTCGCCTTGGCTGTGATTTCGCTCCTCCTCCAGTGATGCGGATGGCTGCAAACTGCTAGGTTAATACCCTTTAGATCAGTGATTTTCCACCCAATAGCCTGCTTGTTCTCCCTAAGGATGTCTAGCAAGCTATTTTCTTGTGAAGCACTGAGAAAGGAGGATATGACCACTGGACACTACTCCTGTTCTTCTAAGTAGACATATTTCAATTCCACAGGCAAGGGTTTAAGGTATCCAGATTGTGTCTCACTCGGTTCCTTTCCTACCAATAAGGGCAAAATTTCTTGCTTTTTTCTCCAGTGCCCCTACACAATATTCATGTCTTGGGCTTCCTGCTGCTCTTCAGGACAATCAACTAGTTCCTTAGTTAACACATCCTGCATTTGCTTCTGGACAGCCTGCTCTTCCAGGATTATATCAACTATGCAGACTTCTTCTTGGACATCTTCCATAGGTTGCATGTGCTTTTTACTTAAGTGGAAGATGTTGAGTTCTAAGGTCATGTTTCCAATGTGAGCTATATAACCCCATTTCTCAAGTAGCTTGATAATAGTATTTAGAAGCAACCTGTAAGGTCTTTAAGATTTATGGGGTACATAGTTAGCCCTCATTCACGCACGCCCCCCAAAAATTCTTAGAATTTTTATACTATTTTATTATATATTCCGGGTATGAATTGAGCCAAACTGGGGTTTTTTCCGGGAAATTGATAAATTGAAAAGTTATGAAATGATAAATTTAGTGAACCCGAAAATTTTGGCACTAGAACAAGGATAAAATTTAGATTTCCATAAGGGGTATAAAATCAAAAAGGGAGTAGAGATGGGCCATAGTAGAAATAAAACAAGATGAATTGCAAAATTAAAGATATGAGGGCTAGTTGCAATTTATGAAAAGTTGAAAATATAAAAATGGAAAACAAAAGCTAAAATTCATTTTATCTCCAATTTCAGCAAAACCAGAGGAGAAGAAGGGAGAGAACAAGAGGAAGAAGAGGAAGAAGAAGGAGAAGGAGAGGAAGATCAAAACCAAGGTATGTATTCATCTTAGGATCAAGTGTGTTTTGATTTCCTAAGGCTTTGTTTTGGAGAATGGTCCTCCTTTGTCTAGGGTTTTTGTGGAAGAGATCACACAAACCCTTAACTTGTTGAAGTGTTGTGGGTAAAACCCCAAATGTACAAGAAAGACATGAATCCTCCCTTTGAGGTTGGATTTATGGTTAATTGCAAAGTAAAGGGGTTTGGGTTAGAACAAACCCTAACAAATTTGTGTATTAGGCATGTGTATGGGTTATGACCCATATTAGAATTGTTTTTGGGAGAAAATCATGAAAGGTTTTGATAAAAGATATCCATTGAAAGGTGATTTGAGGATAATTGAGGTTAAAGATGAATTTGATAAATTTTTTGGAAGTACTAGTATAGATTTGGTTTGGGATGGAAAAGTGCATGAAAATGGGAGAAATACATTCTGGGCACTTTTCGGAGACTTGTACCGGTACAGAATTTGAGACTTGTACCCAGTACAGCTAATATTCCTGAAGTGATCATTTTGGCCAACTTGTACCCAGTACATGTTAGACATGTACCGGTCTGACTGTTCTGCTTTCGATTTCGACCAGTTTTTCATTATTTTGGCCATAACTTCCTCATTTCTTATCCGATTTGAGAGATTCAAGTGGCTACATAAATTGACTTCAGAGGCAAACTTAAAGAAAGGCATCGTAAAAAATTATGATCCTAAGTAGCTAAAAATTCACTCAAAGTGGGACCATGTAAGCCAAATTCTGGTTCAGCTTTGAACATAAAATAAATCCGCAGTTGTTTGGACGTAACTTGATTCGGTGCTCGGGTGGGTGATTCAGTTGGAATAGAACCCTTAGCACCTTAGATTTAAAAGAGTACAATGACCTAGAGTCAAACATGAAGTTAATATCCCGGAAAAATGAGCAATACAAACAGTCCCCAGTGTAATCGGTAAATTTATTAGTTGTCATGAAAATGCCATAACTTTAGTTTGGATAATCTGATTGGAATGATTCCAATTTATGAGTAAAGTAGACTCTTAGAGGAATAAGAATGAGACTAAGTCAAAAACGTACCGTACCTCGCTTAGCCTCCATAAAGTTTCGCTGCCTCGGCAATAGTTTAGTATGATTATTTGCTAAATCACTAAGAGTGAATAAATTGTATTTATTTAGGTGCGGGTGACGATAACGACCTAGGATTGACACCGAGAAGAAACGGAATCGATAATTGGTCTGTTTTATACGGTTCTTTATTCTTTGTGCATTCTCTTAGTTTCTTTATTCTTTATTTGTTCTATACTTGTTCTTTATTCTAGTTTGTTCACTACACGCTCTTTATTCTCATATTGCTCTCTATTTGCGAAATATGCATATATATCGATTTAAATGATTAGTATTTGAAATGTTTGACAAATATCTGCATGTATAGTGTATTATTTGAACTACAATTTCTTGCATAAAAGTAAATTGATTTGGCTTGATATTATTGAATGACCAACATGGCCCAGGATTCACTAGCTGAATTCATCATAAGAGAGTAGCAGTATTTGTCAAATGCAAATCACATTGCTGCGAGATACCAGAGCGGATAGGATTCACCAACTGAATCACACAGCCGTGAATGTCGACTTCTATAGTCATATGTGAGGCGGTAATATTGAGCATTGAAAATCACATTTACTCTTGAATGACATACGGGGCCAGGATTCATAGCAGATACATCGTGGTGCCGACTTCTATAGTCATATGTGAGGCGGTAATATTGAGCGAGAAATCACATTACTGCGAATGACAAACGGGCGAGTTACCATTTGATCGCCGTGAATGTCGAATTCTATAGTCATATGTGAGACGGTAATGTGAATGTGAAACCACATTACTCTTGAATGACAAGCGGCGAGGATTCTGGCCCGAATTTGTCGTGGATGTCGAATTCTATAGCTATATGTGGAATCACAAACCGAAAAAGGAAACGACGGTATTGAAAAGTGTATTTGTATAAGTATCTTTACATTGCGATATTGTATAAAGCATTATTTTGATAAATGCATGATTTTATGAGCAATGGAATCTGAGCGTATAGAACCATAGCATGAAAATGTAGCGTATTGTTTTTATCAATGCGCGGTACCGGAGTGATAGACATCGAAGCACAACCCAAGATCGAGGCTCGAGTCATACACAGAGAGGAATTCTGGGTATGCTCCGTCATATGCATTACTCCATTTCTTTCGAACATTGACATTTGTAAAGCGGTTTGAACTCACGGATCCTTATTTTGTAAAGGCATTTTTTGTTAAGTAAACATTATGAATCTTTTGTTAATTGTAAATGTTTATGGAAGCACCCAAAATGAAATACTTCAGCAATTTACAAAATCTAAAATGAATAAGACAAGCGAATGTTTGATAAGATGTATTAGAAAATGTCGGAGTAAACCGGGCTCACGCTTGGATCATGATAAATTTGAGTCGGGGATTCGAGATTACGACACTTTGAGAACTAAAATTTAATAAAACGATAACTAAAGAGATTTCATTAATGACTTTAAAAGAAATAAAAGAAGCGTCCCCGGGGTTTCGGTTCGGACTCACCAATCGGGTCGGGCCGGGCTCGGGGGTCGCCACACCTGCTGCAGATGGTTCTGTATCAATTGCAACAAAATCTACTGGATAGTAGAATTTGTCCACTTGTATTAGAACATCTTCCACTGTCCCCTTTGGTATCTTTATGGATCTATCTGCAGGAGACAATATGATGGAAGTGGGCTTCAATTCCCCCAACCCGAAATATTTGTACATTTAATAAGGAAGCAGGTTTACACTAGCACCCAGGTTCAGCAGTGCTTTTCTACCTGAGTGCCTCAATATTAGCCAAGATGTAATTTGAGACAACACGGATCTTTATACTTTACTGGAATTTTGCACTGGATGATAACATTGACTTGTTCAGTTAAGAAGGCCTTCTTGTCAACATTTAGCCCTCTCTTCGATGAGCACAAGTTCTTCAAAATTTTGGCATAAGTGGGGACTTGTTTAATCATATCAAGCAGAGCGATGTTGACTTTCACTTGCCTTAGCACTTCTAGTATTTCAGCCTAGTTGATGGCCTTTTTCTTAGCTTTCAATGTTAGCGAAAACGGTGGGGGTGTGTTGTTTTTCGCTATAGGCTCTTTAGTCACCACCTCATCTAGTTCAGCCTCTTTAACCTCCTGTTTTCTTCTGCTGGTTCAAGTACTAGTTGCTTAAGCTCTTTACCACTTCTCAATGTGAAAATTGCTTTAACTTCATCCATCCTGGGATGTGGCTCATTAGAAGAGCTCACTTCATGCACTCCCCTTGGATTTGGTTGTGTCTGAGATGGAAAATTTCCCTTTTCCTGCACCTGCTGCTGGTTGGTCAACCTTGAGATTGAATATTGCAGGTTATCATATTTTTTGGAGATCTCAGTCTGCAGATTATCCATATTTTTGTTGAGGTTGCTTTCCACTGTGTCAATTCTCTTATTAGCCTAGGCATTCACTGCCTTATGTTCCTCTACAAAATTGCCTACCACCTTGCTCAAATTCATGATAGCTTGTTTAATTGAGGATGAGGATGGTGGTGGCTATGGTTGAGATGAGGAGCCACACTGCTGCTGCACAGAAGGGGGCATATATGGTAGAGGCTTTGGCTTCCAAGAGAGGTTAGGTTGGTTCCTCCAGTTAGGGTTATAGGTGTTGCCATATGGAGCATTGGTTGGTGGCTTGTACTGACCCATAACATGGGCATGTTTAGCCATCATATCCCTTACTGAAGGAACAGTTGGGTAGTGCTCTCCTTGGTGCTCAGTGGATTGACAAGTGAAACAAGGATGGTTAGGCATAGATGCCTCGATCACGGCTCGCACCTCATTGTGATTTCGCATTTCAAGGTCCTCCAACCTTCAAGTCAAGGTGGATAGCTTTGCCTTCATCTCCATGTCCTCGGTGATTGAGTACATGCCTCCCCTTAAATTTGCTACAGGTCTCATCCTCTCTACCTCTCTAAGGTTGGGTTCATCCCATGCTTTGGATGTCTCAGCCACATAGTTCAAGAATTTCATGGCCTCCTCTGGATGTTTGCTCATGAAGTCCCCTCCGCACATAATCTCTAACAACTGCTTCATAGCAGTGGACATTCCATTATAAAAGTGATTAACTAGCATCCATGTATCAAAGCCATGGTGAGGGCAGGCACTGATGATCTCTAGGTACCTTTCCCAGTACTGGTAGAATTTCTCACTTTCTAAGGCTGTGAAGGTGTAAATTTCCCTATTCAAACTATTGGTTTTATGGGTGCTGAAGAATTTCTTCAAAAATTATGCCTGCATATCTCCCCAATTCCTTATAGTTCTCGGCCTCAGAGAGTTGAGCCAAATCTTGGCCTTGTCTTTCAGGGTTAAGGGGAAGGCTTTCAATTTCAGTAATTCCATATCAGTTATGCCCTCCTTGAAAGTCATGCAAACCTCCTCAAACTCACGGATGTGTGTATGGATTTTCATTTTCCATACCATGGAAAGTTGGGAATGGGGCACGGATAAGGCGACATTCACATCCTCCATTAGAAGTACGATACATGGTCTTGCTCACCCTTGGTGGGTGTATATGGTCCCTCAATGTTCTGTATGCATTTGGGTTCCTTTGAACCCCCTGTTGGCTCTACTGCTCCTCAGGTGGAGGATCCATCTTGTCAGTGTTCAGGCTCACTTTGCAAGCCTGTTCAAATGGAGCACTGACCTAATCTACCTGTAGTGTTCCTGTCCCAATGGTGCATAAGCTACTAGGCAAGCTACACAAACAGACCACCAAAAAGAAAGCAGGGCTACCAAAAAGATTAAGGTTAGCTATTAAAAAAAAATGAAAATTCTATGTAAGGACAGTATAAAAATTAAATCTACCTAGCAGAAAAATGTTGGGGAAATTCTGATGGGGCAGCGATTAGGGTGCAACACTTGTGATGAGGATCCTGGTTTAACAACTCACCTGCTACAGGCACCGTCCCAGAAGCCCAGCGGCGTAATTTGATTTATGCCATAGTAGGGTATGTCGGAATCAACAATATTTATAACCTAAATTCCTACTGCAGTAGCAAAGCTACTGCAGTATAGTGGCTTTAGGGTCGAACTCAGGGATGGGTTTTCTTCGTGCAAAATGATTTACAGTTTATGTAAAATGGTGATTTTACTTTGGATTTGGGGTTTTGTAAAAACAATGTGATTGTTGGTTTGAAAACTACAAACGAAATGAAATAGAATGTAAAAAGAACTCCTTGAAGTCCCGGGCCACTGGGCTTGAAGTTCTAAGGTTACTAGGAAGTCCTCAGGTCCTTTTCCTCGTGTTATGGAGGATGACCTATAGTCATTTCCCGAACTGGATCTTTATTTAGCTATGAAAACTGAACCCTAAAAGTATTTCTCTTGAGATATAGCTTTTATTGATCATTCATATCTCAAACGATAGAACTAATTCTTTGACCTAACCTGCAGAGGCAAATAAATGGCAACTAAGCGAGCCTCGGTGGATGCGATAAGCATCCAGGCCCTTAAAGCTTTCCAAGTACTGGCCACTCAAGGTACATCAAAAGGATTTAAGCTTGAGGCAAGATACAGAGACATAAATGACAATAACTGCACGGGTTGAAAATAGAGAGGACAACAGTTTACCTCAAAACCTTGGCCCAGTGGCCTTCCTCTTCAAGGATGAGGAGATTTAGCCAAGCATCCCTTGAGTTGTCATCCTCAAGGAGTGTTTGGCTGGTGAGAAAGTGAAGGAAAGGGAGAGAAAATCAGAGAGAAGAAGAAAAAGCGGGGAAAATTGGAAACTTCATGAATTTTGGCCATAATTCTCGTCTCTTTATGCAGACTTGACTAAGGCTTATATAGTGCTCAGAGTCAAGGGAAATTAAAAAAATGTCTAAACTACCAACAATACAAAAGGGGCAATTTAGGAAAAAGTCAAAAAGGTTGTGAAATGGAAGTAAAAAAATGAAGGCCGAGCAGGTTGCGAAGTTCGCAACCTGCGAAATTCTGCAAGTTGTGAAAATTCGCAACCTTGCAAGATTTCTGCAGTGAGCCATTTTTCTTCAATTTGTGGCTCCAATTTCCTTCTGACTTCAGTCGTGAGCTTCAAGTTCGGCTTGGATTCTTCGTGCTTGGATTGACTCAGTGTTTGGCACGATTAACTTGCAAAGAACTACAAAAATAGCCCTGAAAACCACGATCAATAGTATGAGTCGGGACCTTAATGTGAATTGGGTTAGTGCTGATTAGTACAAAAGTATAAAACCTCTGATCGCGAGGGTACCAATGCTTGCTTTTGAGCACTAATCATATCCAATGATGAAAGCCCGTGAAAGTGTAGGAAGGCATGCGAAGCCTGCAGTCAGACCACGAAAATTCACTACCCACAAAAAGACACATGGTTTTGAATATAAATGATCATTGAGGTGTAACATCCAAAAAAAGCTTTTGGTTTGAAAATAAATGAATTTGTTTTGTAAAATGATCATTGGATGTAATCCATAAATGATGGATTTTATCACGCATGGACTTTGGCATTGTGTAATAGGAGTCGGTAAGGACTCGAGTGTGATGGGAGTCGGTAAGGACTCGGGGCATGGTACGTGGTTGAATCTCATCTCATCTCATGACATGTAGAATTCCAACCTAGGATTGCATAATCTTGTTTGGAATGTGTGAATTGTGGAACATTACCATTGCATGTGCACTTAGGTGGGGAGTAGCCCTTGTAGGAAGTTTACTATACTGAGCGTGGCTCAGCCTATATGGGAAACATTTTAGGTGCAGGACAAACACTTGTGGACAACGCTCATTCGAGGTCGCAAATGTGAAGAAGGCCAACATGTGGCCTTGTTACCATTTTGCAAAATATTTTGGAACAATCTTGTTCTAATGTGTAATATTTGTAAGGGTGTTGTAATTAAACTCTTATGAATTGTTTTAAATATAATTTTGTATATTTTAAATGAACATGGATAAATGGACCCTGTGTGGTCATTTTTTACTCATAAGTGGACCTAGTGAAGTCATTGTATTATATTAGGCCTTGGATGGGCCATGTTACTATGTTTTGTACAGGTTAGATTTTGGATAGAGCTCCTCGTACAAAGAAGACTATATCCGATTTTTTGTTAAAATTATGGATCCGGATAAATGGGACATAACAGTGCGGTATCGTGTCACCCGATATCCATGAGTTTTCCACAGGTTGATGTTTGGTCAACGAACCCCCGAGTTTTGGGGCGTCACAACTTGGTATCAAAACTTAGATACATGAGTACCTAGGGCTTAAGGGGCATGGGCCTAGGTTAGGACATTTATAGTGCATCGGATACCAACGTCATAACATGAAATCAGAGGCTAGGTATACGAACACCTAGGGCTTGGTGGGCATGTGTCTAGGAATGCAGTTATGGTACGAGTGCCTAGGTTATGATAGCCTAATGCCTAATAGATCTGGTACCAGCTTCATAGCTTGGTATCAGAGCGTAGGTATGCGATTACCTAGGACTTGATGTGCATGGGTTTTGACCATTGCATTCATTATGCATTTCATGTCATTTTTTTATTTTATTATTGATTGTGTGTACACCTTGTGTGACGAGGGGAAGGAAGTGTTTCATATTGCGTGAATTATATACATGGTAGGATATATATAGGAAAATATGAACACTGGGGTTAGAGAACATAACCTTAGGGGTTCGGAAAATGAATGAACGAATTAGTTCATGATGTGATGTCTATTAGTGGTCGGCTTATGCACTACTAGTTAGACTAGAAAAGGAATCTCAATTTTCTATTTGACATGTACAAATGGCAAGTCGAGGAAAAGGAGGTAGAGGCGGTGGACGAGGCAAAAACCGAATGCCACCGGCCTTCGATCAACAAGCCTTCATGGAGGCTATTGGTGATGCGATTGCGACCATTGCACAAGTGAGTGTTGTGGTTGCTACCATTGCATAGGCTAGTGCAAGGCGGGCCTAAGGGGGTCAAGCAACCTCCAAAGGTTTAAGGCACACCATCCTCCAAAATTCATACAAGGAGGGGACTCGATGGTAGCCGATCATTGGTTCCGACAAGTCAGAAAGATTTTGGAGGCTATGGAGATCACTCCGATGCTACACAAATAAGACTAGCAGCATTCTAGCTAGAGGGTGAATCCCAAGTGTGGTGGGATTAGGTCAAAGCCTCAAGGGACTTGGAGCCAATGACATAGAAAGAGTTCCATGAGCTCTTCATGGACAAATATTTCTCAGCGTCTGCACAGCGCGCAAAAGCTCGGGAGTTCCTAGAGTAAAAAACAAGGAACGATGACAATGCTAGAGTGCGTGGCTAAGTTCACTAAGTTAGCCCGCTTTGCTGATGATTATGTGGCTACTAACATGACCAAAGTGAGGAAATTTGAGAATGGTCTAAAACTATCCATCCAAGGTAAAATTATGGGACATCTCCTACAAGACATAGACTCGATGGTCAAGACAACTTTGGCCATTGAGAGAGAAGTGGATGACACGCGGTGCATCCGAGACTCGGGTGCTAGTGATAAGAGGAAGGGGAATCAACCTTCTTTTTTTAGCTTTGGAAAGAAGTAGAGGACTTCTACTCCGCAACGGGTTCAGGGACAGGGCCACAACTATCAAAGCCAAGGCCAGGATCGATCGTTGCAAGGTGGGAGACACTTTAGAACTCCTGCTCAGTCAGGACAAGGGGATATGTTACGATTGCCACCAGCCTGTACACTTGAGACGGGATTGCCCGTAAAGGCAGGGATCCTAAAGTTATGGGACACTTATTCACAATCATCAATGGGACATGCACAGACACAGTTTGTTTCTTCTTACCACAACATGGCCCAGGGTAACCAATATTAGTCCCAGGGTGCTGCACAAGTACCTACTACTTCGCAGACAGGCTAAAGGGGCTAGGGCATGGGTCAAGGTCTAGGATAGGGCTCACAAGCTGGGACTTCGGGGACCCAGGGGCGTGTATACACCATTACACCTTAGACTGAGCTTGCAGATCAATCTGTTATTCAATGTACCTTTCTACTCTCTCGCTTATGGGCAAGAGTATTGTTCGATTCTGGTGCATCTTATTCATTCATTGTTGCATCTTGTGTGAAAATTTTGGGCTTAAAGGTTGAAACCTTAGAAAAGTCGTTTCATGTGAGTTCTCCCTTAGGAACAATGCGAAAAATGATAAGATATGTCGAGATCGTGAGTTAGAGATCCTAGTGGATTCTTCTCAATTATGGACCTAAGGGTCATGGGCATGTCCGAGTTCGACGTCATCCTTGGGATGGACTGTTGATGGGCGTACTCAAGTCAGCCATCGATTGTGACTACTGAGTGGCTACCTACCTACACACCGAATAATGTTTGTCTTTGTTTCGGCTGTGATGCTGATGATGCTTTACCCTGCCGTACGATTCTAGATGGCATGGGCAGTTGATGGGTTAGTTGGCAAGCCTTACCCTAGAGGACGAAGAGGTTAGACAAGAGTTGGGTCTACCTCAGGTGGTTTATGAGTATGAAGATGTTTTCCCAAACGAACTACCGAGATTACCTCCGCAAAGAGATGTGGACTTCACTATTGAGTTACACCCTGGTACATCGCCTATTTCTATGACCCCTCATATAATGGCGCCTGCTAAGTTGCAAGAACTCAAGGTCCAGTTACAAGAATTGTTGGACGAGGGCTTTATTAGATCGAGCACTTCACCTTGGGGCGCTCCAGTGCTGTTTTCCAAGAAGAAGGACAAGACCCTGCGGCTATGTATAGATTATCGGTAGTTGAATAGGGTCATTATCAAAAATAGGTACCCTTTGCCGAGGATTGATGATTTGTTTGATTCAGTTGAGAGGGGCACAGGTTTACTCAAAGATAGATCTCCGCACTGGTCACCATCAGTTGAGGGTTAGGGAGGTAGATATCCCAAAGATGACTTTTCGAATGCGGTATGGACATTTCGAGTTCATAGTGATGCCATTTGGGTTGACAAATGCTCCAGCGGCATTCATGGATCTCATGCATAGGGTGTTCCTACCTTAGTTAAATCGGTTTGTTATGGTCTTCGTTGACGACATCTTGATCTACTCCACATCCGAGGAGGAGCATGAAGATCATTTGAGGATCGTTCTCCAAACGTTGAGAGACTATCAATTTTATGCCAAATTTAGGAAGTGTGAATTTTGGCCATCGATGTGAGATTCTCGACATGTCAGGCTCGGGCCGTGTATCCATCGACCGAGAAGGTTAAGGTAGTTATGACAGGAAAGACCGAAGTCGCCTTCAAGATACGTAGTTTCAGATCAAGGTGGTATTACAGAGGTTCATCGAGACTCTTCCGATCAAGTAACGCTATGACAAGATCGACCCAAAAAATAAGTCAAGTTCGAAAGTGAAATGAATTGGTGGTGAGAGTGGCATTCCAAAGAATTGAAGAGAGGTTTACATCACCTCCTATTCGATAGTCCCTAAAGGGTACAAAGGTACATAAGATAATATGATGCCTCTAAGACTCGACTGGGGTGCATTTTAACGCACCCGAGAGGTTATAGCCATGGTTCTCGCTAGCTAAAAGCCACGAGTAGAGTTACCCCACACATGATATGGAGTTAGCGGCCATTGTATTTGCCTTAAAGATTTGGCTCCACTATCTATATGATGAGCAGTTCAAGGTGTTTTCGGACCACAAGAGTCTAAAGTACATCTTTACACAACGGGACCTCAATATAAGGCAATGCAAGTGAATGGAGTATCTAGAGGATTACAATTTCACTTTGCATTACCAACTAGGTAAGGTGAACGCAGTGGTCGATGCACTCAAATTTAAATCAAGGAGCGTTGGTCGTGTGGCGCCCCGAGAGCGGGCGTATGCTCGCGATCAGGACATTCGGGGTCATCAGACATGATCAGCTCAAGGTACCTGGGAGTCAGTGGCTACGCCTTCCCCATCGAGCAGAGCGATCGTCCTGTGACGTGACACAAAGATATTTGGCCCATCAAGGACTCGGATACAATGAGTACAGTGACGAAGGCTTCGGGTATCTACATGGATGGTAGTCTGGGTATAGTAGAAGTGTTATGGTTCCTCACTGGAAAATTTGAGATAGAGATCCTCGTGTGGAATTCGCGTTCGCTTTGTCGTGCACCCAGAGGCATAAAGATATATCAGATCTTTATCGCAGACATCGAGCGATAAGAAACACGCTGGGCTTTATTCGTCGATGTATCACATTTCAACTGCAAAGGCCGAGCACTAAAGGCCGCGATTACCCAACCCTCGAGGTAAATGAGTCGAGGCGGGAGCATATCACTTCATGGATTTTGCGGGACTCACCCTTCCACGGGACATCGTAGGACATGATTTGAAGGTGGCGACATGACCGCATCGAAGCCTAAGACACTTTTGTGGTGCGATGACCTTCACACTGGAGGAATTCTGTAGGTTGTATATACAAGAGATTGTCTTTATTACATGGAGTGCTAGTCTCTATAGTATGGGACTGGGATTCCATGTTTATAGCTCGCTGGGGAGAAGCCTGAGCCACGGGAACATACACGATGAGAACTGAAGCCATCCTCGTACAAATGGTCAGTTAGAGTGGACTATTAAGACTTTAGAGGACATGCTACGGGCATGTGTCCTGGATTTTAAGGGTAGTTGGGAAGAGCATTTTCCTTTAGTGGAATTCGCCTACAACAATAGTTATCAGGCAAGCATACATATGGCACCCTATGAGGCACTCTATGGAAGGCCATGTTGATCTCCGATTTGTTGGGCGGAGGTAGGAGAGAGACCCTCCACCTGCTCCTGGGATTCGTTACAGACACACCTTGAGAAGGTGGACTTGATACGTAAACGCCTCTCACTAGCCGTGAGCCTAGAGAAGAGCCATGCCGACAAATGGAATGACCTCTGTAGCCTGGAGGTGATCATGTCTTCTCAAGTTAATGCCTAAGAGAGGAGGTTTACTCAAGGCAGGAAAGCTATCGCCGAGGTATATCGGGCCCTTCAAGATACTTGAGAGGGTGGGCACAATTGTGTATCGGCTATTTTTACCGCAATTCGGTCGAAAGTGTTCATGCTGCGGTTCCATGTCTCCACGTCCGGACGCAGACACTACGTACGTGACCCATGGTGGATCGGGGGAGAGCCACGTTGATGCCGATGGGAACTTTAAGGAGGGACGATGCGCATCATGATAGCCGGATCGTGCTCTTTCGAGACAAATTATGAGGCTAGTAAAGGTGTTGTGGCAAAGACCAAGGAGCAGTAAGAGGCTATTACTGGAGCATAAAGGCACTGTGCGTGCCAATTATCCTTTCCTATTTGAGGAAAAAGGTACGTTTTTAGTCATTTGGTATTGAATGACTATTGCATATGCATGTGATTGGAAGTGTATTATTGAATACACAATTGAGCAATAATTACAGCAGAACTTAGCACCTTCAAGTCACATTTTGCTCACATTTTGCATGAGAATAGGTACTTTTAATTGCTTTCATGTTTCCTCGACTCGCATGTGCTCTTCGTGCTCCAATGGCACTGTACTGCTGGATTTATGTTCTGAAGCAAATATGGATCATCGAGGATGATGGCAACCGACGTGAAGTTTCTCGAAGTGCAACAATGCTAGAAATGCACTGAAGGACTGAACATGTACCAGACACCTTCAACATGTACCTGACACCTTCAACATAAAAATTAATACACCTATGCGTAAAAGTGGCAGAGAGCAACATGCTCCAGTACACCACTAACTCCGTAATTTCAGACACCCGTAAAAACCGCAGAATTGAGCAGGAATTCGATCCTAACGTAAGGGCACGCTTGTCAATCAACTTTTAATGCGGGATCACATTGGAGAGGAGTATAAAAGCCATGGGATACAAGGAGGCGGAGCTTTGATTCCTGTGTATTAGGTTTTCATAGAGAAGAGTTCTCCTCCATAGTTTAAGCAAAGTAAGTTTTATTGATTGCTGAAGACTTATTTTCTCCGAGATTTTTTATTCAAGCACATGTAATCTTCAAGAGGGAACTCATATTGTTTCCCATTCTCAAGATTCTCGTATTTTTCTCATCCTTCTACTTTTTTGCAATTGAATTATGATTTTCAAAGTTCTTTTATGAATAAATTCCTCTTCAATTATGATTTCCTTATACTCTACGGAGTTCTAAACTTCTATGCCGGGGTTCCGCTGAAACTCACCCCGATCAAGGTATATCCCTCAATTCCTCTTTATACTTCAATGGATTGTAGGATGTTATTCGCCGAGAAACTTTTAAAACCTATCGGGCATCCTCTTGACAATGTGTGAACGAGAGATCCTCGATACACGTTGTGCTTGATTACAAATGCAAGCTAAGAGTCTGAATTAATTGGGAACAAGTGTTTAACATCATTCAATCATCCTTATTTTCAAAAGACCATTTAAAGAAAAATCTTCCATCGAAGACCATTTATCAATGGCTCCTAGATGAGACTATAAAACTAAGAGGTGGGAAGTATGTGATCATTAGTGAGTGGAAACCTAAGAATCCCAAAAATCATCTTTCTTTTTTAAAATACTCAAATCATTCAATCATTCAATCAAACAAACACAACCCCATCATTTCCTTTTAAATTACACACTTTATGGAGAATAGTTCCTAAGGATCAACAAATTTGCACTTCACCCTCGTGGAGATGACCTCGGATTCCCACACAGATACATAATGCTGTGAACCTTAATTCCTACGTTTGGGAATAGAATTCAAAGATACAAATAAGAACGAAGCATGTATGCATGTATGAATTTCGGGACGAAATTCTTTTAAGGAGGGAAGAATGTAAAACCCGAGTAAATTTGAATTTTTCCAAAAAATGGCAAAACAGTAAATTGTCACTACAGTACAAGTTGCAAACCTAGAATTTTTTTAGATATGACGAAACAGACCTCCCTATTGGATTCGTCTCACAAAATCTAGTTACCCGACGAATTTCGTTGAATTCCGAGACAGTCGGATTTCCATGATTTTGGGCGTCGTGCTTAGCGCGGACTTTTAAAAACGTGGATTTTGGGAAAATTAAAGTGAAAAAGATAAATTAATTAAAATTCATTTAAAATAATTTGAACTTAAACCATAATGAAATAAATCGTTTTAAGGTAGAAACGGATCCAAACAAGTCATAGACATATGGCGGATAAGTCTTTAAGACTTAAGTAGAAAAAAAAAATCAAATTAGAGGGGGGAGAACTAATTTTCCTGCTAGAGAGAAAACGTTAGAGAGAGAGAGAGGGAAAGACTCTAACTTCTCTCTACGATCTACAAAGATCGGTTGGTTAGAATTCGTCAGGCCAAGAACGAAAGTTCATCTACTCGACAAGGGCTACACGCGGGTACCGAAAACATGGGATTTTACCAAGGATTTAAGCAAGGAGTTCGTGAATCAATGTTTTGCCCAGAAGTGTCCACAGGACTTCCTAGAGTTTCTTCTACCCTCCAAGAAGTAAATATTCTTCCAAATTTGGTTTCTTTTCCGCTCTAAGGGCTATTTGGTTGTTTGGATTGAAAAATCAATTTTACAAATTCCTCGTGGTTGTTCGGGTTTGAAAAATTATGCGTTCTGTGTAATTCCTAAAAATGCTGACCGATAATCCGATTCTATAGCTGTCATGCCCGAAGGCGCGAGAGACTGGACTGTGACTCTTTACCTGTTTTATCAGACGTTGGTGTGTCCAAGTCTTATAACTGTATCAACATATCGTATACAAAAATACAAAATAAAACTACCACCGTAGTGGTGTCTGGTGTTTACCATGTCACATGCATACAGTCCTGAGTCCCATTTACATATACAAAAACTATACATTTACATTTATCAATCAAAGTACGTAACCTACAAAGGATGAACCCCTTACAGAGGCCGGCCTCAAATTAATGCGTATGATCACTAGCTCCTTTTCGCACCTACACCCGATTGAAAAACCCGTGCTGCTTTACGCCATGGGAAACATATGTATTATGCATATACACACGATAAGAAGTACATAACAATAATAAATATCAGAATTTTCATGCATTCATATAAGGAACTTATACAATTACTTATGCTTATAACAGACTTATGCTTATTCGGATCTCCCATATGACTCATACTTATTCAAATCTCCCGTAGGAGTTACAGAGCTTATTCTTATTCAGAAATACCCGTAGGTATTACAAATCAGAACGATACACATTTGTTTACTCTTATTCATCATTCAAGGTATTATCATATAACTATGGGAATACCTAGACCAGTCATAATAAATGAGTAAGACACAACACAATAAGTACCCGAAGATACTATACATTACTGAAGTGTCGAAGCACAAAGCAGGAGTGCCAAAGCACTGATCAGAACGTGCCTGCCCATGTAACAAAAGTGTCGTAGCACTAGCAGGAGTGCCGAAGCACCGATCAGAATGTGTCTGCTCACGTAACAAAAGTGTCGTAGCACTAGTAGGAGTGCCGAAGCACCGATCATAACGCGCTCGCCACGAATGTATGTCGTAGCACCAGCGTGGAGGCCGTGTCATTTAATACCGTCTTAAGCATCCCTACAATTATATGTATTCAAATATAGGCATGAAATTTTGGCCTACATCGAACCCGGCTAAGGCAAAGATGGTACTAAGACATTTTTTCATTTAATATCTTTTCTTATCTTAACCCCTTTTAATCATTTATTAGAGTTCTAATACTCTCGGTATGCAAATTATAGCTCAACTATACAAAAATACTAAAAACCGGGGTCGTAGGGGAACCAAGTGGTACGGCATTCACTATATTTGGTACCTGCATCTCAAACTAGTTTTGGGAGAGGGTAATTTAGACCACTTAGATGGTAACCGCACCATTTTTCCATCAAGATACGGTACCGTAACACCCCTCAGTACCAGATTGTCGCGATTCCGCCGTAAATGGCGTAATTCACCCTTTTCCTTCACTTTCTTCCATAATTTCTATTCCATCCTTCATCAAAAACCAACATGGAATCCCTTCCAACAACTCCACAAACACTTTTAATGGTGGTTTAGAATTTCTTAAGCCAAACCTTAGCCAAATAATCCAAGGATTCATTCCAAAGTTCACCAAACCTTACAAAACCATAGAAATAGAAAGGATCCCATATCTAATTGACATCAACTAGGGTTTTTCAACATAACTTCCCATAATTCTAGAGTTAGGATGTATTCCTAACAAAAGCCTAGAAAGGGAACAAGACTAATATCCAAAGAAAACCCTAGACCATACCCAAGTAGTTTTTATACAAAATCATACTAGAATCCATACCTTTTCTTGACTCCTCCTTCTTCCTCTTCTTCTTCTTCTTCTTCCTCTTCCTCTTCTCCTCCTTTATCCCAACCCGTATGAGTTCTCTTGTTTGGAGACAAAAATGAGTTATTTTTGTCTCCCTCCCTTTTTATAGTTAAACTTTCTTTTATTTGCCTTATAGTCCTCCCTCATTCTAATATTTCCACTACAATTTATGTTATTTCCACTCAATTCTAATCTTAATAACTTATGACTTTTATGCCCCCTTTTGACAAATTACAATTTTGTCCTTATGTCTTGTAAAATTTGCGGGTTTCTAAATTTCCCTATTTCGCATTTAAATTACAAAAAATTCAATTTATGCCTACAAAATACCCTAAACATGTTGAAAATGACTAGGGTATATTTTGGGGTGTTACACAAATTCTTAAGGACTGCTTTCAGGTTTAAAAAATCAAGTTTTACGGCTCAGTGGTCAGTTATCGACTTTTAGGTCGTGGGAAATGCCGCCTGCTTTGGCCCTATGAAATGTCCAGATTTTGGGATTGATTTTTGGTTGGGAAAAAGGGGAAATTTGGACTAGTTTTCTTCATGGAAATTATAGTTGGATCTGTAAGCTTGATGGAGGTTTTTGAATCACCCAAATTGGACCTTTATAGCTCAAGTTATGGTCATTTTCCAAGAAGACCACAGGCTGCCCTGTTTTGATCCTATACACTGTCCAAATTTTGGGACTAATTTTCAGTTAGGAAAAAGAGGGAATTTGGTCTAGTGTTCTTTATTGGAAATTATAACAGATTCGTAGAAACCTCGCTGTAAGCTAATCACCCACTCGACCTCTACCACTTAAGTTATGGTCCATTTCCTGGATCAAGTACAGCTAGGTTGTTTAATGGTTCAGGTCCGCATTTTGGGATTGTTAAAGGACTAGTTTCCGAATCGAGTTCAAAACTATCATGTGGTCTATTATGGCTTGTTGTGTGGAATGTTTGCGGGCATCTATATGCCATAACCGGTCTTAAGGATCAAGTTATCATCACAGTTTGAATGACATGCTTGGGTAATTGACGAGGTCATTACGCTGCGGTCCTAACGACAATATGATGAGTTTGTGTATGGATAAGGCTATCAGATGTGGGTTGTTTAGGGCTATTTCAGGGACATGTTATGTCGCCACTCGCTCTGCAGGATAAAGTATGTCATCGGGATTGATCGGGATGATGGTCATTGATGTTGATATATGTGTGTGCAAATATATTGACATGAAATGTGTTGGAAATTTTATGTTTGACAGACATAATTTTCCATGGTATTAATTAAGTATGTACTAGTTTTTAGCATCATTCATATAGCATTCATTATGCATGTGGCATGATATAACATGCAATAGCGCATTGCATTGCATATGCATATGGACATCTCATTGAATGGGTGTGAGTGTATGCTTATAATCAACACTACGTTTGCGTTTGATCGGGTGGGCCTTGCACAGAGGGACAACATCTAATGTGGTCGTATCATCAGACAATGAAAATGAAAATATGTCGCAATAGCAAGGTGATGGATACCCCCGTAAAAGCCCCATTTTTGGTTATACATATGTGTCCAACAGTTGAAAGCCCGTAAAGTGTAGGGAAGGTTTGTGAAGTCAATATGAGACTGTCTACTACCCACAAAAAGACACATGGTTTTGAATATAAATGATCACGAGGTGTAACATCCAAAAATATTTTTGGTTTGAAAACAAATGGGAATTCTGTTTTGTAAAATGACTGGGCTGGATGTATTCCAAAAACGATGGATTTTATCACGCACGGGCTGGGTATCAGGTGATAGAGCCAAGAAGGACCAGCGATGGGAGTCGGTATGACTCGGGTCAGTGGTACACGTTGAGTCTCATCTCATATCTCACGGCATGAATTTCAACCTAGGATTGCATAACTTTTTTGAATGCAAGGAATTATGGAACATAACCATTGCATATGCACTTAAGTGGGGAGTAGCCCTTGTAGGAAGTTTACTCTACTAAGCGTGGCTCACCCTATATGGGAAACATTTTAGGTACAGGACAAATACCGGTGGACGGCGCTCATTCGAGGCCGCAATTTTGAATAAGGCCGAAATGTGGCCTTGTTACCATTTTGTAAAATATGTTGGAACAATCTTGTTCTAATGTGTAATATTTGTAAGAGTGTTGTAATTAAACCCTATGAATCATTTTTAAATATAATTTTGTTCTTTTAAATGAACATGGATAAATGGATCTTGTGTGGTCATTTTTTACTGTAAGTGGACCTAGTGAGGTCATCAGGACATACGCCCTATGGGTCATGTTACTATGTTTTATACAGTTGGATTTTGATGTGAGCCTCGCACAAAGCTGAGACTCTATCCACCCTTGTTAAAATTATGAATCCCGGAGCATCAGACATAACAAAGGTGGGTATCTAGTCACCCGACATCCATGAATCGCTCAAGTAGGCCGACGGCTGGTCAACTGAGCCCCTGCTTGGAGTGCCACATATATATATATATATATATATATATATATATATATATATATATATATATATATATATCACATGATTAGAACTCCTAGACACTATGACAAAGGAGAAAACGCTTCACTATAGCGAGAGAGATTTTCAGAGTCAAACCCCTCTCTAGTTGTCCCCCATAGATCACCTACTGTTAAAGACGACCTTGATCTGACGATTCCATGGAGGTTTCTCTACTATGCCTTCGGTGGATCATCGTTAGAGGTGTTCCTATCCTTGGAACACTGATGTGCCGTGATCTACACTCTAATAGATCGCCTCGGCCGACCTTCTTTAAGAAGAGCAAGGACCAAAAGGTATGATCTTTAAACACCTTATGACATGGTTGTCTGCTTTGATGATCCAAGAGGATTCGGGTTAGGATTTTTTTTTTTCTGCTACGCTCCAACTATGATTTGGAACCAATAAAACTTCATAATGCGCGGTGGCAAGAATAACCTATTTATAATCAAATGATGTCAAAACGATTCTGAATGGGGATCTAAATGAGGAGGTTCATATGAACAACCGGAAGGTTTTGTTCAAAAGGGAAATGAGAACAAAGTGTGCAAGCTTGTTAAATCATTATATGGTTTAAAACAAGCTCCTAAACAATGGCGTGAAAATTTTGATCATGTTATTCTTTCAAATGGATTTAGACACAACAATGCAGACAAATGCTTATATTCTAAGACATTTGGAGACTATGTGGTTATAGTGTGTTTATATGTGGATTATATGTTAATCTAAAATGATGACATGAAAGGAATAATAGAAACAAAGAGGTTTTTATCCTCAACTTTCAAGATGAAAGATCTCGAGAAACGGATATTTCATTCGGTATCAAAATTAAGAAATGTGGTTATGCTTTGAACTAAGCTCACTATATTGAAAAAGTAGTTAGTAAATTTAGTCATCTCAAGATTAAAGATGCTAATACTCCATTAGATTCAAGTGTAAAGCTTGAAAATAATATATAGAGTTGTCTCAACTGAGTATGAAAGCACCAGTTTTAAAAAGTGCGAATGTACTGTGGCCGACATTTCATTTTTGGAAATTAGTAAACTAAGGGCTTACTGAAGAACCCAAGTTTAGAACACTGGAAAGCTATTGGTAGAGTCATTGGTTATCTAAAAAATACTAAAGAACTAAGCTTCCAATACTCAAAGTTTCATATACTTGAAGGATATTCAGTGTCGGATATCAAGTGTGGGGGATAAATTTACCACATAAAGCTGGTGTTTACACTGCTACAAGGCCTCTGGGATCGGCAGAAACAAACTTATATATCACACTCAACCATGGAGACAGAGTTTATAGCCTTAGTTGCAACAGGAAAAGAAGTCGAGTGACTTAGGATTCTATGATGGACATCCCTTTACTAAAAATAGTATGTCAACAAGAGGATACACTATGATAGTTAAGCCACTTCAGCCTGCGTATAGTGGAGTGTACAATGGAAAGTCTAGACACATAAATATCATACATGAGTATGTGCTCGACAATTGATTCATGATAGACTCATCCTTCATTGGTAAGATCAAGGGAAACTTCAAGTAGTATTCTTTTTACTAAACCTCTTACAAGAGATTTAGTAAGGAAACATCTAGAGGGATGTGACTAAACTCCTTAGATAAAATTCACTAATGATAGTAACCTATCTTATCACTAAGAAATGACTAGTCTTAAGTTCAAAGGGTAAAAACAAGTCATTGATATCGTTAATCAGGCAACATTAGAATTTTTATGTTCCATCTATGATGAGTAATGTTGTTTTGTTATCATTCGAGGGTTAAAAGTAAAGTTTAATGAAATTCAGTCTATGTGACAAGAATTCTAAAGGTAAAAAGATGCTAGAAGCACTCTCACCTATGTGAACTAAGGGGTGGTGCCACCTCTCATGAGAGTTGGAGTTTCTCTCAAGAAATTTCATGAATGGATTGAGCACATGGCCATAAAAGTGTTAAGCAAGGAAAAATTTTGGACACTCGTGTGGTTAGTGGAAGTGCGTGTGTTGCTACCGGTTTCATTACAAGGAATAATTGGTACAATGCTACAAGAAACCTGGGATTTTAACAGAGCTTTGTGATAATTGCACTAAGGTGAAATTCAAATTGAAAGATATTTTATTTTATGCATTTTCACTATTGTGGTTACAAAGGTTGTTTTTATTTTTAACCAAGTGGGGGATTGTTATATATTTTCATATATTGTTGGTTAAAAATAAGTATAAAAAGAATTATAGTTTATATAATATTATAAGTGTAAAAAGAGTTACACTTGTGATGATATTTTAAGTGTAAGAAGAGTTACATTTTTAAGCATCTAATGTGTAAAAGGAGTTACACATTTAATGGTGAATTAAGATTGTAACATTTGAGAACAAATCATGTTTAATGGGTGGATTAAACCTATGAAATGTTACAAAACTTATAGGTTGAGGAAGACCATGAGTTTGTAACATTTGAGATTAAATCATGTTTAATGTGAGTATTGAACATATGAATAAAGACAGATTTGTTACAAACTTATGAGGTTGATGAAGATCATAAGTTTGTAACATTTGAGCATAAATATATGTCTAACGTGTGAATTAAACATATATTAATGTTTTAGGATGTTACAATCTCAAGAGGTTAATGAAGACATGAAGTGTTCTTCTTCAGAATCACTTTTTCATCAGAAGAGTGTTCTATAAGAGTGACTTTTCTTTTTTTGAAATCTAATGCAGAAAAGTAAAATGCTTGATCAATCATAAGGCTATTTTTATCTTACTTCCCTAAAGATTTCTTGAGAGAGGGAGGAAATAAAGTCTTTTGACAAAGTTCCATAAACTCGCTTAAGCCTTCTTCTCGTATTCTTCTTCTTCTTACTTCATTTTCAAGAGTTTGTGAGTGCTTTTATAATTTTAAGAGTTTATTATAGAAAGTGATATTAGTGTGTTTCTTTTCTCCATTGTACCCATCTATTTTTTCCATTAATCAAAGACTTTACTCTTCAATTGAAGGAGAGATCAGCAAGACCATGAACCAAGACCTTGTGAGGTTGGATCGTTTTGATGGTTCCAACTTCACTAGGTGGCAAGACAAGGTGAGATTCCTTCTCACGACACTCAAGATTTTCTAAATCATTGATCTTGCCTTAGCACCATTACCGGAATCAAAGGAAGATGATACGCCTATAGTAGTGGCGAAAAGGAAGAAGATGGAGAAGGACGAGCTCATTAGGGGTCATATTCTGAATGTGTTATCCGATAGGTTATATGACCTTTACACCAATACTCATTCCGTAAGGGAGATTTTGGAGACTCTTGAAAACAAGTACAAAGCTAAGGAAGAAGGTACTAAAAAGTTCCTTATTTCCTAATACATGGATTTCCAATTTTTTGATGAAAAGATTCTTACCACAAATTCATGAGTTACAAGTGATTAGAATGTTGAAAGTTCTCAAAATTGAACTTCCGCAGGCCTCCAAGGTCATCAGGGCTAAATTACCACCAAGTTGGAAAGGTTATCATAAGAGAATTCTCCATAAGAGCGAAGATTACTCCTTGGAGAAGATTAAAAAACATCTTTGAATATAGGAATAATCAGGATATAAGGACAAAGTGTGGAAGAGTCTAATGGTAGGACTAACAAAGCAAATATGGTTTCAAAGCCCAATCATTTTAAAGGTAAAAATAACAACAACAAAAAGCTTTCCAGGAATTTTATGGGCCCCAACAAAAATCAAAAGCAATTCAAGGGCAAGAAAGGTCCATGTTTTGTGTGTGGGCAACCCGAGCATCATGCTAGGGAGTGTAGGTACCGAAAGGACCAAAAAGGGGCTACACTTAATGCAATTGATGAGGACATCATTGTAATGTATGTGTTGTCCAAGGGAAGGTATGGTGGTATGATACTTGTGCCACTGTTCATGTCACCTATGAAAAATCTCTTTTCAAGACCTTTGAAGATGCAAAGGGTGATCAAGAGGTTCAAATGGGCAATAAAGGGAGATCCAAGGTGGTAGGCAAGGGCACTATTGAAGTTGTTTTAGATTACCTTTGTAAATGTGTTATATGTTCCTAATATGAATAGAAATCTTATTAGTGGGGATTTGCTTAGGAAATCGCTGTATCAAAATGGTTTTTGAATCCAGTAAGCTAATCTTATCCAAATCTGGGAACTTTGTGGGAAAGGGTTATTCTTGCGGATGGACGATCGCTTTGTACCAATGACAACATTTCACAAAATGACTTCCAATTTTGCTTATATGTGTGATGTAAATCTTGTCTTTGTGGCATAATAGGCTTGGAAATGTTGGTTTAAGTACTATTAAAAGGATTGTGAAATGTGATATGATTGCTTGTGATGTAAAGGAATTTGAAAAATGTGAAAAATGTGTTAAATCAAAGATGATTAAAAAGCTTTTCCATAATGTTGAGAGATCATCTAATTTGCTTGATTTAATACATAGTTGATCTTTGTGAACTTAATGGCATGTTAACAAGAGGTGGCAATAGGTATTTTCTTACATTCATAGATGATTGATCTAGATTTACCTATGTGCTTTTGTTGAAAAATAAAAATGAAACTTTTAATGCCTTTAAAGTTTAGAAAGCTGAAATTGAAAATCAACTAAGCAAAAAAATTACAGTGCTTAGAAGTAATAGTGGTGGTGAATATTTCTCTAGTGAATTCACTTCATTTTGTGAAGAATATGGCATAATACATGAGTGCACCGCACCCTATACACCATAACATAATGGCATAGCGGAGAGAAAGAATAGAACATTCTTAGAAATGGTGAATGTTATGTTATTGCATGCTAAATTAAATTTTAATTTGTGGGGTGAAGCTTTGTTGACTGTTTGTCATGTTTTGAATAAAATTCCTATGAAGAAAAATGAGATATCTCCATATGATTTATGGAAAGGAAGGAAGCCTAATATAGGCTACTTCAAGGTATGGGGTGTCTTGCTTATTGGATCCAAATAAAACAAAATTGGGTCCAAGGGCCACTAAGTGTGCATTTGTAGGCTATGCCTCAAATAGAAAAGATTATAGACTATTAGACTTGAAGTCTAATGTGATAATTGAATCAAAAGAGGTTGAGTTCTTTGAGAATTTGTTGAGTGATAGCTGACAGGCCGAAAACGTGGTGTGTAAAATATACGCCTATATGCGCAAGTACACGCGTCGCCCCAAGTAATATAGTGTACCCAAAAGGTACGGATATCGATCCACGGGGACAGGAGAATTGAATACAAAGATGTGCTTTTTAGATATTATCTGAATAGACTTATTGTGAGAAAGAAATCAAATGTGTGAATTTCAACTAAACTATCGATCTTAATGAATTACTGTGTATTGAAGACTAGGGCTATGTCTCCCCCTGCCACTTTCAATGGATTATTTATTAAGAATGGGAGTATTCAGTCTATTTATGATTTCTTAATGGCTAGGTGATCTTGTTTACGAGATACCCTCTCTCGAGGTGTATTCGCCTATCTCGCTAGTAGAGTTGGGTGTATCTCACTGACTCGGTACTCCGAAAATACTTAAATATTCTAACCTTGGTACGCACATGGGATCGGAATATCTCTATTTACTGAATCAGCAAGGCTGCTCTACTCATATCCCTAGGTATCCTCATCTCTCGAATCTCGGATCTCTAGCATGAACATCCTAATGTTGTGAGCATTACCATGTAAGCGATACGGTCTTAAAGCAGATAATAATAAATCATAAATAACCGAATAATATAAATTAATCAACTTTAATCCATCCAAATGTGACAGGGTTCAACAAGACCCTAGGTATATATCTAGAACATAATGATCACAAAAACACAAGTATGTGATATATAAAACAAAAGTTCCAATTGTCGAATCAAAAGAAACAATACAAAAGTCAGATTTCTTTCTTGAGTCAGTAATCATTTAACATACGATTTCGAATTGCCTTTCATCGTCGTTTCCGATGCCTCTCAATCTGGCCTCCATTTGGCACAATGCGAGAAGCGACACTCGTGCGGCGTCGCGGCGTTGCAAAGTCAGCGGCGTTGAGGGCGTCAGCGGCGTTCTTTGCTTGTTGACTTGCATAGTAGTTGACCCAACGTCGCGACGTTGGGACGTCACGACGTGGGGACGTCGTGACGTTAGGACGTCACGACGTTCCAGACCTCTTCATGCAATGCCTCCTTATGCTCCAAAATTGCTTCCAATAGCTGCCTTTTTGCTCCAATGCTGCATCCACGAAACACCAAATTCGGGGTCTAGCCCACTAGCCCCTTGAAATTACTATAAAATAAACGTGAAAATGGATAGCAAACGCTGGTATAATATGGTGTTTTAGGCACTCATCACCCCCAAACTTAGTTTCTTGTCCCCAAGCAGAGCGACCTCTAAACATAACACACACTCTATGTACTCTGATCCCAACACAGGCATTAGTGATGCACGTGCTGAAAAGTAGAGGATCAGGTGGGCCCAGGCTCTGCTGCTGTTTTGTTTGAAGTTCACGGGATTTATACCGGTGTTTGACTTCCCGGAAAAACTCAGTTGAAATGGTAAAGTGACTAGTGCCTCAAATTCCATGGTATTCAATAACCTTTCCCAAGGACCATTTGTAATGCGTCGAATGAATGACCTCTAGTGTATACCTAGGTTCCGACACCCCTAAACTTGAGCTCAACTCACTTATTTGGAAGAAACTAACTAAGAAAGGATAAGAACGCACCTCATACCAAAATATCTAAATATTTCCTAAATACCTAAAAAAATGAATAAGACCTAGTTCCAAGGAGTTTCAGATGAGTGTTCCTGTAGCGGGGATCCATTGGTGACTCCCCTTTGATTGGTTAAGGGCACCGGGCATTAAATTCCGCTGAAACTTCACCAGAACACTCAGCTGAAACTCAAAGGCCCTAGGTTGTGGGCGCAGATCATCTTGTCCCATGTAGGCGGAGCGGTGAAGTCAATGACTCCCAGCCGGTTGGCTCAGGGCATTAGGTTTTGAAGGCCACAACGGGATTTGTGCCCCGGGATTGATTGGGATTACCCAGCATTCTATGTCTAAATACTCTTATCTCTCTCTTTTTTTTTTTTTTTTAATTGGGGCTCAATGGCAATCCTCTTTTTGTTTAGGTGTCCCATCACTTAGGTGGTTAGAGACTCCCAAGGTTTGTCGAGCTTTAGTAGTGAGTCTCGGCACCTATGCACATACTGAAGGTCATTAGTGTGTACAGATGTGATAGGGCTCTTTGAGAAATGGTTTCTTGACTACCGGAAGTGGTTCACTTAGCCCTCCACTATTCCAACCCTAATTACCACAGGAGCGTAAACATCATATGCATCCGTTTTTCCCATGCCATAGTGGATTCGGTCCAAAATTGATCCTTGACTCACAACATGGCACACATACACAAACGACCTACACATGAAACCACTACGTATAAAGATGAACTAACACAAACATAAAAAATAGAAATGTAAACTAACATGCATGAATGAAAATAAGCGACCCTTACTTAAAAAACATAAAACGAATCTCATGAACCAGTGTCACCCACACCCCCCCAAACAAGATATCCAGTGTCCTCACTGGCAATATAAGAACAGTAGAGGGTGAAGAGAACTCCCCTGGTGATCACTGCGGTGGTGGTGGTGGTGGCTGGTGGTAGGCGAGAAAGGTAGTGCAATGCGGAGCTGCAAGGACTCTTCGCTGGCGAAGAATGGTGCTTTGATTAGCGATCTGATGCGCATATCAGCACGGAGGGCCTCCATATCCTGTGTGACGAGGACTCGGTGCTCCTGGGTCTCGTCCCAGAATGCATCAAAGCGCTCAGTAAGTGAGAGCACCGGGTCCTCGAGGTCGGGTGAAGGGCTGGAGGGGGCTGCCCCCGTGGATGGCTGGGGTGGTGGTGGTGGTGGTGGATGGGACGAGGACTGGCCAATGTCCTCCTGGGGATCGCCCAGGAGTCCAAAACGAGCCTGATAGTCATGAAGCTCATCCTCGTCTGAGGGCTCATAGCCGGAATCATATGCCCCCTCAGGTCCTGGGACTCTCGGTTTGTCCCTCTTGACAGATATGGCTTTAATGTGGTGGAGCCATGTCTCATTGTCATCAAGGGGCACCTTTCGTTTAAGCCAAAGATGAGGAAGGGTGCCCCAGTTCATTTAGTGTCCGGTTATAGGGGATGGCATCATCTATAACACTTGACACATCAAAAGGTATATCACGTATGATGGCATAGTTGGGCGGGCAACGGCTGTCACTTCACACGTGTCGTCGGGACGGCGTGATGTGTGATGAAATGATGCCATACCTTAGGGATAAAGGCCAAATGTTTGGCCTTGGAAATGGGCGCTGCATGGCCCTCGTTGTTAATTTTCCACTCACCCGGACCATTAGTCGGGCCGAATGACCTCGGGGTAGTCGGGGTGCTCGTAAAGCCGATCGAACGGCTCAGAGGGGACATGATCTAGACTATAATAGCTATTGATCTACTCCGCACTGAAGTCGACCAATATTCCCCTCACTCGCACTTTCTTAAGGACGTGGGAGGTGAGATTGGCGTAGAACTCTCGCACCATACTCATCGCAGCTGGATGAGGTGGTTGGCCTGGCTTCATGCATCCCTTAGCGTATGGTTTGCGGAAGAAATTCGTCAGGATGGGTGGAAACCCTTCCTCTTTAATGAACGATCGGTTCTTGCAAATGGTCTTGGAGCCGACCGTGACACCCTCATTCATGAACCGCGTGACATCATAAGTGGGGGTCGGGGTCTCATTTGGGCCAGGCCCCGCTTGGTGAAGCGATTTCTGTCTTTGCGGACATTAGCGCGAGGACTAGAATGCAAGTGGTGATGGCACCAAATTGGCGCACCGCCCGACACAGACAAAACTACAAACACTTAGTGTGCACTAAAAAAAATCGAAACTAACTAAGTGTACTAATGACTCAAACACCCTAAATGGGACTCAAATACCCTACAATAACCTAATATGACAATAGAGGTAAACCTAAAAGACTCCGTGACCGGCTGTGAATGCAATGATAACCCTAGATGACTACCTTTAGTCTCGAGGCGAGTGCGGGGTGAGATGTGAATGCAAGGGTGAAAATGAACTGGTGTGTAATGGTCTAAGTGATGTGCAAAGAGAAGGTCGGAGGGCAATGTACGAGCCTACGACCGGAGTGATAAGGGGCTCCGGCAAGGAAGGTGAGGATGGGTGCGCAAGGTTGCTAGGGTTCGAGAGGCGGTGGGGTCTTAGCTATGTGAAAGTGAAGAGCAAAATGGGCTATTTTGGCCTTAAAGCGAGCGACGTCGCGACGTTCCAGAGAATGGGACTAAACAACGTCGCGACGTTGGGTATCAACATTGCGACGTTCCAGAGACATATAAAAATTAACGTCGCGACGTTGATATCTCACGTCGCGACGTTCCACAGAGGTTTAAATTCAACGTCACGGCGTTGGGAACTCACGTCGCGACGTTCCAGAGAGTGTAAAAATCAACGTCGCGACGTTGGAAATCCGCGTCGGCGTTCGGAGAAGGAGTAAAATTGACGTGCGATGTTGAAGCGTTGCGGCGTTGGGCGTCGCGGCGGTGAAGCGTCGCGACGTTGCGACTGCGTCGCGGCGTTACGAAGGCTTAAAATTTCACATTAAGTAGCCACCCGGTTTATGAGACCCTCCCCTGCTGTAAATGGGACACTGCGGACTTGCAATACTGCACGCGGATCCTCCCCAGTACCTGCGTTCGTGAGTCCTGAAAGTAAACAACCAAGAAGAAACACCGATTACGGACAAAGCAGTAAACCCAGTATCCATCGAAAGCAAACAATAAAATTATCACTCGAAAAACTTGGGTTGCCTCCCAAGAGCGCTATGTTTAATGTCGTTAGCTCGACGGCCCTGAATCTCAATGTGCTCGGGGACCCGAGCTCTTGTAACGCTCACGTACTTAGGTACGATGCGGTCGGAGGAATGATACGCTTTCGCATGGAACTCGCCTCCAATACGACTGGCCCAGTTTGGGTGGTATTTGTGAATGTGCCTTTCTCAGGATGTGTGACCTCTGCTCCACCATGTGAAAAGACTTTGGTAACTGTGAAAGGCCCGGACCATCTAGACTTCAATTTTCTCGGGAAGAGCTTTAGGCGGGAATTAAACAATAGAACTTTCTGTCCTGCCGTGAACTCAGCTCACGGTGATGTGTTTATCATGCCGGGCTTTTGTCTTTCCTTGTAAATACGGGCATTTTTCATAGCTTCGTTCTGAGATTCATCTAATTCATTTTTATGTGATCGCTTCTCACGGCTAGTGCCTTTGTCCCATATTTAGCTGGCAGAGTTACTTGATGGGCGGGTGCTCCAGATTCAACTGGAAGATGGCATGCTTTACCATACACAAGTCTGAACGGCGACATACCCAAAGGAGTTTTAAACGCTGTGCGGTATGCCCAGAGTGCATCTTCTATCTTTTTAGACCAATCCTTCCTGGAACTGTTAACTGTCTTCTCAAGAATAGACTTAATTTCTCGATTTGACACCTCCGCTTGCCCATTTGACTGCGGGTGATATGCAAGTGATGCAATGGCGCGCCCATTACTTTTATGTAAAACCTTGTCAATCACCTTATTGAGAAATGAGTGCAGATTATCTGTGATCGGTGCGGGTTCAAATCATTGAGAATATGGCTGCGAAATTGAGCCACGACGGCATAAATAGGTGCGGGTCGGGGTGGCTTCTACCCGGCTTTGAGACACATAGTCTCTGCAGTAGAATATACGAGGTTGGTGTAAGATGGAGGAAATGGTCCCATGAAATCCAGCCCATAAGTCAGAAATAGCTCTCTTCCCGGAATGGGGTGCATAGGCGGTTAGATCCTTTTAGAAATACTCGTGCCGTTGACATTTGTCGCATGTGGATACGAAGTGATGAGCATCTTTAAACAAGGTAGGCCAGGAGAAGCCTGACTGGAGAACTTTGGCTGCTGTTCGTTGGCCACCAAAATGTCCACCACAGGGTAAAGTGTGGCAGTGGTTTAAAACACTATTCATTTCATCTTCGGGCACACATCTCCGAATCACCTGGTCAGCGCAATGTCTGTAGAGAATTGGCTCCTCCCAATAGTAGTGTTTCAAGTGGGCGAAAAACCTCTTTTTCTGTTGATAGTTAAATTCAGGAGGGATTACCTTGGCCACCAAATAATTCACATAATCTGCAAACCATGGAACTGCCCTCTTGTCCTCAATAGCTAAGAGTTTCTCGTCTGGAAATTGGTCATTCACTTGAACATCATCACTTGCCCCTTCCAATCGTGAAGCGATCGCCACTGGGTTTACCGGTGCCTTTCTTGTCTTTAATCCTCGACATCAAATTCTTGCGTGAAAAGAACCCACGGATTAATCGAGGTTTGGCATCTTTCTTAGTCATCAAGTATTTAATGCGAGTGATCGGTGTGGACTACTACCTTATTTACCAATCAGATAAGGCACGAATTTGTCAAAGCGAAACGATAGCGAAGTTCTTTCTCTGTAGTGGCGTAATTCAACTGAGCATCATTCAAAGTTCTGCTGGCATAGTAGATTACTTGGAATATTTTCTCTCGTTTCTGCCCCAGCACTGCCCTAATCGCAAAATCGCTTGCATCACACATAAGTTCGAAAGGAAAAGACCAATCTTGACACGAATGCATGCAAAACATTTGCGAATCAAACTCAGGCTGGGATCCCTTGGACCAGAAGGTTAGACAACGGTTTTGCAATCTGAGAGAAATCCTTTATGAAGCGCCTGTAAAATCCAACGTGCCCTAAAAAGCTTCTAATCCCTTTTCTTGGAAATGAGGGTGGAGTAACTTTCAATTGCTTCAATCTTCGCTCTGTCTGCCTTCTTCTCGTGCGAAATCAAATTAATCAGAGTACAATACCCTCTTGTACCATAACATGGCACTTCTCCCAATTGAGTACTAAGTTGGTCTCCTCACATCTTATCAAAACTAATCTGATTCTTGAATGGTTGTCAAATGAATTACACATTAAATCATCCATGAAGATTTCGATTGTCTTCTCAACCATGTCGGAGAAGATGGCCATCATACATCTTTGAAATGTGCCCGGTGCATTGCACAGTCCAAAGGGCATCCGCCTGAATGCGAATGTACCATAGGGACATGTGAATGTCGTCTTCTCCTGATCTTCAGGGGCTATAGCGATTTGGTTGTAGCCGGAGTATCCATCCAAAAAGCAATAGTATTCATGACCGACTAATAAGTCCAACATCTCTGATCTAGAAATGTAATGGGAAATGATCTTTTCGATTGGCTTTGTTCAGTTTCGTTAATCAGTACCAATCCTCCACCGGTGGTGTGAAGGCGATATAATATGTTAATTTCTCAGTTCTTATATTTGTTGTTCCTCTTTAACGGCACCACTTGAGCTGAATTTAACCCGTACAGCATGCAAAATAGAGGATAAGTACCCCAGTATCCGACCATTTCAATACTTCCTTTGGACCCTCTTCGTGTTGGATTCAACCTCCATTGTGTGCTTCACTTTGAAAAGTTTATGCCGTCTTGACGAAATACGATGCATGCACATGGAAGAGGCGAATCCCTTTTTAATCAGGTAGAACCATCCAAAGCGCATTTTATGGTCTCTAAGGACCCTCGACCCTTCCTCCTCTAATTCGGTCAAGGATCTTTGAGATGATCCTTTGGTAAAGTGAAGCTACCCCAAGGTATGCATACTTCAAATGACTAGGTAGGGTTTTTGTTCCGTCTTGGGTGGTTGTTCACCGATGGCAAAATCCCAACCCAGCTACTAGGAATTCGAGTATTTCCTCCTATTAGGTCAGAAAAGTCCAGTGTTCACATATTCCTCGCCTCTTCGCTCATGTTCTGAATCATTCTCCACTAGGCTAGCCTCTCAAAGGGGTCGTGAGACCACTTTGGCTTCTGGGCCTTATAGCCTCTACTATCATAACCATGAAACTGATATCACTCTCTATTTGGATGTCTAGCTCTTGAGAACACGTTGAATTTAATTTCTATTAAGTCACTGCACTCTCATGTTTGGTTCTCCTCTCTTGAGACATCCAATCATTGCCCTACGGGTTAGCAGAAGCGGTCCTGAGATTATGGTGTTCTTTATCTTCTTCCATATGCAATGCAGTGCGAAATGGGGAAGATAAACTTATCAACCTTCACGAGGACATCTTCTGTACCTCTCGGGATGTTTCAAAAGATGTTGGCAAATTGGGGTGTATTAGTTCTGTTGAGCCTCACCAATCCCTAGCAGTTTAAAATGGACAGGGGCGTGAGATTAATAAACACCCAGATGCAAGGCTCTCTCAAAGATAGCATTTCGATGGTGCGGAATAAAGTCATTGCTGGGTCTTTAAGCTTTTATTGACTTCCTCTGATGGCACTAATTCTGATTAAATTATTGTTTCAAATCAGCCCGATCTTTTCTTACGGGAGCTGATTATGTCTTTCGCCAAACTTCACATGGCGGGCATTTGTTCCGAGCATCGGCCAAATGGGATATTGATGTCTAACTTTTTAAACACTTCCATGAATTTAGTGTTGCTTATCGACATGCTTCTTTAGGCATTTGTGGATATGGAATTGGTGGGTTGGCCTTTGCTTGTTAGAGTTGTGCGTGGTACTTCTCATTAGGTTGATCTTTATACGCATCATCGTGCTGCAGGCTGGATGACCTTCTCGATCTCAGCTGTTCTCTGGCGGGGTTTGTATTTGTAGTGGTTCCAATTCCTTCCACTTCTCGACATAATTTGGCACACAACATGTTCATTCATCTCTCCTTGGTTCGCCGTTGCTTGGTAATGAACCCGGCGTCTTCGATTGATAAGTTTGCCGTTTGACCCATTTGTACCTCCAGTTTCTCGGCTGTCTTTCCAGTTGTTCAGTGGGTTGCTCTTTGCTCATATTCGCCTTGGTCTCATTCATGGCAGTGGGAGGTTAACATATGTGCAAGAGCTTGTTCTAAATCCACCTTTTTCTCAGGAGGTGGTTCACTAGCTCGGTTCGATGGCATATTGTTCTGGTTATTCCTCCATCCATACCCTTGACTATTAAGCATTACGATTCGATTAATCACTTCACCCTTGGCCTTGATTTTGATTAAATTGTTTCCCCCATCTTGTCCTTGTTCTTGTGATTGATTCGATTGAACTCGGCCCTCTTAGAGCTGCTCTACAGTTTGATTTCAGTGACGTTACACATTATATATGCTGTCCTCCACGGAAATTCACACAACTCCATAAGTTTGGTTTGTATGGCATTTGCTGTACCTTGCTGTCTAGTCAACTGCTTGGTCAGCTATGCAACATGATTAACCAGTTGTTGAGAATTCTCATTATCTTGTGCCACCCATGGCTTTCTTGAATTAGTCTTCTCCACCAGGCCAGCGATTTGTGTTGGTTGCAACATCTTCGAGAATTTCATAAGCAATTAGTGGTTTTCTTCATTAGTGCTCCTCAGGCCGAGGCATCAATCAACATTCTAGTAGCGTTCCTCGGCCATTATAGAGTATGGACTTGCATCCATCACGGATTTAGTACGTGATCTGGACACTCTTAGTAATTAAGTGAATCACGTCCCATGCCTCTGCCAGGTTCTCCCCCTCTAGTTGCCCAAAAGTATTGATCTCTTGCACAAGTTGTGCAATTTTTAATTAGGAAGAACTTGGTCAGAATTTTTACACCCCTAGATCGTTCCACGAGGTAATGGAATGGTGGAAGAGTGACTTGTTAGCCGGTAGCGTGTACCGATCACCTAGTGAGAGTGGAAAGCTCAACCTTTCGAAGTGCCTCCTCAAGAACTCCATTGTACTTTTTGATAATATCGTTGCACTTCATGAGCCGGCCTGATGCATGATTGGGTTCTCATGAGGTAGTCCATGAAACAATATATTCGCAAAGATTCGTAATGTTACTCGAATTTCGCCTCGTTGTTCGTCAATGGGCGGTCGCCCGATATCACCAACAATCAGAAGGAGCAAAATCCCAGCAACATGTATGGATCTATCCGCTCGCATAAACGGCCCGGGTGCTTGATTCCTTCCATGATTACCATTTTGCCTCTGGGGCTCGTTTTGCTCAATGTCAAATCGCTTCATTATCACCCATGTTTGCTAAATTTCATTGTTCGGGTCGTTTCTGCAGATTCTGTAAAGTTCTTCTGCTCAGATCAAACAAGGCATGATTCGGTCTCGTTTGTCGTGCATGTACCACCTAAACTTTTAACCATAATCACACACGACACAACAATACCAAATTACCAAAGACTTGTGGCCAACAAATAAAACAAAAATTTCGCAGTAATATCCACCGCTTATCCCAGGTCACCCAAACCCGTCCCAAGAACGGCGCCAAAAAACTCGACAGCCGAAAACGTGGGTGTGTGTATACGCCTATATGCGCAAGTGCACGCGTCGCCTCTGGCAATATAGTGTACCCAAAAGGCACGGATATCGATCCACGGGACGTGAGAATCAAATTACAAGATGTGTTAGATATTATCTAATAGACTTATTGTGAGAAAGAAATCAAATGTGTGAATTTTAACTAGTCCATCGTATCTTAATGAATTATCGTATTGAAGACTAGGCCATGTCCTCACCACTCTTCAATGGATTATTTATTAAGAATGAGTATTCAAATTACTTATGACTTCTTAATGGCTAGGTGATCTGTTTACGAGATAAATTTCTCGAGGTACTCAGTTTATTCTAGTGAGTTGGGGTGGATTCCTCACTCAACCTCAAGATTTCCTGAATTGCTTAAATGTTCTAACCTTATTTGCCACCTTCGATTGGGAATATCTCTATTTCCTCGAATCAACCAAAGGTCGGTCTACTCATATCCCTAGGTATCCTCATCTCTCGAATCCTGATTCAGCACGAACATCTCAATGCCACAAACACTACGTAATTGACTGATGCAGCGATAATAATAAATCATAAATAACCGAATAATATAAATTAATCAACTTTAATCCATCCAAATGTGACAAGGTTCGTTCCTAGGTATATATCTAGAACATAATGACTTAAAACACAAGTATGTGATATATAAACAAAAGTTCCATTGTCCAAATCAAAGAAACAATACAAAGTCCAAAGCTTCAAGGTCGCGTCGCCGCCCGATTCCGCGCTCTAATCAGACGCTTCCAGATGTTCTCGCTGCGCTCCATTTGCTTTTAATGATGAGAAAGCAAGACTCGCGGTCGACGCCAGTGGATACAGAACGCCGCGACGTTGAGACGTCGCGACGTTGCCGCTTGTTGACGGCACCGTAGTTGACCCAACGTCGCGACGTTGAACGCCACGACGGGGACGCCGCGTGGATGCCGACGTCACACGCTCTAGACCTCTTTCATGCAATGCCTTATGCTCCAAAATTGCTTCCAACAGCTGCCTTTTTGCTCCAATGCACCTGCATCCACACCAAACACCAATTCAGGAGTCTAGCCACAAAAACTATGAAATTACTATAAAATAAACGTGAAAATGGATAACCGACGCGGGTATAATATGAGTGTTTTAGGCACTCATCAATAGCAATTCTCAAGTACCTACTAGTGTTGGAGAGTCCCAAGAGAAGACACCTCCAAAGGTTGTTGAGCAACACATTTTGCCTCGAAAAAGTCAAAAAGTTAGAAAAGAAAAAGTGTTGGGTTCGGATGAGATTGATTCTCAAAGGATTTCCTTTTACTTTGTAGAAGGAGATAAAGAATATATTATAAGTAAAATTCCTATAGTACTTCAAATATAGGAGGATCCCAAAACATACAAAGAAGCTATGACTTCTAGAGATGCTAGCTTTTGGAAAGAGGCTATTAATGATGAAATGCATTCAATTATGTCTAACCAAACAAGGGAATTAGTAAACCCTCTACCGAGGTCTAAACCAATTGGGTGCAAGTGGGTATTTCAAAGGAAATATCACACTAATGGCATGATTCAAACCTTTAAGGCTAGATTAGTAGCTAAAGGGTTTAAAAAAGGAGAAGGTGTTGATTATTTTGATACCTATGCGTGTTAGAGAAGTGCTCTAAAGGTCATCACCTTTAGCACTTATCAGACATCCTTTACATTCATTATAATATTCGCATCTTTCATTTCTTTTGATGTTCATTTAATATATGAATTTATAGTGATCCTAAATCAAATTAATGAAGTCCTTGATACATTACATAGCCTTACATAGCGTAAAGGAAATCATGATTATGATCATGATAATGAGGTGCTCAATGGTATCTTGGATATTGATTCTATACTTTGACTTTGATCCTTATTGCCTCAAGAGAGATTTCTAGTAGGGTGATGATTGGGTATAGCTTGAGGTATTCAAAGGTAATTGAGTAGCCAATAAAGGATTCACCACTCCTGATAAAAAGAGGGTATACCCCATGCCATCTTGTAAAGATCATTACTTGGAATTTGTGGCCAGAGTAAACATGTCTTGAAAAAGAGTCTTCAATGGCAGGCTTTGTGTGTAATGGATCTCGAAAACAAGATAAATACACTTAGGCTAGTTCATATAGTAAGAGTATATGCATAGTCCATGCTTTGAACCAAGTCGGGTATAGTCTGGAGTGAAAGGATAGCATTACATAATATATTGCATATGGAAAGGTTCGCAGTCAAAACTTTGGCTCTCCATGTATTTGGGGGTCATGATGTGTTCATGACTTGCTCAAATCAAGACTTGATTCAAGTGGCAAACATAACCAGAAACCTAATGGATTACACGCTTAGAAGGTACAAAGAAAGAGTAAAACAGTATTAGATTGGATCCAACTAGTGGAAAGCTATGGAATTGGACATGATAGGGGTTAGTGTAATCCAGGGAGCAAGAGGACTTAGTTTAGAGCCATTGAGAGGCCTTGAGAAGGGTATTTAGCTCACATATGGGCCATAAGCCCCAAAGGGTGCAAGCTATAGGCATGTGGATGCATGTATGCCACTGAGAGGCCTTGAGAAGGGTCTTTACGAAGGTACTCTCATCCTCAGCATGCCAGTCCATATACTCACATGATCAAAACCCTCACCACCATGAGAAAGGAGAAAACGTACCCCATAGTGAGAGAGAGATTTTGAGAGTCAAAACCCCTCCTAACCTTCCCCTTGAAGATCGCTTACTCGACTATCATCGAGTTTTTTATCTTTGCCAATTCCATGGAGGTTTCTCACTTTGTGCCTTAGTGTGGATCATCATTAGAGGTGTTCCTATCCTTGGAACACTTGGTGTGCTGTGGATCTATACTCCAAGAGGCTGCCCTCGTTGGATCTTCTTTAAGAAGGAAGCATGGACCAAAAGGTATGATCTTCTAAACACCTTATGGCTAGTTGTTTGGCTTTGATGATCCAAGAGGATCCTTAGGTTGGGGTTTAAATTTTTGTTTTTCCGCTGTGCTCCAACTATAATCTGCACTCATAAACCCTAAAGGGTGAATAGAGCGACCTGATGTCATTAAAGTATGATTTTTATATATCTTGGTAACATGCTGATTTTGTTAATCTACTTTTCTTTTCAATCTTCAAAAATCGTTGGTTATGGTAAAGATTAAATATTTATATGTTTTTCATGGTTTATCTTTTTATTATGTGAATATTAATGATTAAGGATTACTAGAAAATTGTTTGAATAAGATTCAAACAAGAAAATCAATTTTTGAAACCACATGATTGTTTGTAATCTTTGTGGTTGCACACATGCTAGTAAGCTTATGTGATTGATATGATAATACCATTTTCAGATTTGATCATGAATTATGATGAATGATATATATGTGATATTTTTATAAAATCGAGAAAATTCTAATTTTCTAAAATAGGGTAAATGGTAATTTCTGTCAAAATCTGAAATTTTCTATAACCGGATGATGAAACGGACTTCACCGTTGGAATCGCCTCGCAGTATTCTGGTTACTGACGTCACCTGCCTAATCTGAGATACTTAAATTTTACGCTTCACTGCTGCAACATGATTATACTCGTGATAAGATGTGATGTGACAAAAGCCCATTCTATTATGAACCCATGATATTATGGTTATGATTAGTGAGAGGATGGAGATGAGATCTGGCTTAGATTGGGCCATGTCAAAAAAGCTTTTAAAATCAAAACTAAATGACACAAATGGAATTATAAAGATTTAAAAATAAAGTGACAAAACAAGACCCTCATCTTCTCCATTTGTCGCAAACGGTAGCGAAGGGGGAGAGACTGGATTTTAGAGAGAAAGGCGGACTTCTCTCTTAAATTTCCGGCTTTGGACCTTCGGTTCTCGTCGGGCCAAGAAGCAAAGTTGATATACGCTACAAGGGCTACGCTTGGACACCGATTTTGTGGAGTTCTGACAAATCCAAGAGGTAGGGGTCTTCTCCTACTTGGTTTATTCTTTGAATAAGAGCCATTTTAATGGATGGGGATTTGTTGAGAGCTGGGTGGCCGTGTTTCTCGGTCCTTCAAAACATTTGGAACCTAAGTGAGAAAATCTCAGTAGGTGGTCGTGGAACAAAGGTCGTATTCAGGTCTCTACCTGCTCACGTGAGTCAGGTTTGAATTTCGTGCTTGTTAGGTGGATTCAGAATGAATTGCTTCGACCACATAGCCCATGTGAGCTAAATTTGATGCTATTGCCATGAATTGAATAACATGATGCATGTGAATTAATTTTTGTTAATATATGCATGTGAAATATATTATATGAATTGTTTAATGGCATAGTTTAATACATAATTCCAACCTTAGATCACTGTGTGTGGAGTGCATGACATGAAAGAAAAATGAAAAGAGTTGTGAAAGGAATTTCAAGGAAGATTTTCCGAAGAATTGCCTTAGAGAATTGTCCAACAGTTTATCTCGAAGGCTAACCCATGACTGTTTTGGAAAATCACTCAAGAATTCACCCTGAGGGTTGGGTTGTCCAACAGATCTTACCGAAACCTCTATAGTGTGGTTGAGAATTCAAAAACCCTTGTTTTAAGAGAGGCTTCACTGCCAGGGGCTTGTGCACGTGATGAGCCGTGAGGACTCGAGGACATGGGATTAGCATGGACATTCATAGAAATTTGCTTCGAGTGTGTTTATGTTAAACCATTTACATGTGCAATTAGGTGGAGTAACCCATGTGGGATAATTCAACTACTGGCATTGCTGTCATGTCGAGGGATCATTATTTCAGTACCGCAGGCTCATACAGCATGAAAATTTCATTAGAGGCCGCTTTTGAGAAGGAAGCTGGAGGTGGCTTTGATGAGAAATTCAAATATGTATTAGAATTTAAATTTTAATATATATGTTTAAAAGTGAAGAATGACAAATAACTCTCGGCAACTATTGCAATATAGTTGGTTAGGATTTGGTGAGTATTGATGTATGGGGCCCAAGTGGCCATTTTTACTATGTAAGGTCTCATGATGATGAGGATTGAGTATTCAAGTATGTTGAAGGTTGTCAACGAGACACCCTCGCTTGGGGCCACATTTTCGCCCTGCAGTGATCAACAAGGTCTCAAAATTCTAAGAAAATTGACAAACCTGTAATTGTCGTGGCGGCACAAAGTTTCGCACATAGTATTGGAATTTTTAAAAAAAAAAAACTTGACTAGCTATTTTCGGGGAATTGGTTTTATAAATAAAATCTAAACATCCCAAATCTAATTTTAGGCATTAGAATTATCCAAATTAGATTTAAATTGATTTTTAAAATTAAAATAAGATCATAATGATTTATATGTCATTATGAATGTCACAAACTGATTTTGTAATTGTTTTTTAAAAAATATTTGGTTCAGATATTAGATTGATGTTGAATTAAGATCAGACTTCAATTAATACTTAGGTTTTGGATTTATCCAAATCAGATTTAAAATGAATTTCAAAAATAAAACACTTGGCCATACAAATTAAAGAAAATGCTGTGAGCGCCAGTCAACCCGATTGAATGCTGTTTTAAGTTAGCAAATTCTTGTTTTACCGAAGTTTGAGTCATAAATGAGATGGTAGTTGATGTTAGTTATGAATATGATTCCAAATTAAAATGTATTTGAAAGAAATTTTACCGATGACATGTTCTTTGTATGACCAAAATGGTAATCAGAATGCTTCAAAGTTTGAACTGTTCAAAAATGTCAATTAACATGGGTTCGGAAGGGCAGTTAACTATAAATTAATTAAGGAACAAATGAATACAATTTAATTTGATTAAATTTAAATCATTTTGAAATTTTCATAAAGAGAATAATTAGATAAAAATCTATACAAAAAGTATCTAATGTGAGTTAACTATATTTGGACTGAAAGAGTTAGTTGTGGTGTTTGATTTGAAAAAGGTAAACCCAGATGCCACATATTTATTTTTCATATAGATGATGTTTTGCTAAGGTATGCAATACATGACGGGTTAGTTATGACTGTCAATGCAGGATGAGCATATAATGTTTTTTCTTTTTAATGGTAAATAGGACCTCAAGGTGTCCCTCTTTCTTCTCATCTCATTTTATCTTATTGGGTTTTCTTCATCTCAATCCCCTAAATGTAACTTGAGGCCTTCTCTTTGAATGTAATTAGATTGTGCATAGTATTAGGTTAGATTGAAGAGACAAAGGAGCAAGGAGTAGAAGGAAGCACCATGGAAGAAGAAAGACATAAATGAAGGAATTATAATTTTAATCATATTTCTTTAGCGTATTTAATTACTACATCCTAAGTTTGACCTACAATTTATTCTTGTCTAAGAATTTAGATGTTTCACACCATCATATGAAGAGGTGAACCACTTTATATATATTGTTTCATGTGATGAAAAGATTACAAAATGTATGCTTATTAATAAAAATGAGACTTAATGAAAATCTCATTTAAGAAACACAAACCTATGTCTCTCATTGACAGCACTGAGAACCTAGTTTTGAGTTAGGTTGTTGCAAACCCAAGCTTTCTTTACACGAATATGTTCAAACCATGGAAACATTTTTTCCAGATTAATGGGTTAGGTTTAATTAAGTTCATTGGTTTGTTAGGTAAACCTAAGGTCAATGGGCTTGGAGACAAGTTGGGTAGTGTATATAAGAGATTTATATGTGTCAAAGAGTTGATAACTCCACGATGGTGGTATATCAACTAATGATAGTGATTGATTTGATAATGGCACAGATGTAATTAGGAAGATGTCACTGGCTAATCTTCCGAGGTGACTTGTCGATAAACCAAGGTCGCTAAGTGTGAGATCGATATAGACCCACTAGGAGAACTTCTACATAGGTCTCTCCTCGGTTCATAGTGAGGTACAGATGGCAACAACAAGAGGAGCCACATAGGCTTATTTGTGCTAATAATTCAGATTTAAGTACAACTAAATAATATCTTTTCACTTCTATAGAACATATAACCAACATCATGTCTTCAAACGCGAACTCACGATCCATTATGATAACAACATATTGACATGCCCAACTTCAGATTGGTCTGTGTTTCAAAATAGTTCTGTACTAAAAAATATATATAGTCCAATAGCTACTCCTCAAATCTCATCCCGTTAATGCATGACAAGGATAGAATGTGTATCATAAGCATATAGTTGATAGCGAGATAGCAAGTTGTGATCATGTTTATCTATGATCAATAGATGCATGAATGGTGATGCATATGATGCTTCATCAACTTCAGTATTTATGTCATCGAGGTTAATATTGTTTCTCCCGACAACTCTTTAGTATAAGATATTAGCTGTGCCTTCTATATAATTAGTCATGGTAAAACCAAAATAACCTCATCTCAGATAATCAATCTGCCAAGATTTACAGAAGTCATCTTTGAAAATTGATGCTAAATTCAGATGTTTATGACTATTTTGATTGCAAAGTTCGAAGAATAATAAAAAGAATGCAAGTGTTTCAGAAAGCAAAAAGAAGGTGTAACCAAAGAAGAAGATCATGAAAACATCAAAAGGTATTGAGTTTGAAACTCAAAATTAGAATTTTTAAAATACAAAATGGATAATAATAACACAATAAATTGCCATAATGGTTCATGGAAGCCTAGAAAACTCTCTAGATCCTCGGGATAATTAAACTGACTATATCTGCAATTGTCTGTGAATGAGTAATCTTAAAAATTTCAGAGAATTTCAATATAATCAATTTTCATGAGCTTACAGGAGTGTTAATGACCCACTGATTTTATAGATTTTACTGGAGAATCTAAGAGTCATAATGATCCAGAGTTGTTCGATTTAAAATAATGAACTAAAGGAAACAGAAATGATTTGACATGAAACGAACTTAATCAAGTGGATGATGTAAGATGTAATAATAATTAAATTTGTTAATTTGGCAATGAGGAAATGGGAAAGTCAGGTATTTTTTTCAAGCTCCTTCGCACAAAAGTGAGAGAGAAGAGGTGTGAGGAGGAAAAGCTCTGACTCTTCAAGATCACTTGAGCTCGTGGTTGTCTCAAGGCCGAGCCAAGACTTAAAGTCGGAGTACTCGTTGAGGGCAACGCATGGACACCAAAAAACGTGAGTTTTGTCAAGATTGATTTGAGCCTGAGCCTGGCCAAGCTTTCCTGTCTTCAATAGTTTCGTTTTGATCCAAGAGAACCTTCTACTGTGGCTTATTTTTCAATTAGAGTTTGTTGTTCTTGGTTGAGCCTTAGCTGCTTGATATGAAGAACAAAAAGCATTTTCTTGCTTATCGTTTCATATGAGGCCTCCAAACTTGGATGGCCATAACTTCTCCTCCAAACTTGATTTGTGTGTTTTTGACCTGGTGAGTTCCTTGATTAGAATCCATCCATATATAAATTAACGCAATTTGAACTCATATTATGTCTGAAAATGATGAAAAACAGTAAGCCCCTACTAGTTCTACATGTGTTGTTCGCTCACATGAGGTTTAACTTGATTTATCATAATTTCATCCAATTCTGATTTGTGTACTTAGACTCATAAGTTCTGAGTTTATAATTTTCCTATATGTTTCAGAATGACATTTGAGCCCAACACATTTTCTAGCACTTAATTGTAGCACTAAGTGCAAATTGCTTGGTTGTGATGACGTAAGGTTCTGAATTACATTAAAATTGGTGTATGTTGGTTGGTGATTATATGCATATTGGATATAATTGACCATGAGGTTGGGGAAATGCATGAGTTTGTGTATGATCGGGGAGGCCATTGAAGAACAGCTAGAATACTAGCACTTTGATTATGTCACGCTAATTGAGCCTAGAGGTTAAATTATGTCGGGCATCCGCGGGCAATGAGACCATGATGTCAATGGCGCAGTATTGATATGTTGGCATGGGATCGTGGAATTAATTGAATTTATGTGTTCAATGATATAACTTTCCAATGATGTGGTCAATGATGATATACGCTATATAGCAATTACATATATGTAGCATGGTGATAGTACTGGCTTATCAGATTACATTTTATGCAATAAGTACACGCTGAAAATGGAATGCATGGAAAATCAGCATTTTTGCTCTGGTGTTGATGTTGGTTTCGTCTAGGGATTAAAGTCCTAAAAAGGTCGCGATGAATGATCGAGGTTGCTTTCCAATATGGCTTCGAACAAAGTGTTTTATCGAAGCATGTTCAATAAATTATATCAAGGGTTGTTCATCACTATTTATGATGTCCAATAATATATGTCGTGAGGGTTGTGCAATGATAATATTATTTATATGTCCACTTCAGTTAATGAGTTGATTCATTGCAACAAAAACAAATATCTTTGTTTTGAAATACTTTTCATATATATATTGCACATGATATAGTCATAGAGATCAGCATGAGTATTCATGAGAGGAAGATCCCAATTATCATGTGATTCCATTTCAGGATTGGAGTTATATAATCGCATTTTGAACAAATAAGATCATTGCAAATGCAATTTTAGGTGTATAGGCCCTTGTAGATTTCACCTTACCTGGCATTGTTCACTCAAATAGTGGGGACCCCTCGTGCACAAGGATGTAAGAGATATTCTAATAGAGGGTCATAATATGAATGTTTGATTATGTTCCTGATCATATTTGTAAAACTGTATAGAATTTTAATTTCGATATATACTTAGATAGAGTGGTGTAAATTTCAACCTTATGGACCATGGTCCTATAGTCATGCTTTATATGTTTGAGATGACAAGAAACTATAAATATTTTATTTGTAGATAGATCCTTGTGTCGTTATAATATTATGATAATGTTACTGTAATTGTATGTTGTATTTTGCAGAGCCCCCATATAAAAGAGATCATCATTTTTACATAATCCTAAGTCCTGAAAAGGGACTCAATGGTGTGGTGCCAGCATCCCACATCCACAATCTTTCAAGGATGGGGTTTATTAACAGAACTGGATTAAATACACTGTTTCATTAGGCTATTAGTTTAATTAGGAGAAGGACTGTAAAATTTTATTGAGGTTCTTTAAGAATACAGATTTGATGTTCTCATCACTTCATTGTCCATGATAACAAACAATCAAAACAAGATAATGTAAAACTCAATATTTATAATCTACTTTTACCATATATAATGAGAAACACAAGGATTATGTTTCATAAGATGAAATCAAGGTCATTATTTGTGAACTATATGACACATGCAAACTCTGTTTATTAGGCAAGATGACTCCATCCTTATGAAAGGTGAATGTTTGATACAAAAGAGCAATAATTATATCGAATTTAGCACCTTCAGTCATACTTTGCTCACATTTTTACAAGAATATACTTTAATTTGTTATGTTTTGACTGCATGTTTTTCAGTTTCGATATTATTAATCGTTAAGGAAGGGTTCGTGGTCCAGAAGCCAATATGATCACTGAGACAGATTTGGCAAACCACTAGCAGAAGCTCAGAAGTAGCAACATTGTTATAGAGGGCAAGGTCAAGCATTCGCCTGACTTGTACCAGATACCTGGCTGAATCAATTATGGTCAATCTCAGACTCCAGATCGCTCTAACCTATACCTGCACACTCCATGCGTAAAAGCACCGAAGAGCAAAACTGCATCAAGATCACTAATTAACCCAAACACATCACATGTAAGATCATAAATGAGCGTGAATGACTATCTAATGCAGGCATTAATTATCCTTCAACCATCAACTGAGATCAATGAAAGGGTATGTGTTTCACAAAGGAGAAGTGTAACCTCTCTCTTTCTCTACCCTGTGGGTGCTCGGGCCCAGCAGTATGCAGCTCTTCTCATAGTTTCAATAGTTTGAGAGTAGGTTGAAGACTTCACTTTTCTCGCAGACGGATTGCAAGTTCATGTAACCTTTCGCCAGATCACACAAACTCGCTTTCTCCTTCGCATTTCGTGTTTTTGAATATTCGTTTGCAATCAGTTTGATTTTCTCACTCTCTTTATGATTCGCTTCTCATCAATTATGATTTGAGCTGATAATTCCAATGAAGTTCTGACCTTGTGTTAGTCTTAACGTGGAAAATCAATTTGATCAAGGTAATAACCCTCAATTCCTCTTATACTTAATGATCAGTGATGTTGCCACTTGTAGAGAAATTGATATAAAACCTTAGTTGGGCATTCTCTGACAAATATGAATTGAGAGATCTCAAGATATTGTATTGATTACAAATGCAAGCTAAGAGTCTGAATTATTGAACAAGTTTTTAACATCCTCGATCGTTTTTCATTCCAAAAGAGTGTTTAAAGAAAATTTTCCTGCTGTATCATCATCAATGACTTCTAGATAGTTGAAATCAAGAGGGGAATTACTGGGATCATAGTGAGGAAACTCAGAACTTATCAATCATCTTCTTTACTAAATACTATTTAATTAATATCAATCAATCAATCACAACTGATATAATTTTTTTCGTTTATTAATTTTTTGAGAAGAGCCCCAAAGGATCAACTAAAAAGACCACTCCCCGGTGGAGATGACTTTGTTGACTCCCACAAGATACAATGTTAGACAACCTTAATTCCTACGCTTGGGAATAAAAATTCAAAGATACCGAACAAGAATGAAGCAAAGGAACGTGTGTGCCTGGGCTTTGACCTAGTACAACATATGCATGGTTCATGTCCAAGCATGCCATAGGTATCATCCATTTTATTATCGCATCGCACTTTCATATATGGGTACTTTGTATCTTATGTACAAGTCAAAAGCTCAGAAAGTTAGTAATCAGATCGAAGTGGAGAATAATCTCAAAGTATTGAAACTACTGATATGATCAGGCAGAATACTGTCGAAGAGCTTTGATTATCTTGTAGATCATGACAACCACTGATTCACCTACACTACAACAACAGGTTGACCGTATTGAAGAAACCAACTGTTATAATAAGAGGTCACACTGCGCACTTCTCAAATCATTTTCGGGTTATGAACTCGAGATTCCTATTTTATATCCTAAACAGAGTCCCATCGTAAGTCAATTGGATGTTATCTACATGGAGATATGGATTCAACAAGAAACCCTATCTTTCACATGAAAGTATGGGGTTGTCCACTTTACGGGGCGGATTAATACAACAAGCTGAAGTTAATCCCATATGCCTGTTTGAGATTATCCTAACGGAAACAATGAAATCAATGACAACCTTGGGAATAAAGATGTTCATTTCACACGTTACTAGAGAAACAGCTTGAAGAGATTCGTGGGAGCAAAGTTGAGCTTCTGAAGGTTCAAGATGCTCACAGCATTACAAATGAATTGTTTGACCAAGGGCTTACACATTCATATATTTAAAATAGCAATATCCTTTCTAGCTCAAGAGCTTCTATAGAGGAATCAACAGATACGTATTTGTTCTAGAGAGGTATAGATTCTCTCATCATCAATTGTAATTTGCTTGGTTCAAGAAGATGATTGAGTCATTTATCATAAAGAATATTTCCATCATTTATGGTCCCATAAAGGCTTATGGAAATATGAAGTCATAATGGATCTCATGTATGAAAACCAAGAATGGATATTGGTTTAATTCAACTGAGAATGAAACCAGATAGGGTAAATGATCTCAAGAAGATAAGGATATGGTATGTTGTCACCATGCTTAGGTCATGGCGCAAAGGCCATCATAAAAATAAGGAGATGATTAAGGACACTTTAGGTCGCTGTTGTTATGCTCTAAATCCATATGATACTCCACACTGGCCGCTTCTCATTATGATTATGAGATTGTGTGGAAAATAGATGAAGATCGGCTTCCAATGGAAACTCATTCAAGATGCACATGACAACCATAGCTGGTTTACATCCAAAAAGATAACATATGTTTCGAAACCACTATGTTTGAATGCCATCTAGAGTTGAACATTCACTGATTGAGATAATCGTATTTGGTTTCATAAAATCACAGACAAGACTTTGTACGATAAATAATAATATGGAGCGCCTGGTCAATTCTCATGTTTGTATGTAATAATAATTATTTTATAGAAATGACGTCTTGGTTCTTACAATATGTCAAAATTTTGGTTATCCAATATTTTCTCCATTAAAACCTTTAGAGAAACAACCTACATCTTTGGGATTAATACTTAATAGATAGATCAAAGGTTGCTGGCCGACAGTCAACATATGGAATGCGATGCCAAAGATGCTTATATGACTGTCAAGAGAGGTTCATCTGCACGCATGATCAGACTCTGAAGTCCTTGGTGTCCTCAAACACAAGATGAGAGGACGCACATGCGTTTGATCCCCTATGCCTACATCGGATCAATCATGGTTATATGACATGCACACACCACTGTATCATATGCCTGGGGCAACATTATTAAATCCACTAACTTTGAATGAGGTCATTATGGTTAGAAGAATACCTGAAAATTTTATAAGGACTTTAAGACATATTCTTATTATATGGACATGGGAGATATACCACGTGAAGGTATAGGGACACAACTCACTATGATAAGATGACACCAAATCTAATGAAGTATAAATTGATAAAGAATGGTGGGCAATGGAACCAAACACTTGAGGATGATCAGATTCTACAACTTATTTAGAGTACAAAGTCGGCTTTCCACTATATCTGAGAAAGGTTGACAAGGAAGTTCATTCAATAATCAGAGTGTGCCTTGCATTGATCTGATATTGAAGTATCTTGATAACAATGGAGCCATTCTAAAAGCAAAAGAAACCACGGTCTCATCAAAGGTCCAAACTAGTACTCAAAGGATACCACTTGATTTGAGAAATCATTGATGATCATGGTGTAATCATAGAGAAAGTGTCCACTTATCATAAAATTTTTGATCCTTTGACTAAGTCACTTCCCCAAAGAAGTTCAATTTCATATGTACTACCCTTATAATATTAGATAAAAGCGATTGGCTTTTAGATCAAATGGGAGATTGTTAGAGAAGTGCTCTTAAAGGTCATCACCTTTATCACTGGTTGTATGTCTTATATTCATTATAGTAAAATCATCTTCATTTCTTGATGTCTCATTTATTATATGAATTGATAGTGATCTTAAATCAAATTAATCTGTGTCCCTGACACCCACATAGCGTGAAAAGGAAATCATGATTGTGTCGTGATTATGATATTCTATTATACTATGCAAAGTATCTAAACTATCCTTAGTCATAGGATCAACAAAAAAATTAGACATTGTCAGATCCAAACAAAATTAGCAAATGTGTTTCAGATCTTCTTTGATTTGATCAAGCAACCGGTCTCATAAACTGTGATCATCGTGATGATTAGAGTAGGCATGTGGATGCTTGCTACTAGTAGCTAAGTTCATCGAAGACTTGCTATGAGACAATCATATGGATTATATTTTCAAACATCAATGATAGTCTCATCATAGCAATGGTGCAAGTATCCTTAGACTTGAGGTGCTCAATGGTATCTTAGATAATCGATTTATATTACTTTGTCTTCGATCCTTGTTACCTTAAGCAAAGGTTGCTAGTAGGTGATGATTAGGTTTTAGCATGAGGTATTCAAAGGTACTGAGTAGCCACAAAGCGATCTCAACACCACTCCCGAAGAAGGAGAGTATACCCATGACATCTTTAAAGATCATTACTTTAATTCTCTAGCACAGAGGTGAACATGTTCCCGAAGAAGAGTCTTCAAAGGCATGCTTTGTGAGTAATGGATCTCAAAGACGATACACTTGGCTAGTTCATAGTGGACCGCATTTGATAGTCCATGACGGAACCAAGTCCAAGTATCAGATGGAGTGAAAAGTAGATGATTTGCACAATATATTGCATATGGAAAGGTTCATAGTCAAACCTTTGACTCTCCAGTTATTCAAACATGATGTGTTTCTAGATTCACCTATGATTTGCTCAAATCTTCAAGAGCGATTCAAGCGGCAAACACATCACAAACTTCAGAAAGCATGGAAGAAAGAGTAAACGGTATTGATTTCCTGCATCCAACCAGTGGAAAGCTTCGGGAATTAGACACTAGTTAATGTAATCCCCCGAGCAAGAGGACTTCTTGGTTTAGTGTTTTCATAGTGGAGAGGTGTTCTCGGTAGGCGCTCTTTTCGATCACATATGGGCCATAAGCCCATAGGGTGCACTCTATAGGCATGTGGATGCATGTATGCCACTCTCCCTTTTTAATGAAGGGTACTCTCGTCCTTTTGTGCATGCTAAGGGTCTATATATATCACATGATCAGAACCCTATCCACCATGAAAAAGGAGAAAACTTCCACCAAAGTGAGAAAGAGATTTTGAGAGTCAAACCCTTTTAGTTGCTCCCTTGAAGATCACCTTACCAATGAAGTACCAAGTCTTTTTGATCTCTCATTTGATTTCACGGAGTGTTTCTCACTCTTGTGCGGACCACATCACAAGTGTTCCTATCCTCGAACACTTGGTGTGATGCGATTCACAATCCAAGAGGTTGTCCCCGTCATCATTCTTAAGAAGGAAGCACGTGACCAAAAAGGTATGATCTTCTAAACACCTATCGCATGGTTGTTCTGGCTTGATGATCAAAAGAGAACCCTGGTTAGTGTTTATATTTTTTTCCCAATCAAGCGCTCCAACTATGATTCAAACCCCATAAAACCCTACAATGCATCAAATGCAAGAAAACATTGATTAGGATATTGTTTGAGTTGCATCAATTCATAATCTATTTTTTCATGAAATGGATATCAAAACGACATTCTTGAATGGGGATCTCAATGAGGAGGTCTACATGGAACAATCGGAAGTTTTTGTTCTAAAAGGGAATGAGAACAAAGTGTGAAAGCTTGTTAAATCATTATGGTTTAAAACAAGCTCCCAAATAATGGCATGAAAAATTTAATCATGTTATTCTTTCAAATGGATTTAGACACAACAATGCAAACACATGCTTAGATTCTAAGACTTGTGGAGACTATGTGGTTATAATTTGTTTATATGTGGATGACATGTTAATGTTAAGTGATGACATGAAAGGAATAATATAAACAAAGAGGTTTCTATCCTCAACTTTCAAGATGTGAGATCTTAGAGAAGTTGATACTATCTTGCGTATCAAAATAAAAAGAAACAGCGTGGTTATGCTTCAACCAAACCTCACTATAGAAAGATAGTAAATTTAGTCATTCTGGTTATTTGAAGATGCTAATATCTACTTCTGATTCATGCAAATGAAAGACGATGGTAGAGCAAAGTGGGCTCAACTTGAGTATGCAAGTGCAATTGGAAGTCTTATGTATGGTTGGGTGCGAATGTACTTGGCTTGGACATTTCATTTGCAATTAGTAAAACTACAGGTTTATTAGCAATCCAAGTGTAGAAAACTGGAAAGCTATTGGTCGAGTTCTTGGTTATCTAAAAAATACTAAAGAACTAAGTCTCCAATACTCAAAGTTTCTTGCTATACTTGAAGGCTATTCAGATGTAAGTTGGATATCAAGTGTGGGAGATAACTTACCTACCACAAGTTGGGTGTTTACACTGCAGGAGCACTGGGGATCCAAGAAAAACAAACTTATATATCACACCTCAACCATGAAAGTAGAGTATATAGCCTTAGCTACAATAGGAAAAGAAGCTAAGTGTCTTATGGATCTCATGATAGACATCCCTTTTACTACAAATAGTATGTTAATGGTATTAATACATTGAGATAGTTAAGCCACTCTAGCTCGTGCGACAAAAGTATCAGACATGAGTATGTCAAACAATTGATTCAAGATGGAATCATCTCAATCTCATTTGTGAGATCAAGTGGAAACTTGGTGGATTATTTTACTAAACCTCTTACAAGAGATTTAGTAAGGACGGCATCTAGAGAGATGAGACTAAAACTCATTAAATTCACCAATGACAGTTACCCATCTTAATACTAAGAAATGACTAGTCTTACATTCAATGGGTAAAAACAAGCCATCGATACATGAATTGTGGCAGCATTAGAATTTTTATGTTCCATCTGTGATGAATAATGCTGGTTGTTATCGTTAGAAGGTTAAACTTAAAGTTTTCAGCCTATGTGTGACAAGCATCTTAAAGATAACAAAGATGATAGAATACTTCCACCTCTCATGAGAGTTGGAATTTCCATCAAGAAAGTTCATGAATGATTGAGCACATGGCCATAAAAGTCTCAAGCAAGGAAAATTTTGGACACCAGTGCGGGTTAGTATGAAGTGTGTTGTTACCGTTTCGCATAAGGAATAACTGGTTCAATGCCAGTGCCAACATAGATTTCAACAGTTGAGCCAATTACACTAAGGTAAATTCAAATCGAAAAGATATTTTATTTTATACATTTTCACTATTGTGGTTACAAAGGTTGTTTTATTTTTAACTAAGTGGGGATTGTTATATAATTTCATATATTATTGGTTAAAATAAGTATAATAAGAATTATAGTTTTTTATAATATTATGTGTAAAAGAGTTACACTTTGTGATGATATTTCAAGTGTAATAAGAGTTACATTTTTACATCTTATGTTTAAAAGGAGTTACACATTCAATGGTGAATTAAGATCAGAACATTTAAGAACAAATCTAGTGCTTAATGGTGGATTAGAACTCTATGAAATGTCACAAACTTATAGGTTGAGGAAGACCATGTGTTTCAGTAACATTTATATAAACTTCTATGTTTAATGTGGGAGTATTAAAACTGAGATAACAGTTATTGGATTGTTACAACACTTATGAGGTTGATGAAGATCATAAGTTTGTAATATTTGAGCTTAAATATATGTTTAATGTGAATTAAACATATATTTATGTTTTAGGATGTTACAATCTCAATATGTCAAGGAATACATTAAGTCTTCTTTCTCTTTCAGAATCACATTTTTCAACCCTAAGATGTTCTATAAGAGCGACTTATTTTGAAATCTAATGCAAAAAGTAAGGCTTGATCAATCCTAAGGCTATTTTCTATCTTACTTCCCTAAAGATTTCTTGAAAGATGGAGGAAATTCATGAGTCTCAAACTCATCTATTTTTAATCCATTTTTTTTGCTTATTTTTAGTATCTTCAGATATGTTTTAATGCAAAATTATGGAATATTTACCAAGTTTGTGTTTTGCAATTTTTATTCAAAAAGGAGAAAATTCCACAGGAAAGTTAAGAGAAAAAGAGTATTCATAAAGAATCTTCTTGCCGCGACAGAGTTTCTCAGGTGTCGCAACAAACTCCTAAGCAAATGGAAAAAGAACTCTATCACGACAATATTTCCTTTGTCGCAACACAAATATCTTAATATTGACATATGAGCTATGTCGCAACAAAAGACAACATGTCACAACAGAAAATGAGAAGAATATAACAAGTCGACTGAGACAAAGAAAGTTTATGTTGAGAAAAAGTTTTCAGCAGGATGTCAACACAAGGAAGAAATTGTTGCGACAAAGAAGCTCTTGTCGTTACAAATGAAATAGGAAGAAGGCAAAAATTATGTCGCGACATGGTATCTTCTGTCTTGGGAAGCAAGAAATATGCAGTCATAAGAAATGGGTTTGAAGTATTGGAAAAGAAAAATACCCAAATCTTATAAATAAATTCGACATAAGTAATTGATTAGAACAAGAATCGAAATGTGAAATACAGTTTCTCTAATCAAAGGAAAAGTATGGTAAAGAGAAATCCAAACTATACAATTTTTACCATTTTGACAATTTCAGATTCCAATTTATGATAGAATCGAATTAGATTATGATGCAGGAATTGATAATTTCATAGTAGAGAAATCCCAATGTCCACTTCCGTAAATAATCCGGGTCTACCTGGGGCTTATGTTAGATTTTAAATTTTTCCCTTATTATAGATGAAATTCGCATAGTAGAATTTTAGTTCGACATGGAAATTTCTATGAAATGGAAGTTCAAATAGTCTGAATGAGTAGTTGGGGTACTGAATTTTAAATTCTTTCAACTGGGTGGGAACGATATCCCATCTATAGGTCCACTTTTATTACTTGTACGACTGGCATCATAAAGATAAGACTAAACTTAAATCTTTTTAATTTTAATTCATTGACAAATCCTTTTTCTTATGAGCATGTTATTTTTGGTTTGAAACAAGTTTCTGTGTTTATCGATCAAGATTAGTATTATAGTCATGTGGTAATGGTATCATAAATTTGTATATCTCATTTGGTCTTATCAAGTTTTTGGCGCCATTGCCAAGGATCGAAAGGATAAATTTAAAGATCAATATTCTAACCAAAAGGGATTTACTAATTTGGACATTTTTCTTTTTGATTTTAATTTTTTAGAAAATCACAAAAACGCTTAATAAAGAAGAGTCAATAAATAAGCACGGCATTTTTCTACGAAGCATTTGGAGATAATTGTTTCCTACATAATTCATTTGATTTTAGTGTGCTTATATTTCAGGAAGATTTTAAATTCTACAGAAGACCGTATGCATCCGCTATACTTTCTAGATACTCGAAATTGGAGAGAACTCTATAGAATTTAAGAAGGATCACAAAGTGATCAAGAAATATGGTAAATCAAAGAGACAGACAGGTGCTATTTTAAGAAGAAGAAGAAGTAGAGAGAAATCAAAAGGCCTAATACTATGGAGACTTGAGGCCTATTATCCAAGAGGAGCACTCAGCAAGACAACAAAGAATTGAAACAAACAATTTGAGTCGGGGCTACCATTAATTACTATGGTGCAAAGAACACTCGCTCCATAGTCACCTCCAAGATCCCAATGATATATAGGGAGATTCGTGAGGATGGCCAACACAAATAAGCCGAATTCGGTGAGACCCGTATAATCAAGATGCACTTCTTCCTTTCATCGAGAGATGTGGGCAAGAACACGGTTTGATTCATCGCGACCATGAACACCGGGAAGAGTTAGTGGGAGGCCTATACGGCGCATCTTCCTCCAGCCTAACTGTTAAGAGAAGAGGTGAAATAATTGTCTTCAAGTAGGGAGAAGAGGAGAGTCTCTACAATGCATGGGAGAGGGGAGAGATTCAAGGGACTATTAAAAAGATGCCCTATGCATGGAATAGATTTGACCACTCAAATGGACATTTTATATCATGCTATGAATTATACCTCTAAGGGTATAATTGATGCATTCTGCTATGGAGCTTCTAAAAGAAGAAGTGGAGGAGGTAAGGCATGTGATAGAAGACCTTGCCAAATGCAACTACAAGGCTCCAACCTAAGCCATAGTATAAATAACAAATAGGGGAAATGGTTTGATCGAAATGGACCGTATGACTACCATATAAAACTAAACGCATGATAAACAAACTGAAACAATGAAAGAAGAATGCACACGCATTAAGGAGCAAAGAGAAGAAAGAATTAGAAGAAGAGCCAAGGACTAGTTTATAAGAGTTTGGCTAGTTAAGGGAGACTCAAGTGAGGTGAATGAGCAAAGAATTTATCACTTCAAGTATAACCCTTAACTCGCTAACACACTATACACTAGTATCGAGGAAACCATGAAAACTTTTCATATGGTGAGAGTACGCTTAGTCTCTAGACATGGACAGAATTACTAATAAGCTTATGCTTAGCCCAGGTTTTAAGAACGACAGCAACAAAGGGACAATAGAGGAGATTATCAGGGTCAGAAAATGACTCAATCATTTGAAGATCAGATGCTTCATTTCATGTCAAAAAACAAAGGATTTTGAATTTGCATGAAAAATTTAACTTTGAAAATTTCCAAGCAAACACACCATGTTTCGTACAAACACCAATGCCTCTTTGAAGAATCTGGAGATACAGATAGGGCAATCGGCTGGTTATGCGAAAGAGTCATGATCTATTTCTGCGACACCAAACGAATCCAAAGGACTATATGGCAGTAATTCTGAGAAATGGCAAAGCTTCATATGAAAGGAACGTTGAAAATAGGGACACTGAGGAAAAGCAAAGCTAGAAGAGCAGTTCTCTAGATTCTTAAACATGTTTAAGAAGATAGAGATCAACATTCCTTTCTCAAAAGCATTAACTCAGATGCCTCAGTACGCAAAATTCATGAAAGATATATTACAAAAAGATAAAGATTAATGAGGAAGGATAGCGAGCCCACCAAAGAACCCGTGAGCGCACAGATTCAAAACCACGAGAGAAAATGCAGATCCGCAACACTATACCCCGCAAAATTCGGATGCCGGAGCATGGAAAAGCATCGGCAGATTCTCTAGAGCTAAGATCAACTTGATGCCTTTGTCTGCTAAGCAAAGATTGCCTGGGGGAGCTCACCCCACACCATGACCCTCGCGTACGGCGCATACACATTGGCCTATCCTAAGGGCATCCTAAGATATGTCGATCAAAGGGAGTACCTGTTTTCCAGTGGATCTCAGAGGTCATTAATATGTGAGGAAGACAAACAAGTCCCATTGTTTTTAGGAAGACCATTCCTAGCAACAGGAGCAGCATTGATTGGTGGAAAAGTAAATTGATTGTCGGGTTGAGATGGTTAGCAGACTTCAATCTCAATCACGCTTGAAACAAACTTTAATCACGCCGACCGTGAAATCAGAGAAACAAAAATTCCCTCGGCCAATTCTAAACTTTACCATTGATTGTAATTTTCAGAATTCAATGAATGAGAATGAGATTAATTTCAAAGGATCTCGTTGTCTTGAGTTGAAATTTGAACTCCAACTTGCATCAAGATTAAGTATTCATATCAGAGAAATAATGTAAAATCTAGCTAGCTATGAAGAAAAAGTTGTCAAGAAAACAAAAGTTCGCAGGGTTTAATATCAAGGAATTTCCTGAACATTTAAAGTATGCCTTCTGTAACCAGAAAAGGAAAGCCAATTTATTATTTAGTTAGATTAACAAGGTCGAAGAGTAGTAAATTACCGGAGATTTCAGAAATATAAGGAAGCAATAGCTTGGTTTATGTAAGATTTGAAAAGAATCAATCCTTCCTCAATCAGAAGCATAAGATCCCTGCTTGAGGAGAATGCTAGAATGCCTATAGAACATCAAAGGTTTAATCCAAGAATGTGAAAGAAGTAGTTAGGAAAAGAAGTACCGAATGGCTAAATGCAAGCTCATATATGCAATCTCGCATGCCTTCTGAGCCCAAGACATGTGGTTCCAAAAAAGGGAGGATTCACTGTCATCAGAAATGAGAAGAATGAATTGATTCCTACAAGAACTATGATAGGGTGGAGAGTGTGTATAGACTACAAGAAACTTAACACTGCTACCAAAAAGGACCATTATCCTCTTACCTTCATCACTAAATGTCGAAATGTTAGCAGTACTTCATTATCGCTTAATAGATATTCTCGTTATAACTTATTGCAATAGCACTAGAAGATCAGGAGAAATCAACATTTACATGTCCTTGTCACCTTGCCTCTTGCATGACGCCATCTGATTATATAATGCTCCCGCCACCTTTCACTGTATGTATGATGTCTATATTTTTCGACTGCAGGAAGAGGTTATGGAAATATTTATGATGACTTCTCAATATATGGATCCACTAAGATTGTTTGAAAATTAGAAACAAGATTTCTCTTTAAAGGTGCCAAGACAAAATTCCAACTTAAAATTGGGAAAATGTCATTTCATGGTAACTCAAGGTATCATTTGGGGTAAGTAGCACAAGATTTTTAATACGTTTGAAGAGTATCAAGAAGATTAGTTTATAAAATTCTCATGTCACCTACAACAGTGAAGGGAATAAGAAGCTTCCTGGGACATGTTGGATTTATGTAAGATTCATTAAGGATTTTTTCAAAATTTCCGCATTCATTATGTAGATCAAGTAAAAGATGCAAAATTCTGGATTTTTGATGAATCATGCAGATCTACATTTTAAGGAAATAAATCCAGATTAGTATCGCCTCCCATTATGTTGACACTGCATCGGATCAATGAGTTTGAAATCATGTGAGATGTCAGTGATTATGCAATGGAGTCAGATAGACAGAACTCGAAAGATATTCAAGGCCATATACTATGCCAGCAAAACATTCAATGAGGCACAAGAGAACTACTCCACCACAAAGAAGGAGATGCTAGCAATGGTATTTGCTTATGAAAATTCAAGTCTTATATATTGGGGTCCCATGTTGTAATACACTGATCATGCTACAATTAAATATCTAATGGCAAAGAAGATGCTGCCAAGATCGATCAAATGGGTGCTACCGTCAGAAGAGTCGATCTGAATTCAAGGACAAGAATATGACAATGTGACAGCGCATCACTTATCTAGATTGAAGAGAATTGCAGAACATAAAAGGGATGTAAAAGAAGGTAAATTTTTTTCGATGAGCAAACTATTGATTTTACTTCGCATAAACACCTCGTATGCTGATATTGTCAACTACTTAGCTTGTGGAGTTATGTCATTTGAATTCAACTACCAATAGAGGAGGAAATTGAGAACTGATTACAGATTGTATATATGGGATGACCCACTACTGTATAGAAGAGAAGCAGACATGATCATAAGGAGATGTGTCCTAAAAACAAAACAGGGTGGTATTATGGAGAAATGTCATGCATCACCATATGGAGGACACTTTGCAGGAAACAAGACAAATTTAGAAAAAATTCCTCCCAATCAGATTTGATTGGCCTACTCTCATTCAAAGACTCCGCTTGAATGGGTAAAACATTGTGATACTTGTCAAAGAATGGGCAACTTAAGAAGAATAAATGAATGCCCTTAAGGCGAACTCTATGGTGTAGATTTTATGGAGGTAGGTAATGAGACTGAGGACTTTTTCCATCAATACGGCAATATGTACATTCTAGCTGTGATTATATCCAAATGCAGCTAACAGCTTGTCCCATAAATGATGTCATCACAAAGGGTTGGGCTTATACAAAGAAACATTTTGAGCAAATTTAGGGCACCTAGAACAATCATCGTTGATGAAGGGAAGCCATTTGCAACAAAGTTTTTTGCAAACTCATGAGCAGACATGGAATCAAACACGGGGATTGGCTTATCACCCTCAATCAAATGGACAACCTGAAATTTCCAATAGGGAGATAAAAAAAATTCTGGAGAAAACAATAAATGCAAGCATGAATGACTAGTCTATAAAACTGGATGATGCACTGTGGGCTTATAGAACTGCTTACAAAACTCCCATTGGAATGTCTCCATACAAAATTGTATATGGAAAACCTTGTCATCTCCCTTTAGAATTGGAATACAAGGCTATGTGGGACATCAAGAAACCAACTGACTTTCTGCTTACTAAGGAAAAGAGGATCTACTCCTAAATGAATGAACTGGAAGAATCGAAATTGCTTGGCGATAATGCTAGAATCTATATGAAAGACCAAGAGGTGGCATGATAAAAATCCTAAGGAGGTCATGCTGGGGAAAAACCAAAGCATCTAAGGCTTATTTCGAGGACCTTTTGCATTTTTTTCTTTCTTCGTAGATTAGATTTAGCGTAGAATTTTAATTTGTTTACTGGACCTGAAATAGTGAATTGTTCAGAAGTTTAGAAGTTGAATTAAATTGTTGAATTTCATTTTCGATTATTGTCTGAATCCAATGAAATCTAAACAAAAGCTGGAATTCATTTCTTCAGCTTGATCAAGTAGCTATAGTGGAATTTTCTATCGTGCATCCCCGTTGTTCACTGTGGATTCGCTTGTGAAACAACTTCCGCCGAAAGATCTGATGTTAGTTATGGTATTTTCTACACAACTAGAAAGAAATTTTCTGCATTGAGAATCTTGAATTTATTTGAATGGTGATGTTCATGAAGTGAATTGTTCCCAATATTAGAAACTAATACCCATAAAAGGACTGTTATCCGCCCCGACTTCCAGAGTGCCCTTCGAAAGGACACAGAGATGGAGATTCTCGAGTATATGGAGCAAAGCATTTGGGGAAGATAGGACTAATATTGAATAACTAATGAGTTATGAAAGATTACTTAGATAAATCCTAATTTATCTTAAGCAAATTCATTTTTATGCGTAGAGAATAAGTCATGATTAGATCTATAACAAAACACAATTCACTCCGGTCACGACAAAGTTCAAGCACAAACGCTTCTTTCTTTCCCGTTGGAATTTTCTCCTTTTTTGAATAAAAAAAAACTCACCAAAGACAAAGTTGGTAAATATTCCATAATTTGGCATTAAAAACATATCTAAAGATACTAAAAATAAGTCAGTAATTAATTAAAATAGATGAGTTTAAGATCATCATAAATAAAGTTCTTTGACAAAGTTCCAAGAACTTATTTGAGCTCTTTCTTCTTACTTTTTTCACAAGAGTCAGAGTAAGCTATGTTTTAAGAGTTTACTATATAAAGTGATATTAGTGTTTCTCTTCTCCATTGTATCCATCTATTTTTTCCATCATTTCCATTTCTACCTTCGCTGTCGTGTATCATTCCTCCCGCTCGGGGCTTGTTCAGCCTTCTGCCAAAGATGTCCATCATTCCCGCCTCTTATTGCTTGATACAAAGAAAAGGCTTCAAGGGCAACCATTGATCGACCTGACCAAACTATCGCCTGATGCATCAAGAATCATATGAGAGAGCAAGGAAATGAAGGTCTCCTTGTTTCTTAGAATTTCCAAAATTTTACAAGAAATTTGATTTATGTGCAGTACCTCTCATGCATAGCATGCAAAGACAAGACAAAACTCTCTCATTTTTTCTTGCTTGAGTCCTTCACACCATTTTGATCCCGTGGACAATTCCCAGATGACACCAAGAGCCACGACGGCAGAACAAGGTAGCCAAGTCATGCCAACAAAGAAGAGGTTGAAGTATCTGCTCAGGAGTAAACATTGTCCTTCAAAATTTAGTCTCCTTATAGAAACAACCTTCAGATAACTTCAGAATGGGAACAAAAAGAGGTAGAGAGCAAGATCTAGTAGTGAAATTTTTCTGTATTTTCAACATCAACAAAGGTATGATTTTATAGGAAAACAACCTACAACCGATTTTTTTGAAATTAAAATATATGGTTGTTGGCCATTAAAGATGGAAATAAATCAAAATATGACTGTTGGGAATTAATGCTAGAGTTAAAGGAATTTATTTTAAAATTAATATCGGAGAGAAATGGTTGAGTAAATTTACTTTCTTTTCAAAATTGAACGTTTTGATTTTTAAATTGCTAAAACCTTGGTTTTCATATAGGCAAACAAAACAAAAAATTAATTTAGAGCAAAACCAAATTTGTCTCGTGGTATTCACGCATAGGGGGAATCCATCGATTTTCACTAAAATCGGGCTTTCAACCCATTTCTTGTGCGCACGAGGCCTCCCTTCTTCTCAAGCCTTGTACAAGCCCAAGGATGAGTTTAATATATAAATCCAAAAAAGGGCTTGTCTTTTTTCCATGTGGGACAAGTTTCTTTTTGAAAAAACAACACACTAACAATCCCCCACATTTTTCAAAAAGATATTTGAATTTAAAACATTTTGCCTGGATTATGGAAGAAGGTGTAAGTGTCTTCAGTTTGGTATTCAATGAACTATGAACCAAAGATAGATGAATAAGATTTAATTTACAGGGTCTTGGTAAAAGCTTGTAAACTGAACGGAAGACTCTTGATCTGAAACAGGAACTTATAATGTACTATCAGTTCTTGTTGTTCAACATCATTATTTGCAGTCTGCAATAAATGCCCATGCTTGATTATTTCACTAATTGCTGTGAAATTTCACTTAAGATATTTCATGGGACGGCCTCATATAGATGGCTTAGAGTGTATACACTATATTTATACCATCGATCGAGATATGAAATGTCATTAAGAGTATAACTTGACTCTACAATATACATTATAGCACCATAATCACACACCATAGGAAGGACAATTTATTGGTTCCTAACGAGATTAACATTGACATTATTTTATATGAAACAGATTCTTGCGGTTCTCGATAAAGTTGGTTCAATCATTGCTAATCTCTCATTAGCCGATCTATTTCCATCAGTGTTCAATCCAACTTTCTTCCGGGTTTAGTTAGAGGATGCGTCGAATTCACTTATTTACGATCAGTGACATTCATCTTTCAACAATTATTTCATAACCTCATGTCTTAGACAAATTTGTCTTTTTTTTTCCCATTGAAGGCTTTATTCTTTGCAATCGATATTGCTACTTGGCAATCATAATGCATAGACATCGAAGGTGTCGGTTGCATTCCCAGAGGAATTATTGACAGGAAGTTCCTTAACCACTTAGCTTCTTTACCAGCGGATTCAAGATCTTTAAACTCTTATTCCATGGTAGAAGTAGCGATAAGGGTTTGTTTAGCTAATTTCTAAGCAACAACACCACCTCCCAAAGTAAAAATATAATCACTTGTGGATTTTATCTCATGGGATACGAGATCCAGGTTAAGCATATATATTTCTTCTAACATATGATCCACTACATAGGATACCATAGTTCATGGTACCCCTCAAGTATTTCATTAGTCTAGCTAATGCATTCTAGTGATCATTAATGAGATTATGTGTTTGTCTGCTTAATCTACACCTTGCATCTTGTTGTGGCAAGATCTAGAAAAGCTCATCAAATGCATCGGACTCACAAATATCTGTGTGTACTCTTATTAATTTGGGATCACCTCTATTTTTCCATTAAATGTTAGCATCATAAGGGAGTGTCGAAATGTCAAGCCTCTTGAATATTTTCTCAACATAATGTTCTTGTGATGGCATTATACTATCACCCATCCTTATGATTTCGCTTTAAAATTACCTAAACCGCTCATATCTTTCGTATGTCAAATTGTGAAGATAGAAATCTCTCTTGGTACTATGTACCCATCTGACTAGTGCCAAAAAAATCAACATATCATCTACATATAATGCAATGATTACATTCTCGATCACCACACTTTGTGCACACATTTGTCCACTTGATAGAAAAAAAAAAACACATTGTGGCAAAGCCACATCAAACTTCAGGAGTCATTGTTTAGGTGCTTGTTTTAGATCATATAAAGATTTTCACAATTTGCAAACTTTATTTTCTTGTCCTGGTGTAATACAACTTTCAGGTTGTAACATGTATATTTCTTCCTCTAAATATTCATTTTAAAAAGTTGTTTTAACATCCATTTGAAGGATAAAAATTTTATGAATAGAAGCTAAAGCAATCAAAATATGAATGGAAGAAATCCTAGTAACATGAACAAAGTATCAAAATAGTCAATATTTTGTTTTTGTGAAAACTCTATGGTTACTAACCTAGCTTTGTACTTTTCAATAGAACCATGGCGTGCCTTTTGAAAATCACTTGTAACCCATAGGTTTGCTCTGAAGGTGGAATGCGACTAACTCCAGAAGTTTTATTTTTTTTTAAAAAATTAGGTCAGCTCAGTTTGATAGCTTATTCCAAACAATGCGTCGGGGAAAATAGCTTCAAAATAAGGGCAGGTTCATTTCAAATCAAACCAAATGTAAAAATCATCTCAAAAGGAAAATTCTTTTCTTTGTCTCTTACTTCTTCTCGCTCATCATGAGAGATTTCCATATCATCCACGAGTAGTGGGCACATGCTCATCATATGGGTTTCTATCATCCATAATTGTGGGTGTAAGAGAAATTTTCTCAAAAAGTGGAAAAATATGTTCAAAAACTTCAGTATTTTTTGTCTCAAAAATAGTGTTGCATTCTAAAACATCACTTTTCAAAACAAGAAATCTATAAGCAGCACTATTACTAGCATGCCTAATAAACATGCAATCACAAGTCTTTGATCATATTTTCCTCTTTTTAAGATCAAGTAGCATAACCTTGGAAAGACACCCCCACACTTTTAAATAGTTTAGGTTAGGTGCATGACCTTTCCATAACTCATAGGGTATCCTAACAGTTTTCTTGTATGAAATTCTATTCTATAGATAACATAGAGACAATATAGCTTAGCCTAGTGTGGAGTTGAAGCATGTAGTAGAAATGCATCATCTCTTTAGAGTCACATTCTGTTTCATCAACTCCATTTGACTCAAAGTGAATGTGGGGAGGGATTACTTCATGGATTCCTTCATTTTCACAATAGTCATTTTAAAGGGATGTTTTCACCTCTGTCGGATATAATCCTTTTTGATTTTCCTATCAAGTTGATTTTCTACTTCAGCTTTATAGCAAGAACATCAAATGCTTCAGTACTTTTATTTCTAAGCAAGTAAACTCTAGTAAACCTAGAATAATCATCAATGAAAGTCACATAAAATTTCTTACCTCCTCTAGTCATAGTTTGATTCAAATCTCCTATATTAGAATGAATTAGTTCTAACAATTTTGTTTCTCTAGACATTGACTTACATTTTTAGTTAGCAGCCTATTTATAGCATTTACTTAAGCTTTGAATAATCAATAATGACTATAGGCACAAGTTGCATCACCCAATGTATCCGGTACTAGCATGTCTAAACTAGCATGCCTTACATCATAAGATAACTTAGTGAGAGAAATTTTCTTTGCAACTATAATACTGAGCAAAGGCCCCTAATTACAAAACCCTTTTCCCACAAGACATTATTTTTGTCATTTAAGCCTTTCTTATACCTACATAATTATATTCAGTGTAATTCAACAAACAATGAGTGTGAGTTTCATTCATGTGAGATTTTATTTTAACAATTTGAATGAAATTGATTTTATAATTGATGTTACAATGGTTTTTAATATTTTATAATCCTTATGGTTATTCCATTGAAGCTGACGCTAAACTTTCAGTTCACTTCCAGTTCATCTTGGATCATCTTTTTGAGAAGACTTTATATATAGAGCGTCGGGATCTTCTTTGGAAAGGCAGTTCGCAGAACTCACCAGTGTAATACAACTGGAGTGATAGAGCAAACTATTTCGATTCGTTTGGAGTAGAGCAAAGTGCTTTGTCGACCATTCATCAAGCCATTTCATCCTTAGATACAAACATTGAGCGTGATCTTCTCCAAGCACGAGGAGGCGTAGTCTCTTCAGGAAGTTGTGATTACTCACGAGACTCAGCGATCTTCAAGCCTCTCTATGTACATATTGCGTAACTTTTGTCTCTTTCCTTTGTAATTTTCTCGTATCTTCATATTGACTACATTGAATCTTGGGACATCTCAAAAAGCTGTTTATATGCAGCTAAGGAAGCAAATAAAAATCCTTCCTTTGAGGATGGGCTGGATCCATGAATCTTTAGGTAAATAAGTTTAAAGATCATGACCCACAGAGTGCCAAACCCAATAATCAGGCGGCACTTTGGTTTCATCTGGGGATATGAAATTCACCCCTGCAGAGTTTGTCTCCACCTAGCCGTAATATAATATTATATTATAACCAGGTTTAAAATGGACCATTGAATCCACTTACATACTTGGGCCTAGTGGCTCATATAAGTAGGTTCAATGGTCGACTCTAGTTTAATTATCTGGGTTTGGTTAACATTCACCATGACTCTAAACTTGACTTGGACTCATATGGATCGCATAACTGCGGCAGCTTGTTGGTTTGTAGGGACCAGCCAAGGTACTTTCGATTTTGGTTCCCGAGTGGGGTGTCAGACACAATTCTGTTGGTCGTCGGACCCTTATAGTAGACCAACTGCACTTCGAAATCGAAAACTTCTCATTCCAAATCATTGTGGAAGATTACCAAGACCTACTAATCACTCACACCAACTCCCCATGAGTCGATACTAGTAATTTCAAACATTATACTATAAAATATCGTTATTACCATTTTAACTTAAGGCTACAAGCTTACCCTTTAACTTGATCATGACTGTAAGTCCACCCTAAACTCAAGTGGGGCCGCCATGGCCAAGGACAACTATGATTAATCACCTTCTGACTTACCTTGGGTTGTATATAGCCTAATTGGTCCATCATGGTTTACGATAATACGGTTAAAAGCAAGATTCTGAAGTGGAGTAAGAAGTCACCTAAGATCACTCTGAGTGACTATCACTAATAGATGGTCATAAGGAGCACCTCAAAATGATAACCTACTCCCCTCAACTCTCCAACGACCCTTAGGGTTAAGAACACATGTGAGATAGCAGTTAAGGGCAAAATCGTCCAAATATAGTATATGACGATTTGCACTCCTAAGTCCTGTTTCAATATGTACCAAATACATAATGGTATGATATCCACAGGAGCCCTCTAGTAGTTTGACAAACTACTCCCGTCTTGGGTAGATCTGTACCCTGACTACTTATGGATTGCCCGGCATCATGAGCAAGTCGTGAAACGACCTCGAAACATAAGGAACCCGTATTTGTGTCTCATGCGGCCACACACACACCCTAGACATGTACAATGTGGCAGACTAGGCTTGAATGAACTGAGTAATCTAAAGTAACGACATGATTTTGTTATTAATGCAAACTAATTTACATTATAAACCATGAAACCCAAAAACTAGAGAGTACATCTGAGGCCTATGTTGCATACATGAGAATCAAACACTTTAGTCTTTAGTGCTTTACTAAAAGGATCTGCTAGGTTATCATCATATGCAATCTTTTCTACTATAATGTCTCATCTCTACACAATCTCTCAAACTAGGTGATACTTCCTTTCAATGTGCTTGCCTTTCCTATAATTCCTTGGTTCTTTGGTTTGAGCAATAGCCCCACCTTTATCACAATACAATATCATGGGATCAATAGCCTTAGCTATGACTCCTAATTCCATAAGGAATTTCCTAAGCTATACTACTTCCTTAGCTGCCTCTGATGCTACCATATATTCAGCTTCCATAGTTGAATCAACAATACATGATTGCTTGATACTCCTCCAAATAACAGCTGCTCCTCCCGATGTAAAAACATATCAAAAGGTGGATTTCCTTAAATCTGCATCTAACTGAAAGCCAAAATTAGTATATCTTATAGGCCAACTCATCGCCATGATAAACTAGCATATAATCTCTCGTTCTCCTTAGGTACTTGAGTATATATGCTTCACAGCAGATCAAGATGTTCCCCTACGGATTAGATTGAAATCTTAACTCATTTATTCGACTCGTAGCATATACGGTCCCAGTACATAACATGTCACATACATAAGGCTATATTTATAGAGCATACTAGTATTGTCTTCATGTATTATTTCTCTTCAGTTGTCTTAGGACATTAGTCCTGAGAAAGATTGATTCCATATCTAAAAGGTGTAAATCCTTTTTTGGAATCTTGCATGTTGTACTTAGATAATATACTATCTATATAATTTTCTTAGGAAAGTGCAATAATCTTATTCTTTCTATCTCGTATTATCTTAATACTTAGAACATATTACGTCTCTCCCAAATCCTTCATTTGGAACAGAGTAGCTAACTATATCTTTACCTTTGAAACATCTCAAAATTGTTTCCAATCAACAAAATGTCGTCCACATATAAAATGACGAAAACCACTATATCATCCTACATCTTTCTATATACACAAGGTTCCTTTTCATTTTGATCAAAACCAAAAGATTTGATTACCTTATCAAAACATTTGTTCCATGATCTCGATGCTTGCTTAAGTCCATATATAGACTTATGCAACTTGCATACCATGTGTTCTTAACCTCCAATTATGAAACCATCCGGTTGCATCATATATATGTTCTCTTCAAGATAGCCATTAAGGAAGGTTGTCTTGACATAATCATAATATGTTGCAATGGATAGAAGTATTCTAATGGACTTGATCATGGCCACTAGTGAAAAAGTTTCCTCATAATCAAAACCTGATTTTTTAGTGTAACCTTTTGTCACCAGTCTGGCTTTATATGTCTCAACCTTTATATCTATTCCACTCTTTCTCTTGTACACCTCTTTACAACCAATGTGTAACGCCCCAAAAATATCCTAGAATTTTATAATAATTTTATTATATATTTAAATTGCCTGATTAGTCTCAACTTGGGGTTTTGGGAGCTTGATAAATTTTGGAAATGTGAAATGATATGTGAGCAAATGATTAAATTTTATATGCTTTAAAATGAGAAATTGATTAAACCAGAGTAAACCAGTAAAAAAGGCAAATTTGGAATCGGTCAAATGAGGACCCTGAGTTTAAGACAGAATAAAGCTTAAATACTAAAGTAGGAATTAAGCCTGATAAATGAAAGTGAAATGAAGACCAAAAGAGGAGAAAAAATGAAATAGAATTTGTGTGTGAGCGAACATGGCCTTACATATAAATATCGTTTAGGAACAAATTATGGTCTGAGACTCATTAAGCAATGTGTTTTTAGGAGAAGAGGGAAAAGGGAGAAAGAAGCTAGAGCAAGAGAAGGATCAAGCTTTATATGGTGGGATTATTTCTGTTTCTTGCTTTCTAGAGATCAAGCAGCACAAGAGAATATTTGAAGAGATTCGAGGTAGAAAATCAAACCTAGTTTTCTTTTTTTGTGGTTTTTGGAAAAACCCAACAGGAGAAAAGAGGTTTTATTGATTCTAAACCACTTTGGAGTTGTTTTTTAGGTGGATTCACGGTGGATTTGATGTGAGATTAGTTTTGGAGTTTATTGAATAAAAATGGGTGAGAAATGGAAAAATATATACCATTTATAATGGAACCGCACATTGCTACCAATAATTAGATGCAGAGTGTTTTGATATATGAAGGATTTGTTTTGATTAAAAATTTGGTACCAGTACCCTTACGATAAAGGACTGGTACCGATGCCGATCAAAGTGATCTTGAGTATAAGAGCTTGACAACCACAATTTCATGCCCCTTGCCTTTGTTAAGTCTCTCGTATTCATACCAGATTGTTTAAGGACCCTGTGAGTTTAATAAAGTTCTATAAAATTATCTGAGAGATAATGCACCATATACCTCGCCTCCTCAACGATATTCGTTTAGAACGATTAATTGTTCAACCACTAAGAATGGAGAATTTGTATTTGACTAGGCGCGGGTGAAGACGACAACCTGACTGAATTCACATGAAGAGACAAGGGTGAAATGCAAGTGGTCTATTCTATTCTACGTGACTCATGTTCTCATTTCAAGTTCTTATTTGTGAAATATATACATATATTGATTTGGTACTAGTATTCAAAATGTTTGTCTGAAATCATGTGTATTTGAACTCTAAAATGATTCTTGCATAGAGCCAATTGATTTGAAATATGTTGTGAATGTGTTAGCATGTGGGATTCACCAGCGGAGTCGTCATGAAGACTATTATATTTGTTCAATGTGAAATCACATTTTCTGTGGAAACAAATAGGGCATGATTCTAGCCCAGATCCATCATGAATGTTCAATTTCTATAGTCTAATAGATTGTAATAAATGTGAGTCACATTACTAGTAAATGACAAACGGGACAAGATTCACTGCTTCAGATAAATCGTGAATGTTATTTCGATAGTCATATGTGAAATATAATAGCGAAAAATGATATTAAAAAAATGTATTTGTATAAGTATCTTTTACTTTACATAGACATTGTATAAGGCATTATTTTGATAAATGCATGATTTGTATGAATTGAAATGAATGAGAGGTAGCATAGAACCACTAAGCATGAAAATGCTTAGTGTATTGTTAATCAACAGTGAACTCTTAAGTGATGAAGCGATGATTGAAAGGGACTAAGGTTGAGGAGCTGGGAGTGCTGGAAAGTTCCACAGTATGCTCCGTTTGCATACATCCTCACCATTTTTGTAATGATGTTTTGTAAACAAGAGTTCAACTCCCTAAATTATTTTTAATAATCTATATCTAAATACGATTTTGGATATTATGTTGTAAGCGACAAAATACCATTTTGGTTAAATAAATATTTGTAAAGGAATTGCATTGAATTTGTAATCATTTATGGGCTTGCCCGAGGTGGAAATCTTTCGCGTAGTACAGGTAGCCAGCTTATTAATTAAATGTAATTGATAAATGTATTTGATAAATGGATTTGATTAATGGCCCGATCGGGATCCAGTTGGTTGGATCTTCAATACTTAGGGTTGGGTCAAGCCTCGGGGGTAAGCTACACTTTTAGTGGTATCGGAAACATCAGGATCAGGTTGGACTCGCCAATCGGGTCGAACCGAGTAGAGGGTGTTACACAATGGGTTTAACCCCTTAGGGTAAATCCATAAGAGCCTAGACATTATTAGAATATATGGATTCTAATTCTGATTTCATAGCCTCTTTCCAAAAATTGTAATCCCTATCATTAATTGCTTTGTAGTAACTTGTGGGATCATTCTCATGAGAATCTAGGTCTATCAAAGATGATTCTCCCATCAACGTGAGTTTAACAGGTGGCCTAATGACCCCTCCCACTATGACAAGGCATATTTAGTGTATCAGTATCAAGTATTAGTGGTTGTGGATCAATAGGAACAACATTATCTTGTATGATAGGGAATTCAGTCTTTTCTGTCCATTCATTAATATCCCTAATTTTGTGATTCATGATGTATTCTTCTTCCATAAACTTGGCATTTTTACTCACTCACAAAGATAAAGGTAATGTGGAAAAACTCATCAACCTTACCATGTCTAATAGAGTTCAATTTCTTCTTTCCGCCACTCCATTTGGTTGTGGAGTTCCTGAAGCACTAAGTTGAGATCAAATCTCATGCTCATTGAGGAAAGAAATGAATTCAATAGACATGTACTCACAACCTCGATCAGAACAAAGTGATTTAATGTGTCTTCATAATTGTTTCTCTGACTCGGCCTTAAATTCCTTGAATTTATCTAAGGCCTCAGATTTCTTCTTCATTAGGTACACATATCCATATCTTGAGTAGTCATCAGTAAAAGTGATGAAATACTCATAACCACCTCTTGCATGGACACTAAATGGCCCACACACATCTAAGTGTATCAAAGTCAAACATCTTGCAGCTTTAACTCCTTTGGCAATAAAGGATCTCTTTGTCATTTTACCTTGAATACAATTTTGACATAGTAGTAGTTGTTCTAGGTTCGAAGTGGTTAATGGCCCACAACTCGCTAGCCTTTGTAATATTTTCAAATTTATGTGACCAAGCCTTAAGTGTGAAACCCCGAGAAAATACTAATTTTCTGAAAAATGGTAAAATGGTAATTTCGGTCAAAATCCAAAATTTTTATAGATATCGGATGATGAAACGAACTTCACCGTTGGAATCGTCTCGCGAAATCTAGCCACCATGTCTAATTTCATCGAATTCTGAGACAGTCGGAATTTTCACGTTTTTCGAGGCAATGAGGGTAGTACGGGACACTTGATACATTTTGAGTGACTCATAGAGTGCCATGTGTCATGTGCAGAATTAGTCAAACATGAGCTCAACTATGGGCCATGGGTGGACACATGGCATCATGCCATTGGAGGAGAATCCAAAGTAAGTGGATAAGAGGACGTAATCCTACGAGCCACTTAGAATCGATGGCGGGTATCGAGATGACAAGTCTTCGTCTCAATTCAATTAAATGTAAGGGAGAAGAGTAAAGGGAGAAGAGCAAACCATGAGGGAGAGAATTTAGAGAGGGAGTGTCCAACTTCTCTCTAAATTTCCCAACGATCGGAACGTCGGTTTCTGGCGAGGCAAGAAGCAAAGTTGCTCTACGCTGCAAGGGCTACGCGTGGGCACCGATTTTAAGGAGCTTTGACAAACTCCGAAAGGTAGGGGTCTTCTCCTACTTGGTTTATTTTCGGTTTAAGAGCCTTGTTAATGGTTTGGATGGTATAAGGCCGTGAGTGGCCGTTTGATCAAATCCCAAAATTTCAGACTAGTAAGAAGAAATTTGGACTATTTCTAAGTACCGAGATTGATTTCTGGATCGTTATTGGTCCATATGTTGTTCAGGTGTTAAATTGTTACTGGAATGTTCAGCTGAAATGGCCGTGAGTTTTCGGGATCCTCCCGAGTGGACCGAATGCCTGAATTTTGTAGCTTCTGACAGCTCGCAATAATCGCTTGATTGTTAAAATAGCCTAAGTTGATGGTTGGACTAAAAATGTCCATGTGTTATTTGCATAAAATTTACTTAAAATGAATGGCTTGAATTGTGTAAAAAATATTATGTTAATGCATTGAATTTAATGTGTTAACATGATGTTTGAATTATATGAAATATAATTGTGTGTGAGCCATTGGGATTGAATTGTTATTAGCCCATGAGCTAATTTCATGTTATTACTATGAATAAATAACATGTGGTTAGTATGTGAATTTTGTTACGTGCAATAGACGATATATCGGGTAATGTGTCATTTAAATGGCGATAATGCATTTCATGCAATTTGGTAACCTAGATCAATAAGTGTAAGTGCATGACATGAAAGAAAAATGAAACGGTCGTGAAAGGAATTTCCAAGGAAGATTTTCAAAGAATTTCCTGGAGAGTTGTCCAACAATTTCATCTCGAGCACTCCATGATCGTTTTTTGAGAATTACCTAAATAATTCACCTCCTGAGGATTGGCCCAATAGATTTTACCGAAACTTGATAAGATGTTTTCAAGAACAAAACTTGTTTTGAAAATAGTGTTTTCTCACATTTGGCTTAGGCATGCGTGAGAGTCAAATAGGGCTCGGTATGGGAAGCGTGAGTCACATTCTTTATCCATATCATGTAGGCATTCAAGTAGGATCATGTATTTGCTTAAATGCGTTTAGTTGCCATTATACGTGCGCTAGGGGTGGGGAACTCATGTAGGAGATTACCATCGGGCATTGCTCACCCCACAGGGAAAATTATTTCGTGCATAGGAGATGTTCGAAGATCGGCGCCATTAGAGGCCGCTTGAGAAGAAAGTTTCGATATGTGATTTTTGATAGAGGTATTTTAAAACATGATTATAATTCTTAATTTTAATATATGTTTATATTAAGAGTGATGTAACAACTCTTGAGACTATTATAATATAGTTGGATGTATTTTGGTGAGTATGATGTGTAGGTCAATATGGCCATTTTACTCATATATGGGTCTCATGATATGAGACACAGGTATTCCACAGGTTGACAATGGTCAATGGGACTCCCGGGAAATGGGGCTTCACATTAAGTGTTATAAATGAGTTTGATTGATACTAGGCTCTTTTCTTTTCAATGATTTTTCCACATTATCAACTTAAATCACAACACAATCAATATGATATAGATTATTCATCAATGTGTCATATTTAATAACTTCATTTTCTTTCATAATAGAAACAAAAGTTTTATTAAAAGAAACTGAATAATTGTCATTAAATAATTTAGAAACTAAAATTAAATTCTTTCTAGAATCTAGCACAAATAAACAATCACGCAAAACTACAACTAAGATCCCCTATAGCTATGACTGATTGATGTTAGTCAATTAAATTGGTGTTAGTCAGTATGTGTTCATTACTAACATAAGACATGTATAATTATATATACAATTTGCACTGATAGTATATAATATAACACTCAAAATTACACACATCAGTATATAATAAATTAACTTCCATGAGAACTTGCTATCCTACTTTAGGTAGGTCTAGCTTGTCAAAGCATTAAGATATATAATCTAATAATCCTAAAGTCACTTATGGCTCTAGACTAGGTGATTAACTTACCCTTTAAATTTTGGCCTCTTGAGAAAATAAATAGGGACTATTTTATATAGTTTATCATTTTCGTCAGGTTAAGTGTATGCGCTACTAATCTTAGTTTCAATATTTCTTAAGTAAAGAGCCCCAATTTTATGCTAGTTGCTACCACTAAAATATTTATTAACTAATCATAAGGGAGTCTCTTAACTAGGATCCTCACATTTGTCCAACTTTAGGTTGATCCAAACATGAATCCCAAGACCCTTTCAATGAAAGGTCGTAGGCTTGCTAAACCTTCTCCCACTTAATTATTTTAAAAACTTTGAGTGTTTTAAAGTTTATGTCATAGTTTGGTTATTCTTAAATTCAACCAAATTTGATATCTAAATTTCTCTAATTTTGCAAATTTCTATAGTAAAACTAATTCTAGAATAAGCACTATAAACATACTAGATATAATTTTCTCGAACATGTAAGTTGTTTACTTTAATTTAATAATTTAAATACCTTAAAACAACAACACGTCTTAATTAAATCCATCATTTTATTAATGAATTAAATTATATATCTATTTAACACTTATCCATTAAAGGATAATTCTAGTTAAAATATAATTTGATTTCTAATAATAAATTAAATTGTTTATCTATTTAACAATTATCCATTGAAAGATAATTCTTGTTACAATATAATATTATTTCTAATAATAAATTAAATTATATATCTATTTAACACTTATCCATTAAAGGATAATTCTAGTTAAAATATAATTTGATTTCTAATAATAAAATAAATGGTTTATCTATTTAACAATTATTCATTAAAAGATAATTATTGTTAAAATACAATTTTATTTCTAATAATAAATTAAATTATATATCTATTTAACACTTATCCATTAAAGGATAATTCTAGTTAAAATATAATTTTATTTTTGATAATAAATTAAATTGTTTATCTATTTAACAATTATTCATTAAGGGATAATTCTTGTTAAAATATTATTTTATTTCTAATAATAAATTAAATTATTTATCTATTTAACATTTATAAAGGATAATTCTTGTTAAAATATAATTTGATTTCTAATAATAAATTAAATTATTTATCTATTTAACAATTATCCATTAAAGGATAATTCTTGTTAAAATATAATTTGTAATAAATTAAATTATTTATCTATTTAACATTTATAAATCTGGTTAAAAATAATTTAATTCCTCATAACAAATTAAATTATTTATCTATTATAAGATAAATTGTGACGCCCCCAACTCGGCACCCGGTGTCAAGCGAGGGTGTCTTTTTTTTTCTTTTATAAACTTATAACCTTTAAGTTCTCATTGTTCATTCATATAATATTAAACATTTTATTTGTACTATATTCTCAGAAAGGAATAATTACAAAATATATACAAGCTCCATATATGGAAGTGTTCAACATTTACAATATTTATATTGTTTACAAAACAAAACATATACAAAAATATACCTTCAAAAGGTCTTTAGTGAGCACCTAAGAATGCTATTGCACGGCCAATACGCTGGAGCGTCCTACTTCTCAAGCTTCGCTTCTCCGTACCTACACTGGGATGAAACAATCCGCGGCCAGTTTATAGCTTAGTGGAATTATTACATATGGATGATCCCTAATATGGGTCATCACACTTCTATACACATGCATACACTTCTAACATATCATATAATTTAAACATGCTTACATATTTCATTTACTTATCATACCATGTTTCATTTCCTTTTCACTTACACTTCGCTTTCCATGTTCTTTGTCGCTAATATACTTTGTCATCACATAGCGGTGTTATGCTTCTCTTATCATATCATATCATTTCTATGTCAAGTTCAAGTCATTTGTTTTATGTTTCATGACTAATAAACCTTAGAAGTGGATAAAGGAAACTATAAAGGCCCGAAGGCCAGATTTCACCGTAAGGAAATAGCTGGGTCTATAAGGGCTCGAAGGCAATCAAGTATCATTATGCAAGACAATGACCACCTATAAGGGCCCGAGCTTGTTATCATTGTGCCAGACAATGAATTATCTATAAGGGCCCTAAGGCGCCAGAATGACCTAAACTAGGGCGAATCGAACAAGATGTCAATTGTTTCTTCCTAAATAGGCATGCCCATCTATCCTCTACTGTGTCTCTAAGGCATAATCCATGTGTGTATTTTATAAGTTCCAAGAGATATCTCATATTCCCCCCCGAATAATTATTGTCATCCAGCTGATCATATGAGTATTTACAATTATTTGTTCGTGATTCGCATTTTCATCTCATTATATGCATGAATAATTATGGTTACCATGTATGCTTATGAGCTATTTACTATCCTTCCAATTTTATCAAGCTATATATGGATGGATTCTGGATTCAAAGGGCTTTCCATAGAGTCCAAGAACATCCAAAACGGAGTTCGGATGAAGAAATTATGACCGTCCGAAGTTGAAGGCTTCCTATAAACAATGACTACGAGCATAACCAGCAGGGCCTACTATTTTTTATGATTTCTCGACCTAATATGAGTTCCAATTTCATTAAGCTATATATAGATAGATTTTAGACTCAAAGTTCTTTCCATAGAGTTTAAGAACATCCTAAACGGAGTTTGGACGAAGAAATTATGACTGTCCGAAGTTGAAGGCTTCCTATGAAGAGTGACTATGAGCATAACTAGTAGGGCCTACTATTTTTCATAATTTCTGGACCTAATATGAGTTCCAATTTCATCAAACTATATATGGATGGATTCTAGACTCAAAGGGCTTTCCATAGAGTTCAAGAACATTTGAAACGGAGTTCAAACGAAGAAATTATGACTGTCCGAAGTTGAAGGCTTCCTATGAATAGTGACTACAAGCATAACCAATAGAGCCTACTGTTTTTCATGATTTCTGGACCTAATATGAGTTCTAATTTCATCAAGCTATATATTGATGGATTCTAGACTCAAAGGGCTTTCCATAGAGTCCAAGAAAATTTGAAACGAAGTTCAGATGAAGAAATTATGACCGTCCGAAGTTGAATGCTTCCTATGAACAAGAAGTCAACGAAAGCAAACCAAAGAAATTCACTGCTTTTCGTGATTTCTAGACCTAATATAAGTTCCAATATTATCAAGCTATATATAGATGGATTCTAGACTCAAATGGCTTTCCATTGTCTAAGAACATCCGAAACGGAGTTCGGACGAAGAAAAGCCTGCGACCATCCGGCTGGAGAAATTTTGACATCATCTCCCTAAACCTCAATATTTCCTTAATACAAATATTCCCTTAATCGAGAATTACAATCAACTAACCCAAGTTCAAAACACAACCAATATACTGGGCATGGTTCTTTAGACCCAAATTCATAAATAAAAATGGGTTTATGGTTTCTTCTTCATCAAACAATTCCATACAAAAGTCCAAAAATCCAATAATCCATACCAAAATCATAGTTTCCATACAAGTTCCATACTTTTCCATACCTTGGATCTTCTTTTATTATTCCTTCTCTTCTCCTCTTCTTTTTCTTCTTCCCTTCTCTTCTCTCTCTCTCTTCTCTTTTTTACTCCTTATCCTGCTGCTTATCCCTAAAGACCAAAATGAAATATTTATTTTTGGTCTTACCTCTATTTGATTTTAATATTTTTCTCTTTTTTTGTACTTTGGTCCCCAAACTCCCTCTCTATTTGCACTTCCACTTATTCAAATTCCTACTACATACAATATTTTGTTCTTATATCATTTAGTCTTTAATTGGTAATCTACCAATTTACTCCCTTGACTTTTGTATTAATTTCTGCTTGTCATTTATTTTAAGCACTATTTATTCCAAAATATATATTTATTTTTATTATACCCTAAACATGTTATAAAATTATCAGGGTATAATTTGGGGTGTTACATAAATCTTGTTAAAATATAATTTAATTTCTAATAATAAATTAAATTATTTATCTATTTAACATTTATAAAAGTTGTTAAAAATAATTTAATTCGTCATAATAAATTAAAGTAAAACTAATTTACCTAGGATTATTCTCAATGTACAAAAATAATCCAAAATTAGTTAAACAAATAATTCGAAAACTCTGTTCAAACGAATTGAATGAAAGGAAACATGAACTTTAATTAAAATTCTTCTACTACACAAAACGGATTTGTTCATCAAGAATTACATGAAGCATATTGTTCACCAAACGAATTTGTGCACCAAACAAATCAGTCTCATTAGTGCACCAAATAGATCACATTTACCCATGTCAATATCTGAGGCAGTTTTAATTTCACCGAAATGCTATATGGTAATTTGTAAAAAATATAAATATAAAATCTTAAACTTATCATCATTCTATCAATTAAAATTGATGATGCCTTTTTCAAACTAACTGGCCGAAACGTGTTGGAATCGTTGGTCTCAATCGAATCAAGCCGCCGTTTGGTCTACTGCACCGAACGCGTTGTGGACTTCTACAAAAACAAGAAACAAGAGGATCGGCTGGGCCACCTGTGGTCGCCTGATGCTCAAGTCAGGCCTTTCCAGAGAAAAGATAATCGCTTAGGGAGGTGAGAATGCTTTTTATGCATCTTCACCAATGGGGTATTCCGGTATTTATAAGATATGTTTTTCCCAATTAGATGGTGATAAGGATTCTCTTATCGATGAAGGATTTTCTTTCCTTATCGCGTCGGGACATTAAGGGATTACAGGATAAGCAAGCATCGGGAATTATCCTACTTCCTTATTGGTGAGATCTAACTGACAGGTGGATGTGGGCCTCTCCCACTATCCATATTATCTACTGGGGGGAGCTTAATTTGGCTTATATTTTGGGTTGGCACTGTGGGCTCGTGTTTTAATTGGTTTATGCCTTTTTCTGGGTTTACAGTGGCTCAAGGCGCCTATTTTTCAAACCCTATCAGTTGCCCCCTAGCCCTTGAGTACGGTGTGCGTGGGTAAGGGTTGTAACGTTTCTCGTATCGGGTGTGCTTTCATGTCTCGGCCGGGGTCGGACGCTAGGTTTTGTCGCCATCGTATGCCTTTGTGGGAGAATGATGACTTTTTCTGCTGCGCCATTTCTTCCAATTCTTTCATTTTCTTTCTATTTCTTTCGTAGATATCCTCTGACCGTTCGCCTTGTGTTCCCTCGATCCTGAAGTTTTTTCTTTGCTTTTTAGTGAGTTCGGACTTCCCTTTCCCTTAGTATTTTCGTCTGAACCTTCTGCGCAAAGTCCTTTTTTGGTGTCTTGTTTGAGATAGCTTTTTCTGCCTGTCCCATGGGATGTATGCCTTTTTTCCTTCCAATGTCTTTTCGAGCAAGATCGCGAGGCGCTGTGCTAGATTGGCCAGTTTTGTTCTTACTACTTGTTATTACCATGGGTACTGGGTCGCTCTTCTTCTCGTATATTGAGGTGACTCTGATGCTGGCCATGGATCGGTGAGCCTCCGCCGCCTATTGAGTTGATCTTCGAGACGCCCAAGGGAGCTCTTTCCTCAACAAGGCAGGTGGAGAATTTGATGAGATTAAGTATCCTAGTGATCCAATATCCAAGTCCGCGCGGCAGTAATGCTTTGGCGTGGACCTAGCAAAGCTCCGACCCTTGTACGGGTCACTACAAAGTATAGCCCCCTTGGTGTCCTGTGTCCGTCCTCTAATGCTTTGGCCTCTTACATAGTCCAAGTGCCCAAAATGGTGTGCTTCTTTGAAGTGGCCTTCGACAACGGCCTTCGCTTCCTTATACACCCCTTTATAAAAGGGGTTTTACAACTCTTCAATGTCTGCCCTTCTCAAATTGCGCCTTTTTCTGGGGTATTCTGATTGGGCTGATGGTTCTCTTCAGGGACAAGGGTTTTGGAGTTCCCAGCATAGCTTTGTTCCTAGACCTTTTTAGTGTGAAGGAGGCCTCCGAGGGCTTTCTTTATCTATCCAGGCATGCCGGTGCTCCTCTAATTATCATGGACCTTCCGTCCTCCCATGCACTGAAGGAATGCTACTTCATTGGGAGGGCTTAATTAGGAGTACGACTTCGACAGTGGATGATACCTCGGGCTGCCTCAAGCCACCTCGACCACCCTCGAGAATCTACGTGGAGACGCTTGTTTTGGTACGCCATGAGCTCATCGGGTGGTATCTCTAATCTCTCGCTCACCGCACACCTCTTAGGTGTTCGAATCTGACCCGTACCTCCAAGATAAGATCATAATGCAGAGTTGGCTATGTCTCACCTACCCTGAGTTGATCAGCTCTATATTCTCGTCCTTCGAGCTGAGGTCTACCCACTTACTCGCTTGAGCCTCTCACCTCCTTCCGCTATGAAATCCCCTCCCGTCGGCCTTCCGTCGCTGCCCACCAAGGGAGAGCTCGTCGGTGGAGACGCCGGCCCCGTAAGTCTCTGAGCGTGAGCGGAAAACTTCGACCGCTGAGAAGGACCGCCAGCCTGCAAGTTCCGAAACTAGGCGCCCTTTTCCCTTCTACCCACGCCCAAATACCGGGGCAAGTGTTGCCGCCTCCGACTGAGGTCCCTAAAGCTCTGAGTTCGCAGCCCCGCTTTAGTTCTGCTGCAAAGGCAAAAGACTCCTCGGGAAGGGCTACTGAACACCCGTTGGAGGTCATGCCTATCACTGTTTAGAATCCCCCGTACAGAAAGTGTTTTTCGAGCCACCTACCCGAGGGCAAGGAGTCAAGAGGAAGGGGTTCCTAAGCCGACTGAGATGGAGACTCTCGCCTCAATGCCAGCTACAAACAGCACCCCGCCTCAGCCCAAAGATTCTCATCTCAGAGTACCGCACCGCCAATGCAGCAGGCCTACTATCCTCCGTGGGGTCGCCTATAAGTTCTCGTGATTCGCCGTGTATGACTTTAGCTCGAGTCAGGGTATCGATCTCAAGCCGGGTGTGTGCAGTGGCTACTCATTTGAAGAGTTTAGCCAAAAAGGCCAACCTGAACGAGGGTCATGTCAAAGCCGCCAGAGTTTACAAGGCGAGGGTGGCTTCCTTACTGCGCTAAGTCGCGAGACCGGTGCAAGAGTATGACCGAGAGGCAAAGTAGCTTAAGTCCGATGAGGCATACCTCGCTTCTGGGCGAGCTCGAGCTGCGGTGTAGAAGACGAGGCTAGAAACAACTTAAGAGCCACTGGAGGTCGAGCTTCGAGGTTCCATGGGATGTCGCATAAGATGATCGGCCTGAGGTTTCTGATTCGGGCCGTAATCCGCCCACCAACTTCGATGGTCGTGGACGAGCCGCTTACGTCTCGCAGAGCGATGCTGGGTCTAGGGAAGAGCTGCGCGGCTGTTGAAGATCTAGCCGCACAACAAAATAAATGCTAGACGAGCTCCGCCACGAGGCTTCCGAGAGGCTATTAGCCTCCGTGGAACGCCCACTGTGGAGGCCGGGTCATGAGGACCTCATAGTAAGACTCTAAATGTCATAGGACGGTTAGCAGCGAGCTCGAGGGACGGTCTCGCACTCAATGGGCTTTCGTACTTCGCTTCGAGGAAGGCCGCACGCCTACCCGTGCTCGGGACCTCAACTTCGACATCCCTAGCGACGAGGAGGCGGAAGAGTCTCTTTCCACAATGTGACTTTTCCTGAGAACCTCGTACACCCCCAAGGCCCACCCCCTTCTTCAATTCTACTCCTTCCTCTGATGTCTGACCTTCCGCATATACCTTCACTTGCTTTTTTCTTTTTCTTTTTTTTTTTTTTTTTTTGTGCTTGGGACCCAGGACATATGTAGCTTTTTCCTTAATGAACATTCATTTTTTATCTCACCACTTTCGCCTCTCGGCCACAGCTCTTCGCATCAGTTCCGCATTTAACCACCGACTTCGTCAGATGGCTCGAATCATGCTTCACCGATCCGCTCATGGGCCGTATGGCCCGAGTTGAGCAATTGAGCTCTCTCAACTGGTCACGAGGCTTCATGGGTCAATGCCCGAGTTGAACTGCTCGGGCCGCATTTACCCGAAGCGCCGGAAAGCAAATAGGCTCAAAACTGAGCCGTTTGTCTCGGGGGTCGAGGCCTTATGGGCTAAATTTCCCCCGAATCAACTAACTCTCAGCCGATGGCCTGGTCAGAGAAGTTGAGCTCTTCAAATCACGCTGGTTCTGGCGCCGAGGCCTTATCAGCCGCGAGCCTGAGTCGCCGATTTCTTACCGAGTCAGCTGAGCCTAAGCCGCCGAGGCCCAGGCTAACCGCTGAGATGAACCGACTTTCGTCGCGCACCTGAGATGAGTAGCCGAGCTCTTCGAACCGAGCCATTGGGCTCTCGAGCCGCCGAGGCCCGGCCGCAAATCGCTGCCGACCGGGACTCGGGCCGCAGCGCCCGAGTCGGTAGCTGAGCCTTCAACCTGAGCCATCGCTCTTTGGAGCCGAGGCCTTATGGCCTAAATTGCCCGAACCGAATCGACTCGGGCCGCTTGGCCCGAGCGAGTAACCAGCCCTTCAAATCCAGCCGCCGAGGCTCCGGCCGACCGCCTCGAGCCGAACCGACTTCGCTACATGGCCCGAAAGGGTAGCCGAGCCCTTCAAATTGGGTATCCGAGGTCTGCGGCCGACCGCTTGTTGAACTCGACTCGTCATGCGGCCTCGAGCCAGCAGCCGAGCTCTTCAATCCAAGCTGCTGGGTTCTCGGGTGCCGAGGCCTTATGGATAGTCACCGAGATGAACTCGACTCTCGGGCTACTGCCCGAGTAGAGTAGCGCCGAGTTCTTCAACCGAGCCGCATTCTAAGGCCGAGGCCTTATTGGCTAAATTGCCTCGAAGAACCGACTCTTCGTCGTGGGTCTGAAATGAGTAGTTGAGCTCTTCAAACTAAGCCATTGGCCCCGGCTAAGGCCCACGGGCTAAATTGCTCGAGCCGAATTGACTTCGGGCCACATGGCCTGAGCAGAAAGTAGTTGAGCTCTTTCAAACCGGAAATGTGTTAGGCCCTAGGTGCCGAGGCTCAGGCTAACCGCTGGGAAATGAATCCGACTCTTGTCAGTATGGCCTCGAAATGAACAGCTCTTCAACCGAAATACTGGGCTCCTAGGTGCCGACCTACGGGCTAAATCGCTCAGCCGAATCGACTTCGGGCTATACGGCCTAAGCAGTAGCTGAAATGCTCAACCGAAATGGACTCCCCGGGCACCGAGGCCTTACGGGTTAAATTGCCCGAGTCGAACCGACTCGCTACACGGGCCCGAAAGTGTGTTACTGAGCTCTTCAAACTCGAGTTGTTGGCTCCGGGCGCTAAGGCCTTATAAGCTAAATCGCTCGAGCCGAATCGACCAGCCATGGCCTGAGTATAGCTGAGCCTTCAAACTGAGCCGCTTACGCTCCCGCACTGGTGGCCTTACGGGCTAAATCACTGGAGCCGGACCGACTTCGCTACACGGCCCAGCAGAGTAGTTGCTTCTCTTTCAACCGAAACAGCGCCCCGGGCGCCGAGACCCATGGGCTAAAATTGCCCGAAATGGCCCGCCTCGCCGCTGCGGCCGAGACGAGCAGTTAAGCTCTTCAAACTCGAGCCGCCGGGCTCCCGGTGCCGAGGCCTTACGGGCTAAATCGGGCCTCGAAATGGCTGACTCTTCGCTTCGCGCACCGGCAAAGTAGTCGAGTTTCAAACTCGAGCCGCAGGCTCCCGGCGCCGAGGCCTTATGGGCCAAATTGCCTGAGTCAACCTGGATTTTTGGGCTACATGGCCTCGAGTAGCGCAGTTAAGCTCTCAAACCAGCCGCTGGGCCCCCGGGCGCTACGCCTTACGGGCTAAGTCAGCTCGAGTCGAACCGACTCTCGGGCCGCGTGGGCCCGAGCCGAGTAGCCGAAAGGCTCTTCAACCGAGCCGGGCCTGGCGCCGAGGTCTTCCCGAGTTGGATGAGCTCTTCAAAATCAGCACTCAAGGCGCCGATTCACTTACTGAAAGATGCGGATGTCTTTAATGCTAGTTTATGGAGAATTGGAAACGATTGTGCGACTTCCCGAGTGCTTCATCCTTCTTATAAATGGCGACTCCTTTTCTATGGAGCCCATACTCCGAATCTCCTTCCTCTTTTGGGGCGTAACTAGAATCTGCACACAATGAAGCCAGCCAAGGCTCTGGGTCAGTTCTCTGCAGGGATCCACCCGGGGATTCTTTCGGGCCCGACTGACCTCCTCCCCGCCTCGTGGAGTTGTGTTTTTCCCTACTCTCTCCTCTATGGGAGTTGTGTTATTCCCTAGCTTCGTGCTAGGGAATGCGTCTGGAAAGGATGGTACACTTTTTGTACCGCTTTTTCTATTTTCTCCTCTTCTTCCTCTTTCTCTTCTTTCTTCTCCTTCTCCTTCTTTTTCTCATTCTCTCTTCCTCCCTTTTCTTTTCTTCCCCATCTCATTCTCCCTTTTTCTTTTCGCATTCTCTCTTCCTCTCTTTCCCTCTCTCTTTATCTCTTTCTTCTTTCTTCTCCTTCTCCTTCTTTTTCAGTTTCTTTTCCTCTTTTCCGTTTTCCTTCTTCTTCTCTTTTCCATCTCTTTTTCCTTTCCTTTCGCCTTTCACTTCTTCTCTTGAGGTTTTCTTCTTTTTTTTTTTTTTTTTGAGGGAACTGCTTGTACTGTTTGTTTCCGAGATGTAAGGAATGACGCTACTGATTGTAATCAATTGTACCTTTATTGTAATAAAGAGATATTTTATCTTTTAAATCTTGAATTTGCACATTCTGAGGGCGGTAACCTTCAGTATATCCTGAATGTGACGTCTGACTGCATAATCAATAAACACACAAATTCATCATCCGAAACCGATAATACTTATTTAAGATTACAAATGAGGCCTACCGATAAAACGTTAAGGTGCTCAAGATTCCAAGTATGAGGTAGAATTTTTCCCTTTCGCCTGAGTCTTAATTGCCAAGTCTCGATTACACGAGTCACGATATAGGCCTTCCCAAATAGTCCTAGTTTTAGCAGGTCGGATTTTTCCTTGTCGTACGAAAGCTTTTAAGACTAGGTCTCCAAGCTTGTAACTCCTGGGTTTGACTTTTTGGTTGTAATATCTCGTCGTTTTCCTTTGGTAATCTTCCGTGCGTTTTAGGACATGCTCACTCTTTCATCTAGGAGGTCTAAATTTAGGCGGAGAGCCTTGTCATTATGTTCCACACTTGCCAATTCGATCCTTGAGGACTTTAATCCGACCTCGATTAGGTCGCTTTCGTAAGCAAAGGCTGTAGGAATGGAGTTTCCCGACTTGCCGACTTTATGCCACAGAGGTTCTGATGCCCATAACACCCTGTGAGGTATTCTACCCATTTTCCTTTAAGATCTTCCAATTTGGTCTTTAACGCCGCTTTTTAAGTGGGTTCCTGATATGACTTCGCCTATCTATTAGATCGCTTGACAAGGCTCGTAGGACGAGTAATAATTCGATCCCGAGCTCTGCGACAAAAATCCTCGAACTTGGCATTATCAAATTGCTTTCATTATTTGACATCGAGCTCAGATGCCCAAACCTCGCATATTACGAACGCCACACAAAATCAAGCAGATCTTGCTTCCAGGATAAGAGCTGTGCTGTCTTGGCCAAATCCCATTTCCGGGGCGGCGTAATCTATCGCAACAATGATGAATTTGCATTAGCCCTTCCCAATGGGCAAAGGCCCCAATATGTCCAAACCTCACTGCTGGAAAGGCCAGGCCAGGATCGACGTCGTGGCCTCGAATGGAAGGTGAGATTTGGCGCGCTCTCGGCAAATTCGCGATTTCGATCAGTCGACGCGGGCTCGAAAGGCCAGGGCCAATATTATCCCCCTCGCCTTAAACTTTTCCTAATGCGCCTCGAGTCTGATGTGATTTCCCTGCGATACCATGTACTTCCTCGAGCACGTAAATGGGCGTCTCTTCCCCAATACACTTAAGGATGGGTGCGAAAAACCTCACTAGAAGACATCCTTATGAATAGTAAACCCGTCATTCGCCTCTAAGCTTAGCAGCCTTCTTTCGGGTCACTCTATAGTCCCTCCCATTAAGTAGTCCCCAAATGGGGTCCACTTGGCTCGACAAGGATTGTGGGAGACCGATGTCCGTGCGATCTATGGAGGGCTTCGAGGCTGACAGCTACCATTGGAGGTCTTCTGGGAAGTTGTGGGCTGGCTTTATAAAGCATCCGCTGAGTTCTCCGGGTCCGGGGTATGTGTCTAACCCGAACCAAAGATGAATTTCTTCAATAATCTCTGATACTTTTTTGAGATATAGGGACATTTTTCTAAATTTTCTTGGCCCTGGTAGGTGTCTTCTGGGCTTGTCTTACCACTACTGGAGCCACCGCAGACCTCAAGCCGGTCAACTTCCATTGAATAAGGCTGAGACCGACTATGACCGCCCATACTCGGGCCTCGGTTTGGCACCAACCGAACTGAGCGCATCAATATCTATTCTCTCGGGAGGTCGATTAAATCAGCCCGCTCCTCGAAAGTACTTGCGCCCCGCCTACAAAGAGTCTCCGTGATGGTGGATGTCAATCGCTGTTTAGGTATTCTCGCGTGCTCGCTAAGGTGAATTTACAACGAAGTCCGCCAAGACTTACCCTTTTATTACGCTTTTCTGCCATTCGATATCGAACTCGCCAAATTTACGGCCCACTTCATAAGCCTCCCGAGGTCTTCGCTTCAGTAGCACTTGCTTCATCGGGTATTCTATTGGAATTTCAATGGTATGAGCTTGAAAGTAAGTACATGGAGCTTCGGCCGCGGTTACTAATGTCGATTAATTCTCCATCCTCGGGTACCTTCCCATGCTCCTTCGCAGCTCCTACCGGCACAATAGACTGATGTCAGACTCTGGCCTTGTCTCCGACGAGGATGGCGCCCGATCGAGAAATCCGAAAAATTGCCGCTACGTAGTAAGGAGCTCCCCTCATAGGGGCTTTCACTAGAATGGGGAGGAACATCCGCTCACCGCCGATAGAGCTCCCGCGGCTTCTCAGAGCCCCAGCGGCATCACACGATAGCAATAGTTCCGCCTGCGGGATCGAACGAGGTCTTTCGTCATCCGAATCCATGCCGATCCGTCAGAACCGGAGAAAGCATCCATAAAACCAAGGAGTTCATGGCCGGCCGCGGGCATCTGGCAATGAGGTCGATTCGCGGCAAAGGAAACTATATTTTGGGCATGCCTGACGCCATGAAGTCGACGCAGTCGCCACTGTCGCTTCTCAGCCTTTTTTACGAGCACGACGCCACCAACCATTCCAGATATTCCACCTCTCCTCGATTACCCCCGCATGGAGTGAGTTTCGCTTTACCTTCCTCGCTGACGCCAGCTTTTCTCGCGCAAAGCTCCTTCTCTTTTGCTTGACTGGCTTGAAAGATGGATTGACAAGCAAATTTTCTATGAGTGATTATCATGGGTCAATTCCTCTCATATCTGCCTACTTCCATGCGAAGATGTCTTTGTTCTGTCTCAAGAAATGGGTAAGGAGGCTTCTGAGGTCTTCCGCAAGCTTGGAACCGATGTAGGCGAGGTGTTCAGGGTTGTCGTCCAACGTTACAGGTTCTAGCTCTTCCGAGGGCTCAGCCCAGTGTTCACCTGCCGCGGCATGTCGAGCCTCGCTCTGCATATGTTATCGACCGCTTTTTGCTTCATGGATGCCGAATAACATTCCTTGGCCACGCGCTAGTCTCCTCGAACTATCCCCACTCCGCTTGTGGTAGGGAACTTGATCATCATGTGGTAAGAAAAGGGAATGGCCTTTATGGCATTAAGAGAGGGTTCCATCGCTTAACATGTTATAAGCGCATCGGGGCGTCTTACTACGAGAAACCCATCACGTTGTTGCCCGACACTTGGGCCCCAAAGTGAGCACTAACTGGATTGAGCCTAACGGCAGCACCTTCTCCCTAGAGAATCCTCGCAGGTGGGTGTTGACTGGTTCTAGCTTCTCCCTTCCAATGCCCATCTTATCGAAGGCTGAGGCGAAGATGATGTCGGCTAAACTTCCATTATCGACCAAGACCCGATGGATTGTTTTGTTAGCCACCACCGCCCTTATTACCAAAGGGTCGTCATGAGGGTGTTGACATCCCTCCAGGTCTGAATCTGAGAACGTTATGGCTGTGTCTAGTCGGGGTTGTTTGGACACTGCTTGCACTTCCATTATCTCTCCTGACCTAATGCTGCGCAGATGGGCCTTCCTGAAGTGAGCCGGATCTCTCGCCCCGCAAATCCTCCTGAGATCACGTGGATTTCCCCTAGGGGCTATTGGTGCTAAGTTGTCACCTACTGAGGTGGTGGTGGTGGGTGCTGAGCCTGAGCCTGACTCTGGGCTTAACCTTCAGATGCTATGAAGCGGCGGAGATACCCGCGCTGAATTAAATATTCTATTTCTTTCCTGAGTTGTATGCAATCGTCCGTGCGATGTCCGTAGTCCCTATGGAACTCAAAGTACATGGTGTTATCTCTTTGGTCGGTCCGACCTCACAGTACTCCGCCACCTCAAGAACTGCTTCGTGTTGCACCGCATTGACTCGCGAAACTCATGCACACGAGGGGTAAAACCGCCGAGGTGAATAATGTTGTCGCCGTTTGAGCTAAGGTGGACCTAGGCGTCTTGAGGCTTTCGCCTCCTTCGGGACCGCTTCTCCTTCTTTCTCGGGGACCCTCCCGTCTCGTTTGTCTCTTGGCCGCCTCGCTGTCGATCCCGCTTTTCTCTTTGCGGTTGAAGAGCTCCTTCGATATGAGGCTTTTCTACACGTTTCCTCCACTTTAGCGAGTACCTCGGCCATGCTCGCCTGAGGATTCTTTGAGATGGAGAACATCAAATCCTTTGACTACACTCCAAGCCCAGCGATGAATGCAATGATAGCCAACTTCTCATCGGGTATATCTACCTTCAGAGACTTGGCATTAAACCTTTGGACATAAGACCTCAGGCTTTCTTGCGAGCTCTGCTTTATGGTCAGTAGATGATAACTTGGCTTCCTGTATGTTATGGCTCCAATGAAGTGGGAAATGAACGCAATGGAAAGCTCTCTGAATGAGGTGATTGACGATGGTAAAGGCCTGTTAAACCGTCGCGGCCGGGCCTTTAGGCGTGATATTTAATAGCGAAAGCTCGCACCATAGCCAGGTCCCGGCTAACCATGTGGCTCCATTTGATTCTTATAAGTGTCGACGATCGATGTGATCTGCACCATCAAACACTTCTATTCCGGCATTTCGAACTACCGGGTAGGGAAGTGAGAAAAATCATCAGAACTGAGACGCCTCATTTGCATCAGTGGTGTCCATAGAGTCAGGAGGCTCACTGCAACTTCCTTCACACACCAGCCCCCGCCAGATGTCCCGAATCCCGCCTGATAATCACTCTTTCTCTCAGTCACTAGTGGCCCAATTCTTGTTTGTCAAAATACTTCCTGAAAATGTCATCAGCCCTTCAGTCACACTTTTATGCCGCGCGCGTTTCCGCGACGCCGCTACGCTTTAGTTTATCGCGCTTCCCGCAGTCGCCGCATCCGCTCGTGAGCGCCCGACCTGATCGCCGTTAATATCGCGAGGTTGAGGTTTCACCTCGTCCATGTTGGCGGCGTCGACCGCCGAGGTCGTTCCACGCTTCGCTTTAATCATCCGGCAGATCCTGATGATCGGGCGCTGCTTCCCGCCGTTCCGAAATGATACCATCGCGAATCGATCGGGCCTATTTGTAATCTGAATCGTCGGTTCTACAAACGGCGCCTAACCGATGATGCCTTTTTCAACCTGAATCGGGCCGGAACGCGGTTGGAATTTGGTTGGCTCAACTCGAACTTGCTTCGTTAGTCGGCCCATCGGCACCTGATGTCGACTTCACAAAAACAAGAAACAAAGAGGATCGGCGAGGGCTTCGCCGCGCCTTCCACTAAGCCGGCCTTCCGAGAAAGATGTGACCACTTGCAGGCGAATAAGCCAAGGTACTCACCGATGGGGTGACTCGTATTTATAAGATATGTTTTTCCCAATTAGATGGTGATAAGACTTCATCGACAAGGATTTTCTTCCTGATTGCCACAAATTCACAAGTGATTACAGTGATGCTAGCTATCGGCACTATCCTACTTCCCTTATCGCGTAGATTCACCGATTGCGATGTGGCCTTCCACCATCCATATTATCGACCTTCGGGGAGCAGATCGAGCTTCATTTTAGCCGCACCGTGGGTCGGGTGTAATCGGGCTTCAGTTTTTCTTCAAGCCAGTGGAGGCCTACGCGCCTATTTTTCAAACCCTATCAAAAATAAATTAGAATTTTAATTTATTTTGGATATCATTGTATTATTGGTGAATAATATTCAAATCGTATACCCACAAAATTATATATATATATATATAGGTTCAAAAATAAGGCTCACAGCCCACCGCGCATCATAAGAAAGAGGCGCTCTAATCGAACATCAGGCCTGTCTTCATTAACCTCAAGGAGACATGCCCATTTAAGCATTTAGGCCTTTCGCGCCACATTTAAGCTCGTGTCACCCTGCATTGCTGGCCCAACCCGACGCCCAAAGACCACCATGGAAAGTCTCCCACGTGTACGTAAAATAATAGTCCCTAATAATATATTATTCCATAAGATCAAGAGATCAAATCGCATCCCCCAATATGAAGGCCAAGATCATCACAAATAAACCGTCTTCTATATCCATTACTAAATCCGATATCGATATTAACAAGAAATAATTCTGCATCCAATGGGAACAAACTTAACTTCCCATCATTACATCACTATGAAGAGCACATCGGCGAGTACATACTCATACGTAAAAGTGCCACGCCAATACTACGCCTAAGCACTCTCTTTCTCTCGTAAAGAAACTAACTTAGCATCGAGCCGTCACACGAAGCCTCGCCGACCCCTTCATTTTGGCTTTGCAGGAGCGATACCCCTAAACCCGTCAGAACCAGCATCCGCAGTCATCCTACTTCACCGGCGATCCAAAGATCCCATCAGCTTCGTACCCCACTGGGCAGCCTTGAGTCCGACCCAACGGCCCACACGCCCGCCTCGCTCCGGCCAAAAGGCATCATCGGGCCGCGCCGTCCGCGGGAAGACAGCCTTTATAAATATAATCGATTTCTCGCCATCGACAGATCAACACGACCACAAGCAAGCGAAAGAACACTAATCCTCCAAGGACGCAAGATCCACCGGGCAACGCAGATGCCCGACCTCCTGGGCCGTGTTAGAAAACAATGTAGCCAACACGACGAGGTGGAAGCACTACTTCATCAATCAACGCCCCCGACGTAAGAGTTAGAACAACTCACTGCATATCCGACTTAATTTCTGAGGCACGACAAACTCAGGAAGGTCGTGACATTCCCTCCCCATGAAGGATAGCACAATATCGCAGACTCCCCAAAGGGTCGAAACCGCTGCAATCCAACCGAGCCCGGGGCACTCCGACCACATCTAAATTTCTCGAGGGAAGGCAACGAAGCAACCCTCGAGAGCATGCTCCGAACTAGACTACGCCATCCTCAACAAGGAGCAAGGGAACACCATGTGGAACAGAGGTTCAAGAACCTCCAAAGAAGAGCTCCTACCGTGTGAAGGAGGCGGTGAGCGGACGTGCTCCCGACACTATGAACACCTCGTATAACAAATCAGTCAACTTATACAAACCCGAGGTACTCCACTTCCCCTTCCGTACCTAAGTTCGGGACAAAGTTACAAGTAAGTGTTCGATGGTACTAGATCCCGCGATCATCTCAACACTTTACAAAATCAAACAGCCGCACGGGTATCAAGATCCACGCGAGCGCGTAGCTTTCATTTATCACCGTGAAAGGCCCAGCCGCATGTGGTTCAATAGACTTCACCATCATCAATCTCTCATTCGTGAGTTATCCATCGTGATTCGCCTTCTCACTTCATCGCAAATGTGACTGGCTGCAAAGCCAAGTTATCATCTATCGACCATCGCCAGCGCCGCAAGAAAGCCCGAGGTCTTATGTCCGGGCCGATTCAATGCCGAAGCCCAGCGCAAGATATAACGAAATCTACGATCACTAATGCTCACGGCTGACTTAGGAATTCAAATGAAAGACTTAATGTTTTCCATCTCCAAAAGCCCCAAACAAGCATGGCGCAGGTGTCGCAGTGCGCAGAAATATATTAACTAGTGAAGATGCCATCTGAAGAAAGAGAGCTCTTCCATTCACAAAGAAAAGAGCGGGGCAGACAAATGACGCAGGACGGCTTCTCCCAAGAGACAAAGCGACTAGGAAGGATCTCCAAAGAAAAATAGAGAACGATCTCCAAAAAGGCGCGAGGGAACCCCGCAGATCAAGTTCGGGGTCCATCACAACCGAAGACGATGACGCTACTTCCGCCTCAATGTTTCACCCCCTTAACAACCTCAGTGTCACAGGTTCTACGCAAAGTACGAAACGAGCAATTCCTGAGGTGGCCAACCCAAATGAAGTCAAACCCCACAACAAGAGACAACTCCAAGTATTGCGAGTTCCATAGGGACTACGGACACCGCACGGACGACTGCATACAGCTCAAGAGAGAAATAGAGTACTTGATACTACATGACACCTCCGACACTTTATACGCCCGAGAATTAGATCCAGACCAAGCTCAGAGCTGTGTTCACTAAAGAAATCACCACACCTCTACAGACGACATCAGCCACCAACAATCCCTGGTGTGAAATCCTGTAATCTCAGAGGATTCGCAGAGGAGGGGAATCCAAATTTCACTAAGGCCCATCTACGCAAAGATTAGATCTACGCAGATAGCAAAATTCAAGCAAAGGTCTAACCACCGTGGCTCGACACATCCATCACGCCTCACTCGTGATCTAGAAGGACGCCAACACCTCATGACGCACTCCATCGGTAGTTCGCGCAAATGCGGCCAACAAAAATGCTTCATCGTGCTAATCGACAATGGAGTTCAAATTGATATCATCTTTCGCCACCGATAAACGGTGAGCATCAGAAGGGAAAAATTAGAACTCATCAACACACCCCTACGGGGGTTCTCCGGGGAAAGACTATTACCTTCTAGCTCACTGCGCCGTACCACATCGAGATCCCCATGCCAAGCGACGACCACGGTGAAGACTCCTCGTCGTACGCCCATCCGCTTATATAACATGTTGGTCGATGAATCTTCAATGCAATAAAGCCATCCCTTCCGCATATCACATGATGATCACCCTACCGTAAATCCGGGTAGAATGGTTCGAGGAGACCAAATGAGTGCCTGTGTGGAATGCTACTCAGCATCCATGAAATAAAAAACGGTCGAGAACATATACATGGACGAGCTCGACATGCGTGACGAGGTACTCACTCGACCTGAGCCCTCAGAAGAACTGGAACCGGTATTGTTTGATGACGACCCTGAACATCTCGCCTATATAGGCTCTTAAACTAAATGCAAGACCCTCAAAACCACTCTTATCCATTTTTAAGACAAAACAGAGACTTTTCAGATAAATGTGCGCATAATGAGGAAATGATCCTACGATAATCACCTACAGTCAACGTTAGCCCGCCCTTAAACCAATCAAAACAAAATGAGAAGCTTCGCGCCGTAAAGGCAAAAGCCATCAACTAAGAAGTCAACAAACTCTTCAGGAGCGATCAGTGGAAGTAGAATACCCTCGAATGGCTAAATAACGCCGTACTGGCCAAAAAGGCAACCAAGAATTTACGACCAGATCGACTTCATCGACATCACCAAAGCGCGGCCCAAAGGACGCCGCCACGAATCGACCATCAGACGCCACCACGCCATGAACTCCCCGCCGCATGGATGCCTCTTCCTACTTACAACCGCATTAGTACGACCCGTGACCAAGAAAAAGACGCCGTCAATACCGCCAGGATTCTATCATATCGCGGTGATGTCGTCGCTCAAAACTAGAGCTACATATCGAGGTCGTGAACTCCGATGTTTTCAGAATCCGCCAGTACGCCATGGAAGGTACATAGATGACATGTCGGTAAAATCCACCCCACCCAAGCCCACATATCTGATCCGTCCGGTTGCCCAGATCTCGAGAAACTACAACACGAAACTGATCCACTAAGTGTGCCTCTGAGTATCACCGAAATCTGGTTTCATAGTCAACCACCGAGAATTGAAGCAAATCCGCACAAGGAGCAAAGGTCAGACTCGACATGCTCGCCATCACATAAAGCGAGTTCGCCGACGAAGGATTGCTGCCTTAAGCCGATTCGTATCCAGGGCAAGTGATAAATGCCAGCCTTTCTTCCAAGTCCTGAAGAAGGCCTTTCAATGGGATGCAAAGTGCGAGGAAGCATTTTCAGCCTTGAAAACATATTTAAGCCCCCCCATTCTAGTAAGTCCTATTTGCGGAGCCTCACCCTATACCCGGTCAGACGACTCTCAACCAGTGTCATTCCCGTCAGAGACAAAGAACGGTGCACAAAGACCCGGCTTACTATCGCAGCCGAGCTGAGAGGAGGAGGAGAGATACCCAAGGATGGGAGAAACCACTCGCCTGTAACCGTAAATGGAACTCGCCCCTTACTTCCGTGCTCACACCATGGGTCCCAACTAATACCCGATGAAGGCGTTACATAAACCGTGTTCCTGGAAGGTCGATGGCCGGGCCATGCGTGAAATGAGTGAGTTCAAACATCGATACAAACTAAAAACCGCTAAGAAAGGGCGTGTCTTAGCCGACTTCATCACGGAGTCTCACCCCGCGAAGGCCGTAACGCCAAGCAACGACGACCTCCCGGCCCGAAACTCGCATGGAGCTCGAACGCACAAGGAAGCCGAGAAATTAATCTCGACCTCTCCGGCGAATGTACGCAGCACGCACTCATTCTGACATAAGCCTTCTAACAACGAGGCCGAATATGAGGCCGCCATACAGCCCTCAACCCGCCATTCACTAAAGTTGACCAACCAGAGGTCTACAACGACCCCACCGGTAGCAAGACAAATCAAGACACCACGGCTGGTGCGTGGAAGGATGATCCCATATCTCCAAAAGGTACGAGGATTTATTAAAAAAATTAGCATGTGTTCAGTCGACATGTCCCTGTAGCGAGAACTCTCGAAATGACGCCGCAAACTAGCTGATAGCCCACAGAAGACTCACCCGATCAACACCTATCGAATACCCGCAGAGCCCCCATCGATCTCTGCGGATGGGAGGTCGCCCGTGCCCGGTCCGAGCCGAGCTGACGATCCCCATTCGACTATATATCGACCGACGTCTACCCGACGTAATTCGAAGGAAGCAGCCTAAAATAAGGACGGTGTCCCAGGTTCACTCAATCATAAGGGCTTCATACAAGCGCAGGTTTCTTCACACTAATCCTCGGCGTATCGCAGAAAACATTGAATACGTGCTGCGGAAGTTCACGAGGGTATATGCGAAAATCACATCGAGCTCGAGCTCAAGTGTGAAAGGTTTTGAGACAAGGATACCATCGCCTACAATACTAAAAGACGCATCCCATCTAGTTTCAAAAATGCAAGATCCTCGCCAGAGCAAGCCAAGATCTCACGCTCCCATCGTAACCTCGATGTCAATCACAAGCCCCGCCCTTCCAAACAAAGGGGTCTGACATATCGGGGGACCTCTCGCCCTCGGGAAGGGCCACAAGTTTATCATCGTCAGCAAAGATTACTTCACCAAATGGGCGAGGTCGAGCCTCTACCCACAATTACGTAACAAAAGATACGCACTTCAGGTGGCGAACTATCATATGCAAGTTTAAGATCCCAAGAGCCCCTGCTCCGACAATGGAAAACAATTCAACGCCTAAATTCCGTAGATTTCGTGCCGAGCTCAATTAAGAATTACTACTCTTCCCGGAAGACATCCAGCTTTAATCTGGCCGTGCCAAGGTCACCATCGAACCCTTAAGGCCGCTTGAAGACCAAATTGGAAGATCTCAGCGAAAGTGGGTAGAATACCTCCCGAGGCAAAGCATGTGGGCTTACAGATAACACGTGTCACCACCCGAGAAACCCCGTCGCCCCAGCCCCTCTGCACGGTTGCATCGTCGAGATCGAATTAAAACCCCAAGGATCGACCACAGCGAGTGGAGCATAATGACGAGGCTCTCCGCCTAAATTTGGATCTCTTAGATGAAAACGCGAGCAAGTTCTAAACGTACAGGAGAATACCAAAAGAAGACAACAAGGTACTACAACCAAAAAGTCAAACCTGTGAGCTATATGCCGTGATTTGGGTCTTAAAAAGCTATCGCCAAAGAAGGAAGAATCCAAATTTTTACGGGAAAATCGGGTCCCACTGGGAAGGCCCCTACATCATATCTCGAGTCGCCGCACTGTGCAATTAGAGCTCCAAACAAAGAGGAGGGGAAAATTTTACAACATGCCCGAACGGAGCATCTAAACGCTTTTATCGCAGACCTTGGTTTGTGTCTTAAATGGAGATTTATCAATTTTCGCTAAAGATTCGACCATTTACTAGTTATTCTGTTAAGACATCACAAGCAACTCAGACATATAATGCCTTAAAAATTCACATATGCAATAGAATGAGAAAACTCATGTATAAAAGGAAAAGTCTCTCTTATTTCAATCATATTACATTTAGCTACTAATCAAGAGGTCATGGACATCTTGAAAGCACCGCATGCGCCTCTAAAAAAAAAAAAAAATGAAAAGGCCGTAAAGGTGGCAAGAGGAGAAGAAGAAAAAGGGATGGGAAGGAGTTTGATGGAAGAAACAAAAGTGAGAATGAGAGTGTGTTAAAAGATGAAAAAGAAGGAGAAGGAGAAAGGAGAAAAGGAAGAGAAAGAAGAATAGAAATGGAGAAGGCGACAAGAAGAAATGCACCACTCTCTCCGAGCGCATCCTCCCAGCACGGCCAGTGGAATAACATGACCCCATAAAGGAGACTAGTGGAAAACACAACTCCACGTATAAGTCCAACATCTCGCCTATCTCGCCCACACGCGGCGCCAAGAAAAGAGGCCGCCCAACGAAACATCGAGGCCCGGGCTCGGGGCCGAACCCCAAGGAGAGACATGCCCATTGCAGCATTTGCAGCCAAGGCCTACATTTAAGCCATGCACGAATATGCCCAACCCGACAAATTTAAAAGACCACCATAAGCTCCCACAGGTACAAAAAATAGAATAGTCTCTAATAATATATTATTCCGCAAGATCAACATCAAATCAGATCCCCCAATAAGGAAGGAAGATCATCACAAATATCCATTACCAAATCCGATATCTATAATAACAAGAAATACCCATCCAATGGGAACAAATCCTAATCACCATTCAACTGGTTGAATATCTACTATAAATACAGCGCCGCCCATCGGCGAAGCCGCACGCATACTCATACGCAAAGATACGCCTAATACTTCAAGTAGCTTCTAAGCAGATTTTCTTTTCTCTCAAAAAGAACCGACATAAAAGATCGAAATGGCTTACCGCAGTGCCTCACCCCCTTCATTCTTATTTTTGTAGCAGGAGCGATACCTCAAACCCGTTTGTAGAAACCCCAAAGATCGCAGCCGATCCTACTTCAACCCAGCGATCCAACATCCCATTGCCCACCTCACCGCAGCCTTTATCCTACTAAGTAACGAAGCCCACACGCTCCAGCCTAATTCCGATTGAAAAAGGCATCATCATATATATATATAATCATCTAAATCTTCACTATCAAAATGACCTTCAACCTCAACCTCGTCTTCTTCATTTAAATCACTAACACTAGCCAAATGTGAAACTTCAAAATCCCAAATTGCTTGGAAGTAGAAGATCCATCTAATTTAATGAATTATTGAAGCAATGTAATCCCAAGAAAAAACCCTTGATTATACCTTCAGCAAGAATTTTTTTTTGTAGAAATTTGTGGGTCAATAATAGTCAAGTAGGATTTAGGAATCATCCAAACTCATCTTTCATCTTCATTTTTTTACTTTAACATTCATGTATTGAAATTTTGGTTGGCAATTGTCACCAAGGCAAATCCCATTCTCAAGAAGAAGCTTCAGCTTTTTCATCCCATTATCACTCTAATATCGAGTGTAATTTTGACTCCCTCTAATTTATTATAATGTTAGGAAATTTTTTACCATATATAACTAAAATTATTCCCAATTTTGAATCTCTTGTTTTAGAACTTTAAAGATATATATTTTCCTTTGAGACCTTTAGAGATATGTTTTGCCAGATATATTCTACAAGTGATGACAGATTGTGGGATAATTGTGAAACCTACGTTGTTGGGGTAAAGTATAATTCTCCCTTATTTTAGTAATTTATTTAAATTCATAAGGAAATCCTAAAAGGCATGGTGCTAATAAAGTTTTACACATTCGAAATTGACACAAAATTTATGGATTTGAGTTGAATATAATTATATTTTAGTTGAATTTGTGTCAACTCGTTTAACCCATTTAATTAATGAATTATTTTTGTGTCAATTTGTATAATCATAAATTCATTTGTTAGTTATATAATTGGAGTCATCAAATTTTCATGAGTGATTGTGTTAAAGTTAATATGCTAAACTCAAATATAATTTATTCATAATTGAGTTATATGTGTGGTGTCATGTCATCTAAATAATAATTGAATCATTTCTGAATATTTTTCTTTAATATCATTTATATCAAAGTTAATAGATTAAACTTAAATATAATCGTGTAACCTTAGCCTTGTCACTAATGATTATTGATGATTTGATCATTGATCGATGACTTTTTTATCTTAATTTAATCTGATTAGGCTCTTAAATTATAAATTGATGACTTTTTTGATTGACTTTTTTTTATTTAATCTTTGGTCCGATTTTTAAAACATTGTAACCCTTCAGCATCACCGCCCACGGCACTGGATTTGGACTATTGGACACACCCCAACGGACTTGACACCCAACTCAAAATTCTATCCATCGACGTTTTACACCATACTTTCACGTCCGCCTTCCTCCTCCCGGGGCACCACCCCCATCTCCCATAAGCTGCACTACTGTTTGGGCGGGAATATCCTACATCCATTACACTCTGCTGATGTCGATAATGGAGCAAACTGAATCCGACATCAGGACAGTTCTTCAAGACTATCAGAAGATCGACGCCGACGCTCGCTGCGAGGACGCGAGGATCGACGCCTTGAACCGCGAGATCAAAGCTTTGGACGATCGGGTTCGGGGCTCCGTTTCGCTGGAGTTGGAGCGCCACAGAATGCGGAATCTTCTTGACTATCAGTCTACTCTCATCGCCAGAGCTGCGTCTCGAACTGAGCTTCTTGCTGCCCTTCATGAGGACCTCTTGCTTTTGTTTATTCGGAGAAAACAGCTTCGAGGCTCTGGTATGGATCTTTTGAAGTTTGTTTGGTTGTTGAGAAACTGTGTTGACTGTAAGGAAAAGAAAAGTAAAGGAAATGAAGTTTATTTTCTAAATATTGTCTTGAGAAAGAAAGAGTGAACAATTCAAGCATTCAACTAAACTAAGACCAAAAAAAGCTGTCTTAAGGCCAATTTTAGGTTTTTGTTTTTTGTATCTCAAAAATGATCAAGTTTAGTTTAGAAATTCTCTTTCTTTTTATTTCTTCTTCTTTTGAGTATGATTCTCAGCAGCCAAACGGAGCAGTCTTGAATTGCGTCGCTTATTTTTCATGCTTCGCATTTATACTCTTATGCTTTGTGGCAGAGACTGTACCTTCTCCCGAAGCTTATTCTTGTCAATGCTTATTACTTAATGAAAATTTGTACTGGTGTCTGATGTCTATCAGTATAATAGGTCACAGAGCCATAATGCCGTTCTGTATGTATATGAATTGTGTTTTTCAGGATGCCTAAACGATAAATATTCCAGCATCGTTTTCAGTTGACATTTAGTCAAACATTCCTTGTACAGTTATGAAATTGTAAGTTAATATGATATTCAATCGATGATGTTATAGATTGTCAAGATAAAACCATGCGCTTGCTAATGTCCAGGTGGTGGCCTCTTGAGGTTTCAGAGGTTGGCATGTAGGACAGTTATGGCAATAAGTCACTAGGCACCTCTGCCATGTACTAAGTCTATGCGGGTATATGATTGATCATGGTTTACATGGTGTCATGCTAACATATATGTCAAAAAAATTACCTAGCCTTTGCTTTGGACAGCTCTCCTTGACATTTTAGAAGTTCATCCAGAACTATAGTTTTGACATGATGCTATAATGAGCATTATGTAAATGTCCCAATTTGCAATTCTCGTGGAGGCAAGCATTTGAAGGTTTAATGAGCTTAATGGAATTATGTGCAGATGGTGCTGGAGGTGCTGGAGGTTCTGGTGTTGATGCAGCACCAAATGTTTCACTCACCTCTGAATTATCAGGTGGTGATGGTGAAAATCAGGGATTTGCAAGAAGTTGCTCTGAATTGAAATCAATGCACATTATGAGAAGAAGTCATCTTGAGGACTTGGAGGGAGAAACAACTGCAGATCAATCACTGATACCATTAGGTGCAAAGTTGCTCCAAGAAAATATGAATGAAGATGCATGCCTCTAACAGCGAAGATGGATGTGAGAATGGGGATCTCCAATATAAGAATAATATTTCAGATAATATTGCCTGGAGTATCTTGGATCCAAATGCTAACATTGATAACATTTTCAAAGAAGCAGGAGAATTCTAATAGCCTGGGTGTAGAATCTGAAGGTAACTCATTTATACTCTTTGGCAACTCCTATTTTGTTCACTGAATAACAACTTAGGGTTGAGCTATAGTGTTAGGGATTATGCAGGTTCCAAGAAAGCAAATAGGAAAGCATCTCGCACAAAATGTTTGGTTGTGGATTTTGATGAAACTGGGAATCCAACTGGTCCAAGTGCTGGAGCATTTAAAAAATCTATCAATTCATATGTCTGCCAACTATTGCCTATAAGATTTAAGCAGATAGGGGAGATTCCAGTCAAAGACTACAAATCTGTTGTTAATGCACTAACAGTAGGTACTTTAGGTTTTATTCATTTGAACCTCATTTCTTCTTGCTGTTGTTAATTGTCATTTGTTGCTTGATGTTCTTCAAGGCCTGGATTTTATGTGTTACAGGAAAGATATAGTTTTGATTTGGATATAAGCTACACAAGAAAGAAGATTTCATCTTGCTATAGGCAACACAAGTATAAATTGTTGGTTCAGGTCAAGAAGGATCTTCAAAGAGGCATTGAACCACAAAAACCAACCTATGTGGATGAAGAAGACTGGAATGCTTTTGTGGCTAAAACCAAAGATGAAGAATTTGATGTCAGTCACTTTCTAAATTACTTAATCTCAATCATTCCTGGAGATCCAATGATTATTGATTAGCTTAAAAGGTCAATTTTTCATTACAGAGGATTAGCAGGAAGAATAAAGCAAGCAGAAGTCAGCAGAGTGCCCATAACAGGAAAGATGTGCAATCTACTGCTCAGAAAAGAAAAGTGGTAATAATGGCAAATTTTTCTTTTTAAAATGATTAGGGATTTAATTCTGAAGGTATGACGTTCGGTGACAGAAAGGTGACCTTGGACCAGGGGGGATTTCCATCTGGCCAAAGCTGCATAAGCCCAAAAGAGGTAAATCCTGGAGGCCTTATTTTCCAATTTCAAAGAGTTGATTAAATGAATGATTCCTGACTTTGTTCTTGTATCTTATGCTTTCCAGTGATTCTGATCATTTTAAGTAGGGATGCTTATTTAAAGGCTGCTGATTTTAAACATTTATTTTGATTCTTTTGTCTAACTTAATTTGCATTCCCCTTTTGGACTGTTTTATAACTTTATTCTACATATAGTAAAAGAATTTTTTTGTATAGCTTGATATAGAACTTTTTGAACCTTTTTTGGGTTGCTTGTTTGGTTGTTGGCTATGTGAATCACCATAAAACATTGGTATGTCAATACTATGTTTATTTAATTTATGCACATTCCATTATCTAAATTGGTCTTACATATTTTCTTTTTAAAAAATATTGGTTTACTTTACCCTATAACTAGAAATGATTTCAAAGGGGTAAGCTTTCAAAGCATAATAATGCCTATTTGCTGAATCTATACTTATTTATTTATATAATTCTAAAACTAAAATGGAAAGCAAACTGAATTACTGAAAGTTGTTCTTATTAGGTGTTAAAGGCGTGATATTCATATTAAACCCAAATCCTACGAGTCTGTGCATTTAGGAGAGTTGGTTGATTAAGATGGTATCAAAGCCTGGTTTGGTAGGAGGTCTTGAGTTCGAGCCACATTTCTGTAATTTATTCCCTATTTATTGATTTGAAAGTTCATGGAGGACTTCATGTGGATATGGAGCTGCAACTTGACCTGATATACATGATATGCCAAAACATATCTCTTTTCTGATCTGAAGCGTGAGTTGGTTCAAGTGAGTTTAGACTTACTCCCTGCCACCACCCTGTGCCAACCAGTACCACCCACTCCAACAGTCTCCACTCCCGGTTAAGGTAGGTTGCCTAGCCTTCCAACTTCTTCAAAACACCCTGATCCATCGGCCCATCATCTTGAGAATAATATCTTTGGTGCCTTATCTCTTGTCACTGATCGAAAACACTGGTTTTTGCAAGTGTGTATCTTGTGCTGGTAAACCCTACAAAATTTGGCTCAAGTCCCAAGAGATTGACTGGTGATGTGGAAGGTTTAATGTTCAATTCGCTATGGGGACCAAGAAAACCTATTAAAAATGTTTTTCTTTTTTTTCTTTTTTGTATTTGAAAAGCTTGAAAAAACTGACTGACTCTAGTTACAGTAATGCTGTAATGATGGAGTATAATGATAAATATTTTGTTTTGTTGAAATTTTTAGTATAAATTATTTATCGTCTTAGGTGGTTTCTCACAGAATGTTGATTGTTGGAAAATAAAAATAAAAATCGTCTTTGTTCATGCTTGCCTTCAATGTTTAAAAAATTTATTTAATTTTGACTAGGGTGTCCAAGGAAGCTGTTGGCCATAGTTGAAGATAACCAAAATGTAAGAAATCTATTGTGCCTATTCGCTGGTTAAATTGATGGCATTACTAGCTCTTAGTCTCTTAAATACTCTCTTAAAATATTTTCACATCTGTGCCTTCTTTTAACTGACTACTGGAGTACGCAAAAACTATACCAGCTTAAGCAAATATGATTTCTTGTTTTTGGACCTCTTTTTCTCACTACAGTCGAATTATCACCAGACTTTCCTACCAAGGACGACCCCTATACACGACTGCTTTCATTTAATGATGCTGATAGGCTGTTAGCAGAAATGTTTAAACTACCAATCCATTCTTGCATATCAAACATAAAATTTTGATTATTTTTCCAGGTTATGGACACCATAGTTCTTCCCACCAATGAAGAGGTGGTTCAAGAACAGGTTCACTATATAGTCATAGTATTTACATTTTATCAGTTCTTAGATTCATTATTAATGTGAATGCCCTTTCATTGTACTTTGTCATAAGCACTCAATTATCACAGTACTTATTTGTGAATTAGGACCTTGAGTCCGAACTCTGCTTAAAGGATTATCCACAACTTGATACTCCAAGCCAATATGATTACTGGTAAGCTTTTCGTACCCTTCTTCTATAGCTGTTTTTGGGTCAATGTATGCTATACCTTTTCTCTTCTGGAGTTTCTATACATAACCATTACATTTGTGCGCGGGTGTGTCATTTTTTTTCTCCCGACCCTACCATTTAGCATTCTATATCATAATTATGTGTCCAGGGATAGAATCAGAGTAATTTAGCCATACATAAACTTTGAGGGCTTGGGTGGGTTTCTTACACAATATAATTGTCCTCCAATTTTCTGAATGTCATAAACTTCTAGTCTGCCTTGACTTGATTTAATTGATGACTTGACTTTCCCTGGCTGCAGGAATGCAGCTTAAACATCTTGCATTAAGTTAAATTGCTCAATCAGATGCTTGATCCTGGCTAATCTTGCATTGTAATTTCCTCCTCCTCCTCCCTTAGCCCTTCCATAGTCCTCCATTAATGATGTAATATGTCTTGTTATACCCATTTCTAGAATAAATGTACCATGTTTGTATATTAGTGTGTTGCAAGTTGCTAGTCTCCAATTACCTTGAGGGGTAATTCAGTTGGGTCTAAGGCTTTAGGGTTTAACCCAATGGTCACTGGTTCGAGTCCTCTTAGAGCCATTGGAAGTTTACCCTGTCATTAACTTTAGGGTCCGTAGTATTAGTCAAGGTGCACGTAAATTGTTATAAAAAAAAAAATTGTTGCTAGTTCCTAATTGCGACCCAAGACTATTATCACCGTGATAGTATCTATCAACCAATGACTACAAAGAATTATTCTATCAGAGGCACACTGAAAAATATATATAACTAAATGACTGTTGCTTGGTTCTGGTGTGTTACATTTTCCAATTTTAAAAATTATATTCTTAATCCAAGTATACAACGAGTAAAAGTTATTTTATCTAGTGGGGTCAACTGATGATGCAGGGGAATTAAAGATGAGCTAGAAATTAAAGATGAGCAAGATGGTTTAGGGAAACGAATATGGGGCCATAGAAAGATTGTGTTTGTTTTTGGTTGAATTGAAAAGATTAGCATTTTTTATTTTTTTATTCGAAGTAATTTAATCAATTGAAATGATTAAAGATTGTGTTTTTTCTTTTGGTTAAACTGAAAAAAAAATAATTAAATATTTTTTTTATCCAATTTAAAATAATTTATTCAATTCAAATTTATTAAACAGTGTTAATGTAGTATCTATAGTTTATTAAGATATTATCTAGATATTATTATATTTGAAACATAATTATTTTAAAATAATAATGAGTATTCTTAAAATATATGATTTATAAATAAAATTATTATAATTTAAATTAAAAAATAATTATACTTATATCTTTTACATTGTGCATAACTTGATATCAGAGGTGGATCTGTAAGTGCCCAGTGGGGATATAATCTCCCCACAATTCCAAAAAAAAAAAAAAAACTCCATTAAGAATTGAACATGATAAAAATGTCTCTATTAGGAATTGAACATTGGCCCAATAGTTTATTATATTTTCTCCGTCACTATTTCATATGGATATGATTATTAGCTTATTGTTTCTTAAAGTGTCTTTAGATATTTTTATCAAAATTTTGATCCCATATTTTTTTAGTACTTTGTGTAAAATCCGATCACCGGTAATTTTATAGTTTTCACTTTTCAACTGTTTAAACTTGAAAAAAAAAAAAAAAAAAAACCTTTTCAACCTTATTACATCTTAAAGAAAATTTTATTTTAATTATAAAAAATATATGCATTTCATTTATTCTCATCTTAAAGTTTAAACCAATTTGTTTTCAAGACATCAAAATAAAAAATACGTTGTCCTATTAAATTTAATTTTGGATCATCACACAAATTTCATACGTTGGATGAGCTTGGAGGGATGAATCATTTTTCCTTTTTTTTTTTTTTTTGTAAATTTCAACATCTGGAAACGACCGTTGGAGGGAAAGTAGGGATAATAAAACGCAGTTATGTATTTATCACAATATGATAATTAAAATAAAAATCCGACCGTTGAGGTACCTCCAAATTGCAAATGCGACCGTTAAAATCTCAGGCGCTTTGCAGCTAATTTAAGCGTCAGTTTCTTGCTACTCATTTCCTCACATCTCTCTCATTCTCTTCTAACGCTCATCGTCTCTCTGCTTACTACGCTCTTTTTACAGCTTTTCTGCTAACAATCTTCACTACACATCCATGGCTTCCGATTTGAAACACGCCCACGTTGTGGAAATAGCTGTGGACGAAGAACACCAGCACAAAATCGTCACAGCTATGAACGCCGTCACGGCGATGCACCACCACCCATTACTGGAGATCTCTCAGAGCCCCGGTCACCTCCTCCTTCTCAAGATATGGCAGAGAGAAGAGGATCTCTCCGGCCGCCGGATCGCTCTCAGGGAGACCAGAATGGATGCAATTAAAAGAGATATATTTCAATTGTGTTGTTTCTTTTTCATGTTTCATGCGTTTTACTTAACCCTACTGTTCACATCTTCGGTGGATCTGGAGGATCGCGCCTGTAAGAAATGGTGGATCCCGGTGGTTTTGTCGGCCTCGACTTCGATGGCTATAGTGTTTTTGGTTCAGATGAAATTATGGAGGTATTGGAAGGTAAACAGACAGTTGCAGAGGGAGAAGAGCGACGGTCGGGCGGTTGGGAGGTGCATTCAGGAGTTGAGGATGAAAGGGGGGAGCTTCGAACTGTCGAAGGAACCGCAGAACTCGAAGAGGATGAAGAGCTCCAGCGTGGAGATCAAATGGAGGCCTATTGTTTTGTGTTCTCAGTATCTGATTACCATCTCTCTTGTTTGCTTTACAGGTTTGGTGATCCCTGCTTGCAAATTCATCCTCTGCTCGTAGAGAGAATCGGTCTTGTGTTGTTGTTGATCCATCTTGCAGTCTACCTGTTTGTTTGGTGGTAAATACGAAAACCCAAAAAATCATCGTTACATGATTTTTCAATTCAGAAATCTTCTGCTTGCTGTTTGCTGATGTTAATTTTGTGAAATACTAACAATGTATCTTCTCTTACTGTTCTTCAGCTGGGGCTTTTCCTCATTTCTGGATATATGCTCAAGCAACATTCATTCATCAATAAGCGTTGATGAATCTGAAAATTTTAAGGTGAACTCATGAAAATTAATCTTTCAGACTGCTGCATCTGCATCTGCATCTGCATCTGCATATGTGGTGCTGATTTCTGATGTGATTTTCAATGATTTTCCAGGGCATCTCCTATTTTTCATTCAATATTTTTCCAGGGCATCATCTGCGTATGGGATGAAGCTTTTGGTCCGATCAAATGGCAAGATTGCTTGAACCAAGCCCGCCATTCCATAACTCCTCCTCCTGCCTATGTGATTGCATTCGAGGTCGGTGATTGCTAAATCAAATGAGATTAGGGGCTTTCAGAGATTGGGGGCTTTCAGAGATTGGTCAAGAACAGCCTTCATATGCTAATGCTGCTGCTTGCTCCTTCTACTACTCTCTCATATTACCCCTACCCCTAACAGTCCAATGGAATTCATGATATGATGATGTATACAACAATTTTCATTTCCCTAGGATTCCTAAATCCTAATGTCATTTCAGTTATGAAGAAGATATGTTTCCCAGGCGCACAGCTCGTGTGGCTCAGGTCTGGCTTTGTTATTCAAAAAGTTCAGTTTTCGTGTATATTCCTCAATCGATCAATAAAAGTTTTTACTGTTAGAGTTTTGTTCAAATATAACTGTTTGTTTAAATTATTAAAAACTGTTTTGTTATTTGAATTTAAAAAAGGAGGCAGTTTTTGTGAAACAATACAATCAAAAGGTATGTTTTTTCATTAACAATACAATCAAAAGATATGAATACTTTGTTTTTAATATGAAAAAATAAAAACAAGCAATCTTAGGAGAGGGGACAAATAATGCTTTAAGGAAAGCGTATTCATACGCAGCCAAGTCTCCATATTTATATATATATTTTCTAACAATCTTAAAGCGTTATCTGATCATGGAGAATGAAACTGCGAATGCTACAATCAAATTGATGAATCAAGATTTTGTGAGACTGGACCGATTTGATGGAGCAAATTTTATCCGATGGAAGGACAAATTGAAATTCATGCTGACTGCTTTGAAGATTTATTATGTGCTTGATCCTGATCTTCCTCCTATTTCGCAACCTTCTGATAAAGATACTAATGAAAAAAGGGCAGAACGTAAGAAGCGTGAGGAGGATGAAATCATATGTCAGGGACATATTCTTAATTCATTATCAGACCGGATTGTATGATCTCTATACTGTGGAGCCATCTGCTAGAGAGATTTGGAATGCACTGGAATTCAAGTATAAGGCAGAAGGGGAAGGTACTAAAAAATTCTTAATCTCTAAACCACTCTGCACCGCTGATGCCAAGCCTATTTGACCACAAGTGCATGAATTGCAAGTCATTGTCAACCAATTAAGGGCAAAGAAAATTGATCTCCTAAGTTCATTCTCAAGTTGGTACTATTAAATTGCCACCAACTTGGAGAGGTTATAGAAAGATACTTCATGATTCTAAAGAGTTTTCCTTGAAAGAGATTCAGAAACATCTTCATATCGAAGAGGAATCGAGGGTCAGAGATAAGAATGAAAATTCTTATGATGGCATTTCAAAGGCCAATGTTGTGAACAAGCCCATCCAAACCAATAAAGGCAACAAATTCAAAGGGAAATTTCCAGGTCCTAAAAAGGATCAAGGAAAATTTAAGAAATCCAAAATGGGAGGATGTTTTGTTTGTGGAAAATTCAAGTACTATGCAAAAGATTGCAGATTTAAGAAAACACCAAAGCAAGAGGTGAACTCCATTGAGAATGAAGACATTATTGCTACTGTGAGTAAAATAAATGCTATCAATGGCAAAGTTCCTGGCTGGTGGTATGATACATGTGCCACAATTCATGTTTCCTATGATAAATCTCTATTCAAAAATTATAGTGAATTAAGTGATGGACAAGAAATTCAGATGGGAAATGAAGGTCGTTCCAAGGTGTCAGAAAAAAGAAGTGGGTGGAACTTTTGTTCACTGAAGAAAGATTACTTTGCCACGTTCTTCTCATGTCCCCGATATGAATGTAAACTTAGTCATGAGATTTATCGGGAAACTCCGGGAATTAAATTTGTGTATGAATTGGGAAAATTAATTTTATCCCGAAATGGTGCTTTTATTGGTAAAGGCTATTCTTCTTATGGAATGGTCAAGTTATGTATTGTTGACAATGGTATTAATAATAATAATGTTTCTTTTGCTTAAATGCTTGACTCTGTTTCTTTATGGCATGGAAGATTAGCACATATTGGTTTAAGTACCATGAAAAGAATGATTAAATGTGGTTTGATTTCATGTGATGTTGATAAATTTAAGAAGTGTGAAATCTGTGTTAAATCAAAGATGATTAAAAAGCCTTTCAAAAGTTAGAGAAATTTGGATTTATTAGAACTTGTGCATACTGACATTTGTGAATTAAATGGAATTTTAACTAGAGGTGGTAATAGATACTTTATTACATTCATAGATGATAGTTCTAGATTCACCTATGTTTATTTGTTAAAACATAAGGATGATGCTTTTAACGTGTTTAAAGTTTACAAAGTCGGTTGAAAATCAATTAGGTAAAAAGATTAAAATAATTAGAAGTGATAGAGGTGGTATGTTTTCAAATGAATTTAGTTTGTTTTTTGTGAAGATCACTAAGATAATTCATGAATGCTCTGCACCACGTACACCTGAACAAAATGGTTTGGCTGAACGAAAAAATCGGACTTTTCTTGAAATGATTAATGCCATGTTGTTAAATGCTAAATTTCCATTTAATTTATGGGGTGAAGCTCTTCTTGCTGCATGTCATATACTTAATAGAATTCCATTAAAGAAAAACAAAATCTCTCCATATGAGTTATGGAAAGGAAGAAAACCCAATATAGGGTATTTCAAAGTGTGGGGGTGTCTTGCATATTACAAGAATAATAATCCAAGGACTAAGATGGGTCCTAGAGGAATTAAATGTGCTTTTGTAGGATATGCTACAAATAGCAAAGCTTATAGACTCTTAAATTTAGAGTCTAATGTGATAATAGAATCTAGAGATGTAGAGTTCTTTGAAAATTTATTAACTTCTGGAAATAATTTTCAAAGTCCTCTTAACAAAGAATCACAAGTGGACACATCTCCTAAGGTTGTTGAGCAACCAAGTGAACCTAGAAGAAGCAAAAGAATCCGAAAAGTAAAAGAATTGGGTTCTGATGAAATTGATTCTCAACTTATTTCTTTTTACCTTGTAGAAGGAAATAGGGAGAAAATCATGAGCAAAATGCCAATTATTCTTCAGGTTGAAGATGATCCTAAAACATATAAAGAAGCCATGTCTTCAAGAGATTCTATTTTTTGGAAAGATGCAATAAATGAAGAGATGGATTCTATTATGTTTAACCACACATGGGAACTTGTCGATTTAATTTCCCGCTCTAAAGCCATCGGTTGTAAGTGGGTTTTTAGAAAAAAATACCATACTGACGGTACTCTCAATACATTTAAGGCTAGATTAGTAGCCAAGGGTTATCGACAAAAGGAAGGAATTGACTATTTTGATACATATGCTCCGGTGGCAAGAATAACTTCTATTAGAATTTTGTTTGCTTTGGCTTCTATTCATGATCTTTATGTTCATCAAACGGGACATGAAAACGCATTTCTAAATGGTGATCTTAATGAAGAGATCTTACATGGAACAACCATAAGGGTTTGTTCTACCTGGAAATGAACATAAAGTGTGTAAGCTTGTTAAATCATTATATGGTTTAAAACAAAGACTAGAACAATGGCATCATAAATTTGATTCTACAATTTCTTTCTAATGGATTTGTTCATAATATTTCGACAAATGTTGTATATCAAAGTATAATGCCTATATTATTATTATTTGTCTTTATGTTGATGACATGTTAATTATGAGTAATGACATGAAAGATAATAGAAACAAAGAGGTTTTTATCTTTCCACATTCAAAATGAAAGATTCGACAAGTTGATACCATTCGTATCAAAGAAAAGAAATAGTTGGGGTTATGTGCTAAATCAACTCATTATATAGAGAAAGTTCGAATAAATTCAAATACTAAATATTAAAGAAGTTAATACCCCATTTGATCCAAGTATTAAGCTTGTCATGAATGATGGAAGAGCACTGCACAACTTGAATATGCATGCTATTGGTAGTCTAATGTACGCAACACAATGCATAAGACTGCATATTGCATTTGCAAAGCTAGTAAACTAATAGATGCATTAGCAACCCGGGAGTGTTGATCACCTGAAGGTCATCGTAGAGTTTTTGGTTATCTAAGAAAAACTAAAATTGGCCTATATTATTCAAAGTTTCCTGCTATTTTGGAAGGATATACCGATGCAAGTTGGATATCGAGTTTAGGAGAAAATAAGTCTACATCGGGTTGGGTGTTTACTTTAGGAGGAGGTGCAATTTCTTGGAGATCCAAGAAACAAACTTGCATTACACACTCTACAATGGAATCGGAATTTGTCGTCTTAGCGAAATCCGGAAAGAGGTCGAGTGGATAAAGGATTTCTCTGAAATTCCTTTGACTTCAAAATGTATCATCCATATCTACATATCAGGATAGTCAAGCCACTCTAGCCCGCTTATAGTGAAATATATAATGGGAAGTCTAGACATATAAGTCTTAGATGATTATGGAGGAAATTAATTTAAAGATGGAATTATTTCCTCACATATATTAAATCAAGTGAAAATTTAGCAGACATGCTACCAAGCCTCTCGCAAGAGACTAGTAAGATCAACATCTGCAGGGACGGGGCTAAAACTTCTGATTGGAATAATCCACCAATGACAGCAACCCAACCTAACACTATAAACTAAATAGTTTTAGGTTCAAAGGGTACAAACAAGTCATTGATTCAGGAGAAGTTTCAAAGATCGAATAAATATAGCCCTATCTAAAGATACAAGGTGCTGGTTGTTGCAGTATGAGGGTTGAGTAAACTAAACTCTTAATGAAATTCAGTCACTCAGACAAGTATCTCAAATGTAACAAAGATGCTGGAAGAAATTCACCTATGTGAACTTAGAGGTGGTGCCGCCTCAAATGGGAGTAGGAGTTTCTCTCTAAAAAGTTCATAAAATAGATGAGCACATGGCCACAAAGTGCTAAGGAGAGTAGTGTAAATATAAGAACACAACGATATTTATGTGTGTAGTGTCACCGGTTTTGTCACAAGGAATAACCGGTTCAAGGCTTTGTTACCCGAGATTTCACGAACACCTCAGAATGCTTACACTAAGGTAAAGTTCAAATCAAAGATACTTTATCGTATTCATAAACGTTTTGCTTGCGCCTGAAAGAATAATATTTTTTTTATATTTGAACAAGTGGGGGATTGTTAGAGTTTTGTTCAAATATAACTGTTTGTTTAAATTATTAAAAACTGTTTTGTTATTTGAATTTAAAAAAGGAGGCAGTTTTTGTGAAACAATACAATCAAAAGATATGTTTTTTCATTAATAAGTGTATTTGTTATTATAAATACTTTGTTTTTAATATGAAAAAATAAAAACAAGCAATCTATTCTTTCTATTCTTTCCAAACATCTCTTAAAAGTGTTCTTCATTCCTAAAGTGAATTTTCACCTTTTGCTTGGTGCAAATTCACAACGCTTGTCATATCCTAGAAGCGATTTGTTAGAGACCCAAAGCAAAACTCTTAGGAGAGGGGACAAATAACGCTTTAAGGAAAGCGTATTCATACGTGTTTCAAGTCTCCATCTTTATATATATTTTCTAACATTTACTTCATTCCCTTTCCCCATGTGTCATTGTTAGAGAAGTGATGTCCCAAAATAATCTTTTAAAAAAGAGAAATTCTATTTACACCCTATTTATTTCTCTATACAATTTAATAAGAAATTAAGAAAGTATTTATAGATATATCGTGAAAGAATAAGTGCGCAAGAGATATTTGAAGCTGTGATATTAACCTCTCTGGGTTAATCCAAAAATAATACATATTTCAAATAGTCAAAATAATACTACTTCAAATAAAATAGTTAAAAAAAAAATCCTTAATGACTGATTTTAGGCTTAAAAATTAATCATTTAAAAAAAATTCATAACCACCAACCATGATTAAACTTTAAAACCGTATTGTTGTAGTAACATAGTGAAGAGACGCTAGTTTAGACATTATGTTGAAGCATATATATAAACAAACTATAATGACCAAAAAAGCTTAGAGTATTTTCCCAAACTAATTCAAATTTTTTTAAAAATTACCAAAATAATTTGGAAAGCAAACTATAATGACCAAAGCTAGTTTTACCCGTTGAAATTTTTTTTAAGTTAATGAAGTTAAACTACATGTTAAGTTTTTGCAGTCTCTATCACTTCAGAGAGGCAAATGTAACACTGTATTTGAAAAATGCGAGGTAAAAAAAAAAAAAAAAAGAGTTCCATACAAGCTTGATGGACGTTGCTTTCAGTACTTCAAAAAATGAAAGAAAAGAGGAAAAAAGAGAGGGAGGAAGAGAATTGCAGAAAAAATGGTCCATAAAATGTACCACATAAAATGATACCACCCACCACCCCCACCCCCACCCCCACCCAGCAAAACCCCATAATCAACTTTCTCAGATTCTCTCAGCAAGAACAAGAAGGGAAAAACACTTTGCCCCCAAGTGCCTTTCTGACAAAAAGCCACTGCTCACTTAAATAATTGCCCAGCCACTCTCTCACAAAGCCGAATATTATGGGGAGAAAAAAAAAAAAACCAGCTCACAATAAAAACGAGGAGTTGATGAAACAATCAAAAGGGACAGAGGAGAGTCCTAGAATAATATATCATTGATCAGGAGAACTGAAAACAGGTACAGATTACAGGCCAGACCTTTCTGACACTAGCCCATCTTCAGCAACAACTCAATTATTTCAGGCACTTTCAAATCCAAATACTCGGAAAACACCTGCAAAATTTTTGGACGATTTGTTTTAAGAATTTTGAAGAAGCCATGCATCATGAGATGATGTTTAACTTGTAAAGCCACCATCAAATGTAATAATAATACCTTCATCAGCTTGATACTTGTTCTTGTCATCTCCAGCATATGCAAGCAAATTGTGTTTTGGATTCCATTCCACACTGTTCATGGCAGCTCGGCATGGAATCTGGTGGACTGTACGCCCTGTTTGAACATTTGACTGTTTCAATCCAAAAAAAGAATCAGCCCTATGCATTAGTAATTATTTTTCTTTATCACAAGAGTGAAGAGATTTTATGAGAGAAAAGGAAATGGAGATCTAAGAAATTTCGGAGGGAACATACGATATCGATAAAAAGATCTTCACTGGCAGATGCAATATACTCTCCTGTGCGATTGAAACTTATTGTCCTGACGGGCCATCTAAGAAAAGTAGCAACAGGTCATTCCCAGCTGTCTAGGGATGCACATAATTCTAGTCTAAATTTGGAAGACTACTAACTCCGAAATATACAATTTTTTGTATAGGTACTACTAAATCGAAATATATCGAAGGAAAGAGAACTCAAGGAAAAACTCACTCAAGTTTTGTAAATGTCCTCACGCATAGCATCTCTGAGATATCCCAAAGGCTGACTAAGGAATCAGCACTTCCAACAGCAAAATATCTGGAGTAATGAACAGGTCATTACAGGGGTTAAAATGCCTTTTCCATGCAATATCCATCGACAAGATAGACAACCTCTCTTATGTAGAACTATAAAACATGTAGTTAATTGTATGCAGATTGATGATGTGATGAGCATATGAACACCGTGATTATAGGATTCTGGTCTGAGCATCCATCCAACTGTAAAGTTCGGAATCTCAGAGGTATATTTCACATCAAAAGCATGTATGATAGTAAAGAACACCCAACCAAAATGCGACAGATTTGACACAAACCTTCCCACTGGATCAATTGCGATGCAGTAGCAACCAGCAGTATGAGCCATGAGGGTGTCAAGTGGTCGAAGGGATGGGTACGCTAATACTTCAACAGTACCTGAGTCAAGAGAATGTTCAATTTTTTTGTAACAAAAACTACTTTTGCAGCATCAGTAAAAAAATAAACAGCTAGCTGAATGTCCTCACCATTTCCAGTCGTCAAAAAAAACATCTCTCCTGTCATATTCCAGGCAATCTCATTTACCTGGTTAAAAAAACCAAATAAGAAGCATTTGATAAATAATTAACATAAGTTGGAGACACCAGTGCTCAACATAATTCAGGGCCAGGCATCAAGATCCATAGTGCAGAAAATTGGTTGGTCCACCTGATTCTATATCGTCATCACAACCTCTGGGTATGGTGTTTAGTTGACTAACATTGGCAATAGAGACAAATCAGTCCATCCATCACATGATAGAGAGAAAAACATGGGAAAGTTGTTCAGGCACTACAAAGTTTGATGACTACCAATGAGAAAAAAGCATTGGCTAAAGTAGGAGGCATCAGATCGACAAGAAGAAGACAACAAAAGAACATGGTTGCGATTACGACGGAAACACCAATCTGAAAAAATGGGTAAACATGTGGCTTGCTATTTGAAAAGTATATTCCAATTCATTACACAAGAAGGCAGATTCTATGAAAGTAAAAAGTTATTGACATCATCAAGAAGGCATGTATTAGCAACAACTTATGCATAAAAAGCATTTTATCACCAAATATTGTTCTAATTTGATCATGGAGATGCTGCTTTTCCAGCAAAGAGGATCTCAGGTTTAATCTAGGATTGCTGGCTATTGTACATGAAAGGAAACTATGTACAAAATGGAGGTAGAATCCGAGGATCACCTGTTGGATCCAATGTCTGACAGTTTAATCTTTGGGTGTTCTTTTCCTCCTTATTTTGGCTTATGGGATCATAGCTATATCTATCTTGGATTTTTAAGGGCAAAGAATTGATGCGAACAATCACAGAAACAAGGTAACTAGGTAAGGTAGAGAAGAACTCGGCATGCAACATCTTGAAAGGACAAACTAGTAGACAATTTAGCGTGCAGAGCTTCCAATTTTAAAGGGAAAAAAAGGCTTGCACTAATTCCTAATTTATTTGGGCTATTGATCAGATTGTGAGCTCTGCTTTGATGTTCTGAGCTAAGCTGTGTAGTCCAGTTCTTAATTTTTCTTTGCACACTGCGTGTGCACCTTTTCTCTTCCTTTCTAATAAAATTTCAGTATTCAGATCAAAATAAAACCAAAACATAATAAGCAACCTGCCTAAGTCATTGTTTACAAGTAAGCACTCCTTTTTTGCATGTTGTTCCACTAAAATCCTTTCTTTGAAAAGTATTTTTCCCCTGGTTCTCTCATTCCAATCCCAAACTCTTGCACCCAACCTCAAGGATAAACTATGAAAAAGGTTATCAATGAGATATGATGTCAATGTCCCTAAAGCCCGGGCGAGGAGGGAAGGGGTTGAGCAAAAGAAAGAGATTCCAAGTTCAGTTCCATGTTACTTAAACAAGAAGAGTATTAAAAAAAAAAAACCAACATAGAAACATGTAATGAAGAAACTCAAAAGTAAAACAGTAACATCTGATAACTTATATCAACTGACCTGCCTGAACCACTTTCTTAAAGGACGCTTTATTCGTGAAATAGCACAAAAACCTCTTTTGGTTGTCCACAAGTACACGTCTCTTTTTTAGGTGGGTTTCTAGGTGCTAAGTATGCATCTAACAATAGTGCTAATCTTTGAAGGACTTTTAATTTGATCTTTGGGATGTTCACTTAAGCCTTACATTAGCAAAGGGCATCAAATTGCAAGCTTCAAACCACTTATAGAACAATAGAGGTGAGAAACTCAGCAATTCCTCAACAAGATATTATTACCTCATAACTGAATTTGCGCCTATGGATTGGCTTAAATTTGCGAACATCCAGTATTGTTAATTCGTCATCCTACAATAAACACGCAAAAAAAAGGATAAGAACCGTGGTCTCAAACTTCTAATTTTACAAACTAGTCAAGAATTCAATACCCAAACAATTTCAAAACCGATAGCTATTGAAACCAGAACTAAAATTAAACAAAACACCAAGAGCCACAATTTGCACCATATGGTAAAATATACCCTGTTCCCAACAGCTACATGCGTCCCATCGGGTTTGTAGGTGATATTGATATTCTCCCCACTGAGTTCCGCTTGCTGAGTGCATTTTCCACCTGCAGACCCAAAAGCACCCATAATTGTGCATTTTATATCCATTGATCAAGTACCACAACAACAAATGATACTACTTAACCCATCTAAACCTTCTTAAAGCATACATTTTAGATGAAAAAGAAATCAAGGAAAAAAACAGAAATCCTGAACCCACTTTCACTAGTATTAGAAGTCTTAATTTGAAAAACAAAAAAAAGGTGCACATCTTTCTATAGATATCAACACTCAAAGTTCCACACATCCTTTAGCTGAAATCCAATGTGTAAATTTCAGCAGTGCAAAACCCCCTCCCTTTCTATTTCTCAACACCACAGGCCAATGAAAATGGCATTCACTTACTCCGAGCATCCCACAGACGAACAGTCTTGTCGCCTGAAGCAGTTGCAATTAAATCGGCATGCTTGGGGTCCCAACACAGCTGATCCACACTATCAGTGTGCCCCTTTAATTCAATATCTTTAACCTTTCCCTGCAACAAACATTCAAAAATAGTAAGTGAAAAACACAAGAATCCCCAAAATAATTATTTTTTTTTGGTGGAAGAATCCCCAAAATAATTATTATCATTCAAACACCCCAGATTTCCAAGTAAACAAAAAACCCCAAATAACCCACTCAAAATCCCCAATGGGTAAAAATAATTTTCTCATCACCCATCAAAATTCAAAGACACAGCCACCTAAGGAAAATGAATGCATCATAGATAAAATCCCAGCAAAGCTTACATGCCCATGTGGCTCAATGAGCCAAATTCGAGCCGTTTGATCCACAGAACCGGAGGCTAGCTTCGTGCCCGTACAATTCCAAGCCACGGAGTGCACCTTCCAAAACACCCACCAAATTCAATCATTTTCCCGGGAAAAAAAAAAAAAAAACTAAATCGAACTATGGTTTTGTGGAGAAAGAGGAAGAAACCTTCTTCTTGTGACCTTGATACTCCCTGCTATGGAGATTCTTGAAGGGTATGGACTCCTCCATGTTGGGTACGCTTCCGAATCACTACAGCTTGAATAGAATACAAATTATACAATACGATACGATAGTCTGTCTGACCATGGAATAGAGAGAGAAAATGTCTTTGCGGTGAAATCTGGTTTCTGGATGTTAGGTTGGGCCTTTTGGGCTGGTGGGCCCTTGTGCTTTTTGGGAATCCAATGACTTCCCGCCACTCTTCCCACCCTTTTATTTTCATTCCATTTCATGGCCAATTTTTGTACACCTCAATTCATTTCAATTTTCTTTCCATTCACTCGTGTATTTTCTTTCATATTTTTTTAAATATTTGGTTATAAAACATTAAATAATCGTAAATTTGTTAATCTACGGGCCCATTTGATAAATAGCGTTTTATGTCAAAATTAAATAATTTGACCCGTTTTAAAGAATTCATCGGTTAAAACTTCTAATATTGATATTTGCTGAAGAGATGATTGAAATAGTGGATTGAGCCCAATCCGTTAGTTTAAAAACCGCTGCTGAGAGCAACATTTTCAAATAAATGATTACATATATGAAGTTAAAAAAACAAGTTTGTATCAAAGTTATCAATAATTAACGTCTTTACCCTAAGATTATAACAAAACACTACGATATTTCATTAGACAATTGTCTTATTTTTAATAATTAATATATAATTATTATGAATAAATTTGCATATTAAGAATATGACATATTTATCACTAATTTACATAAAAAAAAGTTGTTCACTACTCTATTGATAGAACGAACAGTAATATTTATGTTGCTTGCTTGAGGTTTATATTTTTTACCAAATTATTCCTCAATAAATTTGTATATTTTAAAATTTTTAAATGACAACTTTTTTTTTAAATGATGTTTTAATAAGTGTACCGTATTTTCAATAAACTCACCTTATAAATCTAAATTATTAATAAAAATCTTAACGATAAATTGTAATACGATATCGCTATTGGTCGTTTCACAGCGATTAAGTACATAATAATTAAATTTTCTGACAACGTTTATCTGTTAATTGAATCGGTTTACTCCAAATCAGTCTTGTGGCTTGGCCCAAGACCATCATTTATCCCGTAGTTACAAAACAGTGCCTATGACTTTAGTATGTCCTGAATAGCGTTTTTATAATTAAAAATATATATATAACATAATTATAATTTGATAATTTGTTGTTTAAAATCTAAATTTACATTTGGGTTGTATTTAGTTGAAGAAAGGAAAAAAAAAAGTGAACAAAAATAATTTTTTAATGTTTGAATTTTCAATGAAAAATTTTAAAGAAACTCAAATATAAAGAAAATTACTTATCAAATTATGTATTTTAAAATTATCAAATTTTTATAACGATGACTCAAAATAAATAAAATGAGTTTGAAACATTAAATAAAAACAACACATTAAATGTAACTATATTTTTATTTTCCTTGGGTTTTTTTCTTTTCACTTTTTTCTCTATTTGTTTCCTTTTCTTTCTTCTTCAAAATTTATAAAAACCAAACAAAAAACATAGCCTTCAGATAATAAATATTAACAAAGTAAGTGCCATTTGTTAAAACTAAAATTTGATAAATATATAACAAATTAAAATCAAAATTGATAACAAACAAATGTATACTTCCAAAAAAAACAGATGGTAGGCAAATCAATAACAGGAGGCACGGGTGTAATCGAGTGGAGTCGATATAAAGCCGAACTCAAGTTCAACTCAATTAAAAGACACGAAACTCGAACTCAATTCAAACTCGATCGAGCTTTTTTTTAAATATTCGAAACTCGATTCAAAAAATAGTCAAACTACTCGAACTCGACTTGACAATACTTGAATTAATTAAAAAAATTAATAAATAATTATTCTCGACTCGATTAAGTTCGAATAAATTTAAACTTCATGACAATTAAGGGTTTTTAGGGTTATTTACTTAGTAAAGGTATAAATGTAATTTAATAAATTATAAAATAGTAAAACTTAATTAAACTTATGAATAGTTTGAATCAAGAATTGTGATACTCGAACTCGACTCAACAAAACAAACTACTTGAGATTGAGTTGGACTTAATTAATTTCAAATTGAACTCGAGTAGCTTGACTAGTTTACAGAGGTTTGGTAAAAATGACATTTTTGGGCACAGCTGGTGGATTAGGTACTTTATTTATTGTGATTTTAGAGTATGCCTTACCCAATTTATGAATATGTTATGTATAAATTAAATAAAAATAAAATGGACCGTCACTATAATAATATTAACAGGAGTGGGACGTTGTGGACCATGTTGGCTCACATTGTCAATGAATAATTTTGGATTTTGTGTCCCTGCCTGCCTCTTTTTTGGTTAACCTCAGTCAAATGTTTGACCCAATACCTTATAATAAAATTTTTTTTAATAATAATCATAACAATTTAATCAATTTTGAATTTTGTTTATTATAATAAATTGGGATTTTTTATATTCTAATGACAAATTTTCAATGTTTGTGGAACACAAATTTTGCAAACTGTTGTTATCATTAGCCCTGAAAAATCAAACACCTCAACTACCAATCCAATCACTCCCTTCCATCCGTTCTACTTACTTTTTTTTTTAAATAAATTTTAATATTTTTGAAAGTTTTTATTTTGATAAGCATTTAAAAAGGTTTTGATTCTTTTATATTATTGAGTTGCCAATTTTTCTAAAAGTTTTTTATTTGCCTTCAATATATGTACATTAAATGATTTACTTGATTGGTAATTTTAATGTCTGATAAATTAGCCAAGGTGTATATAAGTTAGCTCGACATTTATTATCATTAAAAAAATTAATATATATGATGCATGGGTTCGAGACCGAATAAAACGGTTTACTATGTTATAATTAAAATGTTTAGCCATTAAAAAAATTGAATTCATATTCAGCAAAGTAATATGAAATTAATAATTTTTTTTACTAATTTTAATTATGTTTTTTTTTTAAATTTATCCAGTAATAAAAGAATCCAGAAGAAAGTGACATGGAAAATGATATAAAATAGGTTAAATGAAGCCGGACTAAGTAATTAAGAGTTGGATTTGACATAAATAATGGACCACATTCGGGTTTCCTTATAAATATAATACTACAAAATTGTATGGCAAAAGTGAATAGATGTTTTTTTTTTTAATTTATAAATTTAGTCAATTTTATATTTTGTTATTTGTCTCTTAAACATTGAACTCTATAATTAATTGAGTTAAACGTATGAATAGATGTTAAAAAATATATATAAAATGGTAATATGATATTTAACAAATTTTTTTTTTTTAATTCAGAAAATTTTAATTAAAATATTTTAAATTGAAGGTAAAATTATTTTTTTAAATAATTTATTTTAGGGTTAGAAATATAGAAAAATTGGATTTTTAGTTGGGTTTCACAGTTGGGTAGATAATTGTAGACCATCGCGATTCACACATACAAAACAGGACAGAAGGGGGTCCTGGCGTCTTCTTTCTTCTTCAATAAATACACACACATTTCCACCGACGCTATCGTCGAGATCCCCTACTTCCCTTCTCATCGCCGTCAATCTGGCCGGGATCTGACCGCCTATTCCGCCGGAACCATGTCTTCCGGCAGGTACATGGCTTACTCTCCCTCTCCCTCCACCGCCCCTCACTCCCCGCACATAGCCGGCCTGCGCTCCGCCACTTCTGCTCTTGTTGAGCAAGAGAAGTACGCTTCTTCTCCTTTCTCGGGTTTTTTGATCTGTGTGATTCGTCGTTTTCTTTGAATCGATTAGTCTGTGGATTTTTTTTTTCTTCTTTTGTGTTTGGACTCATTTGTTTCGATTTTGTTTTTCTGAGTCTCGCGCTATTTGGATTTTTTTTTTCTGTCGTTATGAGTTGTGTTGTGTTTCTGCTATTCAAAAATCGTCTTTTCGATGCTTTTTTGGGTGCCGATGACGGAGATTCGACGTGATTTATGAGTTTTCGTGTCGAGTGCTGTTGTAGTTGTTAATATTTTTGTTGATTTTCTGTAATTTTCAGATCTAATTTTCCTTTTCTCCTATTTTAGATCGGATCAGTTTTGTGTTAGGTGTACTTTGTTGTGTAAGCTCTTTTGTGTGACAATCCCGTTGAGTCACGTAGCTAAGGCTTGACAGTTGGGCTCAGTAGCACTTGGGCACGCTCTGATAGTCGGTTTTTGAGGGTGAGTTCAACTGATTTGTACGTAACAATGGATATCAGAGCAGGCACTGCCATAGGCTGCCCTCCTGCCATGTGCAGGATCTGGGAACTCACCCAGCTTCCGGTTGGGCTTATGAGTTCTCGGGGATCCTCTCCTTGTTAATTGGTTTTTGTACACTAAAAGAGCCAGTTTTCAAGGTCGAGTTCTACCCAATATGTACTTAACTACAAGAACATTTTAATTTGTTTGTATTATCGTTTTGTTCATCAGATTTCAAGTCTTCTGTATTGACCTCCCCGTTGAGTAGTTAGCAAACTGAACAATTAGGCAGGAAAGGGGGAAAAGGAATCAAATTTGGCTTTTAAGTTAGTTTTCTTTACTTTGCTGTTGGATACTTGGATGACAAGTGAGTGGAAAGGGAAATGCCAATAAATATTTAGATGTGGTTCTCTTTTGCTTGCCTTTGTTAATAATTTTCCTTTCATTCAATCTTCTTGGGTCTTGAACAAAGTATTCATGTTTCTCATATTTTGTCTTAAAATGCCACAATCTATATGGAAAATGAAGAGAGCATTTAGGTTGTGCACAAGTTTCTTCTTTGGGTAGTGTGTGTACTCTTTAAATTAAGGTCCATATTCATTATAACAACCTTCTCTCTATTTATTTTTATTTTTATTTTTAAGTCGTGATATTTTCAATCATTTGAAGTTTTGCATAGTCTGCTTAACAAATTTTTATTTATTACATTGCATTATGTCATGTATCGTCACCCTACTTAGTTGATCTACTTTTTCCTCTTATATTATAAACTTGTGGAGAAATATACATTGTGAGAGCGCATGTGAGTTTTCATGAGTGAAGGTGGTTGTTACAATTAATAATATTGTACATATAATTCATGCATATTTATTAATTTTGACATGTCACACTGACTAATATTGTACATAAATTCATATGTGTGTGTGTGTGTGTGTGTGTATATTAATTTTAACATGTATGGACTCATAACGCAGCATTGACGCTAATTGGTTCAATTGCTTGTTGACAGATATCTTTCTGAGTTACTGGCAGAGCGAAACAAGCTAGGTCCATTTACGCCTGTCCTCCCACATAGCTACCGGTTGTTAAACCAGGGTGAGTTCAAAGCCATTGTTCTTGCATGCATTTAACAAGTAAATATGGACAGATAATTCAAAGCTGAAGTTTGCATTTTCTTTTTCTATTTCTTGTAATACCAAAATGGTAGGTTGATTCTCCTCACTCACTAGAGATACGTTTTCAGACATCGAAATTATGAATGCTTTTAGTGAAAAAATTAATGAAATATAATTTTAAAGATAAATAACAATAAGGAGAACTCTTTTTAAAACAAGAAGGAAAATCCTGTTGTTATGGCTTTAGCCGGAGTGAACAAGTTGCAGACCTAGGACTCGTCTTTCAAGGGAGAAATTTGGAATTTTTGTTATGCATTGAGTGTGATAGTTACCCATCAGCGCTTCCAAACTTCAAAACTTTGAAGTTGGCAGCTGTGGAGTCACCTGTTTCCTGAATTTGATGCTTAACTTCTGCAAATTCCTTGAATAGAATTTGATATTTGAAGTTGTTCCAGTCTGTAGCTTTTTTGGCCTTTATTTTGTTCCTGTAGTGCCTTTTGACTCCCTACCAAATTACTTGGACAATTTCCCTCATTTGTGTTTCAAGGGGTGCCACTGCTGATAACTGATGGACACCTGACTTTTTTATTTGGTGTTTTCTTATTAAGCCCTTTACAAAAGAGATGTAACTTCAATCAAGGACCAGGATAAGAACTTGGAGGGTTTATGGTGGGAAAAATCAAGCTTTTGAGGATTATTTTTCCGAAAGAGTGAACATTAATACCTTTGTTGATTGTTGTTTATCTCTTTTCAAAATGGGTCCATTTGAAATTAAAGGTTTTTCTAAAAGAAAGATTTTTGAATCTGGCTTCTATGCTAGCAGCTGGTTATGAACACGTCTTCTTTTCCATTATCATTGCTTGAGTTTGAGTTTTCAATGGTATGTTTTTATGGAAATCTTTGTTTACATCCATTTGGAATTCTAATCAATCTAAAAGCTCATCATTTGGAAAATTTATTGGCTCATGGGTGCTAACAAGTCAAAGCTCTTGCTTGGATCATAGGGCACTGGAAGCAGTCTCTTGAAGAAATCCAACCTCTTTTGTCCATAATTTAGATCTCTTGAGGGTTGGTGTAATCTCTCCTTTTCAGTATCCCCCTTTATGGGCTTTAGAAGTGGCGAGCTTTGATAGTTGTGGAAGGTTGCCATTTTGGTGGGCATTTGGTTCAGTTGTGGGGTGAGGAACAAAATACCTTTTTGAAAATTTTATTGACAGTGAGGGTTCAGTGAAATATTCTTCAATCCCTATATGAGTAATTTATATTCTAGAGGCATTTGGATTTCTTTTTCCCTTGGAGATTGGAAAACAGTTGCTTCCTCTTGTCTAATTTGGAGTTCTATGGTTACTACTTGGTATTGTGTTCCTGTAAACCTATCCATTTCAGTTGAGATGGTTGCTTTCTTGAAAACTCTGAGTGGGCTACAGGCATCTTGGGATATAGAAGAGGTGGATTGTATTTACATTCTTGTGACATTTTAACTGAGGTGATACCAACAGATTTGAACCTGGAGGAAGCCAGAAAATGGATATTTCCACCTTGTTGTAGAAGTAGATCCCTACAATATCATTAATTGCATTTGATGTGGTTCAATTAATGCTTGTGCTTCTTTTGTTCTTTCTTTCTCTCCTGATAATTTATGATTCACAGAAAAACATCATAATTTGGGTTTGCTACATTTTTTGCCTTGAATTGTTTGAGACTCTGTGTTTGTGGAGGTTGTAACTCATTTTCTGTTCTCTTTTTGGGGTGTGCTTTTATTCTATGACTACAAATATATGTTTGTTGCTCTTATTGTTTATTCAAACAAACAAGTATAGTGACTTCTTTTTGCAGATGTTTTTGAACCACTGCGTGGTTATTAACCATATGTCCCTAGATATGTGTATGTCATATGCATTAACAGAACAGAACTAAACTACATTCTTTCTTCCATCCCAGGGTACATTCTTCTGAATGAAAGATTAAGTTTATTACATGAGAGAAGCGTTAACTTTTAACTGACCCAGTAACAATCCGTGTTGTCTATCCATTTTGTGGTGACTGCTAACTAATTGTTTAACAACTGCTAACTGGTACATCTTATTCTTGAAAATTGACATTTTTGGAGCAGAAATATTGCGTGTAACCACACTGTTGGGGAATGCATCAATTTTAGATCAAAGTGGGCTTGAACTTGCTAGCCCCCTCGCTTCTGGAGGAATATTTTCAAATGGAGGAGCCAATGTGAACGGATGGGCATCACCATTTCAATCAGAAGTACGGATACTAACTGTTAACATAACCTTTTTTTCCATCTAATTTACTGTTTTCCAGAAGCATTTCTGACACAATCGTTTACATTTCTTGCCAACTTGATTCCTTTGTTTGAGTGCTGTAATTTGAATTTCCTTTTTGTCATGACAGGTAGTCTGAGGCTAACATCATCAACAAACTAATAATAGAATTAGCTTAGCATCCTGTTCCAGTTTTCACCTGTGATTAAATTTCAGAAACTTAGTTTTAGTATAAATCTCCAGTTCTTACTGGAACAGGAACCTAAAATCCAATGTATAGGCAAGGTGTTGGCCACGCTGAGGAGTGGTGAGGTAATAGGTGGCCTTTTTATCTTGCGTAGGGTTTAATGCTAACCTTCAAATAATAAAAATGTCGTGCAGTTTAGATGCTAGCTGAATTCTTTTACAGAAGCAACTGGATTTGAGTTTCAAGAATTGTGCATCTGTTTAAGCAGGCAAAGTAGATGCTTGGCTTGATGAGCTTGCTAGTGGGCAAAATCTATTGAAACATTTTGGTTTCCATACATCTGGTTTTAGATGTTTAAACCCTAACTTCTATATTGTTCTTGAAGTTTGCATTGTTTTGGGTGTCTTCAGCTATTTGATCTGTGGGCTGCTCCTTATGTTCTGTAGTATCCCTTTTTCAGCTGCTCAAGGTTCTTGTTGTGAAGTATTTTAGGGATCCTCAGGAACTTCTTCAAGGAATGAAACTAAGTTAATTTGATATCTGCCCGGAAAAGAGTATGAAAACTGGCTTCATATCTTTTTTCATCCTTGTATTTAACAATGTCCGAAATTGTATCTGCAGATGTCAGGTTTATCATCAGCACAAAACTGGCTAGGTTCTCAAGGGAGCTCATCTGGTCTTATTGTGAAGAGAACAATGAGGGTGGATATTCCTGTTGACAAATTTCCTAATGTAAGAGTTATTTTCTCCCCTATGACATCCTCATGTTGTAAAATTGCAGTATTTGACACTGAACTTCCTTGACCGACTCATGATTGCAGTACAACTTTGTTGGGCGCCTCCTTGGTCCTAGGGGAAACTCTCTTAAGAGGGTGGAAGCAAGCACTGAGTGTCGTGTTTTAATCAGAGGTCGTGGCAGCATCAAGGACCCAGCTAGGGTAACGATTCATGTGTTTATGGTTGCATATTTTTGGATTAGGAAATTGGTGGTGTTGGTCTTTTTGCTTATTCTGGAAAGATTGACTTTGAATTATTTATTACTTGAAGGAAGAAATGATGCGAGGAAAACCAGGCTATGAGCATCTGAATGAACCTCTTCACATACTAGTTGAAGGAGAACTGCCAGTTGAGATAGTGGACGCTCGCCTGATGCAAGCACGTGAAATACTTGAAGATCTACTAAAGCCTGTGGTAAATTTTACCATCTCCGCGTTTACCCACCCCACCCACTCACTGAAATTTATCTGCATTTGCAATAATAGTATGTAGTTTGGAGGGAGGATTGGGGGCGGACGCACATGGGATCTTCGAAAGGAGGTCATATTTCATCTTCTTTTTTTAATGCAACAGGATGAATGTCAGGATTTCTTTAAGAAGCAGCAACTGCGAGAGCTAGCAATGCTCAATGGCACACTGCGTGAGGAAGGTGGTTCTCACATGTCCGGTTCGGTATCCCCCTTCCACAACAACAGCCTAGGCATGAAGAGGGCGAAGACCAGGGGGTGATGAACCCCCCCCCAAACCCACTTCCATGGGTAGTAGGCTTTTGGAGCTTGTGTGTGTTAGTTTCTTCTGCCAGTAAGCAGCCTTTCCCACGCCAAAAACAGGTGTTGCTCTCTGCCAGCCAACGCCTCCAACAGCCGTCATCGTCGTCGGGGCACTGGCACACCCGTATGTATGCGCCAGTTCTGACTTGTTTCACTCTATATCAAGTGTGTTTATCTAGTATTTGGGGGAGGTTTAGTGACAGTAGTAGTAGTAGTAGTAGTAGTAGTATCCCATAGTAAAGGACCTCCCCCAATCTATCTGAGTTACAGGGGTTTGGGGTTTGCTTCTGTATGTGTTTTTTAGGCAGTTTGATCACAACATTATCATCTATTTCTACAAGACTGTCCTTGTATTATTATTGTCTTTATCATTGGGTGACGGTTTTGATACGGCGATGGGGATTTTATGTGAGAAAATTAAGGTATGGTTTGCATAAAAAAAAACCCAAAAAGGGAAAAAAAAAAGTGAGGCAAAAACAACAAATCTACCCTAGTGCATGTCGTCTGGGTTGGACTGTTTTGTACTATCAAGTGTAGCTCGTTATTGGATTTGTTAAAAGGAATTCTTTGTCGCGTGAATCTTCTAGCACACCCTAATTGTTATCAGCTTTTGCAAATCTACTTCTTCAAAATTCTTATCCTTTTGTTCTTGGGACAAATGGTTCTGGTTGTTGACTGTTTCTGTCGAGATGTGTGGAGATCTATGAACGCTCGTGATTTATACCAGCTGGTTTTTCGGAAACCTAAAAGATGGTCGAAACTGAAAATACAAGACCAGAGCTCACATCTGTTAAGAAAATACAAGACCAGAGCTCACATCTGTTAAGCATCCTTTCACGAAGCTGCCAACACTGAGGATTTATCAGGCCTTGGGGTTTAACCTAATGGTCATCCGTTCGAGTCCTCACAGAATCACTAGAGGTTTACCTAACTACTAATTTCATGGTATTATGGGATCCGTTCGAGTCCTTTCAGGGCCACTAAAGGTTTACCTAGCTACTAACTTCATGATATTATGGGATTAATCAAAGAGATGTGCACATGGTACGAGGCATCCTAGGTTATCAGAAGGAAAAAAAAAGGAAAAAAGAAAAAGAGCAAGAATTTGGTAAGTGTGAGTTTTGAGTCTTTTGGCATTTATATCATCCAAATCTAATCATTAGAGAAAGACCTACAGCCGAAATTCACTTTAATTAATATATTGGTAATAATTTTTTTTTTGTTATCTATTCACTTAGTATTATAATATTGCAGTATTTTGATAACCTGGTACTTCTTTATGCCCTACCCAACCCTAGGCCTTAAAAGTCATGCCTCATTGACATATTATTGGTAACAATTTAGTCAAATAAAATCACAACATGATCCCACCTCAAATTGACACAATGGACTTGTCACAGACCCATGAATTTCTTACCAAATGTTTTGTCAATCAGACTATTTTTGACAACAATTCTGGGCGAGCATGTCACTGAAAACAGCAAAAGATAAAGAGAGATATAAAAAACAAATAAAAACACAGTAGTACATCATCATACTCCCCCAATCGACCATGCAATGAAGTTCTTAGTCTGTCTCATTAGAAAAGCATATTTGAGTTTGAGTTATATACTGGAGACTATTTACATTACAAATCAAGGGAAAGGGCGAAGGGTTAGACCAACCAACCCTACATGTTTATCTCAACTCCAATATTATTGGAAAAGCAAATAACACCTCATGTGGAAACTCACACTGATCGAACAAGCTCGTTAGCACATCGAACATCGCGTGTGTGCAGTTAATTGGAGTTGCCTGAAATTTTCATTCAAACTTTCTCTTCACCTTCTTCTTCATCCTCAATATCGTCGATACCAACCCAGCGAGTGAAAGCAAAAAGAAACTCCTTGAAGTTCACCATTCCATTTTTATCCCAATCCATTTCTTCTGCAATAATCAAACAAGAGGCCAAGAGAAATAGGTTATTATGGAAAAGGAAAAATTAGTGCCTCTTAATGGAAATCATGAAGTTCTCAAATTTTCAAGGTTTTTATGTCTTTAAGTGGGTGTTTGGTAAAATTTAACACTTACTACTTAAGTTGACTTAAGTTAAATTATTCTTAATTTGTTAGCTTAAAACTTATTACTTTTTTTTACTACTTTGAAGTACTAAGGTCATTTGATAAAATTCACTCAGTTTATTTTCAGTTATCAAATTGATATATCTATCATCATTAGTTATAATTAACATTGATCATCATTAATCTTAGGCAATAATTTTTTTTATTAAAGTATTGTAAAGATACAAGACAACGTTAAAGCATTTTTGGTATAAAAAATGAGTCATGTACATGGAGTCATGATTGTTAAATATACTCTCATTGGACGTGGATAAATAACACAAAAAAACTTTGCAATTAAAAGTAAGTCAACTATTTTAACTTAATATTTTGAGTTATTTGTTACCTTGAATTATGATATTAAGTTGTTCAACTAAACATACTTGATTGACTTAATGAAAAATTAAGTTATTCACTTTAAGTTATTCAATTGAGTTAGCAGATACCCTTTTAGTCTTTCTTAAGCTAAAAATTAAGACAAACATGAAATCATGAAAGCCATACATGGATCTAATCATTCTGTGAGAAACACTAGAAATGGTTTTGTGAAGATGAAACACATTTTTTAGTCTGTTCTAACCTCTACTTCCATTCTGTCTGGTAAGGGCTAGTTCATTTAAGTATCGTACCCATGGATGTTATGTTCATCAATAATGTCATCTTAGAATCTGTGTTCTCTGAACAATATTCCATCAGTGTTGAAAAAAAGAATCTGGGTCTACCATATATAAAATTCCCATGTAAATGAGTGTGTGTACAAAGCCAATGAATCATAAAGAGATAGAGAGGAGGTGGACTGACCGAATCTTTTCATGGCTATTCTTCCAGAAGAACGCTCCCCTGCAGTTGTTTCATTGATTGCATGAACCATCTCGCTCTTGCTCACATAACCATCCTTGTTCTTGTCCAGGAACACGAACGCATCAACCAGTGTTTCAAAGGTTGCCTCTAGAGTCGGCATCCCCATTCGTGATTTCTAGCAGTGTCATGGAATACAACAAAATGTAAAAGAAAGAAGAAAGAACTACATAAGCTTGTCAAGTTAGGTGGGGTGACCAGGAGGGGAAAATCAAAACACCATTTCTATCACACCTTGCAGTGACAAAATGATTGGCCACTAATCCAAACAGTCTAAAAAAGCCTCAATCGATCTTTGTTCATGGCAGATTGCTATTTAGATGTTTTTTCAAATACAAGCTGAGTGAAACACCTTCACTACGTATAAGGAAACAGATTTTTGAGGCATGTTGAGAGCTCTTACCAAGGGACAATAGAACGACCTTAAGATGATCACAAAATTGAATGAAAATGATACTATTTCTACATAGTTAAAAGCATAGACAACATGCCTGCTAAATTTACCAGCAATTAAATCAAAAAATGTCTTATGAATCAGGAAAGATATAATAAATATCATCTTTCAAGGAAACAAAATATCTATAAATTATGTATTTTGGATACAGCATGAAGGGCAGAAGGATCCTCCTTGAGAAGATAGACAAGGCAGAGAAGTACAATGAACTCATTGAACTTCATTCCCATATCCTCATTGATGTCACATGCCTCAAAAAGATCATTGATCTCCTCCTCTGAGAAAGAAATCTCCAGTTTATGGAAACATCTTCTCAGTTCTTCATGATCTATTGCACCATTTGAATCCTCATCTATGAAGAAAAAACAACGAATTTCAACCTCCAACAGGTCAGGGAGGGAAGAAGCAAAAACAACATGAAAGACGATACACAGCATAATGGCAGCATCTAAAGCTGCAGTTCAATTCCTGAGATGAATTCCTTTTTTCTGAATAGAAAGGGATCAATTACTATGGAACATTGTGGTGGAAGCTAAGGTTATTACTAATATATCATTTATTTTATCAACAGAAGTCTGTACCATGACAAATGTACCAAAAACAATTTTTAGAAAAACCAAGCTTGATGCTTAAATTTTCAAATCATTTTTGTTAATGATATTGTGGAATCTACTTTTGAAGGCTTCTTAGTTCCCAGGCAAGAGGAGTAATCTGCAGCTAACCGAATTAGCAATAAACACATATAACAAAACCCACATACCAAATTGCTGAAAAATGGCTTTGCAGTTCCTTAAACCCTCATCAATTTTGGGGAACTTCAAGATTATACTGTTGAACGATTTCATAGCAGTTCCTTCAGTTGCCCTCCTCTGCATAGCTTCAACCATTTTGGCCTCAAGCTTTGTTTCTGGCATCCAGGCTTTTCTAGGCGATTCGCCTTTCGTCATAACGCCTCCCATTGCCAATAGTTAACGAGACTAAATGGGAAACGGGACAAAGGCTAAGAATGCACCTGGCTAAATATTTGAGTGAATGTGTTAGAAGATATCCAAGTCATTGCAGTATAACATATATGATGGAGCAGAAAGCATGATGATTGACGGTTAACTAATTTAATTTATACAGTTAACATGCCTAATCAAGTTATGCCAAACAAAGTAACATAGATCTTAACCCTTAGAAGGATATATAAAAAGCTGTTTGGCCCAGTAGAAAATCCTTAATCATGGGCAAAATAAAAGCATAATCCCAAAGATGAATTGGGCCAAATAAAGATTAATATGTGTTTGCCTTCAATTTATAAGGCACCAAACACAGAACTTATTGATGTGTATACCGTAGGTTCTCATGATTCCTTTCACTGGGTTTCAAATAAAGGGAGTCAAGGAGAAGGAATCTCTATTGAATCAGATATTCACTGAGAAACCATCAAATATATACATATAATCAACACAAATAAGTGCTTTACAGTTCAATTCTAAATTCAATGGAAGAATATCAGATCCCATCATTATCAGAAACAAAATAAATACAAACCCAAAAGAAAACAAGCTGATTGCTTTTCTTTTTCTATTTTGTTTCCTGTTAGGTTTCCCTCAGCCTTCCTGTTGGGTGATGGGGTGATTGAGGAAAAGGGAGAAAAGGAAAAAAACTACCATAATTTCCTTTTCCTTTCCCTTTCCTGCAGTCTTCTCAGCAACCAAACTGGTTTGGTTGGAATATGCCAAGTTCCAATTTTATATTAAGATAGAGAGGGGGGGAAGAGAAAAAAGTAAAGTCTGACCTGAACTAACAAAAAAAAAGCAAGGAGAGAGAGTGAAGCTAAGCAAGATCAGCAAACACTGGGAAGAACCCACATACACAGGCCCCTTAGAAAAGCCATTCACATGTGTTCAAACACAAAACACCCACCCAACTGAACGAAAATGAAAAAAGAACTACCACACCCAGAAAGGAATCAATCACAGGGAAAGAGAGAGAGAGAGAGAGAGAAGGTGGAGAAGGTGTGTTTACTAAACTTGGGGGAGGAGAGAGAGATGATAAATTGACAATGTGGGGGGGTGTTTGTTAGATGAGTGACTACAGTTGTTTTCTCAACCAAGATTTGTGCTGCACCCACCACGTATTGTCGCCTTTCTCGACTGACTTTTCCCTATTTTGATCATAATTAATAACCCCACCACTATCTGACTTCCCTCCTTCAGTCCTTGCTTGCTGCTGTGCCTTTCACATGCTCTTCTCCTCTCCCCTCCAATCCAAGCACAACCTTACCCTGAAATATCACAAATGTCTCACCTTTAAAATGGTATCAATTTTTTTTTTGAATAAAATTTAACGGACACGATAAGCACAAAATAGAAACTTTAATCAGATATATCGATATGATTTTTTTAAAAAGTTTCGTTATTACTCTGAAATTTTACATAGAATATGTTTGGTTCCGATTGAGGGAAATTACAAGACAAAAAAAATAGCGAGGGACAACAATAAAAGAAAATAAAAATATAGTTACATTCGTTGTATCATTTTCATTTACTACTTTGAATTAATTAATTTACTTATTTTAACTTATAAATATGCCCTTTAAATTAACATGACTTAAGGGGTAAAATAGTATAATTTTAAAATCCTAATCTAATTTTCTCTCAACCTTTTTTCTCCGTTTGCCTATTTTCTATGATTTAAAGAGGGATGATTGTTTTGATAATTCTTGTCATGAAATCATCATTTTACACCTCTTTTCATTATCTTATTCCTCAATAAAGTGATTATTTCACATAGATATAGGTTTTTATTTATTTTTTTGTAATTTAATTGTCGTTTTAATGCATATATGATTGTCGTTTTGATACAGCATATGATTGTAGTCGTTTTGGTACGACGTGTGGTTGTATTGTCTCAGTACGACGTTTATTTGTGTATGAACGATTCAAATGAATAAAATATATTCGATGTCTCTGTCGTCAATAGATATTCTTATCATAATAGTAATATCAAATATGTAGGCTCAATTATAAAATATATAAGTTTTGAACCGATTCATTATACTATTAACTTGGATGCTGATTCATCCTTTATGATTTTTAGTGATTTTGATTATATGTTTTTATCGATGTAATGTTAGGGTTGAGTTGTAATGTATAAAACATTTAAAAAAAATGGTCTCATGAGAGAAGAAGGATTCTACCAAAGAAAAATGCAGAAGACATAACAATCTTATTTAGTCTTTTTTACAAACTTCTTGCCTACAACCGAACGTACCCTCGATCATTCTAGATCTTTTTGTCTTCCGAGTTTTGGGTAAATACACGTTACTTAAAAAATAATTACTAAAATAAGTCGAAAATAAAAATAATGTCAAAATTAGTGCGTCTTAGCCACATCGGCATACACATCAACAATGTCATAATCACTAATTGACAAGCATTGTAATTTTTTTTAAGTCAATGTCGTAGTCACTGGCTGCGGCATTGTAATTTTATTTTAGTCAGTTATGTAGTCACTGTTGCGGCATTGTAATTTTATTTTAGTTTTTTATGGACTTTTATGCAAGCCCACAAGATGATGTGTCGCGACATTCTAATCGTGTTGTGACATTGTCGCCTTTCATTTGTGCCCAGTGGCATCACGTGATGCTGTTGCATGAGCTTAAAAGTCATCTTTTTTTAGTCCATTTTTTCTCGTTTATTTTTCGCTTAAAATGAAATATTTAATATAATAGTAATTATGAAGAAACTCACCAATTTGTCACAGCGTGAGGAAGCAAGAAAGAAGAAAAGCAAGAAAATGCAGTAAATAAGTGGATAAAGGTGCAAATGTAATCGCGTAGAAAGGTAAAGGAAAAGAAATGACTAAGTCATTGATGCGCTGGGGGGTTATACGCCCCGCCTGAGGTCGCGTGTGATAACAAGCCATGTGGTCGCCGGCTACGAAACCCACGCGAGAAAGACTCAAAGAAAATGAGCCGACGCCGCGACCACGTGAGATCAAGTCGGACATCAAGCAAATGCACCGCGGAGACTTGTGAAGGCATGATGTGATGTCGCTGACAAGATACGGCGTCAGACATCGTGAACGAATAGGATCAAAGTCATAGAAATATAAAGCAAGGTCAGCGATCAACTGATGTCGCTGACATCAAGAGTAAACCAAATATGAAAGCCCCAGAGAACTGGGGGGTTCGATGTCGCGACACTGCACTCGCCGCTGAAAGGCAGCTTCATGAAGTAAGGTCACGACACGTACCAAGTCAGCATACCTCAAGACAAGTTGAAAACCGCAAATGACTGTTCATGTCGCGACAGACTCCAAGTCGATAATCGGAAAAAACAACGATAGTTCAAGATCGCTGATGTCACGTCAGAGAAACGAGGTCGCTACATCAAGAACCAAAGGATGAAAGTAGAAGGGGAATGAACCGGCCATTACGACGGAGGTCAAGTCACGATATCAAAAACCATCAAGTGAAGACCGCAGTTATGTTGATGTCGCGATACGAGATCAAGTCGCGGCATCGTGAACGACTGCATCAAAGACGCAGAGCTATAAGGATGTCGCGATTAGCGACATTGATGCCGCGACAACATGAGCGACTCGGGCTTGAAGCCATAGCTCTATATAAGATGATGTCGCGACATGGTGATCAAGTCGCGAGCATCCGGGCACGCTTGAAGATCGCGAAAGTGCCTTGCCGAGAGGTCGCGACAAGATATCGACGTCGCGACATCAGGAGAGAACAATTGAAACCTGCTAAGACGGAGAAGATGTCGCGTATTGAAGATGATGATGTCGCGACATCAAGAATGACTAAGACCGCGCTATATAGTGTACGCCAAGCTTCACGATATGATCGAGGTCGCGACTTCGATGATGTCACGACAAAGGAAATCAAGTCGCGACGCAAATGCAAGAACTCGGGCCTCGATATTTATACCCACAAGAAGTTACATCGGGATTAGGGCCCAATTTAGGAACCCTTATAAATACACAAATATCCAATTTCTCAAGAAAGTAGTCGCGCCACGCATTTAGATATGTCCTGATTGCCGAAGTCATTTTCTTTCTTTCTTTTTATTTTTTTAATTTATTTTGTTGTTTCCATCGCTTTATGCATTGCGTTTTCGTATTTTCTATTTTCGTTGTATTTCTTCTTTCCTGAACTGATGTTATCGTTAATGCCGAATGCGGTATTTCTATTTTCAAATTACTACTTGAATGTTTGAAGTTCGCATAAATTTCGAATTGATTGTTTCAGCTTTCAACTCAAGTAGCTTTTTCTCTTATGATCGTAGGAATGTCGACGTAATTTAGTAATCGAGAATCCAAATTCTTCCATTAATTCGAACGTTATCGCTAATTTATCTTTCCCCGTAGTCGCTTCTAGCAAAGCTTTGTTAATTTCTGCTTACGACTTACTTATTTTGCTTTATTGATTTTGATCTCGAATACCAGCTTCTTATACTCCGTTAAGAATCGTTGGCCATTACCCTCGATTTCAAGGAAGTCCTCTCAAGGCGATAATGTGAAGACAACTCGGGGTAACGCCTAGTTCTTTGAAGGTATACTAACCTCGCTATTAGGATCCTTTGCGCTTTGGGTAAGTTCACTATAAAACTTCTCTTCTCTACTTGAAGTCAAGAATGAGTCAATGAGTTATCCACTTAAACAAGAAGAGTTCACCTCAATTCGATAGTGAGTCCAACTCGCAGCAATGAGATCTAATCAAGGAAAGGTTGATCTATCCTAATTCTCGAGAGGAGCAATCCGAAGTTGTATATCCTCGGCCGACCAATAACTCTCGGGAGTTATGTCATACCATAAAATGGGTATGAAGTAGTATTGTAAAGAAAATACCCAGATTAAGGAAGTCCTTTAAATATATCTAATCTCTCAGATTCGAGAATCAGTCATAAATTAGATAATGAATGTGGAGTGCGAGAGATCCACCGCACTACAATTGCTCTCTGGATGATTTTGAAACTTGAGTTAATCAAGAAATTCTATCGCATTTAACTACGTGAATTGATAGTTCAATATAAATCAAGGCTTATGTGTCTGAGGATAACTATTCAAAAGATTCATTCTTTTATTAGAAATTCATTATTCTTTATTCTTTATCTCCCGCTGTTGGTTATTTCTCGTTATTTTGTTCTTCAATTTTCAAAGATTCGAATGCCGGGACTCCACTATCATTTTATCGCCCAAATAGTATGGAGCTGAGTAGTCAGGTAGTTGGATTTAAAATTCTTGAGATCTTCAGGATCGAGACCGGACTTAAATCCATTTTACTACTTGTTGACCTCGTGCACTCATGGGAAGTAGTATCAGCAAATCAAAACAAAGCTTTGAAAATGACTATTTAAGAGATTGCCATATATTATAATTTCCACAAGTTTATGGCAAGGTTACAGGATTAATTAATAGTCCTTGTGAGAGTGTCATAAATTTGTACATGTTGATTGTCAACAAGTTTTATGTGGCGCATGCTTCGGATCGAAAGAATTTTAAATAAATCAATATTTAGATGAAAGAAGGGAAATACTAATTTGGACATTTAAAGAAAAGAATGCAAATAGTTTTTCGCTAGTAGTTCATACACGATCTTTAACAAACCAAATTGAAAATGTTTGATGATTTGACTAACTTATTAATGGAAGTGTTTTGCTTTCGTAAAACTCATGCATAGGAAACAGAATCGATTCGATTCCAAATTTATTGACAAATAGAAAGGAGCTTTAAGCTTGAGAAAATCAAGAAGACGTAAAATACAACCATGGAAAGAAGAAAGGCGGGTGGATCGTGCTGAAATACATACAGAGTAGGCTAAGGCCTCCAAATACCGATACAATGGAGATTTCTCGAGACCAATTATACAGAAGAATACTCAGCCGACGACAACCGCAATGATGTTAATAATTTTGAATCAAGCCAAAGATCGACATAATGGATCCAAGAAAGATCGCTCATCGGGTCATCCTAATCAAGATCCAAACGAGCACCGGAAGATTCCTCGTGATGGCTAATAATTGCTTCGAATGGGCGAGACCGTAAGTCATAAACTCGCACCTATTCCCATTCTCCTTGAGAGATACAGCTTACATGGTATGAATCATTACCTGATATGGTTCCGTTGGATACCAAGAGTTAGTTGAGGCCTAATAGGCAGATTTTCCCCCACTCCCAACTACGTAAAGAAGGAGAGAAATCATTGTGTTTCAAAGCAGGGAAGATGAAAGCCCGTATGTAGCTCGGGGAAAGATTCAAAATGGTTATTGCAGATGTCCAATGCATGGACTCTGATCGAAGATTCAATGGATATCAGATATCATGCCATGAATGATATATCAAAAGGGATCATCGATGCTTCATGCCGTGAGCACCTGAAGAAAGTGGTGGCCAAGAGGCAAGTGAGCCGATTGAAGATCCAAGAATGGGGCATGAAACCCTTCCGAGCTTCAAGAGGGAAACAACAGAGGAAAGGGAATCATGGAACTGAGCAAGATGACGTCATGGAGGCCAAGCTGATGCCATACAGTACAAAAGCTAGACAAGCAAGAAAGAAAGACACACACGTCATGAAATAGGAGCAATCAAAGAGAGTTAATGACTCGGAAGTGTCGAGGGAAATCGCACTCTATGAGGTCATAGGGTTAATTATATGGGCGAGCTGGGTATTATCATTTTAAACCTAATCCTAACCTTCCAAAGACATTATCACCAAAGACTCAGAACCATGAGAATTTCTCATATGGGCGGAGGGCCGCGCTAAAGTTGCGTGATTTAACCTCATCATGGGTATCAAGAACACCTAGGTTCCAAAGAAAGAAGAATGCACAGAAATGAGCACAGAATGAATACCACGAGGGAGGGCCCCAAATTTTCGAGGAACGTATGCCAGCTTTACAAGATAATAAAAAGTCAGCTGGAACCTCCATGAACAAAAATTTGAGAATTGGAAGCAAATGCTACCACCAAATTTTTTCGTAACACCAATGCATCCCTCGAAGAACCCGGGAGACACAAGTAGGGTACCGGTTCCCAACCCCAAAGCCGAAGAAAGATGCCTTCCCAAGTGATACGAGGAAGAACCCTAGACCGATGGTCGTAAGTGCCTAGAGTGGGAAGGAGTTAGGAAGAGAGGAAAGGAAAAGATGACAAAGAACAAAGAAGTAGCAATGCGAAGGGGAAGAGACAACTGAGAATGATAAAGAAGGAGGTAAAGGAAGAACACCCAAGGATCAAAGTTTTTCCTCGTAGTCCCATTTCCACAAAGACTAAATCAAAGATGGAGGAGCAAATGCAAGGTTCTTGAGAACTTTCCGTAAGCTAGAGATCAAAAGATGCCTTTATCGGCGGTGACCTCGGGGATGCCACTTATGCAAAAATTTCCGAAGGACACACCGAAAGGCATGAACAAACATAGAAGAAGGAATAGGTGAATTCACCACAGACTTGCAAAGGCGGGGGTGACTGCAGAAAGAACTAATAAGAAAGATGAAGGACCCAGAAGCTCTACAATTCCTCAGATTGTCGGAGGACCTGGACCTGCAGCTTCTCTCGTGACCTCGTGAGCCAGTATCAACTGATGCCTCTCTCGTTGCCCAAAATTAAGTTTGGGGAGTTTACTCCCACAACCTGCTACTCTACAAATGGCGCATGCATCAATGGGGAAACTGTAAGGGTCATAGAAGATGGCAACACGCGTAGTTTCAGATTCATTAGGTACTTCATCATTCCTGACACGGAAGAAGATTCACAAGTACCCCTACTATTAGGAAGACCATTCCTAGCTAACGAGTCACGCCCCGATTGACATGCGTAAAGGAGTTCATTCTGAGGGTCGAGAAGAAGGCAGCATTTAACTTGGATCAAAAGTATGATAAAATATGGGGATAGGGACAAGGAAGGTTACAATGTAGCTGATGTTGTCTCTACTTCCAACTCTAATGTTATAATGATTGTAAACACTCAGCTTTTATCAATGAAAAGAGATGAATCTCTTATACTAAGATACCTTATCTAATTTCCATACAAAGAAGCCATTCTATATAGAAACCGTGCTGAATCTTGGAAGCACAAATTAAAAGATAATGGTAAGAAAAGAGTGAAAAAGAGGAAAATCACGTAGACCAAGATGTATGGGCTAGTTTTGAAAGAGTTGCTGTGTCATTTAAAGTATGCCTACTTAATTACCAAGAAAAAGACCGCTGATCATTTCAAAACTGCACTCATGAGGCCGGTGAACAAAGATCAGCTGGAAATATTAAGGAAGCATAAGGAATCTTTAGCTATCCATTGAAGAACCGAAGGGTATCGCCCAACGCCAGATGCATAAGATTCCGCTTGAAGAGACTTCCTTCAAACCATCCGTAGAACATCGTATAGACTCGAATCCAAAGTGGATGAAGGAAGTAGTCGAAAAGAGGTACTAAATTGTTGAAGGCCGCTTTATCTACGCTATTTCGTATAGTCCTCGGGTGAGCCCACCATGTGGTTCTAAGAAAGGAGGGTTTACCGCGGACTAAATGAAAAGGAATTGATTCCAACAAGAATAAAGGCGATGTGACGGAGGGTATGTATTGATTACGAAGTTGAATACAAAGAACTTAAAAGATCATTTTCCTTTACCTTTCATTGATCGATGTTGATAGGTTAGCGTGACACCCTCACTTTTGTTCTGGATGGGTACTGTGGTACAATCGTGACGGTTATTGCACTGCAGGATCAAAGAGAAGACCACATTCACATGCCCCACGCATCTTCGCTCGTAAGAATGCCATTTGGGTTATGTAATTCAAATTACATTCCGCAGGTGCATGATGTCTTATTTTCTTTATTTGCTGAAGTTATGGATGAGAGATTTTCATGGATGATTTTACCGTGTATGATCCAGCCTTGATCAATGTCTAAACAATTGGAAATGCACTAAAGATGCCAAGACAATTTAGCATCGACCGGGAAAATGCCATTTTATGGTAATGTATGTATTGTTCGGGCATAAATTTCAAAATCATCGGACTAGAAGTTGACCACCAAGGTATCAATTATCAAGACTCTGCACCACCTATCACAAAGAAAAGGAGTAAGAAGTTTTCGGGGCGCGCTGATTTACGTAAGATTCATCAAAGACTTTTCAAAATAAATGCACTAATTATGCATTACCGAAAAGGATACGCTCAATTTCACGATTCCTCGCAGCGATGCTGGCGAAATCAAGATCGATTGGTACGTGCACCTATAATGGCCGCACTGCACGGAATCGTGGATTTGAAATAATGTGATGATTTTATGGCCGGGAGTCAGGTCGTGTATAAAGAAAGTAGAGAAAAGTATTCGGTCATATACTATGCTAGTAAGACCTTCAATGAAGCACAAGAGAACTACTCAACAACCGAAAAGGAGATGCTAATGTGGTATTTGTTTGCGGAAAATTTAGGCAATACATTTTGGGATCCTATGGTATCTACATATCATGCAAAGAATCAAATACTTGATGTCGAAAAGCAGTTTGCCAAGATTGATAAGATGGTGCCGCGTTGCAAGAGTTTGATTTGGAAATAAAGGATAAAAAGGGCCATGGATAATGTGATAGCCGACCACCCGTCTGTGAGTAGAAAGAAATAGTGATGAAGAAGACAATGCGCCAGCGGTAGAACTTCCCGCATGAGCAATCATGGCTCTCCACCTATGGCATGTCGATATTGTGAATTATCTCGCTTGTGGAGTAATGCTCGTAACTCGGGCCTACCAACAAGAGGAAACCTTAACCTGGAGAGCGCATATTATTATATTGGATGACCCACTCTTATTCGCAGAGGTGTCACATGATAATAAGAAGATGTGTGCCAAGATGAACAAGGGGCAACATTTTAAATGAATGCCATGCATCACCGTATGGGGGACACTTTCGTGAGAAAGAATGTGCCACAAGATACCTAATCGTGCTTTTTTGGCCCACTATTTTCAAGGATTGTGCAGAATGGGTGAAATTGTGTGATCGATGCCAAAGAATTGGAAATATCGCGTGCTAGGAATGAAAATGCCCTAAAAGGTAGCACAGGTTACAAATTTGAAGCGTTTGGGAAGATTTTGAGGATCCTTTCCCACCATCCTTTGGAAACATTTATATACTGTTAGCAGTAGATTATGTCTCCAAATGGGTGGAAGCAAGCCATCCGAGGAATGATGCTAACACGCTTGTGAGTTTTGCAAAGGAATATTGGAGCGGTGCTTGGAACCTGTAACTATTGTTAGTGATGGGGGAAACCCATTTTGCGAACAAATATTTGCGAAACTCATGAGCGATATGGATCAAGCATATAATGAGTTTAGCTTATCATCCTCGCACTACCGGACAAGCAGAATTTCCAATGTGGAGATCAAAAGAATACTAAAAGACCGTGAGCCTGCTGCAAAGGATCGTCTTCCAAACTGATGATGCACTTTCGCCTGGCTGTGATCAGAGATACAAACCCTATTGAATGTGTCCCCATACGTAGTTGTTTTTGTAAACTATGTCATCTACTCTTGAATTAGAATACAAGGCAATGTGGGCCATCAAGAAGTTAAACTTCGATTTTAAGGTCGCAAAGGAAGAAAGACTGCCTCTTAACCTGTCTCACTGAAGAACTGAGAAATGAAGCTTATGACAATGCTTGAATATACAAAGATAAGACAAAGAAATGGCATGATCAGAGAATCTTGAGAAAAGAGTTCAGAACAGGGGAACAGGTTCTGTTGTTTAACTCTAGACTGAAACTATTCCCAGGGAAATTAAAACTAATCGGGAGCTGGCTATACATTAGTAGCAGTACTATATTTGGAGCAAGAATATTCAGATCATACCGGTGAAGAATTCAAGGTCACGGACAAAGGTTAAAGCATTATCTCAACAGGAGGAGGAAGTTGAAGAACCTAACCGGTTCTAAGGAAAAGCTATACTACAACAAAGAATCAATGAATAATCAAAATCGAAAGGAATAATGGGAGGCAACCTGTGAGGATTTCAATGTCAGATTTTAAATTTTGAATTATTCTTTCTTTTAGTTGTCGATGAATTAAGTCGAATTTGTTTTCTAGGAAGAATAGATTTAAATTTTTATTAGAATTTGATCGGGTGTTTTAACTAGAATCTTTCTCGTATTATCATATGGATCTTCTCGCAAGGGTTCAAGACATGAATAGCAGCAATTATAGGAACGTATTCCAAAGAAATTGCAAGAGGAGTCGCAACATGAGAAAAAGGGGAGGAATCCTTTCTTGAATCAAAATCCTTCATGTATGATTGAACTAATTGTTAAATCGCTGTCTTCGAAATGTACCGATAAATGTCTAAGTGTGTTAGAAATAAGAACAAAATTCAAAGTTTTTTGAAATCATTGAATTAAAGGCTTTGGTCACAATGGAGAACATGTCGCGATACATTAGCTAATGTCCATACATAACATTGATGTCGTGACTAGCTTTGAAAGAACGCTTAGTGGGTAGTAAGGAAAGGGAGATTCATGTCGCTGTATTATCACTGCGGATGTCACGATAAAGGAATTAGGTTTTAAATTTGAGAAGGAATTTCGCCACATCCAATAATTCCTCGAACCTGCATACATGTCGCTGAAGATCCTGGTAGTGTCGCTACTACAAAAATGCGACACATGCCAACTACTCATTCCAAAGCCCTAAATTTAATGATTCAAATGAAAGGAGGCGGAATTAAGTCGCGATAAAGCTATAAACAAGATTAATCAAAGCCACAACATTGATTGAATTGCAACTGTTGGATACTATTTCATTCACTCCAACCCACATAACCATTCGTTGCCTTCCTCTCGAATCTCAACCTCTCCGAAACCCCAGCGCCTAACCATCAAAAAGCTTTTCTTGGCTCAATGGCCGAATTCTACACTGTCCCTAACCTCGACGAGATAATGAGGGAACACGAACAATCGGGTTAAGAAACTCATCAAGGAGAACAGTTAGATGAGATTCGTCGGGAAGAACAAGCAGGAGAGACGCCATCGGAAGCACCCGAAGCTCCGGGGATTTCTCAAGAAAGGGCAGAAAGGGGAAAGGGAAAAAGGAGAGGCGAAATAAAGATTTCGTCGATGAAGCTTATTCTCGTGAAGAAGTATTACTACTAACAAGGGTTTTGTTACGTAGAGGAGATTCAAAACCCCTGTGACACCTTTCAAGGAGATGATAGAACAGAGGATGGGAGAGTTTTGCGCGCACCAAAAAGGCAGTGATATACAAAGACCGGTGAGAGAGTTTTATCTCCCAACATGGTAGGAAGCCAAGGATGGAGTCAAGTGGTTAGAGGAGTCCTGGTCTCATACTGCGAAGGCCAATGTAACGGTTTATGCACGAGACAACGCACGCTACGGCTCCAAATTCAAGAAAATTTTGGAAAAGCCAATCTTAGAAAAGATTCCTCGTCGAGAAGCTCAACATGGAAGGGCTACAGCTTAGACCGTAAAGAAGGAAAGCCAAGAACTCGAATGTGGGGAGCCTTTTACTTAAGAAGGCAAAGGTATGGTTTTACTTCCAAGGCTCGTTTTGGTTCCAAGACATTTATACGCTGAGAGAACAAGAAGTCAGACTCACCGTATGCCATACTAAAGGGATACAAGATCAATATAGGAGTTAATATTGAGAACTCTATCATGAGATATCGCAGTTGAAACAAAAGAGGTTCAGTTTCCTCACCCAAAGAACAATCACAGCTTTGCTCAAGGTCGGAGGAAAGGGAGCCTGGGAGTCGAAGAAGAAGTCCCAAGAGCTTCACCCCTTCCGACAGAGTTAGTAAGGACCAAGAAATCAGAGGAAAGCTGAGGCCGGTAGAGAAATGGGTGAAACCTGCCGAAGAACCGTAAAGAAACCCGTAGGGCCACCGATCAAGGAGCAGAGGCACCCGCTGACATCACCCGACCACAATGATTACATGTTTGCAGACAATGAAGGCGTGATGAAGATGTATTTAATAGATTCTTCATCCCCTCGCCGCCTTAACCTGGAGCAGAAGTAAATTCCAACACGGAAAGCTCAAGAGGAGCACAAGAGGACAATTCAATTCTGGAAGCTCTCAATTTGATGCAGAAAAGAATAGAAGAAAGAGAGAAGGAATGGAACCTAAAACAGGAATTCAGAGAGGGGATGTATGAAAAAGAATTGAAAAGAAGAGACCAACAGTGGGAAGAAGAATTAAACAGAAAAGAAAGGGAGCATGAGGTGGAGATCCAAAGAAGAGAACAACAGTGGGAATAAGAACCTAATTAAAAAGAGGAAACGTATGGGGAAATGTTGAAGGTGCCAAGGAGAGGAGTTCAAGAGAAATGACAGATCTACATCTTATTTGAACTAAACTAGAAGAAGTTCTTCCTAAAACGCGCTGATCAGATGTCAACTTTAGCAATACAAATAGAGCAAAGTGTGCCATGATACCACTTTAGAGTGAGAACTGTTTCTGTTATATTCGGTCTCATGAGAGAACGAAAACAGTCATCTGAGGAGTTAATGGAGAGATCAACTACAGCAAGATGGTTTGAGCACCGACGAGCCAACAATAAATTCTTCAAATTCTTTGAAGTCATGATCTGAATGGAGAAGAGCAATTAACGACTCAGTTATTTAATACCAAACATAAGGTCATCCTCCAATGAGATTTGTCATTTGATTAATGTAGACTAGAAACCCAAATAAGATGTTGTTGAAGAGAAATGAATTCCCTCTCCATTCTACTATTGAAATATTCTTTATCTGGATCCCTCCCATGATTTTTCTGCTGCCTCATTCAAAAGAAAATGGATGATTCTTCTTTGTTCTATCCATCTGATATCAATTTTTGATTTCAGGTTCATTGTAAGATCCAACAATAAAAACAAACGTAGTCAAATGCAAAACTAAATTGAATGATTGTCGTTATCTCTGTACTATTTGTTAGTCACATACAGCTATGTTGCTGATTTGAGTGGTGTCCATGTAAGAATTAGTCAAACCATATGAGGTCGCTCAGCCCGATTGTATGAAGCAAAGAGAAGGAAGAGTGAGTGCTCAATGAGTTGAAAACTGCACACATGTACCCATGAGTTTCCAATCAAAACACACAAAAAGAAAACCACTGAGAGTTTAACTGATAAGTCCAATAAAAGAGGTGATACAATTGATGAACAAACATATTGATTTGAGTTTGTGATACACAGAACCCATGATCCCATGAATGAAATACCATCCTAATTATCTATCATTAAAATGAGTCAAAGACATCTGAGGTTATCACAATGCTTCCATCCAAAGTTCTGATCACATTTATTGACTGAGTTAAACCTAAAGTATAAAAAAATGATAAAGGAATGAGTGAAAAGATTCTTTGTCAGCTTGAGCTTCAAGCCACCATTATGTTATAAAGTCTGTATAACTTGAGTCCCTATCCGTCGTTGATAGAATCATGCTTTGGTCAATCCAAAGCAAAGTCTAAGCCATCCTTTATCACTCATCCTCCAGTTAACCCGTGAGCACCAAGAACCCAAAAGAGAGAGCAGATGAAAAGCTTGGGGAGTTTTAATTTTATGTTCGCATAAGTGTTATGAGAAAGTTGTTATTCAAGACAAAGAAAACAGCAAAAGAAAGAAAAGCAAAAGAATAGTTTTGCCTTCAGGGTTTCTATCCCCTTCAATAATTGTTCTTAACAAATATCTGAAAATATTCCTGCACATCAATCTGCAGGAGCTATTTAACCTGGGGTGCCCGGCTTAAGAGTGTTAGAAAGCCTAAAAGACAAAAACAAAGCACACCCCGATGGGTGATTAGAGAGAAAATTTCTGCCAGGAATTTTCACATAGGAATCGTGGGAGCATACAACTTGAAAAGAAGAATTAAGGTAGTATCCCAAACATGAAGTTTTGGGAAGTTTGGGGAATTACAAGGAGGAAATAGAAGTTGAGGAGAAAAAGAAAAAGAGCTAGGTTATCTTCACTAAACATTCATTCATCCTACCTTACCTGCTTAACATTACAAGCCCAAAAGACCCGATTGATCTTGAAGGCCTAAATCTACTCTACATTAGTGGAGATCAATATGAAAACAAGCTTATGAATTTGGAAGAATGGAAACAATCAAAATTGTGAAAGACTTTAGGGAGTTAAATGATCAATATGAAAATGAGAAAGGAAAATAATTCATTATTCAACCGATCCAATGGGTATATTGTTTGTAAACAATTTCAACATTTTAGTTTTTTTATAGCGTAAAAGTCGAGACCAATCTTTGAATTGACTGAAGTTAATGTACGTAAAATTTTGCATACCTTGAATTTGCAATTAAATTGACGTTACCAGAATAAAACAAAAATGTAAACGCCCTTCGTTGGTGACAAACAAATTTTTTTCGCTGGTGACAAGCAAAATTTTAAGTTTGGGGGAGTTTGATGACGTCTGTGGCCGCCAAGCTCATTTTTCTTTTCTTTTATTTTTTTTATTTTATTTTGTTGTTTCCATCGTTTTAGAGCAGATTATGTTTTCGTATTTTCATTTTCACAGATTTTCTCGAACTGGATGTTTTGAATAAGCCGAATGCGTATTTCTTTATTTCTTTCAAATTACTACCTGAATGTTTGAAGTTCGCATAAATTTCGAATTCGATTGTTTCGCCAACTTGCGCTTTTTCAGATCGTGAGGAATGTCAGATCGTAATTTAGTAATCGAGGAATCCAAATCTTCCATTAATTGAACGTTATCGTCGACTTTATCTTTTCCCGTAGTCGCCGAAGCGCTTGTTAATTTCAGCCACGAATTTACTCAGATTTTGGTTTTATTGATTTTGATCTGAATACCGCTCTTATACCCGTTAAGAATTCATAATAATACCCCGATTTCAAGGAAGTCCTCCGCGTGACACAGAAGACAATCCTGGGTAACGTCTAGTTCTTCAAGGTATACTAACTCGCCATTAGGATCCTTCATAGCTTGCAAGTTCACTCTGATAAATCCCTCTTCCTCACTCTAGTCGTAAGAATGAGCTTGAATGAGTTATCCACTTTAAACAAGCAAGAGTTCAATTCCCAATCTCGATAAAGGAGTCTTAATCCTGCAGGTTAGCGAGATCTAATCAAGGAAAGGTCGATCTATCCTAATTTCGAGGAGGAGCAACTGAAGTCAGATATCCTTGTTTGACCAATAACTCGAGTTAAGGTTTACAATTCATAAAATGGGTATGAAGTATTGTAAAAGAAAAATACCCTGTGATTAAGGAAGTCCTTTAAATGTAGTTATCTAATTCTCATTCGAGAGAATCGTAGTCATAAATTAGATAATGAAATGTGGAGTGTGGAGAGATCCAAATGCACTACAATTGCCTTGGATGCATTTTGAAACTTGAGTTAATCAAGAAATTCATCGATGAACTACGTGAATTTTATTAGCTCACTATAACCCGCTTTTATTATGTCTGAGGATAACTATTCAAGATTCATTTCTTTATTAGAAATTCATTATTCTTTATTCTTTATCTCCCAGCCGTTGGTTATTTCCGTTAGTTTCCTTTGTTCTTTTTCTTTCTTTTTTTTTTTTTTCTTTCAATTTTCCAAAGATCCTCGAATAAGCCGGACTCCACTATCATTTTATCGCCCAAGAGTATGGAGCTTGGAGTAGTCAGGTGTTGATTTAAAATTTTGAGATCTCTGTGGGATCGACATATCTCGACTTAAATCCATTTTACTACTTGTCGACCCGTGCACTGCGGGTATCAAAGAAATCAAAACAAAGCTTTGAAAATGACTTATTTTAAGAGATTGCTCTACATATTATAATTTCCACAAGTTTATGGCAAGGTTGCCAAGTGACACCAATACCCTTTGATAAGGCTAAGTCATAAATCTTGTACATGTGTTTTGATTTTGTCAACAAAATGACTTATTTTAAGAGATTTCTGTTCTACATATTATAATTTCCACAAGCTTATTAAGGTCACGAGGACACTAATAGCCCTTACAAGGATAGTGTCATAAATTTGTACATGTGTTTTGATTTTGTCAACATGTTGCGACGCTCAACTGATGATTTTGCTTTTGAGATTGAATTTAGATTTATCATGTTGTTATTTTGATTATCGCGAACTTCCCTTCATCTCAGTCTTCACAGAAGTTCATCGCGACACTACCCTCGTGATGTACAATTGTGGACCTCTAGAATGAATATCGCGACACTAATATGTTTGTCGCGACACTGTGAGTTGTTGGTTGATCTTCAGGGGTGTCGTGATATTGTCGTGACTCCCGCCGACACCTGTCGATGACGTCAGAACTTTGTGTCGCGACATGTTTTTCACGTCACGACAAATCCTTATGCCATACGGCTCTGGCAGTCGACACAACTTATGCCATTTAATAGCCTTTGTTATGTTACACATAAAAGTTATAAATGTCGCGACACAACTTATGCCATCTAGCCTTCTGTTATGTCGCGATATATGTTGAGGTGTCGCACCTCCCCGCTCCCACTTAATGATAAGGTCAGATGGCATGGTTGAAGTCGCAAATATCAGTAAACTTATGCTTCGATATAAACGTAAGGACAATGGTATGTTGTATCGCGACATTGAAACTTATGTCATGACACAAACATGAAGAGTCTCTAGAGAAACAATTGAACAATGTCATGACATTCACAAACTTGTTGTGATATTAATCCAAAAGGAGTGTCAAGTAGAAATGTCACGACAATATCATGACACCCCTGAATATCAACCAACACCTCACAGTGTTGAACAAACGTATTAGTGTCGTGACATTCATTCAAGAGGTTGACAGTTATACATTAGAAGGGTAGTGTCACGACAGATCTTGAAGATAGATGATTGGAAAGGAAGGTCGTGACAATCAAAATAATATCACGATAGTGACTGCGACATTGTAATTTTTTAAAGTTCAATGCTACAGTCACATTGACTAAAAAAAATTATTTTTTTAAAATTTAATGTCGCAGTCAATGACTGTAGTATTGACTAAAAAAATTACAATGCCGCAATCAGTGACTACAACATTGACTTAAAAAAATTACAATGCCTCAGTCAATGACTGAGGCATTGCTGATATGTATGTCGACGTAGCTAGAATGTACTAGTTTGGACATTATTTTGATTTAAAAAAAAAACGTATATTTGTCCAAAACTCTTGCCTTCCTCTATTGCTTGTGGATACTAAGTTAATACATTTATGATTTAATTTTAATGCCCTTGAGTTTATGAGAGATCCTAGATTTGAATCATGAATAGAATACTACAACGATGTAATGTTAAGTAAATATAAGTAGAGCGATTCATACAAACAAAGTATATACAGTTAGAGATAAGAAATCAAATCAATGGTCGTCAATATGATGTAGAATTGGAGTCATATTTATTTTAGTTACAATAGGAATATCAAATGTGTAGGCTCAACTATTAAATGCATAGGCTTGGACTCGATTTATTATGTTATTAACTTAGATGTTGTTTTATCCTTTATGATTTTTAACAATTTTGATTATATGTTTATATCAATGTATTGATAGTTTGAATCAATAAAATTATTTTTATTTTCAAAAAAGGTAAATATAAGTAAAAAAAATGATTTAATTTTAATATATTTATTGAAATAAAAATTTAAATATGTTAAAGTTATGATTAGATTAAACAACATAATCATTATCATTAGATACATTGATTTAGATCAAATCAATAAAAAATAATTTATTTATCTAATATTATTAATAAGTTGATAAAAATTTAATGAGAATCTTATATTATGGGATGCTGATTTGGGTTTATTTAAAACAGAATAACCAAGAGATTTGGTACTAAAAAAGGGTGGGCTCATTTCAAAAGTTATTAAAAAAACCTATAACACATGTGGTTTGGCTTTTTTGTTTTAAATGCCCTGTTTATCACACATTAAATCCAAAGAACCTGTAATATCAAGCCACATGAAAATACCTAAAACTAAAACCCTTTATTTTAGCAATTTATCTTTATCTCTTCCTCACACACCCTTAACCCCGCCAAAGTGTATGAAGGGGTTAAAACTATACCGAGACTCTTTATTTGCTTTTTCAGACATTGGTGGGCCCAAGTCTTATAACTGAATCAAAATATCATATACAAAGATACAAAATAAAACTACCACCGTAGTGGTATTTACAATGTCAATACATACAGTCCTAAGTCCTATTTACATATAAATATACAAAAATTGTATATTTACATTTACATAATTAGAGCACAAAACCTATTGTGATGGACTCCTACTAGTTTGTTGGCCTAGTAGTATGCGGAAGATCGCGGACGTCCTCCTTTGTACCTACACGAATAAAAACCCGAGCTAAACTTAACGCTTAGTGGGAAACATATGACTTATACGTATACACATGCACTAATACTCATTTACAATAAACATATAACAATAACAGATATATAGTAGCAACTATCAGAATTTTTCATGAATTCATATAACAACCGTATACGCGTATTATACTTATAGCATACATTATACTTGTTCAGATCTCTCGTAGGAGTTACAGAGCTTATACTTGTACAAGGGTACCCGTAGGTACTACAGAGCTTATATTTGTACAGAGGTACCCGTAGGTACATTCAAAGTAGAACGATGTACATTACTTTACTCTTATTCGTCATTCAGATTCTTATCATATAATTGTTTGACTACTTAGACCAATAATAAGAAATGAGTAGGACACAATACAATAAGTACCCGAAGGTATAGTACATTATTGAGGTGCCACAAAGTAGGAGTGCCGAAGCACTTACAGAGAGTGTCGTCGCACTAATCAAAGAGTACCGAAGTACTAAATGTGTCAAGCACGTCGTAGAGTGTCGCCAGACTAATCGTAGCAATCGGGCACTATACTGCGGCTCGCCCACGTGAATGTGAGGTGACGTGGTCATCTAACATCCGCCTGAGTTCCTACAGTCAATGTGTCTCAGGAACTTACCATCTTATCATAGGGCATTAAGCTTTCCAACATCAAACTCGCCGGCGCTTACCGAGGCACGATCTAAATTTTACTTTACCTATTAAATATGAATGACCTTTCATACACTTATAGTGGTCCTCATCACCCAATAGATAAACATCGGAATAACTTAATAGAAAAATATGACAAAAAAGAAAATGTCTCGAGAATCGCGTTATGCCAATGGCAAGAAAGATTGCTACGCCATAGGCCTTCACCGCTGATGTTCCAGTGTCATCGCCCTTCGGGCCACGCCGCCAGTGCGGGATCCCTTGCGCCACGGCGTAGACCCTGAATGCCTTGATTTGCCGATTTCGCCCCTTTTTCCAAATCCAACCAAAACCCCAAAATAATCCAAAGCATCACTCAAAAAAAACAACTCCCAAATGGTTCATAACTCAAACATAAACACAAGAGGGGAAGTTAAGAGGATTCCTAACACCCAACAAGTATTCATACTCTTAAACACCTCAAACCCTAGCTCAAGGAGGAATTTCATACACCCAAGCAAATGACCTACATGAATCCCCCACAACCATAGAAATCCTCATTTCCAAGCTTATTCATACATATCTTGAAGGCAAGTTCCCACCCAACAACTTCCATAAACACATGTAATGGTGGGTTAGAACTTCTCATAGCAAAACCCTAGACAAAGAACTAGACCAAGAATCCAAGAATCAATACAAAAGTTCACAAATCCATACAAACCCATAGTAATCCATACTCAAAGGGAGGATTCCATACTCATCTTATACAAACTAGGGTTTTACCAACCCAACTTTCAACAAATCTAGGGTTAAGATGAATTCCTAACTAAACCCTAGAAATGGAACTAAGATTTATACAAAAGTCCAAAAATTCATACTAATCCATAGTAATCCATACCTGAAATTCTCTTCTTCTTCTTCTTTTTCTTCTCTTCCTTTCTCTCTTCATGAAATGCCCTCTAAAAATCCCCAAAATGAGAGAACCTAATTGGTCTTATCCTAATTTGGTCAAATTTTCCTTTATTACACTTTGGTCCTCAAACTCCCTTCTATTTGCACCACAACTTATGCCATTTCTATAATAGCATCTCATATTCTTATCTTATAACTTTTATATCCTGTTTTGATAAGTTACAAATTTACCCTTGCTTATTTTCGGGTTTCTTAGTTTTCACGTTTTGAATTTAAATTACTAAAAATTGAAATTATACCTACAAAATATCCTAAACATGTTGAAAACGACTAGGGTATATTTCGGGGTGTTACACTTCCACTCAAAATTTTGAAGCTTGAGAGGGAAACCATCTAGGGCTATCGATCTCCCATTACCAGAAATCTGTCGCTCATTGTCAGAAATTGTGAAGATTCAAGTGGTTGATGAGGCATCACTCGACCAGTTGAGGAAGGTCTTGGTTGAAACTTCCCTCAGTCGACTGGTTGAGGAAGCATCAATCGATTGGTTGAGTGATGTCCCGATTGAAACTTTCCTCAGTAAACCAGTTGAGGATGCATCACTCGATTGGTTAAGTGATGTCTCGGTTGAAACTTCCCTCAGTCATTAGATTAAGTGATCTCTCTGTTGAAAATTCCCTCAGTTAATTGGTTGAGGAGGCTCTCTGTCACTATCTCACTTAGTCGATCATTTGAGTAAGCATCACTTGACCGGTTGTTGCTATATTGCTTCAATTCAATACCTATTATATATGAACAACTAACTTAAAAATGTTCTTTTAAATAGTCATTGAGCGTTGTATGAGGTTTGGCACCTAATCATAATTATCTAAAACAACCTATTAGATTAAATAAGTTGATCTCACACAACATAAGTATCCAAAACACTTATTAGATTAAATAAGTTTCAACAATCCATAATGTAACGCCCCAAAAATACCCTAGAATTTTTGTAATAATTTAATTATATATTCCGAGTATGAATTGAGCATAACTTGGGTTTTTCCCGGAAAACTGATAAATTGTGAAATGTGAAATGAATATGTGAGCATATGATGAAATATTATATGCTAAAATGAGAAATTGATTGAACCTGGAAATAAACCCAAGTGTAAAAAGAGCAAATTTGGAATTGGTAAAATGAGGACCTAACGGTAAAAAATAAAATAAGCTTAAATGCTAAGGGGTAATGTAAATGTTCAAGTGAAATGCGAGAAATGAATGAGCAAAGCGGAATAATAGAGACTTAATATAAAAATGGTGAAGAGCCAAAAGAGGAAAGAGCCAAACATATTTTGGCGATAGTGGCAACAAAGACCAAAAAGTGGTCTAAGGGGCTCATCGGAAAACGCGAGAGCGGGAGAGGAGAAAAGCTAGGCTGGAGGAGAAGAGGGATTGCTGTAAATCCTCTTCCATTTGTTCAAGATTCGTAAGAAGCGAGTTAAGGAAAAAGGCTAGGGCTTCAAGTGCAAAGGGATTTAAGGTAAGAACTAAACCCTAGAATTTCTTTGATGATGTTTGGGTTGGAAAAACCTTAAACCATCCATAGGTTCTACTTGTGGTTGGTTTAGGATGATATTAGGATGTTATTGAGAGTGATTCCCATGTTATGTTTTGGAATTTTGAGGATTTTTGGAGGAAATCGCAAAAAGGAGGAAAACTGGAAATTTTGGGCAAAATCGGGCTCCTACGCCGCAGTGTAGACCTACGCTAAGGCGTGGGATACCCTCACCACGGCGAGGCCGAGGTGCCAAAATGGCACCCCTCTAGTATGTCGCAGAGCTACTATCACATAGCCTAGCAATTTTGATTTTGTCGAACACCTCATTCGTACACCGATAAATAAGGACCCTAATAAATGATTAATGAGGGTTCATATAAGGATATAAATGAGTGAGAAACTATCAGATTCACCGCCTGAAGCCTTCGCTTCGCCGACGAGATTTGTTATGTGATAAATTGCTTCACTCACCAAATGTGATAATCAGGATTGACTAGCGTCAGCGAGGATCACCTAACCTAGGACCGAGATCAAAGGAAGGGCTATAAGAAAGCGATATTTTGGTTTGTTCACTGAACCTCTATCCTTACCTCAAGTGTTTTGGAAGTTTACCAAATAAATCTGAAATGATTGTATGAAATATGCATATCTCTGAAATGTTATTACGAAAGTGCATATGGATTTTTTGAAAATGTGATATTTGAAATGTTGACAATTAATTGCATGTGACTGATTAATTGAATTATAAATGAATTGGTAAATTCTTGACATCTTGAATTGAATCGATATACCGAATGACCAACATGGCGGGATGCACTAAGCAACATCCGTTATGAAGGCAAACCGAAATTGTTCAATGTCCCACATGGAGGGATGCACCAATCGGCATTCGTCATGATGGTGTATAGCATTGTTAAATGTCCCACATGGCGGGATGCACCAATCGGCATCTGTCATGATGGTGTATGACATTTTCAAATGACCACTTGGTGGGATGCACCAATCGGCATCCATCATGATGGTGAATTGAAATTGTTAAGTGTGTAATCATGATCACCGAACGATTAACAAGGACGGATTCACTCAAATGGTCCGTCACGCCGAGCCTCGCTCGACCCGATTGGCGGGTCTCGAACGCAGTCCAAAGGGATCATATATCACTCTGACCTTACCCGATTTTTTTTATAACATAATCAAATATCATATACATATCAAAAGAACTACCACCGGGAGTGGTGTCCATCAAAATCTATACACATATAGCCGAGTCCCATTTACAAATACAAAACTGTGATTTTTATATTTACAAATCAGAGCTGAACTCATATGTAGTGGAACCTACTAGTGTGTCGCCTGGAAGAAGATGGAAGTTTTCTGACGCCTTCTCTCCTCGCACTTACACGGATTAAAACTGTATGTTTTTACACTTAGTGGGAAACATATCTTATAACTTATACTCGATACACATGAGCCAGAGTATCAATCATAATAAACATATAAATATAAACAAATGTCAAAATTTCAGGAATTCATATAACACATTTACATACATAATTATCCTTGTAACAAACTTATGCTTGTTCGCATCTCTCGTCACTAAGATCGAACTTTATACTTGTAGCAAATATATACTTACTCAGATCTTACACTATGGCAAGACTTATTCTATCTGGACTTCTCGTAGGCCTAAGATACTTTATACTTATTCCAGGACATACTTATACTTATTTCCGTAGGACACATATTTCCTTATACTTATCTCCCGTGAGGACACATAATTTATGGCTTTATTATTCAGATTCCTTTTATACGGTACTGAACTTATACATATACTAGATCTGAGGTACTTATCACGACTCATACTTCTATCTATCATATAACGTCTCATCTCCCGTAGGAGCCGCTGCAGAGCCATGCTTATATTGCAGACATTTCTATACACGCATCGGTACTTATATCTATCTTAGATCTCCCGTAGGAGTTAACAGAACTTATGCTTATACAGAGGTACCCTTAGGTACTACAAAACTTATACTCATACCATAGAGCTTATACTTATACTACAAAGATTACACTTGTTTGGAGGTGCCCGTAGGTACTACAGAGTTATTACGGAACGTATACTGATATTGCGGAACTTATCCTTATAGGAAAGTACCCGTAAGTACTACAAAAACTTATATTCTGCATTCTCAGAAATCTTAAGTACTCTGTACTAATAAGCATTATCCCGGTCTACTTTAATCTTATACTTCTTGTGTTACGTAACTTATTCTTATATTTCGGATCTTATATCATGTGTTGGCGTAACTGGCTCTTGTATTTCGGATCTTATACTTGTGTTACGTAGCTTGGTTCTTGTCTTTACGAATCTTATACTGTTTTTAATGTAAACCATACTAGTATTTCGAACTTGGCTCTCTTATACGAAGTACCCGCAAGTACTACTTGCTCAATCCTCCCAAAAGACACATACTTGCACTGTATCCAACTTATATTTGGCTTCACAGTGCACCTTTAGGTACTACTAACTTATACTCATAAGGAGGTACCGTAGGTACTACTTCGAGATTCATTATGCGAGGCACCCGTAGGTACTAATGACTTTACTTATTTTACACTATTACTTATTTTATAGATACTCTGGCACCCGTAGGTACCATGTAGATTTTATTTGTACAAAAGTACCCATATAGTACGCAACATACGTAGGTACCCGTGAGGCATTCGTATCTTTACCATATTCATTCTTACTCTTATTCTTTATTCAAGTGTCTTATCATATAACCGTTTCGACTACCACTCAATTTATAAGAAATGAGTAGACGTGCAGAGGCCATACCCGGGCGTACATTACAAAGCCGAGGTGCCGTGAGCACACGTGTGAGTGTCAAGATCAACAGAGTGCCGTGAAGACTAATCGGCGTACCGGGGCGATCAATGAGTGCCATAAAGATTTCAATCAAGAGTACCGGCATCGGTCAGGAGTGTCAGAGCGCACCAATCGAGTACCGGTTACTAAACGTAACGCAAGGTCGCCCACGTAACAGAGTGTCAGAACATCAGCAGGAGTGCCGGCACCGATCGTAACGCCCACTCATTCATTCTTCGGGTCTTTAGGTAATTGCGTGATCATATGTCTTTCGAACTCAATGTATCTTAATCACATTCCGTGTTCCACAGACATATTGCTTTTCATGTTCATGATCATGTTTCATTGCTTATATTTCATCATATCTATGTTGCATGAACACGACTATATATTGCATTTCCTATATTTTTCCCTTCGTTACTATTACATATGACATTTCATATACTTGTACGTAAGATGATGCCTATGTATTCACACATCATTCATGTATTCGTCTCCTCTATGAATCTATTTTACTTAGAAATTGAAATCATTCCAATTGAATCATCCAAACTAAAGTTATGGCATTTTCATGCCAAACTAGTCAATTTACCGATTTAATTTCAAGTGTTTTGAAATACCAAATTTTCCAGTGTCTTGACTTACTTTTGACACCGGTTCTCATAATCCTCTCTAAGCTAAGGTGCTATGGGTTCTCCTCCAACCGAATCACCCAACGGAGCACTGAACTCGTTATGTCCGGCAAACTGGACTACTCTATGGTAAAAATCAAGCGTAAATTGGCTTGAACATACCACTTTGAGTGAATTTCTGGGCCACATCGACCACTGGGCGCATCTATTTCGCGATGTTTGGTTTTAATTGAAGCCTATTTTAACTAGAAATTTGAATCACCTGTAACGGATAAGCACGACCAAGTTATGGCCAAAATAATTTAACGCCGGTCAAACAAAACAGAGCACCACGGTACCGGTACCGCTCCGTTCTGGCAATGTACCGCCTCGAAATTTACCCAATGTGTGTTTTTCTTCCATTTTTTCCATAAGTGTTGATACCCAAATCAACTCAAACCCACATACACATCAAAACCACTTCAAATTCATCTTGTAATCTCTATTTTACTCAAATCATCTTTCAATACTTATCTTACCCAAAACCCATCGCGAATTCCTCCAAAACAAATCTATAATGGGTCATAACCCATGCATAAACCAACTATAAAGATTAGTTAGGGTTTGTTCTAAACCCTAACTCAATTACATGAAATTAAACCATGAATCCAACCTCAAAGGGAGGATTCCATACTCATCTTGTTCCATAGGGGTTTTTACCAGTAACCTTTAATTTCCAAGAAATCTAAGATTATGATGAGGAATTCTGAAAGCAAACCCAGATTTGGGGACAAGCTATTAACCATATAAACCCTAGAATTCCATAGAGTTCCATACAAGAAATCCAAAGATCCATACCAAATCTTACTAGAATCCATACCTTTTTGGCTCCTTCCTTTTCTTCCTTCTTCTTCTTCTCTCTTCCTCTTCTTCTCTTTTTTTTGGCCTTCACCGTTTTTCTCTCTCTGGAGACCCAAAATATGAGATATTTTGATTCCCCCTTTAAGGCCATGTTTGGCCAAGTCAAATAAAACCTATTTTTGGTTTTAAGTCTCTCTAATTTCCTTTAGGTCCTTAGGTTCTTCTCTTTTTGCAAATCAACTTAGGCATATTCTAATTTAGCCCCTATTCTTTCCCTTTTATGACTACTAGGTCCTCAAGTGGTAAATTACATATTTACCCTTTTGCTCTCATATTAATTTCCGGGTTTCTCGTTTTATTTCTCGAAAATTCATATTTAACTTTCATTAAACCCTAAACATGTTCGAAAACTGCTAGGGTATATTTTGGGGTGTTACAGAATCTGTCGTGAATGTAAATGGTATAGTCAAAGTGATATAGCAAATTTTGACAAGTGAAACAAAAATGGGATTTGTAAACTAAACACATCTTTAAGAGTGTATGTTTAAATCTCATGAATTGAATTGTTGAATGATTTGTTGCATATGAAAAGACATATTTACAAGTGATCAATGAGCAAGTAAATTGATGAGTATGTGAAAATGAATAAGCATGGTATTGTTTACGTGACCATGAATGAAGTAAAAAGTATGGTTTAATATAAAAAACATGTCTTATATTAAATTGAATTAGAGAATAGAGAGCATTTGTAGACCACTAAACATGAAAATGCTTAGCAGTGTAGTTACAACTTTGCGTAGGTATCCCAGTGAGCAGGGGAAGAAGGCCCGAGAGAGCAAGAAGCAACGAGTCATAGAGAAAGTTGCGGTGTATAAGTATATACTCCGTCATATGCATACCATTTTTTTGAACGTGTGACATTTTGTGAACAAACGAGTTAAACTTAGAAACATTGTTTTGTACTCCTTTTTGAAGGGGCATAGAATACCTTTAATGTAAATGTGTTTGTATATGTTTATGGGCCTATCGTTTGCAACCGTTTCCGCAATATTTAAAAAGGCCTTGTGCCTATTGTAAATGAAATGCTTCCGTGTAATTGAAAACTCTAAAATAAAATGAATTAATAAAATGTTTTTGATAAGATAAATGAAAACGATCGGAGTAAACTGGGCTTCGGTTCGGATTCGCTATTCGAGTCGGGTCGGGGATTCGGGTTGCGACACTTTTAAAAAAAAAAAAAACGGGTGTTATATTTTGTGGTATCAAAGCATCCCGAATCCGGTTCAGACCTGCCAATTGAGTCATATCTAATATTGGAATCATGGATAAGGAGGAGGTGGAGGGAAAATAAAGTGAAGAAATTCCATCATTTCACACTAATGGGTCGATAACTGTCGTAGTTCACCAACCACTCGATCCTCAAACTAGTGAAAGCTCTCATCCAATTTATCAATCTTCTCGGTCAAACGAGCCTGAACCTCGTCAATGCTATCATTGAGGGAGGAGAAATGTGCACTTGGATAAGAATCTGGAGGTACCTTCGTATGAGGGATATCAGTAGGGAGAGATTGATATGGTGCTAAAGTATCATCATCATCATCCTCATCAACTACATTCGAGTGAGGACCAACCCTTCGATCCTATACACCATCATCTCCTTTTATAAAGTTCATCATACCCATTGATGATTTAGTATAAGTGTTAAAAGGAGATGGCTTCTCAATTTCAGTCTCAGCTTTCATGTCCAGACCAAACTCCTTGAAGACTTTCGTGAGGAAGCGTCCATAAGGGAGAACCCAAGTCTTGCTTTGAAAACAAGCCATCATATGATTAAGCATTATTTGGCCAATGTTAACTCATCATCCAACTAGAATCGAGTCAACCAAAAATGCCTCTAGATAAGAGACCTCGTCTTTGGGTCCTCCTCAGGGGATGAAGGAGTAAGTGATGATATAATGGAGAAAGTGAGACTTCAGCGAAAGACTTTGAGCATTGGGCTTCATAGTCCCATGTGCAGTCGATATATCACATAAATGCTAAATGGCCTCCGAAACTACAAATTATGGGATATTTGGCCAAATCTTCATGTCCTCAACTTTTAAGCCAACAGATGGGACTCTAGCTATCTTTCATATCCTCTTTGCATCAACACATATCTTACCCGCCTCTAAGTTTGCAAACAATGCACAAGTAGGTAAAACCTCTACATTGGCGTAAAATGCACGAACCAATGTTGGAGAGACTGGCTTGATTAATTTAACTAATGGTAGCCATTCAAGCATAACGAATAAATGTTCAATATCTAGTTCCCATAGCAATTGAATATTATCATTTATACCTCGCAGAATTGTTCTCTTAATGAAATGCTTTTTATATCTATCATACACACCTCGATGTCTTTTGAGATTAGAAACTCTTAGGCCCCATTCCTATGCAAAACAACTTCTTCTTGAGAGTTCAAGCATAAAGGAAGATTTATATGAAATAATCTCAGGATCAAGAAGATAAATAAAGCAAGGACCATGAGAATAATGACATTTAGCCATCAAATAAAAGGCTGATAGATTCATGAGAATTGAATGTAAAGAAAAGCAAAAGTTCAAAAGACACCTTATATATAATTGTGTATACGCTCTATAGGTCTTTTATGTTTGTAGGGGAAGAAAAACACTTCATCATGAAAATCTCTCCTTCACTATAAATCAAGGCTTTAATAACCAGATTGGTGGCCTCTTCAAACGCCTACAAGAAAGCTACTTATGTAAACAAAAAAGAAAGCAAATATAGTCCATTCTTTAGATTGCGTTTATAATAAAATGGTATCAATATTACTTTGCTAGAATTGGGTAGAGAAGAAACCAAAACTAGGTACACTGAGCTTATGAAATTTTCCCGGAAAAACTAACACCCACAGACAAGCAAGCAAACATAGAGTAATATAAAAATTTGAACTAGAATCTCACAACAAGTGGGCAAGCTTGTCAAAATTTCTAGGAAGAGCAATCAAACCAAAACAAAGTGAAACAATAAATTAACAAAAAAGGGCAAACACAACTTTTTCCCATTGAATTCAATAATAGGAAATATGTAAACAGAAAGATGTAAATACCCACCTTCATTTCATGAATATGCACCAAGCATCCCAAGAAACAAACAACATCCCATTACAACCATCCAAGAAACCAACATTGTGCACATAATCTTTCTCTCCCAAAATGCTCTCTCTCTCTCTCTCCATTACCTTCAATTTCCTACTGTAGGGCTTCAAACCACAAATTTTTCGATCAGTTGACGAAGGTGAGCATTTTCCTCTATAGCTCTCTCATTTCGATCAGTCTCCCACATTCTCCTATGTTTTGCATCCCCAAAGTATGAGGGCAATTTCAATTTTATGATTTTATTAGGGATTGATGTTAGGGATTCTTTTGGATTTAATGTGATGTCAGCTTTTGAGGGTATTTTAGGAAGCAAAAAACCAAACCACATGTATTGCAGCTTTTTTTAATAACTTTTGAAATTAGCCCACCCGTTTTTTGATATCAAATCTCTAGGTTATTATTATTTAAATAAATCCAAATCAGCAGCTCCTAACATAAGATTCCCAAATTTAATCTTGAGAAACATAATAAACGTATCATGGTCTATTACTCTCCATATTGGTCTCGACGACCTCATAGTTTTATTTTTTAGCTTTTTAAAAAAATAACTTTATATTAATTAAATATTGTCCATCCTTATTAATTGATAATTCTTTCTACTTTTAAGGGATGTGGGACTTTGGGCATTCAACCAACGTTTAACTGAAAAATAATTATATTTAATCAGACTCGTGGAAAATGTATTAAATATGAGTTTTGTAGAAGATAGTATTAGAATTTGCCAACCCTACACGGATGATGAAGTTTGCAAGCACAAGATACAATTACTTCCATGAAATTATTGGGCGAAAGAAAAAGCTAGAGCTAGGCGCGTTACGTATTTATGGAGTGGAAGATGACATATTTTGTCTTTACCTATTCGTTTTAATCTGTAGCTTTCATTTGAGGGTTCATTTTTTTTTTTTTGGGTGAATCCAGGGCTAATGAAATATCAAATCTGCTTTGTGTTTGGAATTTTTTGACTTTTGTGTCAATCTAATTGTTGTCAGTTCCTACTTCTTAGGCAAGAGAGCTTTTTGAGTCAAAAAGGCGTTTTGTACATATATATATATATATATATATATATATATATAGACACACACGTTATTTTAGAAAATATTAAAATAAGTCAAAGTAAAGATATGAACAAACTAATACGTCATAGCCACGTGCGGCATATACATTTAATAATATAAAGTGATTATTGATTGTGAACATTATTTTCATTAGAATGAAAATTTTAAGTTACAAAATAATTTATAATTACAACCTATTATCATAAAAGAAATACAGCAAATTCACATTACACTGTACAAATATTTTATCCAAATTAAATAACTTTCAATCCAAACCAACTGGTGCATCAAAATAATTAAACCATCACATCATTACAAAAGTTTCATCCAAATTAACCAACTTTCATCCCCAATTGCGTGAAATTACCGCCGTCTGTAACCGATTGATCGTTCGTATATAAAAATGAAATCGTATAAATATATCTGTGATGTGTCCAGTATCACAAAATATAAATAGGCCTTTGATAGATTATGATGGAGCTTTGTCTTTCATTTAAGAAGCCCAGAATACACAGCTAGATGATATACATGGACATGTGCAATCTCAAATGGATCTAATGGAGATGAAGGACCCGAGGGAGCTGATGGTGGAACGACTCGGTGTGACATGGAGCTCGAGGTCGCCTAAGTGGGCATGCACCTAAGTCTTTAACAAGGTCAATTATGGTCTCATCAATGAGAGACAATGATGTAGGTGATGTCGTTGATGGTAGTGTGGCCCTCTGCAGGCAGAAAGAATGTAGGTGATAATGGTTGTGATGACATGTAGAGAGTACCAGGTGGTGTGAGATATCTGGGTGGCACTTGTGAAAGTATGGGAGGGGTGGTATGGAAAGCTGTTGGTATGGAAGTCTCGAGGGGTGGCGTGGAATACTCGGGTGACATGGAGAGTACAATCGGTGGAGCGACCGGCGACCAAGCAGCATAGTGGTGATACCTTACTCCTGACTTCCTGACCCGGGTTATTACATTCTCGCCACCACCTCTCCCTCTCCCTCGACCTCGGATGGCTACATCCTAACTGCAATGGATGACGCAGGAGGCCTGATGGATGGTCCATGTGACGTAGATGCCTCCTCATCTTGTGCAGCGATGCGTTGGTCCAATCCAATCAGATGTAAAACTGATATAGCAATATGATGAATGTTGTACAGAAAGCTTGAGGAAGCCCCATGAGATATAGTAGTGATCTCTACCATCCCAGATATCTAAAAATACAAACCAAACAAAAGTAAATTTCAGCTCCCCATGTGGCGCCCAAAACCGGGGTCCATTGACAACCGATCTGACCCATTTGCATAAGAGTCTTAATCTTGGACGGTACCAACTAACCATGGACAACGGAGTTCGACACCACTTCCATACATCCCTTCAAGGTTGACTAGAACATATTTAAATCTAAAATATGAAGAAAATGAATAATTACGATCGTAGGGTCCCGATCTGACCTCTTACATAATTACATACCCATTATTATACGATAGTCCGAAACAGGCTATAAAATCCTTTTATACAAAACACTTTTACAAAAAAAAAAAGAAAAATTACTCAGGCCATGCTCGGCCTCCTTGTAAATCACGGCCTCGTCGAACTCAGTCTCCTTATACACTCCACGGCATTTTTTACAGAAGAAAGGGGTCCCGACGAAATTGAAGCGATGCCGAAAATTCTCCTACAAGGGCTACTCCCCACATAAATGCACATGCAATGATATACTTACATCAAACCACATTCCACACAGAAAATGCAATCCCTATACAAGAATATTTCATGTCATGCATGAGATGAGACTCCTCGTACCCATAACTTGAGTCACGTCGACTCTCTCACATGCACGAGGGCAGTATGAAAACGAGCATTGGTGTTTCACCGCGATGATGACTTAACCCGTTAGACGACCACTCCAATATTTATTTAATTTATTGAATCCTTTGTGTTTTTATTGGGTGCGAATTTTGGGGTCTCATCGCGGGCTTCGCAAACTAACCAGGCACATTCGCGAACTTTCATCTTTGGATACATATGTCTAACCAAGAATAAATTTGGGTCTTTCACCTTGGGGGGGATCTACCCCATCTTACTTCACCCAAACATACAAAATTTATTATTATTATTTTATGCACCCGTGAGTCTCAATTTTGGGCCGTCGTCCATTTCGACTCACTACACATTCTGAAGAATGGTGAATAATTAATACCATGCATACACACTCGACTTGACGCGATGTCCCTGTGCATATGAAATGAAATTATGTCATTTCATACTATAACATGTTACATGCAAAATGAGAACTACATGCAATATTTTCAACACATGGATAATTATATTTTCTACATATAATTTACATCCTTCATAAATTTCATGTCAATACATTCATAAGCAGGCATTAACATGACTTTCACACAACCAACATGTTATTCAAAATTTTGCAATAACACATAAAAAAATAGTATACCACAGTCCCAAAAATCAGTCACAGGATTGCCCAGCTTGATCCACGAAATCACGTCAGACTATCGAAAACAATCCTAAATTCGACCACTGAATTTGTCGAAAACAGTCTTGAAAATTCTGCCCAGTATCCGAAAATTCAGTGCAGACTGTCCGAGAAAATAGTCAAGTGCCTGCAGGCGTTCCGGCAGTCCAGAAAATTTATACACTGATCCCCAAGATTTTGGGATTTGAAATTTACAAACTCAAGAAAACTAACCCATTAAATGGCTTTTAAGGTTAGAAATAACCAAAGTAGGAAAATTCACTACCTCGTGAAGTTTGACGAAACTCCAAGATTTTGGTACCCACACGTAGCTCTTGATGCGGGGACCAACTTTGCCTTTTGCTCTGACAAAAATCTACGGTCCGATTTCCGTAAATCTTAGAGAGAAGTGGAAGCCCCTTTTTTTTTTCTCTCTCTGCTCATTTCCTCCATTTTTTTTCCTTCACTATTTTTCTCTACTTTTTCTCTTGGTCTTATCCCCACCGATTTTTCTTGGTTTGCTCCCTTCTCATGTCTCTCCCCCTCCTTTCTTTCTTTTCTTCTTTTCTTTTTTTTCCTTATTCACCCATACTTCCTTCTATTGTTTGTTCTCCTTCTTTCTTTTCATTTTCTCTTTATTTCCTTTTTCTCATTTCTTTCATTTTCTCTTCTCTTTCTTTTTCTCATTTTCACCTCCCTTTTTGCTTCTCCTACCTGTATTGATCAAAAGTGGGGAAAACTTCCCCCCACTTTCCTACCTTGCCACTTGTCATCTCTATAATTTTCTTTATTTTTTTTTTCTTTATCTTACACTTGAGACTTGGCTCAATGTGAGCCATTCATTCAAGTTTGCTACACCACATGACTATCATGCCATGTGTCACTCCCCTAGGATGCCGTGTGGTATCCACATGGTCATGCCATATGTCACCTGACACTCGACACTTCGAAAAACGTGAAATTTTGATTGTTTCTGAATCCGACGAAATTTGACGGGGTAACTAGATTTCGCAAGACGAATTCAACGGTGAAGTCCGTTTCATCATCCAAGATCTAGAAAATTTCCGGTTTTCAACCGAAATTACTGTTTTACCATTTTTCAGAAAAATTGAATTTTTTCTGGGTTTTACACTATGCATTAAATATTGAAAATAATTTAGAATTTAAAGACGCTTACTTACCAACAAGTGTGATGCTGTGACTGTATTATGGTACCTCATTTGATCCCTATGGAGTGGTGGTGTGATCAAACGTCGTGTACTACGTCGATACAACTCCATATATGGATCATGAAAGTCCATAATACCAGCCATAAGAGGTGATGTGATGATCCTCTCTACACATGTAGCCCATAAGGTGACGTATGGTGCATGATATATCTCCCAATCGTACTTGTGGTGTCCTTGTCTGTTAACCAAATGTAACTCTTACTCTAACGAGCAAGACAAAGGTATCCCCCGATGAAGGCCGAACTGATGCAAGACTTGCTCTAGACGATGCCACTCTATAATCTCAAAGCAGATAAGTGGTGACATCGTCCGCCAAATCTCATGATTAGCAAGACATATATCGGGCCTGTGACTCTCCGATGTATAAACCCATAACACCTACAATTTACCTGATATCGATATGATTTAAATTATCATTATTGTGAATATGACTAAAAATAATAGATATTAATATATAATTACCTAATCATGAGTCTGTACATCCAACTAGGCTCAATATAAGGCAAGTAAAGCAGATGGGTTATGCACCCATGATAAAGGTACTCGCAAACGAAACCCTAATGGATTAGCCGGCTCACGCTTAGTTGACTGAGCCTGAACCTCAGGCTTAGTTGGTAATCCATGTTGTATAACCTCAACTACGTCTCTATTAATTGCATCGCCATCATCGTGTAAGTGGTGAGGGACTGGAGGTGCTGCTGGTCACCCAAAATAAGGTCGACCCATGCGTAGTCTCTCTTAAGACTAGAGCTGGATAAAAAAAAAATCATTCAATATTAGCAACATCTTAGTGATTGACTTTTATATGTGTATAATTATAAATATTAGCAACATACCCGTAACAATGTAATACAATCGGAAATCTTAGTAACACCATCGTAGCTCGCTCGACATAACTCTTGGTATAAGTGTGCTAGAACTACACCACCCTAATTGTAAGTAGAGGTCTGCGTCAAATCTCGTAGTAAGGGGAGGAAACATAGGTGGACTTGCAGACCCTTCTTATATGCAAATAGAAAGGATCTTAGCAATGATAGAATGAAACCACGTGCACTACACTCTAAAGTCACCTCATCTGCGTCCATGGATGGAGTCGATAATTGCTGAGACAACCAGTGAGTCGAGACAATAGATCCTCGAAGCTTAGTCGATGGTGGGATCTCACCTAGTAGCTCCTGACTCAACGACGACACATCGAAGTCACATGTGCCGGTGATTGGTGGTCCATGAATCCAGAGGCCTAAGATGATGGCGACATCCTATAATGTGATCGTCATCTCCTCAACAGGTAAATGATATGTGTGTGTGTCTCGGGATGCCGTCTCACCATTCCGCACTCGTGATGAGGGCTAGTGAGTGTGAAGCGTGTTTGATCTGGTAGAACCATAAAAGTCGGATCATATACACTCTGGGTCGAATACGAGGATCCATATTCCATTGTCGCATGATCTTTAACATCTACTGTTGACATGTGAGTACTGAAGAAAGTTACAAAGATATCAAAAAATAAATTCTTGCCCTTACATTAAACAATAATCAAAAACAACATTTTATGATATGAAAAATGCATACTTAGTAGTACCCGCTCGTAGAGATCGATATGCAATACGGTAAAACAAAAGACAAATCTATCTAACGGATGCACATCCATAAGGCCCTCAGGTATATATCACATGACATATAACAATCTATAACAATAAATAAATGAGCAAAAGAAAATACTAGTATATAGATACAATATATTATTGGGAATAGTATGAACAAAACATACATGTTTCAGTAGCTTGATTCCCTATTTCAGGTAAAATTAGAGCGATTGTGACCAGGTTGTTTGCAGAACCCACATGTGATAGTAGTCTTCCCTTCTCTAACATCCATTTCATTATGCAAACGAGTCGATTTAGGATGTCCACGTGATGTGTGTTTCATTGACTTAGAAGGCACAATGGTTGGACCATCATAAGGAGACCATTCATATTCATCGAAGATGAGATGGAACAAGGTTGCCCATGTATCATAGTAAGATTGAGTACTGTAGTAGCCTTGAACAAATGATTGAAAATCTACGGATCGAAACTGACATGCTACTATAATATCACTACAGGGAAATCCATATATAAGTGTCTTACCACAAGTGCATTTATGGTCATGTAAGGTTGAGGCGATGTGTTCGACCCTCTTTGACTTGACATGAAATCGTCCTTGGTTGTGATCGTAAAGAACAATCTTAAAGGATCCATCTTTAACAACATGTGCCTTAATCTTAGCATCAACATATGAAGTATACTGCTTATCTGATGCCATCTATTATAACCTTGTTCAACAAAGTAGCTATCGAGCCTAAAAAAGGTCAATTGAACCAATGCAGTTACAGGGTAAGCTTTGAACTCCTTTAAGAACACTATTGAAAACCTCAAACATGTTTGTAGTCATTATCCCATATCTTCCACCTCCATCATGTGAAATTGCTCATTTCTCAAAAGGGATTGGCTACAATAATCGTTATGCTTCTAAATTAATTCTCCCAATTGTGTCCATATGCTTATTGAATTTTCCAACTTCAGTTGCTAAAGCTGTTCTACACACCAAATTCTTTAAGGTTTTATCTTTGAATCGATTCATAAAGTTGCTTGCAAGATGACACATGGAAATCCTATGATATGCATATGGTTCAGTCCATCCAAGATGAACATTAGTCATTGCTGCCATAATGCTTGGATGTTTGTTAACAATAGCACAAAGTCCCATCCGTTGAGTTACCTTGTTTCTAATACATGTCAAGAACCATCCCCCAACTATCAATATTCTCTCATTCTATAATAGAAAATTTAAGTGGAAACTACTAATTGTTTCCATCACAGCCCAGAAAACGCTTTGAAATACCTCGATGTTATGCATATGACAATCAAATGTTTTCCAAGTTACAACACATCCAGGATTTTCCTGCTCTAATGTCATGAAGAAATGTGGCAGTTTTGCATATGACTTATGGAAGTCCCTAAATAAGATTGTAAGTGCTTTATGTTTTCCAACCAATGCCTTCTTGTATGATATTTCATATCCAAATTTCTCCATAATGGTTGCTTGGATAGCAACTACTAACAAAGTGAACTGTGCCTTAATCATTGCCTTGATATGATCAACAACCAAGTTGGAGTCTAATTATTGATGGTCCCGATTCAAGCAAGCATTGACACAAGTATGTGGATCTTTATACTTATTGAATGTGAAGAAAGATGTATCTTTCACAACCATAACACGAAGTTTCCATGTACATTGACACTCCTTAGCCTTCTTACATCTTAACACTAGCAATTTTTTTGAAGATGCAACAACCACACTGTTGGTGTGCTTTAATAGAGTACAACTTAACAACATCTTGCAAGACAACTTTGGAACTAAAAGTTATCTACTTGAGTTTGCAGTATTATAGTTCACCCATGGAGTCCAATCACTTAAAAATCATTACCAAAGTTTTTCACATTTTCAAATTGAGGTGATGGTGCTAAGTAATAATTAATTGTTCCCCTCTCGTCTGGGTCCTTAGGATCAAGGTCCTCAGGATTTGGGTTATTTGAGACATCACAACTTAGCACATTCATAGAAAGATATCTCCTTTGCTCATTCTCCATAAGTTGGTTAATAGTTAAGAAAGACAGAACATGTCCATAAGCTTGAACATCTCCATCTCCATCACTTTCATCATCACCATATTCATCACCCGCTTCATCTTCACAATCTTGATCATCTTCGTTTACTTCACATCTATCAGTTACAGCAACTGGAGCGCTACTAGGCCCACACCCATAGTCCAATTCCTCAACATTAAGATTTCTTCCAAATAATAAATTTGTGTAAGTACCAACTGATTGATTCACTTGTGGATTAACACTCACTAGCTGAACATAAAATTAATTCTTTATTAGGTTATTAATCGATAATTTCAACGTCGATTTTAATTGATATCTCCTCCTTGGACAAGGTTTGGAACTTTATTCCCACTTTTCAATGGATAGCAAAGAGGACTAATTTTAACCTCTTTTTATCAATACACGTTCTTGAGTATATTATAGCTAATAACTGATCAAATATGTAATCATTCGGTACATCTAAAGGCACAATAATAGCTTTGTTCCCAACATATTTCACATTTGTTTTAGTCCTATTAGATTTTCCATTATAAAAACATATAATGGGAATAGTGGAGTCACATTATTTACCTACAAAACAAACACACCAAGTGGAATGCCAACATTTACAAAAACCATGAACCAAATAGGCCCTTGTGTCTATACTAGGTATAATGAAAATATGTATAAAAAACATGTTGGGTTGGGAGATGAGCTTCATTTTAGCTTCGGTGACTGCGTCATTGTAATTTTTCTTAAGGTTCATACCTTCTATGCCTTTTCCAAATTGATAGCTTGATACATACTTTTCCTACCCTTGGGAAAATAATACCATCAAAGCTCTTGGATTTAGAGATAAGGCAAAAGGGTATGAGAAGAATGAAATCGTAGTTCGAGAAACGTGTCGAGGAAAATAATTGCCTTTTAGGTAAAGGTAGCATCTTAACCAACTGTAGGTACTATCTTAACCAATTATTTAATACCAAGATATCCTAAGTTTCTAAAAAAATTGAAGGAAACCAAACAATTTGAAAATTTTCACCATATACTAAACCAAATCAAAAAAATCATGTCTCAAGTCACATACTTCACTCATAATGCAACATACTTCACTCTCTTATCAAATTCATATCTATGTTTACTTAACATTAACCAATGTTGTTCTGAAAATGAACCACCCAATAACTCACCATGTAAGACCCTGAATTTAAGGTTTCAAAAAATAGTAAATTTCGTTTTCGATAAGTATGTATTTGATTGGAAACGGTCAAAATAGTAAATTTTGAAAAATGAGCCTTGAAGAATCGAAAATGTTCAGAATAATGTATTGAGTCTAAAGGAACTGAAACAAATTAAAACAAAATTATTTTAAGGGGTGAGAATGTAAGACCTGGGAAAAACCTAGAAATTTGACTTTTTGCTAGGAAGGGCAAAATTGTAAATTTTCCTGTATTCTTTCTAGATCTCAGATGACGAAACAGACTTCACCGTTGGAATTGTCTTGCGAAATCTAGTCACGCAGGCTAGTTTTGTTGAATTTCAAGACAGTCGAATTTTCACGAAATTCGAGACGATGGGCATCGAGTGGACCCCGAAAATGAGATTTTTAGCAAAATCTCGAAAAATGTCAAATATTTAAAGAATGCCCATTTAAGATAGATAGAACAAAAACCGAGACTAAATAAATTGTTTTGAGGCAAGAACGGAACCGAAGAAGTGTGACACGTGGCGCGATGTGAGCCACATGTCCACACTATAAATAACCTAAAATATCAAACATGCCAAAAGATCTCATTTTTGGTCTAAGACTAAACCGTAAGAGAGAGAGAGAGAGAGAGAGAGAGAGAAAGAGAAAAGAAAAGGCAAGCTTCTCCCCGATTCTAAGTTTTTATTAGAGTAGGATCTAGTTGAATTCAGAGTTAGAGTTGTTCACCACGACGAGAGCTCTGCGTGAATGCAGAAATCACAGATTTGCCAAAGGTTCGAAGTTCGGGTTTTCCGCAGCGAAAGGCGATTGTTTCGAAAAATCTGTATTGCGGTAAGGGTTTTCCTCTACTCGGGTTAATTGCTGTGCAGGGCATGTGTGTGTCAAGGAAAGTGCATCAGTTCCCTTCGACCCCATGAATGTATTTTGGCCATAACTTGGCCATAACTGATCCGAATTGAGTGATTCAAATTTCCGGGTAAACTAAATTGATAGGAGAACATATCTCCTTGAAATAGGTCTATCGAAATTCCGACCCCTTTGGACTTCCGAGCGCATTCAAAGAATGAAGTATGTTCGAACGATTTTCGATTCACATTTTGAGACCCATGGCTAATCAATTGGACATAACTTGGCTATCATTTATTCGAATTGGGTGATTTCAATTGCTGGATAAACTAGACTTATAAGAAAACATATCTATGTGAAATAGATATATCCCAATTTCGACACCGTGGAACTCAAAAATTCATTCAAAGTGCACCACCACACTAATTCTCGGGTGGGACACAATGGTCATTTTCTGATTGTTGGTCTCCAACTTCGGACGACCATAACTTCTTCGGAAGAACTCCGTTTTGGGTGTTCTTGGACTCTATGGAAAGCCCATTGAGTCAAGATTCCATCCATATACCTTTAGAGGACAGTGGATGATCAGAACATGGCTGAAAAGTTATGTTTTTCACTAAGTGTGCAGGTTGCTTGGTTATGTCGCTGAGAAAAGCCGGGTTTTGACATAACCATTTCATGGCATGTTGTGGGCTATTGTATGGGGTAGTAATTGCCATGAGTTAGCATAAGCAAAGCATGAGAAACAAAGAGGTTGTTCAATTAGGTTTTAATCAATTGGAAGTGATTAAATACTTAGGAGTTCTTTGGAAGAGTATATTGCATAGTTAATGGTTTAATTGAACATGATTAAGATATGAATGTTAATGGATTTGATGAATAATGTGATTTGTAGGAGGAAAGTGATTAAGAACCCAAAAAGGTGGAGGTGGAAAGTTTTGTTTAAAGGAGGAAAAATAAACTAATAACTAAGGTGAGGAAAATGTAAATGTTTATGAATATATATATATATATATATATATATATATATATATATATATATATATTAATATTTACCAATGTATACGTTTTCATATTTATGTTATAAATGTTCAAATGAAAAAAGGAAATATGGTTTTCTTGACTTTAAATTATGTTGAGAAAATATGAAATGATTATGGTTTCCATAGTTTTATAAAGCATGATTTATGGTTTTCATATTAAATGAAATGTTTATGAACATATAGTCTATATATATATATATATATATATATATATATGTTTATATGAAAATGTTTGAATCCATGGTTACCCTATGTTACAAAGATAAAGTTTAAAGGAAAGTCGACTAAAGTACTTTACGTGTGTATGGTACATGGGAAAGGGATAGGATTTTGTTTATAGAGGGAAGGGAAGAGTGATGCATATTGCCATGCATGTGAAAAGTACGAAAAGGTTACCAACGCATAATGTGATTTATTCCATAGTGCAATGGTATTTAAAAGAAAGACACGATTTATCGGAGGTTCCTTTTGGGCCATCGGTGATCGTAAGACTGTTTCCTCGAAGGTTCTTTCATGGACCAACGGTGGTTAACGGTAGGCGGGTTCCATTGGATATGACGGATTCAAAAAGGAAAAGAAAGTAGAGTAAATATTTATTGAAATGATATGTTTATACAATTGTTTTACACGTTGTATTTGAACAAAAAGGAAAAGAATGTAAAGTAAATGTTTAGTGAAATGATATGTTTATACAATTGTTTTACACATTGTATTTGAACTATATCTGGAAGGAAAAGAAAGTAAAGTAAATGTTTATGGAAATGAGATCTCTATACAATTGTTTTACACATTGTATTTGAACTATATTTGGAAAAATTATTTTCCTATGAATTGTACTCTCATTGAGCTCCTTTAGCTCACCCTTCTTTCCAAATGTTTTATAAAATGTTTTCAGGGGCAGAGACTGACGAGTAGTTTGAGCATCCTCCGGCCCAGTGACACCTCCACCTCACGCGATGACTACTTTTTGAAAATGTATAGACCTTGTTTTGAATAACTACTTGCGCACCTGTATTTTGTAATGTATATATGTTTTAAAATATTGTTTATATATCTATAGTGTTAAGAAAATGATTTTAAAGTTTGATTTGAAATTGGTTGTGGTGGACTTGATGTCCCCATTGTTGGATGTGAAGTAAATTAAATTGTTTTATTACAGGTGTTGTAAATTGGGAGATGTCCGAAAAACAAAGGAAACTCTGCCCGATTTTCTGCAAAATGTTTTATCGTATAAAAAGGGTTTAATGTTTAAAAGAAAAGAAAAGAAAAGAAAATCTCCCACCATGTTTAATAAGGTTTTAATGGAAAGCGTAACTATATAAATGGGTTCGCTCCATGGATTTACTTTTGAAAAGGGTTTAAAAGAAATGTTTTCTCAAATCTATAGTAGTGTCGGGAGGGTCCCTCGGGTTAGGAAGAGGAAATCCAGGTTGGGTCCCTCCACACCACCTAGGAACTCGATAATTTTAAAATTATATGTAACAAGAAATACGAGTCATAAATTTTATCTTCTTTATTTGTTCCAATGACAATAAAAATCCTCAAGAGACATTCCAAGAAAGTTTCTTAAACTCCATGCTCTAGTTACTTAGGATCAAAATATAGCAAGACAGAAAATTAAGTCATACAAATTCTCTGTTGCAATGCAGCAAATCTATTTTTCTTGCCTATCAAATTCATATCTATGTTAACTATACTATTAACTCAAGTTATTTTCATCAACTCCTGCTTAAACATAAGAGTGCAGCGACTATATGTACAATAAAGTAGGTCGTAAAATTTACATTTCTTTTGTCTTCCAAAAGCAAAAAAAAATAAAAAAAAATAAAAATAAAAAAAAAAATAAAAATCCTAAAGTGGCATCCCAAGCAAGTTGAAATCTAAGCTTTATTTGGATAGAATCAAAATGCAATGAGGTAGAATATTACGCTATATAAATTCCTAGTTGCTCAATTGAATCCAAAATTTAAAAAAAAAAAAAAAAGAACATCAAATTGGGGGAAAAAGGAGGAGGAGGAGGAATGCAGGTTACTTGAACGCTATAAAATTAAAAAAAAAAACATCACAATCAGTGAATTGAAGTACGTTACCTGCTATGGAAGAGGAATACAGTGTACTAAAGCTCAAAACCAGTCGCCAAAGAAAAGGAGGAGGTGAGAAAGGAAGAAACCTTAGTTTTTAAAACGATAATGCCTCAGTCAGTGACTACGACATTGACTTAAAAAAAAATTATAATGCCGCAGTAAGTGATTGCAACATTGCTGATGTGTATGTCGACGTGACTAGGAGGCACTGGTTTAGGCATTATTTTGATTTTCGACTTATTTAAGTAATTTTTTTTTAAAAAAGTAACATATATTTGTCCAAAACTTGTCACAAAGTGGGGCATTTTCCAATGCTCATCATAGCGTTACAAGCCTCCTCCACATTTTGAGCTTTGTCCCAAAATATATATATATTAAATTCTCATTTCGAAACAATAAATAAACTATTAGGGGTCTCTAATGGATCAAGCCGCCAACTCGAATTAATGAGACTCGCGAGCTAATTTAAGGCGGGCTAATAGACCCGTTGATAATGGATCAGGTTGGATTTTATATATTTTTGAGGTCCGCGACCCAGTTCATGGGCCTAGAACAAGTGGGTGCAAGATGGACGGGTTTGGTGAGTTTAAGAATTAAAACCATTTTTTTTAAATTTTAACTCTTTTCTCTATCTTAAAATTTAATGCACCAACTAAACTCCATTTTTATTTGACTTATATAATAAATTTTAACAAAATATGTATTATAAATAGAGTTACAATATGTATTTAAAAAAAAAATAACATAGGGATAGGGCAGACCTATCAGGGCTAGCCTAAGAGCTCATGGATTGGGTGTAAAATGAAGCTCGTGGGCGTCTTCTAAAAACGGGTTCGGGCTGGGCCCAAAGTGCACTATAAACTAGAGAGCACTTGACACATAATATTCAAGTCACAAAATTCATAGTTAAGTTTTAAATTTTTTAAAATTGTTATATATGTAGTTAGTGACTATATTTTGAGGCTCAAAGTTAACACAGTGTTTGATGACTATTGTTTTTGAAAAAATTTCAATGATTAAAACCGTATCATTAACCACTGTTAATCGTATAAGCTTGAACTTTTAGGAGAGTTGATCATTTAACATGGTATTAGAGCATAGTTTGGTAGGAGGTCTTGGATTTGAGCCACCTCTCTGCAGTTTATTCCTCATTTATTGATTTGATAGTCCATGAAGGATTCTATTTGATTTGTTTGACTCTCCAAGTGCGGGTATTAGGCTGGACATGAGGGAGAGTGTTAAAAGCCTGATATTATATTTAAAAGCTTTTAGGAGAGTTAGTCATTTAACAGTCGTAGTCACAAATTATGATTTTGACTATTTAAAAATTTTTAAAAGCTTAGTGTCACAGACTTATTGTGTGTGCGTTCGTGACCGGAGTAGAAGAACTTAATGAAGATCAAGCATGTTGACGGGTTTGAGTGGAATGGTGTGAGAGTGCTCTAGAGGTGAGTGTAAATGGATCGTAGATGATGCTTCTTCGGAGTTCAAGCATGTCGACCTGGTTAAGTTTGGGGAGCTTGTCGCTATTATGAGACTTGACTATGAAGAAGGGTGTTGGCCTACCCTGCACAAATTGGTCGAAAGTTGGAGTCGCTTTCTTGATGCGCTTGAGGTAGGACGAAACCAGTCAGCATAAAGGCATGAATGTGGCATGGTAGGCTGGATCTCATGAAACTGTCTATGTGAGACCGCCTCACGAATCGTGCCACTATAGGAATGACTAAGCCCGTGACAAGTGGTATCAGAGTGGGATAAAATATGCGAACAATATGGTGTTTCCTTCTATTGATCTTGGTGACCGAAAGTTTATTTATCTCCTGAATATGCATAGTAACCGATGAAGTCGTGGTGGTTGAAGCTATAATTATGATGACCCATGTATGGTTGGTTGTTCCTCCTGATCGTATGAGGTGTCGTTTGCTGTCTAGTAGTGCGTAAAGAGTGGTCCCCTACTAGGGGTGAAATTCAAGTGAGATGCTACTTTCAGGGTGGACTTTGAGTGGGGCTCCTTCCATGGCTGGTGATGCCGCATCCAGGTGATGGACTTCCTCTTTGGCCTAAGGGTATTAACATGGACCTTAGTGAATAAATGGCTCGTGGGGAGCAGTGGTCTTCAAAGGTGTAGATCGGTGAAAGGTGCCTTACACAAGAGCGTGCAAGATATTGGGTGGGGGAGAATGTTAGAGACTTATTGTGTGTGCGTCCGTGATTGTAGCAGAAGAGCTTAATGAAGATCAAGCATGCTGATGGGTTCGGTGAGAGTGCTCCAAAGATGCGTGCAAGTGGATCGTGGATGGATGCTTCTTCGAAGTTCAGGCATGTCGACCCGGTTAAGTTTGGGGAACTTGTAACTAGTTTGGGACTTGACTATGAAGAAGGGTGTTGGCTTACCCTACACAAACTGGTTGGGAGTTGGAGTCGCTCTCCTCATGAGCTTGAGGTAGGGCGAAACCAGTCAGCATAGAGGCATGAATTGTGGTGTGGCAAGCTGGGTCTTATGAAAGTGTCTATATGAGACTGACGCACGGACCACACCGCTGTAGGAACAAGTAGGCCCCTTGATATTAGTCACCAACTAAGGTTTTTATGACTTGGATCCCACATGATAAGGACACACCAATTTAAACATTATTTTAAAATATGTATTACTTTGGGAATTAAAAAAGAAGAAGATTATTTTGGGACTTTACTCCCTCATCTTTATCAAATCATTACTACTATTCCACTTCTAATCGAGTTCTTAATTTCAATTTGATTAGGCTAAATAATGCCTTTCAACTTTTTCATATTTTTTTTATTTCTTTGCTTTTATAAAAACTCATGTGTTCATTGAAAAGAATATAAAAATAACATGGCTTAAAATAATTTCAAAACAATTTTTTGTTGTACATAATATGTTTCACAATCAGACAATAAAAACAATTTATTTATTTTTAAATATGATGTTTTTGAAAATTATCTTGGAATTGTTTTACTTATATTTAAAAAAATATTATATATATTAGGGCTACAACTCGGGTAGGTTGGGTTGAGTTGAGAGCCAACCCAAACCAAACGGGAACATGAAATACATGACCCCGAATCAGTCTAACCAGACGAGCTCAACCCGAACTGAAATTACTAAACATGGGTTAAGCTCTAGTTGAGCTTATGTTGATTTAATATTGGTCGGGTTAATAAGTATGATTGAGTTATGTCGAATTGGGGTTGGGTTGAGCTAAAAAAAATTATTTGATAGCTCCATATTAATTACAAAATGATTAATTTAATGAAATACAAAAAAAAAATGAAAAAAATGTTTATTAATAGCATTTCCAAATTTATAAAGCATTCAAAGTAAAAAAAAAAAAAGAAAATCACTTTCATCACTGCCAACATTATGAAGAAGAAACAGTTTAGATGAGATTCAAACACCCAAAGATGGGATTTTTCTTTAAGATTGCAATCATGAACTCTAGCTCACGTTGCGACATGAGTTGATGACGTCGTGACGTGTGGCTTGACCACAGGCCACGTCGCAATGTGCAAGTTTCCATGTCGCGACGTGGTGCCCTCTCCCAGCAGTCATGCCGCAACATGAAGTCTCCACGTCGTGATGTGAGGACTTGTAGCTTGTTTTTGAGATTGGATTCTCGTGCCCCCTCTTGCATAATTTTTTACCATTCATTTCTGGTGTGACTGAGATGAAATATGGAAGCTGAGATCGAAATGTTCAACCTTAAATTTATGGAATCATGGACTTTTGACTTAATTTGATTAAACTATAAAAAACCATGATTGAAATTGCCTTCAAGAAAGATTGGACAAAAATAACACATTACGACAATCGTGATTCAAAAGTTTGAATCAAGTCTTGATTCAAGGTGTTGAATCAGTTTTGTTCGAATGTTGAACAAAAGGTTTTTGGATTCAAGTGTTGAAACCATTAATATTGTGCTGAGGAATCATGGGATGCCTTTATCTATTACTTTCAATATTTGAGTTAGAGAATGCATGTTTAAGGGTGTATGTTGGCATGGTGGCTGATTATGGACAATGGCCCAATGGTGATTGAGCATATTGCATGGTTTTATAAGAAACCACCAATATTGCATAAAATGATAAACTCTCCTCCACTTATCACTTGTTCCTCTGTTGAATAAGAATGTTGGATATGGTACCCATCCAAGGCCAAACAAACAACCCATCAACATTGTTCTCCTTAGAACTTTCTGTATTTTCAATGGTTATTATTGACAGCTTCGTGTGTCCAGGTACTTGTCCAAATATTTCATCAAAGCTAAACTCCTTGCTTTCTTTTTAACATCTTTGCTTCTTGGTTGTCTACAAAGATGGGAAGTGTGTTGGAGTAGTTCTTTGCACCAATGATCATGATCCTACCTGTCAACAAGAGGTGAAATTGGTACCAGGAAATTTATGCCTTTAAACTCTGTTAGGGTAAGAAATGTGAAGAACAACAAAACTCTTGTGCATTTAGAGAGAGAAACTAGAGAGAGAAATTAGGGTTTTACGAGCTTCAGTCTCGAAGAGTTGTAGAAGATGAATATGAGTATGATTGCATAAATATTTGCACGTTTAGGTGGAGGGTGTAAGGCTTATGATACAGACTTTTGTAAATGCCTTTTTCGTAGGCATTGTTTTTTAGTTTTGTAACCAAACACTTCAAGAAAAACTGTTAATAATGACCATTTTTAAGTGTCAAGAAATGTATAAGATTACACTTCCTAAGTGTGTTATGTCCGCTCTTGTCAAGAAATGGGTAAGGGCAACCATAACATTTTTAAAAGTGTCATATTTTTGAAGTATGTCATTTTTTAAGTGTCATTATTCAAACCAAAATTTCAATTTCAACATTGGAAAGCGTCATATTTAATGCCCACCATCAGTACGCTTTTTTAAAGTGTCATCGTTGATATAAATATATTGACACTTTAAAAATTGTCATTTTTAATACATCTATGATGATACTTATGGAAGTGCCTAGGAATGTGAAAAATAATTCTTTATTTTTTATACTCACATCAAGGGTCATCTTATGTGGATAATAATATTGAAAACTCACCATTAATGAAATGATATATATATATATATATATATATATATATATATATATATATATATATATATATATATATATATATATATATATATATATATATATATATTGTATGACCTATTATATATAATTTTTGAAATGATTTTTTGTAGGATTCAAAATAATCATTCATTAGTTTAAAATGGAATTTAATACTAACAATTAGAACTTTGAAAAGAAATTGAATAAATTTTCTAATAATATCATGATAAAGAACTATGTCATGATAAATAACTAATGTCTACATATATATAATTGATTGATATTTGAATTTGTCAATGTATCAAAATGTTTACAAAAAATATTTATATTTTAACTCCAACCAAAAAATAAGTATATATGTACCAAAACACCAAGGTATCTAAATTCCTTGACAAAACTAATATTACAAATAAGACCAAAGAAGAACATGCCAAAACTATCCTTGATGGTTGCACGTACGTATTCTAGAACTTGGAATCTTTACATGCATATATTACAAAAAATAAAATTATGGAAGTAAAGATTAATGTTTAGTTAACACATGCAATGAAAGTTAAATTTAAGCATATAAATTGTGCATGAAATGCAAGTGAGCATGTTTAAGTGTTTAATGAGTTCATTTAAATGGTTGTACTTGATACAAATATAAAAATGTTGGTAGATTTTGAGCTCATTTAAAGGAAATAAAGTTTTAATCATATAAATTTTATAATATGAAATGTGAAATGTACGTAGTATAATAGTTTTTATCCATATCTAACTAATGATTAATATAATTTCTCATGAATGAATATATAAAGATAACAATAAATCTATATTTTTTACAATTTTCTTTAATTATAAATTATTATATATATATATTAATATACAAATTTAATATGAACCATTTGTAGATCAATTTAATTTATTGTTACAACTTTCCTATGTTGCTAAACTTAGTTAATTACTACTAATATTCTCGAAGTAGAAAAATAGAATTAAATTAAAATAGCAATCTATTGATCATTATTCGAATGCCATCACAATAATGACCATTCAAAAATTTTCACTCATTATATATATATATATATATATTGCATTTTATATAATTGACCTTAAACAAAAGAAGTTTTTTTATCATCTCTTAATCAAAAAACAACATTTTCTTACAATTACAACCTCTTCATCAATAGTAATTATCAACTTTTCTATAATTATAACTCATGTAAGTAAAAACAATAAAAAAAAACATTAATGATGCATGGTTTTTTTAAGGGAATTCAAATTCAAACATTATGCTCTTCTTCTCAATGTAACAATTAATGACAATAATAATTTCTCGATGTAACGATGACTACAATAATACCATTGATGATTCAAAGAATAGTTTGATGATTTTTATTAATAATATATGCATTAAAGTTTATCTTCTAACTATGGAGGAAAAATTACTTACCATGAAAGAAGAATATGATAGAAGCATGAAAAATCTGATGTACTGTGACACCCCAATCTCGGGGTGTCCTTTGATAACCCGTCAACTCATTGAATACTGTGGATGCCTGCAACCCGACACACCACCATGAAAATCTACAGTCTCCTTTGTACTGGAGCTCTACCTAAATACAAAACTCCGTCCCAAATAAAGGCCCAATATGACCACATAGAGTCCAATTGCAATAAAATAATGGCCACTGGGCCCCGCATCAATACTACAATATAATGATGTCCAACCAATTATCTCATGGTTCAAGAGTTATACATTATTTAATACAAATACATATTAAAATTTACAATTCTTAACATATATTATACCTGTAAAACACCAAACCCACAACCCGACTTTCTTCAAAATCGGCTCCTAAGATGAGCCGTCTCCTCGTGCGCTCCTTGTACCTGAAATAATATTCTCGACAGTGCGAGCTATCGCCCGCATCAACTCTTCACCCTAAATGGGTTACTCTCCACCTAAGTGTATATGCAATGATTCTATGTAAACACACACTCAAGTAAATCGTGGTCCTATTTGAATGTCTAAATGACCAACCCATGTCCCGAGCCTCACGACTCCCCACACTCGCCCTGCCCATGTAATGGCATTATTTTCAAACAAAGGTATTTGTTTTTAATTGTGGACAACCCTCCGATATAAGTAGTGGACCGACTCCGATAATCTAATTAGTTGACAACCCTCCGATGTATATCAATTGGACCAACTCCGACGATTGATATTTTATATGGACTAATCCATATCAGAATGGACACACTCCGAGCACTATTATTATTAGTCAACCTTCCGAACAATTCTCTCAAGAAACCACTCATGAACTCACTCCCTATCGTCTGGGGTGCCCCAGCCAAGATACGAATGCAATGACGCAAATCTAAATACAATTTATATAACACATGCAAATATATATAACATGATATACATTTACATATTAATTCTACCACACAAACATGTTATGCAATTTCATTAATCCATTACACCAAAAAATTGTAAATTTCACTTACATTCTACAAACTAATTTAGCAATTCGATTTGAATTACTCCAACCAAACACATTTTTCTCTACAAAATTTATTTCATGAACTCCGTAAAACCCCCAAGCTATCAAGCACGTGGCCACTATCCAACATCGATTCCACTTCGTGAAACTCCGAAATTCGCCAGCCATTTCCTACTTTATACACACGGGGCATAATTTATAGCACAATTGTATCCTAGTAGCCCCAAAACAGTCCGTGGATTGCACTGACTGTCCAAATGAGCTCAAAATTTGCACACCCGGTCCCAAGTTCGGGACCGACCAAACATCAGGCGGCGCCTCACAAATCACCCGAATCATCAACCAAAACACTTAAATCGAAAAATAAACCAAGTAAGATAAATCCTACCTCACAGCTTTTGTCGAAACTTCCTAAAACCGAACCCACACGCCGCCTCACGCAGGTATCACTTGCTTCGTCTCAACGACCCGACTCATATCGCCTATAAATCTGTGGTAAGTCTCTCTCTCTCACTAAAACACAAATCTGCATCTCCACTGCATCTCACGTTTTTTCTTTTGGCTTCAAAAGGAGGAGCATGACACTATTTGAAAAATTTTCATTCTATTATCATTTAAGTTTCCAAAATGACATCTATGTCCCCAAGCGTGATTCGACATTTTAAGACTACCTCCTGGCCGTCCATTTCCATCATTTCTCTACTCACGCAACATGTCACATGAAAGACAAGTATGTATGACTTCGCCACATCATACGCCATTCGACAAGACTCAAAACTCGACGCTCGAAAAACGTGCAAATCCGAACGCCACGAAATTCGACGTGGTTAGCCAGATTTCCTCATGGTAAGACCTAAATCCAAACCATTAATATCCGAGATCTAGAGAATAAATTTCGGATTTTTGACCGAAATTACGATTTTGCCATTTTTCCAGAAATTGGAAATTTCTCGGGTCTTACATGTACACTTCTTGATGGATTAAAATGAAGACATCTACATGTATAACATGATAAATTTTAAAAATAAGTTCATTTAAAACTTTCAAAATAATGAAAATGAAATATTGTAGATGTTAAGTATACCTTCAAGCATGACTAAGAATTAGTTGTGTTGCTAAGGTAACCCACTCAGATCGCACTTCATTGAGGTCAATTTCATTATATGATTTTTTTTTCCTTTAAACTAATAAATAATTACAAATACATGCTGATTAGATAGGTTAACAAAAAATATATAAGAACTAATAAAATTTATTAAAAAGTACATACCTTGTAGATAGAAGGCTTGGGTGTATATTTCATATATCTCATCACGTAATAGCCATACTGTATGCTACATGTTTGTCTTAGGCACTATAGACACGAATATGAGTTATGGAGCCATAAACACAAGTCATTATTATCTAAGTGATTAAAAAATTATATTAAAAATTTATGTGTTAATCTTAGTGTTTAGAGTGTATAACTAAATCTATATAAGTAGCTTACCACTACTTTTATCCATGTTGGCTTTCTTTTTGATGATTGTTGTTTCTCTAGTGGATGAATTCGTAGTACCATACATGAAAATATTAATATTTTAGACACTAATTATGTAAAGCCCGACAAAATTCAAATTTTCTGAAAAAGGGTAAAATGGTAATTTTGGTCAAAATTCGGAATTTTTCTAGATCTCGGGTGACAAAACGGACTTCACCATTAGAATCGTCTCGCGAAATCTAGCTACCATGTCTAATTTCATCGAATTCCAAAACAATCGGAATTTGCATGTTTTTCGAGCAAGAACGAGCGTAATATGACACTTGAAGACATTGAGCGTGCTCAAGAGCGCCACGTGTCATGTCCGTAATTAGTCAACTTGAGCTCAAGTGGGCCATAGGTGACATGTGGCATCATGTCGCTAGAGGAAAATCCCAGCAGATTGATATGGACACGTGTAATCCACAACCACCGATAATCGGATACGTGGTACGAGAGGACAATTCTTCGACTCCATGTCAATCTAACCGCTTTGGGAGTAGAGGAACAAACCGAGAAGCGAGAGAGAGTAAAGATGGAGGATTTTTGCAGAGATACTCTAGCCTTCTCTAAAATTCCCGTGACGGATCGTCGAATCTCATGGAGCCAAGAGACAAAGTCGTCTCACGATAAGAGTTTATGCGTGGATACCGGTTTTGGGCGGAGTTTTGACAAACTTTTGACAAAATCCGAAAGGCAGTTTTCCTACTTGTGTTAATCTTTGGTTGAGAGCCATTCAAATGGTTGTTATGTTTTGGGCCGAATCGGCCGTGTGTTTTAGTCTCTCGAAGTGAGACCAAATGTTGAGGTCCCGGGATTGTTCTTGGGCAGTCCGGATCGGTTGTATGGACGGTCGTCGGATGTCCTTCAGACGTCCTATGTTGTGTATTTGTGATTGTGTGGATGGTTCAAGGTGGACCGTCGGATTTTTACTGGGCTCCATGGAGTTGATTTGCAAGTTATTTCCAAGGAAAGAATAACATGTCAGAAGGTATAAATTTTGTTAATATATGCATGCTTGATGTATTAACATGTATGGTGATTGTGGATAAATTCGGTTAGCATATGCATGCTTAATATATTAACATGAATTGTTGTAAAGTGACATAATGCATTTCATATGCACCGGGGCACCCTAGAATAGTAGGTATGAGTGCATGACAAATAAAATCGAAGGGTTGTCTAAACGATGAATTATTTTGTAAAATTATTAAAAATAATAATTTTATCGGAAAGTTGTCCGAAGAATTGTGTTGGGAAAATTGTCCAACACCCCACGCCGGAGGGCCTATGAATTGCTTTGAGTTACCAACAAATTCCCTCTGAGGATCGGTCTAACGATGAGCATCGGAGGGTTGCCCACAATAAAAACAAATATTTTTGTTTGAAACGATTTTCATGGCGATAAACATGCGTGAGGAGCTTCAAGTGAGGACTCGAGAGACATGAGATTGGGCAATGTAGATACCTGGCGCAAGATCATGCATTTATGATGCGCCGAAAACGTGGTGTGTAAAATATACTATGTGCGCAAGCGCACGCTGCCGCCCAAGTAACATAAGGTACCAATGGTACTGATATCGATCCACCGGGACGTGTGTGTTGAATAAGGAAGATTTGAAGTTCTTTTAGATATTATTTGAATAAAACGTGATTGTGAGTCAGACGCCAAGTGTGAATTCCTCAACTAAACTATTGTTCTTAATGAATCATCATGGTATCAAGACTTAAAGTTTATGTCCCCCACCTTCGATGGATTATTTCTACAAAGATGTTATTATTCAATGTATTTATAATTTGTTAATGGCGAGGTGATCTTACTTTCACGAGATATCCTCTCTCGAGGTATAATCGCCTCATCTCGCAATAGAATTGAGTATATCTCTATCCCAACTCGCATTCAAACGCTTTAAATGTTCTACTTCAAATGCCACCTCGTGATCGAAATATCTCTATTTACCAAATCAACCGGTTGCTGCTTCACTCAGATCCCCCGGATAACCTCATCTCTCGACCGGATTTCCAAGATATTATGCTAATGTTGGCCGTGACATCACCATATAATCAATTATAGATAGAGCAGAGGCAAATAATTTTATAAACAAACAATAACATAAATTACTCGATCTTTAATCCATGAACATGTGATGGTTCAACAACGCCCGATATAAATCTAGAACATAACGACTAATGAAATACTAATATGTAATATATAAAACATCGCCCTATCATTAAAAACGAAGAAACAATACAAATCACGCCTCTTCCGTGATCGATGTCACGGCTTTGATTTCGTGCCTTAGTCCGTGACGCTTCGATAATCCCAAACTGCGGCCTCCATTTGCTTAATGCTTAGAAAGTGAACGACCGACGTCAGCGATCGCTGAGACGCCGCGCGACGCTACGCTTTTTAATTTGCACAAGAGGTCACCCAATCGCCGCCAGCCGCCGATCGCCACGGCAGACGCCGCGACGCTGGGACGCCACGGCGGACGTCATACGCTGGGATCGCCACACGTCCCGCATCTTCGCACGCCTCCTTCGCTCCAAAATTGCTTCCATCACCGCCTTTTGCCCCAATGCACTCCGCATCAACACCAATCACCAACTCGTGATCCACTACTTCCAAAACTATGAACAATAGCAATTAATGCGAAAATGAAAGACTGGACAAAGGGTATTAATATGGCGCTTTAGGCACCATCACACCCCCAACTTAGTTTCTGCTTGTCCCTGCAAGAACTGGACTCTAAACCCAAATTACGACACTCTATGCAATTAAAGTCTAACACGAGGGCAGCTGGCACATGCTGAAAAGCAGAGGATCAATTGAACTTAATTAATAATCACGCGCTTTGTTTGAAAGCTCACAGATGCACACAGTGTTCGACTTGGGAAGAATCAGTTGAAATAGGTAAAAGTGAATAGTGCCTCTCAAATTCCATGGTATTCAATAAATCTCTTCCATGAACCACAGCGCCGTAATGAATGACCTCTAGTGTATACCAGGTTCCGACACCCCAACTGAGTCTGAACTGCCTGGAAGGTCTCCAAAAAAACGAACCACGTAAAGCAGATAGAACCCACTGCTTTCATGTCTAACATAGCTACCATGCAATGTCAACAAACTAAAGCGTCCGTAAGTTCATGTTAAGTGTTCATGTAGCTGGATCACCGGTGACTTCTTCACCCAAATGGTTACAACTGACATCTAAATTCTCTGAACCACACCTCCAACACTTAATCAACCTATATCCTAGTTTCCTGGAGGCTTCCATCCTTCTGTCCATGTAGCGGAAGTGAAGCTCAATGACCCTACCAGCTGTCTTAGCGGAATATAGGTTTGGGAGCGCCCTTTTGATCAGGCTCTGATTCCTTCATTGAAGTCCCGACTTATTCGTGTCTAAATACTTATATCTTTTTCTTTCCCATTTTTTTTTTTTTAATTGGGGCCTGATGGCAATTCTTTGTGTAAAGGTCTCATCACTTAGGTGTTTAAAGACTCTACAGCACTCATGTAGTTGTTTCAAGATTTATGGTACCCCAAGGTCAGCTTAGTGTGTGTGAATGTGATAGGTTGGCTGAGAATGGCTTTGACTACTCCTAAAAGTGGTTCATTGTTTTCCCACCTATTCAACCTAATTATCGAAAAGATTTAAAACATCATGTGCATCCGTCCCTCCATGTCAATAGTGACCCGGGTCCAAAAGTGACCCTTAGACCCAGCAACATGGCACACACACAACATACTAACTACACATGAAACTAATGAGTAAGAATGACCTAACACACATGCAAGTATTAAACGCCTGAATAAAAAAACTAAACACAATGACTCATCAAATTAATTGAAAATAAACTGAACCAAACGGAAACACAACTAATAGATGTTGGAACAAAAGAAAAATACTACACAAATATGAAAACTAAAATACAACTAAAACAATCTGAACTTAAACCGATCACCACCTACACCCCCCAAAACAAAATATCCGGTCCTCATCGCAGTTAAAAGAATGCAAGAGGGTGAAGAGTACCCCCATGATCGTACCGGTCATCAAGGTGGTGGTGGCGGCTGACGATGCAGAAGAGGAGCCAGCAAGCCGAGCCTGGAGGGACTGGGTCGTCAAGAATATGGCCTAGCTGGCCAACATCAGATGACATCGCGGCTTCCATATCTCGGTGGGAGGAGGACTCAGCCCCGGTCTCGTCCCGTAAAGCATCAAAAGCGCCGTATGGAAAAATTGAGTCCTAGATCGGGGGAGGGATTGGGGAGCCGCTCCGTACCGGGCCAGGGCGGAGGTGCCAGGACGCAGATCCACCAAATGTCCTCTTGTGGATCGCTTCAGAGTCCGTAAAGCAGCCTAATACCCCACGTGGAGCCTGCCCTCGGCCCGAGGGCCTGCGGCCGTAATCGTGGAAGCTCCCTCGTCGCGGGTACACCTTGGCTTATCGCGCTTGACTACCCGATATGGTTTATCGGGTGTAGCTATCGCCATTGTCGAGGCACTCGAATGCTTTCATGTTAAAGATGAGGAAGGGGTGGTGCCAGATTATTTTCGCACCCTGCTATGGAGGACATATCCCTATAACCCGCCAACATCGGGCAGGTATATCTTGGATGATGGCATAGTTGATAGGCACGTTTTTGGTCGTTTACTACACGCTCGTCGCCGCATCAAGACGCCATTTTATGAAGGATGCCATCCTTTAGGGACAAGGTCAAATGTTTGACTTGAAATGGACCGTACGGCCCTCGCTGTTAATTTTCCACTAATCAATTCATTAGTCAGCACCAATGACCTTATGTTTGTGGCTCGAAAGCCGATCGAATCTTGCCCCAGAGTGGCATGATCTAGACTATAAAGAAGGCTTTGACTAACTCCGTATCGGGCTTCACCGAATACTCCCTCACGCCGCATTCTCTTAAGGACGGAGGCGAGGATTGGCGAGGAACCCTACCACACTCATCGTGAGCTGGATGGAGGTGGTTGGTACAAAGCTCACGCATCCTTAGCCGCGTATTGTCTTCAAGTGGAAAGTCGTGGTGGTGAAACCCTTCTTCCTGATAAATGAGCGTTTTATGGCATGGTGTCAACCGCACTATGCACCCCCATTCACAAACCGCGCGAGATTTGAGGACTCAGAATTAGTCCCCGCCTTGATCACCCCGCCAGGGGCGCTTCGCTTTTCTGCATATAGAGGCAGGACTCTGATTGCTAGTAGTATCATGTAGGAATTAAGACTAATATGGTACCTCACCGTCACAAAAAGACAAACACCTAGCGTGCACAAAAAAAAAACAAAAAGAAAAAGACAAATAGACCCAAATGTGACCTAACAAAATCGCTAAACCTAAATGATCCTAAATAAAACTACTAGATCTAAATGGGATCCTAAATACGAACGACAGACCTAAATGAGACTGTACTGGGCTATGAAAGTTTCTAAACGGAGATAAAAATGATGATCAATGGAGTCGGATCGAACCGTGGGCGGAGCAGGACGCGGTACCGGCAAAAATTGGGCAGTCACCGTGGTGGTGGAGATCCGCAGCGGATAAAGGCGGGGAAGGTCGTAAGCGAGAGGTCAGTGCCCGCGGCGCAGGTCGATAAATGCTGCAGCCTGAAATGGGGCCAGGCTCGCCCAAACAGCGCACCAGCGACGTCGGCAACGTCGCGACATTCCAGAGCGATATTTGCCAAACATTGCGACGAAGGCAACGCCTTGACGCCCCGCAGATCGCTTCAAAACCAACGCCGGGCGAATGCTCCATACTCATGTCGCTGGATGCCCGTGAGATTGTAATAATCAAACGCCGCGACGCCGAGACCAACGCCGCGACGCTCCGCAGAAGGGAAACTTGACGCCACGCACGCTTTCATCAAACAGCGATATTTCAACCGACGCTTTAACGCCTCGACGTTGAAAGCCAACGCCGCACGCCAGAGAAGGCTTGAAATGCACAAAAATTCAACAAAGGTTCAGATAAAAAGGAACTCCCCCCATGCACCGGGCCTCCTGACTTTTCTTCGCAGATCGACATAATGATCCTTCCAGATCGCGTTTCTCACAGTCCCGAAGTAAACACCACAAAGAACTTGATTCCAATACGCACAACACAAAGAATCAAACCAACTTCAAGAAGGAAAATAACTAAAATCGAGACACAAAATAAATTGAATGAAATAAATCGGTCAGCTGCCAAGAAGCGCCATATGTTTAACGCCGCAATTAACGCCCTCGACCTCAATAAAGGAGAGATAAGCAGAAAGAAACTGGAAATGCTGGCATCCCCTGGCAAGTTCAAGCAACCCCATGCTCAAGGTGATGAACATCTTTCTCGTTTCATGCCCTTTGCCCTTCTCGGGTGTCTTTCGCGGCGAATAGCTTATTCCAAATTTTCATTGCCTCTGCAAAATTTTCATGGAAAAGTGGGCTCCAGATATTTCATTTGACCGCTATCTGATGTCGCATGGTCGAACATATGGAAAAAGTGGGATTCGCCTTTGATTCCTTTAATTGAGCTCACCTTCTGCACATTACCTTGAGCTTCCTGCGGCCAGCGGTCTACTAAGTATGATGGGAATTAAGTCGTTTTCCTCCGTCGCCCGTAATGTGACGGTTCCCCTGAAGTAATTAATCAACAACTTTTACTAGACATTATTCTCGAGAGAGATGTTGGTAGGACCATTCGCAAGTTGCAATGATTGTGGTTTCCATTTTGGTCTCAACTTTAGCCTTTTAAACATCGGAAAAGCAAAGACCGCTGATGTCGCCCGTCACACGCGGCTTTTCCCCATAATCGCCGATTCCCATAGAGAACTGGAGAAAAGCCACCGATCTGAAGTTGGGAAGCTTTCGCAGATGGCAATCGCATTCCCGGTTGCTGCTGAGCTAACCCAGATTCCTCCAACCCTCTTCTACCACAAGATCTTCTATGAATTCCACTTAACCGATATGTAGTTTCTCGTCTGCAGAAACTGCAAACTTTCTCCAACTTAATTTTCTTCAACCTCCGAGGATATTGTATTTGGGATGACAGTTCATCCGCTATCTGCCTCTGCTTTCTTCCCTGCTTTATTATCCTGGTTGCTCTAGCCTTGGTTACCATTTTTCATCCTGGTCTTTCTCGGGATGCTTTGGTCTTGCTCCTTAATTTTCTAAATTCTCTTACCACTAGTTTCCCCATTCGGCTTCCTCGAACTCTTTCCACTCCTTAGAGTAGATGGCCTTGCAAAGATTCTTCCCTTTCCTAGGGTTTACCTCCTCAATTGTTTGGTAGTGAACCCTGCTGCCTTCTGCCAATGTACTGCCATCACCCATCCGCACTCCAAATTTCTCAACTGTGGCCGCGGATTGTTCAATCAAAGCCTGCTGCCATATTCTCCTTTGTCTCTATCTATAAAGGCAGCAGTGAGGCCGCACGGGGCAAGGGCTTGTTCTAAATCCACCCTTCCTCAGAGGTGGTTCACTAACCTGCCTTTGGCTACACAAGTTGTTACTATTCCTCCATCCATATACCTCATTGCCTCACTTGTTCCTGATTCTGGTTATTACGCACCCTTGGCCTTATGTTGATTCCGATAATTGTCTCCTATACTGGCCCTTGTTGGGCTATGACTGATTCTGATTGAACCTTGATACATACTCAGCCCGCTCTAATGCCGCTTCGACCGCACCGCGCTATCACGTTCCTTCCATGACCACAATAACTCTGGCCGTCTCAGGGCGGCATTTGTTGTACCTGCTGCCTTAGTCAATCGCTTGGTTAAATGCGGCAAATATGACAACTGCATTGTTGAGAACCTCATTATCCGCGCACTCGCGCTTTTACCCGCGTACTTTCCCCAGCCGCACCATTTGTATCACGCGCGATCTTTAGAATTCCCAGGTTTGGTCCGCTGGGTTTTCACAAGGTTCCTCCAAACGGTGCGGCATCAATCACCGTCACTGGCCGCATCTATTATAAAAAGTGAACTGTGATCCATCCGCCACGGTGCGGGCATTTTTCAACAGTCGAATCTATCCACGCCGCCAAGTTCTCCTTCTAGCCGCCCAAACGATGATCTCTGCACAAGCTGGCGCACTTTCGGCTGAAGGTGAAGAACTTTAGTCGTAAATTTTTACCAAATCGCTCAAGAAGTAACGAACCCGGCAGCTGACTTTGTTAGCCAAATGCTCGGTCTACCACCGGATATGCTGCAACAATCTCAACCCGAAAGGCTTCTCAGGCAACCCATTATATCGATTCGATCACAAACTTTTTGCCAAAGTTAACAAAATGCATACACCGGTTCGGGCAGTCCATAAATGATATTCGCAAAGATTCGAATGTTAACGATCGCAGTTGTTTTCCTGAATGGTGGCCGCCTGATAGCCGTCAACGCATCAGGCGAAGTGCAAATTCTCTAGTAATATGAATGGATCATCTCGCCGTGATAAAATGGCCCGGGTGTCCTTCCATTATTCTATTTCACTCGTGGTTCGCTCTACTCAATGCCAAGATTCTCGCTTCGTTTTCCATGATCGCTAGATTTCTAATCTGTTCACCGCTCTCGCGTAATCCTGTAAAGTTCTTCCGCTCAGTAGTCAAACAGATATTATCAACCCGGTCTCGTTGTTGCATGTACTTTACTGAAATCTAAACTGCAATCACACACAAACCAACAATACCAAATTACCAGCACTTGTAAAAACAAATAAAAACAAAAATTTCAGAGTAATATCTAATTGCTTTATTCTCTATATCAATCTAAACCTGTCCCCGGCAACGGCGCCAAAAACTTGACAGGCCGAAAACGTGGTGTGTAAAATATACGCCTATGTGCGCAAGTGCACGCTACGCTCTGGCAATATAGTAAAATTAAATGGTACGGACATCGAACCACGGGGACGTGTGTTGAATACAAAGATTTTGCTTTTTAGATATTATTATCCGAATAAACGACGTAAATCAAGACGCCATGCGTGAATTTCAACTAAACTATCGTTTTAATGAATCACTGGTGGTATTGAAGACTAGGTTATGTTCCCCTCACCTTTGATGGATTATTTTTAAAGATGTTATTATTCAAATATTTATAATTTGTTAATGGCGAAAGATTCATTTACGAGATATATCCTCTCGAGGTATATCCGCCTCATCTCGAATAGAATTGAGTATATCTCTATCCCAACTCAAAGATTCGAAACGCCAAGTGTTTCTACCTCAACGCTACCTTCGTGGATCGGGCCATCTCTTTATTTACCAAATCAACCGAAGGTCATTTACTCGTGATCCCCTCGGATAACCCTATCTCTCGAACCTCGGATTTCAGGTATTGTTATGCTAATGTTACTGATATCACCATATAATTGAATTACGTATATAGAGCAGATAAACAATTTTATAAATGTCGAATAAATATAAATTACTGATCTTTAATCCATGAAACATGTGACAAATGTTCAACACCCTAGATATAAATCTAGGAACATACCGACTAATGAAATACTAATATGTAATATATAAACATCGGGCCTATTGTCAAAAACTAAGAAACAAACATAAACCACGGGCTCTTCTTCCGTATCGATGTCGCCGCATTCCGATTCCGCCCTAGTCCGCACGCTTCCTTTGATACCTCAACCAGGCCTTCCATTTGCTTTTAACGATGAGAAAGCAGAACCTCGTGACCGACGTCAGCGACGCTAGTAACGCCGCGACTTTGCGACGCTGACGCTGCCGCTTGTTGACTCCACAAGAGTTGATCTAACGCCTGCCACGCTGGGACGTCATTTACGTGGGGACGCCGCAATCTGCATATCTTCATGCAGCTTCCCTTCCGCTTCCAAAATTACTCTAATCAGCTGCCTTTTGCTCCAATGCACCATCAACAACCAATCACCAACCCTGCATCCATCCACGAAAAACTAAGTGAAATTAAATATAAAATAAGCGTGAAATGAAAGACCGACAAGTGTATAATATGAGTGTTTTAGCACTCCACCACTCCCATTTGAATGTGTTTGGTTGCCATTACATGTGCACTTAGGTGAAGAGTAAACCCATGTGCAGGATAATTCCACCATCAAGTAATGCTTACCCCGTTGAGGGAAAATTATCGTGGTTGTGAGGCTCTGAAGACGACGCCTCACTGTAGGTCGCGAAGAAGAAATCCGATTGTGGCTTTGATATAATATTTGTAAAACATGTATTAGAATTCTTAATTTTAATATATACTCGTATTAAGAGTGATGTAATAACCTTTGAAACTATGGTAATATAGTTAATGGTGTTTTGGTGAGTATGATGTGTGTGCCAACGTGACCATTTTTACTCATGTACGGGTCTCATGATATAAGACAACACTGTGTTTTCCGCAGTTGATTTGTGGTCAATGGGACTCCCTGGAAATGGGGGCGCTACTAAATTCAGGTATATTCAAGTACACAAATGAGGACACTTACATGTTCAAAAAATCCTTGAGATCATCATATGGTTACTTTTGCATTGGATCAAGGTAGTGTGCATTTATTGTCCTCATATCTAGTGCCACCAAGACCTAGTGAAAGCTGCAATAGTACATTAAATGTTATTTAGTATAAATTAAATTATTCAACCAAAAAAATATTTTATATTTTACATAACTTACTTAGGATTATATGGAATAAAAACATAGTCAACATATTTTATAAACGATTTGCAATTAACCTTGATCGATTTACTTTTGTTGTCTTACTCATTCTAGCTTTAGAGACTAAAAAAGGGTTGACAAAAACACATTGTTCGGAGAGTCGAGCATCACTTAACTTTTTATGCAAGTGCATGTTTAAATTCCATAAGCCTTAATAAGAAATGAATATTTCATTGCATATATATATATATATATATATATATATATATATATATATATATATATATATAAAATATACAATTAGTATACTTCCATAACAATATTATCATATATTCATGTCTTATTTCATAAGGAAAAGTCTTAAAACCTCACTAAAAACACTTTTTTTTGACCTCGATAGCTTCAGATACCCCCATTCTTAGCATACGATCTAACAATATATCAAAATTTGATATCTCGAGGTTTCCTCTTTAAGCTTTGTTTCATTTTCTTTTGTTTTTTTGTCTCTTTCTCGAGATCCCTATAGTAAGGGAAGTCATGATATCAAATTATGATACCGCCTATGGTACTCACAACACGTAGACTACAAACATGTATCAATTTAGTACTTAAAATACCAAATGAGCCTGGCCATAAACCAGACTCCATTGCGCCCAATCAAGTGCGCCTGACTGAAACGAGATGGTAAAGTTTTTTGACCTAAGGAACATCTACAATAACTATATAGTTGAGACCACAATCCATTATAATTGTTCCACCACCTACAATATTTTCCTTGGTCCCTATAACCAATTCACATCTTTTTGCCTTCAAAATAAATTTTAATTGTTAATCACATGGAATTAAAGAAAAGTTGTAAATCAAGTTTAAAGTGCATAAAACTATTTACATCTCAGGCAATATGACATTCTCTTACTTAAGATGATAAATATTGCTTAGTTTAAGGTTATATTTAAGATATGGATACATATTTTACAAGTACTACTTATAGTGAAATAGAATATAACAAGTATTGTTAGTTATACTATAATCAAAAGTTTCAATAATGTAAGTATCAATTTATTTAAAATATTAGAATTCAAAAGGAATTACTTATGAAAATTGTTTAGAATTATAGCATTATAACTAGCAAATGGAATGAAAATACATCTTTATTTTATGGTTCCATTTTCATTGTAAGTCATTACCAACGCTATGAATCGTTTATTTACTACTTCTGGTAAGATCAATACTTTTGATTTCATGTTGCAATTGCTGACATCTGATTGTTGTGTGGCAACTACCTAAGTGAGCTTTGCTAACACATCAACCTCAAACTTAGTTTGTCGTTCTTAAGTGACTTTCAGAATATCCCTTACAACAGGATCTAAGACACTATTGAAATATTGTCGAGGTGTATAATATTCCCCTTTACCCCGAACACGACCAGTGTACTCTAGAGTTCCTAATGCTTGAGTAAGTATGTCATTTCTCCATCTTATGTTAGTCTCTTGAGATTGTTTTATCAACTCATCATAGAACAAATGAAGTTATGAAGTTAACTTTGAAGTATGTCAAATCAAATAAAATGTATAAAAAATACTAATCTAGGTTCAAATGATTACTTACTATCTTTCCCACTATTGGTATGACCATATCATCATAACTGCCATTTTTTTTTTTGCATCGCTTTCTTCCAAAGTATACTTCTATTGATGTTTTCTATGGAACCAACTTTAGCCATCTAATAGAAATGACAAATATAAAATAAAGAAATTTACATAAACTATTTATTCATCACCTCTAAAAATAATATAAAAATTAAACTAAAATAAAGATCAAACTAAAACTTATCATTTCCTCTTCAAGTCTAGCATATCCTTTTTAGCTTAGATGATGATTATATACATGCTTCTTTCTTCTTTGTTTTTGCACTTCCTTGTATTCCTATAAATTGGAATAGATGATTAGTATATGTGAAAATGTGTATCATGTTTGATTTCAATTACATACTGATGAGTCCAAAAACTCATTAGATTTTTAATCCATTTTTCTGAAACATATTACAAGATAAATGTTGATTTGTATGCAGAAATGTGGATATTTTACTCAAATTTAATTCTTGCGTGAAAAATACAAAGCAGGCTCAAAACTAAATGAAACCAGAAGAGACCAGCTTACAAGAAAAATGAAGTCGCAACTAAAAATTGGAGTCACGACAGAAAGCTTAGGGTCTATTAGGTTTCACTTAAAAAATTTTCAATCTCCCTATCCAAAAATTGCACATACTTTAACAGATTCTAATATTTAGCATTTTAAAATACTTAATTAATTTGGTTGAAATACGTTTTCATTTTCAACCCTATTTGGTTGAATTTGGTTGAATTTAATTAAAACAAGGAAAACAACTTTTTAATTGCTTTCGATTCATATATAAAATGTTGAAAATAGTGAATTCATTTTCTTGTTTTCAAATTTGTTTTCACTTTATTCTCAGAATCAAACGCGTTTTGTTTTCGAAAGTTTGAATAGAGAAAAACATAAAATTTTCTTTACCTACTAAACAAGGCCTTAGTTTTCGGGGCCTATTTCCTAAGTTTGACACATCACCAAAATCAATTTTGGGGAAGAAATAGAAGATCAGAGTGTGCTTCTAAGTCGTGATCAAGATTAAGGTTGCGAACAGATGACCAAGGTAACAAAATGAAAGAGGTCAGCTTACAAAGGAAGTGTGGTCGAGGCTAAAGGAAATATTCCAAAGAAGAATTCGCGTCGCACACCACCTCGATGGTCACGCCAATTGAATGTAAACTAAGGTCACGACGCGCCTCGATGTCGCGACGTGATCCATTCAATGAAACCACAAGAGAGGTCTTTGCAAGCAAATGAAGCCGTAACTAGTTTTTAAACAAAGGCTCTACTGAGGTCGCGATACGCTGAGGTCGCGACATAAGAACAGGAATGGGGTCTCTTAAACAGAACATTGAAGTTGCAACCAAAATTAAGAGACAAAACAAAAAGGGAGGTCGCAACCTGCCAAAACCAAGTCCTCGCCAAGAAATCTAAGGCAAACTATTCCATAATCAAGCGACTAAAACAATGTCGCGACCACTCATCGAGGTCGCACCAAGAAGAGTCAAGCAGAAGAAATCGCGCCCGCAACTACTGAAAGCGCTTGGGACAACAAGCGATCGAACAAGAGTAACACATGGTCGCGACATAAACTTGAGGTCGCGACCTGGAATAGAGGTTGAAAGCAGAGGAAATCGGGTTGCAAATAAAGGAACTGGCGGTTGGCACCAAGAAAAAGAAGGGGGAACGGGCAAAGAAAAGAGGTCGCGACATCACCTTGAGGTCGCGACATAAATTTGAAATCTGTGAAGGCAAAAGACCAACAACACAACCTCGACCAGGAAAAGAAAGTCACAACATGAAGTCATCCTACAAATAGAAAGGTGGTCGCAACCTAAAATTGAGGCCGCGACCGGCTGTGAGAAGAGAAAGGACAATGGATGGCTCGCGACATGAAACCGCGGGTCGCGGCATCAATTTCGAAAAACATCGAAAGCAACAAGGTCGCGACCATTGAAACGGCGTCGCCACTCATTGATCCAAGCATGTCGTGAATCCGCCACATTGTAAGCAACAAGGTCGCACTCGAATCCTGAAACAGCGGGAGTAGCTCCATGTCGCGACATCAACTCGCTGAGGTCGCTGACGTATAGTCAGCGGAGCTTCGCTTTTCGGGAATTCCACCGAGTTTTTTTCTGGGGGATTCGTCCAATCTCTTGACAAGATAAATAGATGCAGAATAGTAAAGTAGCTTCCGTCTCTTTCGCTACCTTAAAAGGGGAAAGGAGAGGAACCTGTATAGTTTGTATAGATTTTTATTTCTTTTCTTATTTTAGTTTATTTCTTTTCCTGATTTGAAATCTATGAACTCGTGCATCTAGTAGAGCCGAGATTTATTTATGTTATTTTCTAGAATTAATGTCAAAATTTATGAAATCTAGACAAATTTCTCTGAATTCATTTTTCTCAGCTTTTATTGCAATTACAAAGGGTCAGATGGATTGGTGCTCCATTTCTTAATTCGCAATGCAAGACCCGTGATGCAAATCGCTGATTTGTCTGATTTACATTTGTACAGGCCCTTTCCTGCACAAATATGGAGAACTAATTTGGGTTCGGTTTTGCTTATTTGGTGTCGTTTTTGAATTGATAAGTTCCCAATAGTAGTACCGAATATCAGTTGAGGGAATGTATCTTGCTCTGATTTCTAGGATGCCCTCTGCGTGACATAGAATTCGAGATTCTAGAGCCGAGAAAATTCTTTTCTGGTATGCTCTACTACCATTGATGAACTGAGCTCGAGAGTTCATTTTGATAAATCCCCATTCCGCTCATAATTGAAGTTGAGGGGAGTATTTAACAATATAAATAATCGTAGAGTTCACCTTAATCTAGAGGTGCCCTTGAACCCCGCTGCTAGCCAGATCTAATCAAGGAAAGGGACTCAACCCAGATCTGGAGGTCGAGCCATCAATTAAGTGGTGAAACTTCTGCGAAAAATCTTGAGAAGGAAATGCAAAAGTGGTCTCCACGCACAAGAAAATGTGTGAAGCATTGAGAAAGAAAATACCCCGTATCTTGAAAGAGGATTGAGAATGCAAGTGAAGGTTTGATCTTGTCTCTAGAGAAGCAAGGTATCCAACCTGGAATATGGGAGAGAAATCCAATTCCAACATTTAGGTAAATCTTGGACAAAATCCATGTCCATACACAAAAATGTGAGCAATGTACCTGCGAAGCGCCGGAATCAGACCGGTTTCATCAGATTTCATCGATAGTTTGCTTTCATGTGAAACCGATTCTGGCTTTAATATTTTAGTAACGAATGTTTTTATTCATTTATTTTACTTTTATTTTAGTCTAACAAAGAGTCAATAGTCTAGGATCTTTATTTTCTAGATATAATCTTCATTGTGAGTTTTGAGTCCAAATAGCATAGAATTTTGCAATAGTTGGGGTAGTTAATCTTAATTCGCACTAATCTATGGAATGATACCCGACTTACATTCGATTTTACTACTTGTATGACTACAGGCACTTGTAGTGTCGTGAGATCAAACTCCTTATTTTTAAATCATGAGCCATCTGAAAGAAATATTTTATTAAGTAAATTTATCCAAAGTGACATGGATGCAAGAGAAATGTAAGACTCTTACAACTATGTGAATTTGAGGGGTTTTTAGTCTATATAAAAAAAGGCAAACACATACATACCTGGAATTCATCTGACAAACGATTTTTCACAAAAAATATTCCAATCGTTTTTATCAATAAAATGGTAGTTAGATGGTGGTTTCTTAAGAATTTCAGGCTTATCTTTGAAAGGAAGAATATATTTTACAGTCAACATGTTTTTAAAGACCTGAACACTCATCAGAAGGCACCTCTATGCTTCTCTTATCTAATGTAAAAACAGTCTACAAATTATAAACAAACTCATAATTAGTATATTTAATGTCTAAATATAAAAACCAAATGTAGAAAATCTTTGACTATATTCATATAAAAATTAAGCTACCTCAATGTAGTCCCATAGCTTGTCCTTCAATTGTATAAAGACATCTCTCAATGTGTTATATCCACTGGTACTTGTGCAAGCATGCGAAGGGTACTTAAGTAACTTGAAGAAAAGTACGTAAGATTCTCCAACAAAGATACCATCAACATTGTACTTTATGAGTAATTTAATCGCTATACTCCGATTCCTTATAATAATAGGTTTTCTTGTTGTCCCTCTATATTTTTTTATATTGGTGTCTTTTCTTCCTTAGAGTCCATGCCTATAACACAAATGAGAAAGATATGTAAACTCGTTAACATGTAGATAACAATATTAATATCATTAAATTTCTATTTACAAATAAAATTTAAGAACTTACCAAAATATGCTCTTATAGAACAATATATCATAAACTTCTTGAGTTATGACAAATTGGATATCCTTGTTTACTGATAAAACTATATATATTAAAAATAATATCGAAAAATCATGATATTAAATAAAAAGAGATACCAATAATTAATTTAAACAATTATTTTAAAAAATAAAATAAGATAAACTTATCAATACGACAAAGTTAAACTTTGAATTAAAACAAGGTCTTATTTTTAACATTGTGATTCCCCAAATCCTGCCATTGTTTTATTTTCGCCATCGGACAAGTTTGTCGCAACAAAGAATCTTCCGTCACGAGAATCGCTGGGAGAACGTTTACGGCGCACTTCAATTTTGTCGTGGTGGCGTTTTAGGGTGTTGGTCGCTGGCTTCATCAGGCGCAGGTATCCAGCCGCAACATACTTGTCATGCACGCCGGTCGTGTCATAAAGATAGAGCATTCGGGTCGGCGCGGCGAGACACCTTCACGCTACAAGGCCGGCGCTGGTTGCACGCCATCACGTAATCGTGGCGCTAGTCATGCGTCATCACTTGATCATCACAGGTGCATGGCCTTTCGCGACGCCTAGCTCTATCGTGGAGCAACAAAAATTTTCTATCAAGCAGCTCTTCGCGACCTTAAATACCCTCCGTCGTCGCGGCGTAAATTCCCTCCGACTCGGCCAACTCTATCGCAACATAGACTTGTTTTGTAGCGACATAATTTCCCCTTACCTCGCTAACTTTCAGAGTAGACCTAAAATCCTCTCTTAAGGCAGAATCTTCCCGGGCCTGATAATTATAACAAACATAGAATTGTGTTTCCATCGTAACACAAACCTCCATCAGTTGCGACTCGGGCCGCGACACAAAACATTTTGTCGGATACAGAAAATTATTCACGCCTGCCGCTACTCCAAAAAATACTGGTCGTGATAGAGAACTCCCCGGGCTCACCAACTTTGTTATAATATAAAATGTCAGTCACGACATAAGGCCCTTTGGTCTTGGCCACACTATGTCGCGACACAACTCGTGATCCCGACACGACACTACAATCTTCATCACAACCGGGAACTCGCTCGACTCAAGCCCCGTCGTAACCCCAACCTTCGTCTGCCATCACTTGGCCGTGATGAGGAACCTCTCAGCGCCGATTGTCACAACAGAAAACCAAAACACTGTCACGACACCTTGGGGGCCCCTGTCAGAATAGAAAAACAAAAGAAAACAACTATGTCGCGACCAGGAAAACCCCTGTCGCGTCCGAGCACCCGCTTGCGGCCTGGGAATCATGTCGCAACACAGGCCAGAAGCTCGCCGCGACGTAAAACCTCAAGGCACTCCAAACCCGCAATGGCAGCCCCATGGGCCTTTTCTACACCTCCAACCTTTTTTTCTTTTTTTTCTAAACACCTTAAATTCGCCATACACTAACCTTTTTACTACAAAGGCAACATGAAACTTGGAAAACCTTGCCAAATTGTATTAATCATACAAAATGAGTTTAATTATAACTATGTTCTTCTTACATATACAGAAACTCGGGTTTGACCAAATGAAACAATCTGATGAATGTCCGTAATTTTACAAAACACACAATGCTTCAATCTCGACCTTTTCACACTCAAGCTCATGATGTGCCATCCTCGCGTACCTCTAGTACCTGGTACCTTCAGACTGATCGGGTGAGTAATGCCTAATAGATGAATTCTCCTATAAGGGCTACTCTCCACCTAAGTGCACATGCAATGACAAACACATACACATTCAAGTAAAAGTATAGACACTATGTCTACATGTCATGCCCCATGCCTCGAGTTCTCGCCAACTCCCTCCCACATGCATTTGCCATGTATAAAAAACCTTTTTCAAAACAAAAGATTTTTATTTTTAAAAATTCATTAAAAATTCATTGGTCAATCTCTGATATAATTTATTGGACATACTCTGATAAAATTTGATGGACAAACCTCCGATATAATTTAGTGGACATAATCCGACAAACTTTTGTTGGTCCACCCTCCGATAATATTTAGTGGACATACTCCGACAAAATTTTGTTGGTCAACCCTCCAATAATATTTAGTGGACATTCTCCGATAAACTTTGTTCAAAAACAATGTCATGCACTCACACCTAATATTATGCGGTGTCCCCGTGCATATGAAATGCGGAATGCCATTTTATGCCAATTCATGTTACATGCATGATGAGTACTACATACAACATTAATAAATCTTAGATAATTTATATTTTCTATATTATAATTATCTATCGCATTCATGTCAATACATCAATAAAGGCAGATAAGGATTTTCATACAACCAATATGTTATTCATTTTTTTGCAATAACACATAAAAACAGCACCCACGAACCCATAACGGTCTGAAAATTAGTCTTGGACTGCCTGAAAACAGTCTCGAAAATTCCAGCATTCAGCCCCAAAATTTTGGGAATGAACCATACGACCACTAACGGCCCCAAAACACTCCATGCCATTAAATGACTCTTAGACAAAAACAACCGGTTAGGAGAGAAACCTCACTTCCTGAAAGGCTGAGAAAAACCCCGGATTCTTGTGTACCCACTGAAGCTCTGTCACAGAACATGAACTTACTTTGTCCCGACGAAAAACCTCGACGTCTAATCTCCGAATCTGTGAGAGAATGTGGCTTTCTACTATATCTTTCTTCTTCTCTCTTTTCTTTCTCTTTTTTCTTTCCCTCATTTTTTCCCTCTCCCACCAAATTTGGTCCAACATAATCCGGCCGAAGTCTCCTCCTCGCCACGCTCATTCCATTTGCCATTTTCATCCATCCTCTTATCCAAAGATTCTCAGATTTCCTTCCTATAAGGTTATGACATGGCATCCATGCAACCACCCCAGACTTCCCTTTGCTCGACTTATCTCTCCTCGACGCCTCTAAACGAAACACAACTAAGTGTCATGTGTCACTGCTATACTGGAAATTTCAAAGTGGTATGGAAATTTTGACCCATCTCAAATCCTATTTAAATTTAATCTAAAATGAGATTTTGTGAGTATTTATCTCTAAATCATGAAGTCCACTTTATTTCATCCAGATCTAGAAAAATTCTGTGTTTCTAATCAACTTACCTGCTGATTATTTCTAAAAAAAACTTGAATTTCCAAGTTTTACTATGTAGTTATTAAAAGAGTTTGTTATCAATCTAAAATCCCTCATAATCTCTCAATGCATATAACATTGGGGAAATATCCATCGTGATCAAATGATCTTTAAAACTTTGCGCCAAGGTAGTAATAAATAATAGAATATGTTCAATAGAATCATTCCATGAAGTCATCAAGACCCTCTATGTTACAAGAAGTCCTTTGTAGAGCGACAAAGTCTAAATTGACCCTATCTTAGGACTGTTGATCTTGCACATAAACATTTCTTTACTCATATGTTTAAACAAAGAAATAGATTTATGAGCCATCTTAGTGAAGTCAACTAATGCAAACTCAAACTCATAAACTTTGATACCACTCTGATCATCAACCCAATTGCACTTGAAAACCGGAATCCTAAACATGATATAATCAAACTCCCAAATCTCAATAATAATCCCATAAAAACATAGTTCACCAAACACCAAATTCTTCATCCTTGTAATTTGTGTAATCATTGTTGTTAAGAAGTAATGCTTTACCCACTACTGGGTAACTCGTGTCATAATGATATTCGTGCAAGTAGTTCATTAATTCCCATTACGTTATTAGCCATGATACTTGAGTGACATAATGGGCAGGGCCCCTGTATATCCACTCAAGGTTTTAGATAGATCTTGATAACAATACACTTCAACCTATTTAATAACATAGCTATTGGAATCTCTTTATTACCAGTGCTAAGAATTAAGTGAACATTTATAATCAACTTACAATCTTTCCAATAAACTAATGGTAAGTTTGTATGTGTCTTAACCATTTTTATCTTTAATGATCTGAGATTCACATAATTTAACTGATTTCATATGTCTCCAAGATACAATACGTCAATACACACAAAAGTAACAATAAGTATCAAAATTTAGTATAAGTAAACTGTACATACATTTAAGACAATTGATCCTTCCTCGTTATAAGGTTGGATGATAGTTGTATTTTTCAAAACATAATGGTGCACTTGCAATAACATATTTGAATCAACTTTAGTGATATGACCTCCTAATAGCTACGCCAAACTTTAATAACATTCAAACACTTAATCCTAAATCGTAGATTAGTATTTTATAAGTACACTACATAAAATTCATAATCTTTGCAGTTTTTAGTATTCAATAATGCAAACCTTCAAGGCTTCGGTTGTGGTTTCGCATATACCTTTCTTCAAAATTTTCATGAAATACTTCAATTGGTACATCCATCTAAAATAAACAAGTCCATTAAAGTCTCATACATCTCTAATACATGAATAGTCAACAAGCATGATGCATCAAATAGGTTGAAGATAGTACTCTTTTACAATGTCAAATGTTATGCAACTAGCTCACTTAAATTTATCCATAATGTGGGATAACATCAATCACCTTTTTACATAAAGCATTGAAAAATAAGCTCAATTTGGCAATAGTATGTCACACATGCTTTGGAAAAAGTGACCGCAATAAAACTACTAACAAATGTTGCATTAATATGTGATAATCATGAGATTTCAAGCCATAGAGCTTCAACTCTTCCATCAATGCAAAATTCCTAAAATTTGAGCAATATCCTTCAAGAACCTTTAAGTTAGCTAAAGTTTGGCAAAACACCCTCTTCTCCATTCTAGATAATGTAAAACATACAAAGGGAGGTAAGTTCGACGGTTCAACCTTGCACTAATTCACACCTTAAGCTCCACATTCATAAGGTCTAGCAGGAGTTGAGTCCATACTTCATTTCTCAGTAATGTTATAATGTACCAATTTGATGTTTAGAGATACATTTTCAATGCATTACATCTAAGTTATCATGAACATGCAAATATTTCTGAGACTAAGTTCAGAAAGGAATATGACTCTTCTTCCAACAATTCATGCAAAGTCCATTGACTTTATCAAGTGTTTAACCCTTATTTTTTTCCCATGAATTACAAACAAGATTCCTTTTTTATTCCTTCCACTAATGAGTCAGTGAGGCAAAACCTTTGCTCAACACAATGTCTTTCTTTGTTTCTAGAAATGATGATTAGATGGAAGAAAAAGTCCATGACTTGTAAATGAGTTCTTTTTTCCATGCTTTGACCTATATGAATAAGTCTCCTCCCCACAAAATGGATAAGCATAATATCCTTCGATTGTGCAGCTAGACAAATTCCATATGTAGGAAAATCATTTATATCCATAATAACACAACTCTTAATGTAAACACCTCTTTTTTATATGCATCGTAAGCTTCACCTTTCTATCCACAAAGTTTCAAGGTCTCAAATCACGAAAGTTAAATAGATATTCCCATGGTCACGCTGTGTTATTTATGACTTGATAATAATAAGCATAATGATCATGACTTTCTCTTCATACACAACCATGAGGGAAGGTTATAAGTAATCATATAACCAATTTAACAACCATATCTCGCTAATTAAATGAATGATGGGGATTTCATACCTGATTTCCATTTTCGAATGGAAAGTCTAAGATTTCATTATTCATAAAATCGCCATCTTATGATCAAGTACTAAAGCAAAGGAATTTGATGGATGGTGCACTTCTTCCTGAACAAATCTTCATCTTGGTGCATGCCATATAAGATCTCGGTACTTGGTGATTGAAAAACATTCTTTTAAACGGATTGTGGGAAAATACCAATACTACTTTAGAACCCCTACTCTTCTTGGTTTCGCTTCTATTTACCTTCCACCTTAAAGCTCCACATGTAGGGCATGAAGATGCATCTTTCAATTCATTTCTGTAAAGTATGCAATCATTGGGATATGCATGTATTTTTTCATATTCCATTCTCAATGCATTCAATGTTTTTTTGGCTTCATACATAAACAATGACAACTCATTTTTTAGAGGTAACATATCACCAAACAATTTTAATAGCATTGAGAAGCTTTTATCAGACCATCCATATCTTGCTTTTAGATTGTACAATTTGATTAATGCTGACAACTTGGTGAAGTTCTGCAAACTAGACATGTGCGCATCTTTCAGCATCTTCAAGCAATCCTTCAAATAACTTTGATTATCATTTCATAATCTTCTTAGTAAATTTTCAACTATTTTTATCAGACGTTTCGATCCCGAGGTCCATTGAATAACCCATAACTCGCCATATTCGCAACGCTGGTAATCTCAAATACTACTCTATCAGCCTCTTTTTCTCAGACTCGACTTAATCTGAATCAAAGAGCCTTCTTTAGACAAAGGAAATTTCTACCCATACAACCTGTTCTAACATTTGCACCACTGAAGACGTATCCATGCGAGCAAAGCCCTAATTTCACTTAGGCCCATGCATCAATACTTCACAAAATGAGTTACCAACCATATTACAATAGCTCCTTCAGCATTCATGACAGATTTCCTAACCAAAAAACATATATCAAAATTTGGAGTTCTAATACATGTTTGGCAAAATAAGATATCAAAGCCACAATCCAAATTTCTTCTCTGAAAATCGCCTTCTAGTGAGTGTCGCCCTCCCGCATACCTTAATTTTAAATAATGACCATCAAGGATGAGCAATGCCCAAGAGGATAGTCTACGGTTACTTCCCACCTAAGTGCACATGTAATGAGAATCAAACACACTACAAATACATGATCCTACTTGAATGTCTACATGCCCAATCCCATGTCTCGAGTCCTCACTGGGACTTCACATGCCTGCTCCAATTGTGAGAAAATATAGTTTTCAAAACAAAAGGTTTTTTGTTCTCGAAACTTACACCGAAGCTCTCAGAATATATTAGACAACCTCCGAGGTAATCACGGATAATCCTCCGAAATAAACATGAGTCCGCTCCGAGATGAACCGGTTGGACAACTCTCCGCTGTAATTCTTTGAAAATCTTCCTTGAAATTCCTTTCACAAACTAGCTTCACTCTTCTTTCATTTTCGTGATCACGGACCTACACTTACTGCTCTAGTACGCTCTCGCATATGGAATGCATTATACATATTTCCAAACAATTCACAAGTAATATATTTTACATGCATATATTAACAAAATTTTACTCACATAAATCATGTTATTCAATCCATGGCAATAACATCAAAATTAGCTCACATAGGCTAATAATAATTCAAGCAATTCATTTTGAATCACCCAAGCAACACAAAAATCAATATTGACAAATCACGCACGCAGGATCCCAGTTCGACACTATTCACGTCACACAATAGGGATTTAAACGTAATCCCAATCGCTTGAACTAAAACACACAAATGGCCCGGCCCCGTAACATCCATATCCATTCACATACTTTTACCAAAAAGAATAAAGAAGAGAAAAGATACCTACCTTGGAGCTATCTTAAATTCACAAAACCTGTCCACGCTGCAGCCCTCAGAGCGTAGATCAACTTTGCTTTTCTACTGTTTTAACCGAAATTTCATCCAAAGTCTAAAATCTGCAGGTACCACACTTTCTCTCTAAAACCGCCTCTCCCCCCACCGCCTTGCTTCCAAAGAATCGAGAAGACGGTCTTTTGTCTTTTCCCTTTGTGTCATTTAGTTTGATTTGGTGCTTTTGACACACGCACTTAATCTAAGCTATTTATCTCTATCCTCTCACTAATCACGTGAATACGTGTCACATGCAAGAGATATCGTAGTAAAGTGACTTTTTGTCACATCACATATCTCCTCATAAGTCATACTAAGACCAAGCATTCAGACTGAACAATCCCCAATCTGTTTCAGAACTACTATAATCATTTTTGTTACTAGATTACAGACGATTCTAATGCATGGTCTGCTTCGTCATCCGAGATTCAGAAATTCCGATTTTGACCGAAATTACCCTTTACTCATCTTCTAAAATTAATTTTCTATTTACATCTATCAGATAATCCACATTCCTAGTATGAATTCTATCAAAATATGCTGCCCCTACTGTAGTTAGTGGTTCAAAACCTCATGTCAATATCAAGTATGGTAACTTTGATCAATTCCATATAAAAATATATGTTCTTTAATTTTTTGAGGTGTATGGAATATCAGATTTTCACACTGTAGACATGGGCACTTGATGGAGTTTTGATTTGCTGCATTTTGATACCGATAGAAAATATATAGGAACTACTATTTTACACACACACAGAGATATATATATATCACACACACACACACACACACACACACATATATATATATATATATACACACGCTATACAAAAGTTAATTTGTTTAATATGGATAATTTGTTTAATAAAAAAGTAATTTTTAGGTTAATTTGTTCAAAAGTTATATATATACGCTATATATATAATATGGATAATTTGTTTAATAAAAAAGTAATTTTTAGGTTAATTTACGCTATACAATTTAATCTATATCGACTCATTTAGTAATCCTTACCAACCTAATTATACTTTTAAACCATTTAATCTCTAGTTGATTTATTTTTTAAATAATGGGTCACTTGATTCATAAATATTTTTAGCTAATATATTAATCTTATAGACGTATATAAGACTAAGCTCAATTAGATTATTAAATATAGACATATATAAGACCTAGTAAATCAGTTACACAATATATTACATTCAATAACTAGGTAATATTTGAGTTTATGTTTTTTACACGATTGTTTAGGTGTGGATCAAGTTATAAAGCAGAATGCGTAAATTTCAACACTAATTGCCATCCTTTTTGTATGAAATTAAAACTCAAATATTCAATCCAATAATTTAATTCGAATATGAATAATAAGCCTATATGATTAACCTTCTAAGTTAATACATTTCTGATTTAATTTTAATAGATTTATTGAAATCAAAATTTAAATATGTTAAAGTTATGATTATATTAAGCAACGTAATCATTAGATACATTAATTCATATCAAATCAATAAAAAATAATTTATTTATCTAATAGTGAATATAAATTTAATGTTGGAAAACATAATGAACCTATCACTTTGATCCCAAATACCTCATGGTTTTATTTTTGGGGTTTTCCCATCAAAACTTCATATCAATTAAGTATTATCGATCCTTATTCACTGATAATTCTTTCTATTTTTAAGCAATATGAGACTTTATGCATTATACAAATCCAAAGTTTTGTACTCAAACTATTGACCTCTAATTTTGAAATAAATGCTCTAGACATTATACTATAATGCTAATGTATTTTTTAATGCTAATTTATGTCTTGTTAATACTCCTCCTGAAGATATTATATTTCTCATGACTTTATTAAATTTGAGTCATGTTGAAGATTAGTATTAGAGTTTGCCAACCCTAGAAGCATGATGAAGTTTGCAAGCATAAGATACAATTACTTCAATGAAATTATTGGGGTGAGAAAATGATAGAGCTAGGTGGGTTACCTATCTAAAGAGTGGAAGATGACACATTCGTCTTTACCTATTCGTCTTAATCTGAATATAGCTTTCATTTCAAGGTTCAATTTTTTTGGGTCCATCAAGGGTTGATGTAATTTTGCTGAACCCATTTTTCTATTCGTTTTGTGTTTGGAATTTTTTGACTTATGTGTCAATCTGATTGTTGTCAGTTCCTTTTGGGTCAATCAAGTTGATGTAATTTTGCTGAACCCATTTTTCTATTTGTTTTGTGTTTGGAATTTTTTGACTTTTATGTCAATCTGATTGTTGTCAGTTCCTAGGCAAGAGGGCTTTTCGGATCAAAGAGTGGGCTTTTCTCAAATATGCTCATCATAGCGTTGCATGCCTCTCCACATTTTTATCAAATCACTACTATTCCACTTCTAATCAAGTTCTTATGTAAATAATGCCCAATGCTAATAAATAGAAATGATAATACTGACAATCCGCTGATCAGTCCACTTTATTTCTTTTCTTAAAGGGTTTTGATCAGAAATTTATAATCAATATAAAATCGGTCAAATCGATTGATTCAGGTTGATTCTATTGACCCCAATTAACTCATTAAGCTAAATATTTAATAAATCTTTTAAGAATTCAAATTTTAATAATTTGGGGATTGGAAAAGATTATCTATAAAATTCGATATATCACTTTACGTTTAAGCTTGTAAATATATGCTTTTATAACATAGAGGTTTTAATCGATAAATATTATTTTTATAATAAATGATTAATATATCAAAATTGTTGTTTTAACTATTTTATTTTTAATTGTTAAATGCATCTTTTGTTATAATTTGAGTGAATTTAATATTTAAAAGTTTTGTATGAAATTAATTTAACGACTCAATTAAATAAATTATGCTTTACTATTATTATATCATTTGCACTCCAATCATTTTTACGTATTAATTATTATTATATTTTTACATAAAATAAATGGATTTGGGATCTGGGGATGGTTGTCTGCTTATAAATACAAGTAACCCGCTACAATTCTATTATGAAACACCAAAAAAAAAAAAAAAAAAACAAAAGACAACAATCTCAAAATTTTAAAACATATGATTCTTTTAACTAAATAATATAAAACATCCGGTGAAACAGTAACCACATTTCTTAAGACCGAAATGCCTCTTATATAAAGGATGAGGACATTTCGATCTTAAGAGATGTAGTTACTGTTACATCACATGTGTTTGATTGTTTAGTCGGAGAGATCACATGTTTTAAATGTTTTGGATAATTACCTTCTATTTTTATTCTTTCTAGTGCTTGATAGCACTTAAACATAATTCTCACGTTCTTTAATTTCAATTTGAATAAGTCAAATAATGCTTTTCATTTTTTTCATGTTTATTTTATTTCTTTGCTTTTGATAAAAAATCATGTCTTCACTGAAAAAAAATATAAAAATAAAACATGGTTTAAATTTTTTATTATAGAGAATATGTTTCACATTTAGAGGGATAAAGTGTACAAATGCCTATAACTTTTAATTGTATGTCTAATTTGGGACCTAACCTTTTTTTAGGTCTAATGATACCCATAACGTTTGTTCCATGACACATTCATACCCCTATCATTAACAAAATCAACAAATGGATAAATGGGGTGATAACGATGTTGATCTAACGACCTCACGATTGATTTTTATCTGACATGTCCGTTACGCATATACATATCTTAAACCTAAAACTTATTTTGGACTCAAATGCCCTTAATATGATTTCCGATAGTTCCCCTCAAATTCCCTTATTTTAGCCCTTATACCCACATCGAAATCTATTTATAATTCTTCTTCGTCAACCCTAAGGGATTTTCTCACAATTTCTTTATTGAAAACAATGAAGATTTCGACGACAAAGACGACGACGACGCAACAAGCTACGCTAACTCAGATCTCTTTGAGCTTAATAATCTCTAAACCATTTGAATCGATATGTACCGCGAAGAACTTCTAATGTATGAAACCACTCACATTGATACGAATCAAGCCATTGCTAGTGACTTGATTCTCTAACTTCCAAATCCCAAAAAAGCCAACTATTTTTTTTCTTTTTTTCTTAATTTTATGATTTTTTGGGGTTTACAGAAAGAAAACAATTTTTTTTTTCCTTTTCTTCTTTTGTTTTTTTTGTTCAGATGTTGTTTGTTTTTAAAATATTTTTTTTGGTTTTTAGGTTTCGGTGAAAGGAATGATTGAACAGAGAAAGATTCATCACCTCCATGCCAAATTGAAAAATGAATGAAATTTTGAAAACATCAATACGGCCATAATTTGATTTAGAAAACACCATATTTCGATTTGGGTATTAGGGCTAGGGTTAAGGGAATTTGAGGGGGAACTATCGGCATATGTGTGTTGATTCTATTAATGTTAATGGTAGGGGTATGAATGTGTCATTGAACAAACGTTAAGGGTATCGTTGGATCCAAAAAAGTTTAGGTCCCAAGTTAAATATACGGCCAAAAGTCAAAGGTATTTATGTACCTTACCCTTATAGTTACACAATAAAAACAACATATTGTTTAAAATAAAAAATAGGATGTTTTTGGTATTCATCAAATTGTTTTAATTTTTTTTAAAATTATATATATATATATATATATATTTTGTTAGAATGGTCCATATATTTAAGTCACCTCTTCTTCAACCCTTAGCCTGGTCCCATATAAAGAATCAATGAGTCACTTTTTGAGTCCCTAATCATACTATTCTCTATTTAGAAATTTTACCATCAAGAGTTGGGCGAGTAAAGGTTTAGAAAAACCAACAAGAATTCGTTTTTAGTTTTTCCAATGTTTCAGTTTTCTCCGTTTCTAAACAATGACCGAAGGTAAGTTATGGCATTTCGCTTTGATATTTGATATGATCATATTTTATTTTGATTTTGTTTGATATGATCAGATTGTTTAATTATTAATTTTACATTTGGTATGGAGTCATGAATCTTTCTCGAATTTTTGGATGAAATCTTATGTTAGAAATCATAGAAAAAGATTTCTGAAATTTTTCTTGTATCATCTCTAAGGGTACCCGCTAGGCGCTAAGGACCTAAAGGTTTCCTTTAAAGGTTTATTGTATTTATATAATGCCACACTATAGGGATTGTTTGTATTCCTGCTGTATTCTATATTCTGGACCCATTTTTTTTAGGAAGGAAAACCAGTATTTTTCCAAAGGTTGAAGAAGACAAGTTTCTTGGGCTAGTCCATGGGTTTCATAGAGGATGTCCTCAAGGCTCTAATGTGAACTGGGCCGTGGACTATTGGGCCTTGCTAAGATTAGTCTGCTACTGTTCATATAAAAAATTAATGAAAAGATTCCTCTAAGGGATCTTAGACACATGACCCCCCGTGTTGATTGTTGTGCATGTGAGCACTCTGCCGCTAGGCTACCTACTCGGTTAATTTTATGTTTTAAATTTTAATTGCAACGTTATTTATACCAAAATGCAGGGATAGTTACGGACAATGTTTTTAAAAATCGGACCGGTGATTGAACCGGAAAAGTTATCTCGATTCATGGTTATTTGTGAGTGGGGCCCGTGTAGTCGAGGCAAATAGTTGAGCCAGGTGCGTAATAAATATATTATTTATATTTTAAAATATATAATTAATAATATTCATATTATTTATTACTTTTATATAAATAAAATATTTTTTAAATTTTATTTTAAAAATATGTATAATGTTGATATATGAAAGCAATATTAAAAATGGAAGAAACTTATTTATATAAATATATCTTAATTAGTAGTAATATATAATTTTTGTTAATATCACAAAATAATCGCGATGGCGGTCTGATAGTAGAGTGGTTCGCCCCAGTAACCAGCTCTATATTAATCCGTGGCTATATTATTTAATTGAATTTTTTTTTAGTTCTGGCGCGCAACGCTACGAGGCTTTGTCACCAGCGAAATGGCGTATTTTCGATGGAAAAAGAATCAAAACGACGTCATTTTAACTTTAAAAAAATTTATTGTGATGCCAGTTCTGTCGGTTCCTTAGGTCCGGCCATTTGGTTCGGCGGGTTGGCCGGTTGTCACAGCGGTTTTTTGATTGAACCCGGATAGGTTTGTAAGCGATCGGCGATTGTTCGGTCGGGTGGCGGTCGGTCGGTTTTCAAAACATTGGTTACGAATAAGGGGTGGGCAAAAAAACCTAAGAAATCAAATTGATGGAAAAACCAAACTGAAACCGAATTGAAAAATAGGTTAATCGAACTGAGTAGTTCGATTTTGGTTTTTGTTTTATACAAATCTCGGTTTCGGCTTATAAAATATAAAAACGTGATTTCGGTTAACCAATCGAATATATATATAAAATAGGTTTCCCTACTTGTGTGAGTTGTGGCTTTTCCTACTTTTGTTTGTTGCTTTTATTTTTTTTTTTAAAACCAAAGTATATAGGTTGTAATTTATTTGGATTTGTTTATTTTTCTATTGAAGTTGTTAAAACATGTGGTTGATTACAAAATCGTGATTATATTATCTAATTTCATCTTTTTATATATTATTTATGGATGTATTATAAATGCACAAGTGTCATGAAATTGCAAATAAATAGATTGTATTTATTTTTTTCTTTGCATTTTTATTGTATTTATAATAATTATTATAATTTTATGGAATCACAAATTTATTTTTTAATTATGGTTAATCGAATAAATGATTAACGAAGATTTGATTAACCATATTAATGATTAAGTTTTTGATTTATATAAATAAAAAACCAAAAACCAACTGTTTATCCACTTATCGTTTAGGTGTATGGATTTGATTAACCATATTAATGATTAAGTTTTTGATTTATATAAATAAAAAACCAAAAACCAACTGTTTTTCCACTTATCGTTTAGGTGTATGGATTTGATTAACCATATTAATGATTAAGTTTTTGATTTATATAAATAAAAAACCAAAAACCAACTGTTTATCCACTTGTCGTTTAGCTGCATGGATAGCCATTCGATTTAACATTTATTAAAAAATGGTGTCAAAAGGATTTGAGAACCGAAGACCTTGTGGTCAAGTTGGAAGTGTCCTACCACTAGGCTAAGCACCCAAATGTTACTTATTTTTAAACACTAATTGTTCTTATACATATTTAGAAGGATTAAAGTTACCTATGTTGATTATTGATTATTTGTGTATATAATTTATTGTTTATTATACATGCAAAATTAAGTTAATAATATTATTATTCTTTAAATTGCTTAAAGTTCTCGTGATTATGTTATTGATTATATGTATAATTTGTAATATTTATTATACATGCAAAATTTAATAATATTATTTTTCTTTAAATTGCTAATAGTTTCTTGTAGTAATGTTAAATGATTGATATAATTTAAATTAATTAAGGAATAGCCACAACATCCCGAGTTAGTTAAAATTATGTATTAAGTTTTTAAGATCATATTTGATAACATTAATTATAATTAAATCATATGAAATGTAATAAATCTCATCCTAAAAGATTTTTTATTATATTTTATATGATTAATTAGGATGAGATATCGAATTATATTTTATAATTTACCCACATGGTTTAAAAAACGGAACATGATTTGATAGTTTTATCATAAGATAATTTAAATCTAATTGAGTAAGACTTTAGTCCACATGCAAGTTTTACATAACTAGATTTATGGTTTAAAAGTGTGATTTACATTGGTAAAATATGACAATGTATTTTTGTCTCAATCTTTAATTAATAAGCATGTATATTGAAAATTTGCAGTTATTTAACTTGCGAACATTTCTGATTTTAAGTGTGATATTCCTTAATTAAGGGTGATAACTATAAGGTATGTAAGAAGAGACTTTTTCTACATTTAGGATGGATAGATATTGACACACTATAAGGAAAGACGAACCAGGTTCCATTACCAAAACCAACCTTGTAGAAGCTATCACACTTAATGAAAAGTGGGTGAGGTCCAATCGCCTTTCCATGATGTTCATAACGACCAAGATATTTGCTGGTATTCGTGGTTCGTCGACGGAATTGATAAAGTCAGTGCTGCAGTAGGTGAAGCGGTTTCAACTTTTGACAAAGCTCTTGCTACCACCTTAACTATGCAATTTTCATCCACCAAGCTCATCTTGATAAGAGTAGTGCGTGATCATATCATGCACATGAGGATCATCAATTTCGACTTAAGACATTAGAAGTTACCCAAAGCCGTAGAAACTTTCCTTGTTCATTTTATATTGAGCAGAAACCTACTAATAGTGGAGTCTCTTTAAAAATATAACTACAGCATCATGTAGGATAAATGGTTAATTAATGAATTGTTAACCTTGTGTGCATAAGAGGAGGGAAGGTTGAAGATGGAAGATGGCGAAAAGGTTAACTTGACCACTTCTGGAAAGAAAAGGAAGGATTAAGCTAAAAGAAATGGAAAGATTCATGTTCAACCTGGCATAAAGAAAGTGTCAAAGTGTTTTTCTGTAAGAAAAAAACACATATAAAGGACTGCTCAGAATTTAAGATCTGGCTTGACAAGAAAGGTACTCAATTTTCTTTTGTTTATTATGAATATAATATGGTTAATGTTAATTACAACAAATGGAGGATTGATTCTGGTTCTATAATCTATCTTTCAAATACCTTATAGGGTGTGCACAACCTAAGGAAATCAGTGGGAAGTGAACAAGTTTTTACTATCTTTCAACCGAGGGAATATCTAGTCCTTCTTACTATTACCCGACACAAGTTTTTACCATTTCGTTCAACCGTGCGACTCTGTTGGACTTTGTCCAACGGTACCGAGCCCACCAATCAATCACCAAATGCGGTGTTGATTCTAACCATGCACTCACACCCATGAAATGCGATGTTCCTGTGCATATGCAACTTGATGCATCATTGCATGTCAATGTCATGTCACATATGTAATGAACGCCATATGGATAATATATTTCATACATTTAACCATGTATCATGGACAATTATATTACATGCATATAATTTCCAAAACAGTCATTAATTTCAATGTCAATAGATATGCATACATATATCAACATTCATCAAACAACAATTATCAAACATATTATTACCAATCAAGTAATAACACCCTTCACCCTGAGGCGATTGTGCTTATATAATGCCCACAAGCAGATCAATACAAATGATAGCCCCAAGCCGGCTCTTGAATTGGCGAGCCAGGCGAACAAGCTTCATGGCCACAAAACCGGCCAAACAGGCCCTTAACAGTCCGAAATATTATTTTCAATTCAAACAGTCCATAAACACTTTTTGAGACATATTACATACAACCATAAATCAACACACAAAACCGGCCACAAACGGGTTGCAAAACGGCAATTAAAGTCGTTTTAACCCATGCCAAACAATCCCTGAAGGCAGAAAATCCAACCAAACAACCCCGGCCCTTAGGTAGAAATTAGTCCACAAAAGTAGGAATAAACTAAGGTAGGAAGAATCCCTACCTCTTGGAGCGTAGTAGAGCCAGGGGAGGGTCTAGAGAACACCTCTGGCAGAAAAATCCGATTTCCCCAAATCTCCCTCTTTGGATCTTTGGTGAAATCCTTCGTTTTTGGTACCCATGCATAGCCCTCGTCTAGATGATGAATTTTGGTTCTTGGCTCGACGAATTCCGACTAATGGAACCCCGTGGATCGTGGAAAGAAGGTTGGATTCTCTTTCTTCTCTCCCTCTTTGCTCTCTTTATCTCTCACGTTTTTTCTCTCCAGCAGGAAAAGAAATGGAATATTTTTTGTCCCAAGCCTCTCACTTAAGTTTAAGTGAGTGGCTCACGTCATGCCACGTGTCGCGACATGCAAAGATGCTGTTTATGCTCTTAAGCGATTTTATTTCATGGGTTAAAATTCAATTTTAAATGAACTTTACTTAATTTATTTTCCACTTCGGTGTTCTTAAAATCGTTTTTGAGGTTTGCCAAGCGTTTGATACCCGAAATCATTGAAAATCGACTGTCTCGGAATTCAAGGTAGTCTGGTAGTGATTTAAGTGACGAATCCAATGGAGAGGTCCGTTTCGTTATCCAAGATCCATAAAGGTTCCAGGTTTGCAACCTGTACTGTAGTGGCAATTTACCGTTTTGCTATTTTTCAGAAAAATTCAAATTTACTCGGGTTTTACAAAAAATACAAAAATTGTAACCCTAGGTTGTTTTAAGAATGAGATGAGAAACCCTAAGAGTAGAGTGTTTTTGGCTCAAAGTCCAAACCTTAATGATTATTACAAAAGAAGAATATATAGTCCTCGAAAAATGGGCCAACAATAGCAAGAATCTGGGTTGCCCGACGTCGCCATGTCGTGACATGAAGGGCTCTCATGCGTGACATGGCCAAATTTGGTGTTCAGCAGTGTCTTCAACATGGTGGTCATGTCGTGACATGGCCGAACATGCATCTTTAGTGTCTCAACAGGGTTGCTCATGTCTTGACATAGTTAAAAGTCATTCTTTAGCAACATGAGTGCCCATGTTGCGACATGAGTGCCCATGTCGCGACATGGAGCCTATAACAACAATGTTATTGCAGATCTTCTCATTTCTTGTTCCTTTTTCTTGCCTTTTCATTATGATATGCAAAACAAAGGCCAAGAGGGGGATTAGTATAGAATTGAGTGATAAGGGTGTGAATTTAGCATCAAAGATCTATATATTCAAGAAATTCATGCTTAAATGCTAATATAATTCACACCTAACAAAAGGTCTAAGGGGTACAGATTTTATTGTCCATCTCATAACACTAGGATTGTGGAATTAAGAAATGCGAAATTTCTTGAGAATGACTTGATTTGTGGGAGTGATAAGTTTCAGGACTTTGTTTCTAAGAAGGATTATTATGAAGGTCAACCCTTTAGTTTGAGTGATAGATTGATTGTCATTCACACCCTTCAAGTACAACCAAGTGTGAGACAACTAGTTCCTCAAGTTCCATGTATTACTGATATTGATCTTGTAGATCAAGTTGCTAATGAGGAAATTTAAGAAATTGTTGAACAACCAATTGAGCAACATGTTGATCAACAAATTCCTTAAGAGAATGATGAAGTAACATTAAGAAGATCTACAAGAGTTAGGAAATCATTAATTCCCAAAGATTATATAGTGTATTTACAAGAATTGGACTACAACATTGAATCTGAAAATGATCCGGAAACGTTTTCACAAGCCACGAGTTTTAAAGAATCCAACTCATGGTATAGTGCCATGAAAGAAGAAATGAATTCTATGGCATCTTGCTGAGTCTTGGATCTTGTTGAGTTGCTTGATAGCATAAAATCTTTTGGATGTAAATGAGTCTTTAAAACAAAAGGACTCACTGGGAACCATTGAGAGACATAAAGCAAGACTCAATGCCAAAGGGTTCACTCAAAGGGTAGGAATCGACTACACAGAGACATTTTCTCTTGTATCTAAGAAAGATTATCTTCGTATAATCATGGCATAATTGGTAGCCCATTTTGACTTTCATTTACATCAAATTGATGTGAAAACGGTATTCCTTAATGGTGTTCTAAAGGAAAAGGTTTACATGAAACAACCTGAATAATTCTCCTTTAGTAAAGGTAATCATTTAGTTTGCAAGCTTAATAAATCTATATATGGATTAAAATAAGCATTGCGCCAATGGTATTTGAAATTCCATGAACTTCATTCAGTTTCGAAGAGAATATCATGGATCAATGTATATACCAAAAGGCTAGTGGGAGTAGGATTTGTTTTCTTGTGTTATATGTGGAAGATATTCTGCTTGCAACTAAAGATAAGGGTTTGCTATATGAGGTGAAACAATTTCTCTCAAAGAACTTTGATATGAAGGATATGGGTGAGGCATCTTATGTCATTGGCATTAAGATCCATAGGGAAAGATCTTGAGGAATTTTGGGTTTGTCTAAAGAGAATTATATTAATAAAGTTTTGGAGAGATTTAACATGAAAGATTGTTCACCAAGTGTAGCACCCATTTTGAAGGGTGACAAATTAGATTTGAATTAGTGCCCTAAAAATGATTTTGAATGGAAACATATGACAAACATTTCATATGCTTTAGCTGTTGGAAGCCTGATGTATGCTCAGGTCCAGACCAGACCCGACATTGCATTTGTTGTTGGGATGTTAGGAAGATATCAAAGTAACCCATGTATTGACCATTGGAAAGTTGCAAAGAAGGTGAAGAGATACCTTCAAGGAGCAAATGATTATATGCTTATGTATAGATAAACAGACAATTGAAAGGTGATTTGCTACTCCGATGCAGACTCTGTTAGCTGTGTTGATTCTCAAAAATCAACGTCTGGTTATATTTTCATCCTAGCCGATGGAGCTGTATCTTGGAGAAGTGTGAAACAGACCTTGATTGTCATTTCTTCTATGAAAGCTGAGTTCGTGTCCTGTTTTGAGGTTAGCTTGTGTGGTGTATGGTTAAAGAGTCTCATATTTGGGCTTAGAGTTGTGGATTCTATATCTAGGCAAATGAAGTTGTACTATGATAACTCAACTGTGGTGTTTATGGCTAAGAATAACAAGAGTAGAAGTCGAATTAAGTATATCTATATTAAATATATAGCAATAAGAGAGCGTATTAAAAAAAAGAAAGTGGTCATTGAATACATTAGCACTAAGTCGATGATTGCCGATCCTTTAACTAAAGGCTTACCACCTAAATATTTTAATGATCATGTAGTACAAATGGGACTTGGTTCCACGATGTAATCTTATTGTACATACGTTTATTATTTCAATGGAACTCTTATTCAATTTGATATTTTCTCATATGGTTTATACATTTCAGATTATTATTATTATTTGGAGAAATATTATTAAGTTTGGACCTTAAATAAACATATGAGTTTAAGGGTTTGTGTTAAGGAACTTGATATATTGTAATACGTAGAAGATAATGCTTGTTGGAGATATAAGTTGGCATAGTCTCAAGAAAAAATAAATTCCATGTTTGTTTTGCAATTAATCTTGCAGTCACAACAGTTGTCACACGAGATGGTAGATTAACTTACTTACCATATTAAGTCCAATCGGATTTTAGAGGGATTATTGGGAAAATTTGAAGCTGAGATTCACTGAAATGAACAAGGAAGACTAGAGGGTGATACTGGGCAAATCAAATCTAGAAGCCTAGATCATATTTGGTGAAATTTATGTGGGAGGAAAATATTCCATTATGATAATCATGGAATAAAATAATTATCTCAAAGTTGGCATATTGGGATTGATTTGGAAATATGCAGATATAGAATATTAAGGAAAGATCCTGTGCAAATCGAATATGGAAGATTTGATCTTATTCTGTGAGATTTCTATGGGATGAAGATATTCTACTTATGTTGAATATGGAATAAGATAAGATTCTTGCAACTGGATTGTTGAGTCAATTTAGGTAACATGAATATTCTGAAGATTGAGAAGATCTCCAAAGGGCTGATTAAAAAGAAGAGATGTTACTCTGTATTTAATGATTTACACACTAAGGAGGTGGATTAAAGAAGCTATTCACGTGAGAAGAAGTTGTTGCAGGTACTGCTCTAAGCCTTGATGATGAGCAGTTTTGTTACTCCTTGTTGAGATGGAGTGATTAGGCGTGTATGAGTCTAGATGTCGTTGTTGAGGAAATAAGGGGAGCTTATTTCCATGTTTCACTATGAGAGAAAAAGGAGAAGATGATTGTGAGAAAGAGGGAGCCTTGTCTCATATAAGACCAACGTGTAACCTAATTAATATATAGTGAAATTCCTTGTATTTGGACCTAGCCCCACGGACGTAGGCTTTTGCTGAACCACGTGACCAATCTTTTATCTCCTTGTGTGTGGTAGTTTATTTTCTTACATCTCCTATAGTTTTATTGTGATTAATCATTGATATATATCTTGGTAGACCTCAACCTTGAGAGTGTTGCATCACTTGATGCAACAACTAGTAGAACACCTTCCTTGACAAACAAATTATTCTCTTTCAATACTCATTATAAAAGGACTTATCACCATGATTTATATTTTTAGTTTCCCCTTTTAGTGGGTGTTGAACTATATGAATCAAGGGGGATAATGTTAGAATGATCCATATATTTAAGTTTTAAATTGAAAATTTAAATCTCCCACGTTTTCAAAGAACACCTCTTCTTCAACCCTTGCACCGGAGACCAATGATGACCTGATCTTCATATAAGGAATTGATGACCTGATCTTCATATAAGCATACTCTTCTCTATTTAGAAATTTCAACATCAGAGTTTTGAGCGAGTAAAGGTTTAGAAGAACCAAGAAGAATTCATTTACGGTTTTTCCAATGTTCTAGTTTTCTCCGTTTCTAAATAATGGATGGAGGTAAGTTCTATCATTTCACTTCTATATATGATCTTATCATATTTTGATTTTGTTTGATATGATCAGATTGATTAATTATATATATATATATATATATATATAAAGTGAAATAAACTATTTTAGGTGTTTTGAACTTTTTTTACAATTAAGCCGTTTACAATGTAGTAAAGCGTCTCATGAACTTCTTGGACCCCTCCATGGCAGATGTCTCATTATTTTAAACTTTAAACACTCTTTCAATTGAGTTAGACATGTGGACTTGAACTTATTAATTGTTTGAGCATAATATTAAGAAATTTAATAAATTACATATGGAATTTTATTTTTCATATATAAATGGATGATAATATTGAAAAAGTAAACCAATAAGGAATCATTTATTCTTTTGTCTTTATATGGATGAAGATAATTAGTTTGTATGAAGACTTTACATACATGTGTACGTTGAAGTTTTTTATGTTTGGCTTCACATCACCGTCCAAAAAAATGTTTTTCTTTTTGGCTAAGAAAAAAAAGTCTGGGTAAAAAAAAATTTCACACATTTTTCGGTTTATACATCAAATTTCATTTAAAACTTTTGTATTCTTACATGAATCTTAGGCAAGTTATTTCAAACTTCATTTATTAACTTTACCCATTGTTAGAAGAAAAAATAACCAAAAATATAAGTTTTTAAGGTCAAAGAAGAAAAAATAATCGAAATTATAAGTTTTTAAGGTCAAAGTATGTGAATCAATCAAGAGAGACTCCTTAATTAGGGATGACAATAGAACTAGTTTTTCAAACTCCCATCCAATCTAGTCCCTTATAGAACATGTATGGTTTAAATATAATCGGGTTTAGTTTTTGCTCAAACCTAAGAAGAGTCTAGGTATTGTTATGTCCCACATTGGATTATATTAAAAAATGATTTTATAATTTAATATAAAAATAATAATTAAAATATTTTTTAATGTTAAAAAATATTTTTAATAAAATAATTTATAAAAAATTATAATATTTTATTCTTTTATAAAATATGTTAATTTTAATATAATAAAAAGAAAAAATAAATATTAAAATTGTTTTGACAGCTATACACTTAAGTTATAATATAGTAAATTATTCTCACTGAGACTTGAATTCGGGATCCCTCCTTTTTATATGTCTTATCTTTTGAAATGTTGAACGCCCTATCACATAAATTAGGTATGATGGACATATTAAAAATAAATAACACTAAAAATAAGAACAAAAATAAAAAGCTAAATGGGGAAGGTATGAAATTTTCCATACCCACCACCTTGTGACATTAGTACCATTTAATTATTTAAACATAATGAATATAAAAAATGATTTAAATAAATGAAATGGGATTTGGATAAGGCCTCCACATCCCGAACTCGGCCCGTTGCCATCATAAGCTCAACTATCTCAATTGGTTAGGAAATCTATTGTCCTACCATACCTTAGGTCTAGGATTGGCTTAGGAATGCAAAAAGTATTCTCTCTTAATCAGTAGTTATGGGAGTTGGGACTGGGAGGGCTCTTTCAATTAGGTCCTGATTAAGTTCCAATTGTCACTCTCTGCATTTAATGTCCAAAGGGTAATCAATTCATCAAACTGAAGCTTCACTAGATGAGGTCACTTTGTGGGATTTTTGGGTGCTTGAGGCTAGAACCTATTACAACCTTCACTTAATTTATTGTTTTATTGTATGTAGTGCACTCCATGCATCAAAATTTGCGCCTCGTTTAATGACGAAATTTTCAACTCTATCCAAAATCTTAATACGAAAATTTTCAAATTTATTCTAATCTTTGGGCCATTTTCAAAACACGCTTCGTACTTCAATTGACGAAAATAAAAGCACAAGAAAACTGCTCAGAAAAACCATTTTAAAACTAAGCTTATAAAACGCCGAAAATAAAACCCTTGTTTTCGATTTAACTGTACGCGAAAATAGAAAAACAAGCCGATTTATATATAAACGCCAAAAATAATAAATTACTTTCTTCGCTTTCAAAATTTGTTTTCGCTTTTATTCTCGTGAACTAAACGCGCTTTCCTCATTAAAAGCTTCGAATAGTATAAAATGTAAAATTTTCTACCTACTAACGTGATCTTACCCACTTGTTTCTTTGCTTTTGCTTAAAATTCTCATTTCCTCTTTGGCACATTTGATTCTCACCATAAACATATGAAATGTTAGGATATTTTAATGATATCGTTTAAATATTCCGATACTGCAGACACGATATTTTCCTTGTCTTTTATCTTACGACATGTTTGAAAGGAAGGAACCACTGAGCTATGATTTCATCTTTGAAATACTTGTTTCGAAAAGTATTTTATAACAAATTTATCATGTTCTATTTACATTATTTAATGTATTTGAATTAAATAAATTAAAATTTTAAGATAAAATATATTATTCATTTATTTTATTAATATTATTCTAGAAATTATCGATGTTTATTTTTTTTTCTATTTATCTTATGATTTTTTTAAAATTTTAAATGTTTTATTTTGAAATAGTAAAAGTATATTTATTCAAAAAGTAAAAATTATGATTAATTTGATAAATATTTAATATATTTTTAGACAATTTTTATTATTCAAATAAATTAAATAATAAAATTCTAAAAATTATATGGAAAATATTTAAAAGAGAATAAATCACTTTTTAATAGACGTTCTTAAAATTTTATAATAAAGAAACATAAATATATTAAAAGAATTTAAGATAAATTTATGTTTACAAAATAAGTTTAATATATGAATTCTTATTTATTTATCATTTTTTGAAATCCTTTTAAGTGTTTTATAATTTTTAAATAATTTATTGTTTATTGATATTTTTGGTAAAATATCCATCTGATATTTTATGATATTTCCCATACTTTTTATATTTCCATAAAATCGAATTATCAATATATCCGTGTTTACCGATACTTTCATCTTTACTCATAAACCACTTTAGTGTACTCTTATGATTCATCTTAACCTTCTATTGCAGCGACAAGGAGGTAGATGCCCCCTTTGAATGCTCCCTAATGTCCAAAATATGAGTGATGTTTCAAAATAATCTTTTTTAAAAAATTAAAAAAAATCTCAAATTAATATATGTTTTAAAATAATGTTAAAACTAGTTTTTTTATTGTCGTATTACCAAAACTGTAGTGATTGACTCTAGTTATTTTTTCATCTTCTTTTGTCTTTTTTCAAATAATATTTTATTAAATTTTAACAATTTTTTTTATTAAGTCTTCTAAAAAAGAAAGAAATCTAAGACCAATGTTCTTACAATAATTAAATTTTAAAGGTTTTTTTTTAAGAAAAAAACAGAATTGGAATGCTTTTGGGAAGACAATTTGAAATTTGTTTTTTATATTTTTGGTAAACGAGAAGGGATGTTAGAGTGATGTCCCAAAATAATGTTTTTTTAAAAAAAAACCCAAATTAACACATATTATTTTTTTCATCTTCTTTTGTCTTCTTTTTTCAAATAATATTTTATTAAATTTTAACAATTTTTTTTATTAAGTCTTCTGAAAAAGAAAGAAATCTAAGACCAATTTTCTTAAAATAATTAAAAATTTAAAGGTCTTTTTTTTTTTTAAGAAAAAAACAGAATTGGAATGCTTTTGGGAAGACAATTTGAAATTTGTTTTTTATATTTTTGGTAAACAAGAAGGGATGTTGGAGTGATGTCCCAAAATAATGTTTAAAAAAAAAATCCCAAATTAACACATTGTTTTTTTCATCTTCTTTTGTCTTCTTTTTTAAAATAATATTTTATTGAATTATAACAAATTTTTTATTAAGCCTTTTAAAAAGGAAAGAAATCCAAGGGCGAGCTTGTAATGTTTAGAAGTGTTTAAGTTTAAATAAAAACCCGAAAAAAGCTAGGAATTTTAAAAAAGATAAAACGATAATAAAATAATAAATTACTAAAAGGCTTTAAGGAATCCTAGAAAATTATCTAGATATCGGATGACGAAACAAACCCAATCGCTAAATTGCCCTACGAAATCTGTGCGACCTGTAAGCTTCATCACCTCGGCATAACCCAAAATTTTTCCATTTTCAAACAGGTCGGCCGACTAACGATAAGATTTTTACAAAATCTCAAAAGTCGTTAAACGTTCGCTAAGTTCATTTAAAATAAAATGAACTGAAAATAAATAAATTGTTTCGAGATATAAACGAACCCAAATAAAATAATATGAACCATATATTTAAAAAAATAATAATAATAAATATATATATATATAAAAAAGATAAAGTCAAAAAGGGGATGGACGAATGGGGGAGAAAGGGAGAGCGTCAAGAGAGAAATTTTTATTTTTTTATTTTTTCGCTATTTTTAGATTTATTAAATCGTATCGCAGTTTCTTTTATCACAAACAAAAGACAAAGTCGATCCACGAACGCAAGTACGGCGGCATTCGTAAGCTTTCGAGCTTCATTAAACTCCACGAGGTAAAAGAATTTTCCTACTTATGTTATTCTTATAATTTTAAAAGTCATTTAATGGTTCGGGGATTAGTTTGTAGGTCGTGAAAGGTCAGAATTTTAAATTCCTAATTTTTTTGACTGAAACAGAGGAATTTTGTGACCGATACTATTTTCTTGACAAATAAGTATTGAATTTTGGGATTGTTTTGACGCCACACACCCTGAATGTTTTCAGATACTACGCTAAAATTTCAAGATTGTTTTTGACGCTTCGATCGAAGTTCGGTTTGATTTTGATCCCGGACTGATGTCTTCTGCCAGGTGTGTCTTGATATCATAGTAATTCCTGAGACGAACCCGGAGGGACCAAGACGTGCCTTATTTTACGTGTCTCAGATCAGGCTATTTTCATATATTTGTTTGTGAAATATTAAATAACATGCCAAGTATGCCAGAAAATCATGTTAATATGTACTTGCGTGATGTTTTAACATGAAAATTATGATAAATGAAAATTATATGTAGAAAATATAATTATCCAGAATTTATAAATGTTGTGGGCTGTTTATGGGAGGCCATAAGAGGCCATGAAATTTAGTTCCAAACTGGGACTCCGATGGTAGAGATTTTATACTCTGCCACACAAATTGCATCGCTATGGGTTTGGTTTGAACTCGCACCATGTCTCCGAGTTTGGTTGCTTATTTTGTGATATAATTATAATTTACACGATCAAACCAAACCTGCTCAGCTCATAAGGACCGCGATAAGCACTCGTTTACTCGATCCAAAATCACGATCTGTTATGGGTTATGGTTTTTATGAATAACATGCAATGTGTGAGAATTATGTTGATGCATGCTAATTGATGTATTAACATGAATTGCATGGATGTAAATTATATGTAAAAATTATAATTGTTCATGATGTATTAAAGTTTCATGTTGCACTCATATATACATGTAACATGAAGGAAAATGCATTTGCATGATTATTATTTGTTTCATGTTACACACTAATTGCTCTTATACGTATTTACAAGGATTAAAGTTACCTATTTTGATTATTGATTATTTGTGTATATAATTTATTGTTTATTATACAATAAACAATAATGTTAAAACTAGTTTTTTATTGTCATATTACCAAAACTGTAGTTAGTGACTCTAGTTATTTTTTCATCTTCTTTTGTCTTTTTTCAAATAATATTTTATTAAATTTTAACAATTTTTTATTAAGTCTTCTAAAAAGAAAAGAAATCTAAGACCAATGTTCTTACAATAGTGGAAATTTTAAAGGTTTTTTTTTAAGAAAAAAGCAGAGTGGAATCTTTGGAAGATATTGAAATTTGTTTTTTATATTTTTGGTAAACGAGAAGGGATGTTGGAGTGATGTCCCACAATAATGTTTTTTCTTAAAAAAAAAAAATCCCAAATTAACACATATTATTTTTTTCATCTTCTTTTGTCTTCTTTTTAAAAATAATATTTTATTAAATTATAACACATTTTTTATTAAGCCTTTTATAAAGGAAAGAAATCGGCAAGCTTGCAGTGATTCTTAGAAGTGTTTGTAGACGTAAAAACACTTTTAATTGTTTTTAGGACAAAAAAAAAGTGTTTGTAAGATTTTAAAAAATGCTTTTAAAAATTCAAAAAAACACTTGAGAGTGTTTTTTTTTGAGAAGCAATTGAAAGTTTTTTTATATAAAAAAACACTTTAAAAGTTTACTTAAATGTCTATATATTTTTCCTTAAAACATCTTAGTTATTTTATTTAAAAAATTCAAATACTTTTACAAATTCAAATAATTCAAATCTTTTTGAAAATTTTTAAATTTTTTTTTATAATCATAAAAAGTATTTTATAAAAATAATTATTTTAAGTTTTTATTAATACAAATTTTAAATATGTTTAGTAAATTCCAAATATTTTTTGTAAATATTTTTATAATTATATGAATAATTATTTTAGGTTTTATTATCTTAATGTTTTGTATGTTTATTCATTAGTTCAAATCTTTTTATATTCGTAAAAATAATAGTTCTAAGTTTTTATTAATACAAATATTTATATATGTTTATTCATCTATTCACTTATTTCTGCAAATATTTTTAAATATTTTATAATCATAAAAATAATTGATTTAAGTTTTGTATGTATTTATATACTTTTGTAGTCTACGAGCCTATCTCTGTTGGTTAAAGTAAAACGGTTGGATATGAGGAGGGAAGGGTTCGAGTCTCCGTGGAGGCAGTTTACTATATTGGGTTAAAAAGTGTTCAAAAAATACTTTTGTAATAAATTTTTTTATTTATTATGATATTCTATTTTTATAATTAAATATTAAATGTTATTTTTAATAATTTTAATGATATAAAAACGTTTTTTATACAAATGTGACATGTTACAAAAAAAAAAACGTTTTGACTAAAAGTGCTATTTCAAGAATCAATGTCAAACTGGCCATAAAACCAATTATTTTAAAATTTATATTTTTTGTAAATGAGAAGGGATGTTAGGAATCATGTCATAAAATAATATTTTCAAAAATCTTTAAATTAACACATCTTTCGTAATAATATTCAAACTAATCTTTTATTACCATATCATCAAAACGTAATTACCATTTTAATTTTCTTAAAAAAAATACAAGATATCCTGGAAGGAAAAAGGTTCTCATAATGGGGACAGCTCATTACATTATACCATATTGCTTAGTTTAAAAAAAAAACATAGATACTAAATAAGTAGATAATTCCTTAATTTTAATTTCTTATTACAAGATTTAAAACATGTTACAGTTAATTTATTTTATTTTTTAATTTTGAAAGGACATGTTACAGAAGTCGAATAAATATGCTTTCAAAAAAAAAAGAAAAAAGAAAAAAGAAAAATATCATCTTATAATTATACCAAATTTGTTTTAATATTAATTGAGGCACTTTTACTTTTATCCTAAATCGTAACAAATAATAATTGTAGTGTCTAATTGAATAATAATTAGGAAAAAAAAAAACAAAAAGTAAATAAATTAAAGATATTTTCATTAGAAGAAAACACGTGGAAGGGGACAGAAAAAATATGTATACAAATTAGGAGTCGCTGGAAGGGGAGATCTTAACCGCGGAGACTGAGAGGCGAAACCCTAGTGAGAGAAAGGTGGGAACTTCTTCTATCTCACTGTCCTTTCGCTTTCTGATTGTCTCTGAACCTGTTTCTGGATGTTTATTTGCTTGATTCTGGATTTCTACGCTGTTTTTTTTTGGTTTTTGGAAGAATTTTTTTTAATGATTTTTAGGGTTCGATTATCGGAGTTTTTGTAGCGCTGTTTTTTTTTTTTTTTCTGCTTTAGGTTGAGGAGGATCGTGTTTTCGGTTTTGTGCGTTTCTTTTGGATTGATCGTTGTGGTGCATGTGATTTGGTTGGATTTTTTTTTTTTCGGGAGATCGCGACTGGGGAACGATTATTATTGTTTTTGATGATTCTGATCCTTCTGTTTGGTCGCATAGAAATTGGAGGAAGAGTTTAATTGTTGATTTCTGTGCAATCCTTGGATTTTTTTTTCTTATATTTTTTTCATCAGGAACATCTCAAATAGGAAAAATTGGTAAATTGAGTTGATCTTGCGCCCTCATGTTCTGAAGGAGAAGAGGAAAGAAATTCCTATGTACATTTATGAAATTTTATTTTAGTTAGAAAGCTAATTAATTAGGTTTTTTTTTGGTTGGATTAATGTTGATAGGAGGAGCAGGCTTCATATCTTAAATCTTTTCTGAATTTTGGCTTTGGTTTGATAGTCGCCACTGCTTTCTCATCTTGTTTGTTGTATTTTGGATTAGATTTGGATTAAACACTTTTGATATCTTATAAAGTGATTTAGCTATTCTTACTCTGACGTATTATTGATGCATATTGCTGCAGCACAAATCCTTCAACTGTTTGCGAAACTTTGGTTAATTCGTAATGGCTTCAAAGCGAATTAACAAGGAGTTGAAGGACCTGCAGAAGGACCCTCCCACTTCGTGCAGTGCTGGTTTGTTTCTATCTTCTCCTTTTCTCCTTTCTAATAGATTTAATTTGTTTCCTATTTTCCTTTTCTTTGGAGGTGTCGTTTCCTAGAATCTCAATCTGCTACTTTTGGTTAATATACTGTTCCAAATCGGTATAATGCTCTTGTGGATGACAAAAAAATCTGTTATACATGCAATGTATTCTTTTCATGGATATTTTGGATGAGAGTTTCCTTTTCCTAGATATGGATTTGGACATTTATCCATCACACATAAATTTGCATGCCAAATTGTTAAAATTATAAAGTGTTGCCATTTATCTTGTTAGCTGAAAATAATCTCTGTCGATACTGGTTACAATTAAAATTTTAATCTGTTTATAGGCCCTGTTGGTGATGACATGTTCCACTGGCAAGCAACTATAATGGGTCCAAGTGAGAGCCCATTTGCAGGAGGTGTGTTTCTGGTGTCCATCCACTTCCCACCCGATTACCCATTCAAGCCACCCAAGGTAAAGGATAAACTCTCTGTGGGTTTGTTTCCCCGATTACGATTTAGTCTGTCTCTATGCTACACCATTATGCAAGGACACTCAGTTTATCCCTCATTGGAGACAGTTTTCTGATTGAAGTTAGTAAAAGAGTACAACACATCATAATCCATGTTGTGTCACATACCTTTTGGCTCATGAGATTTTGTTAACACTTGCAATGTTAATTTTTCTTTTTAAAACCGTCACCACCACACATTTTCAAAAATCTTTGCTACATGTGGACCTTTCTACTGCATCACAACATCTTCTTCTACCTCGGGCTCACTATTGCCCTGATTTAGGATGTTCTTTGGCTGAATGGTGTGAGACTTACGCATAAGAATCTAACTATGCATTGCATGGGAGCAGGTTTCCTTCAGAACAAAGGTGTTCCACCCCAACATCAATAGCAATGGTAGCATCTGCCTTGACATCCTCAAAGAGCAGTGGAGCCCTGCCCTCACAATATCCAAGGTAATTTACATCTCTTCTAATAACATGCAATTAGTTGTTCATAAGATCAGTAAACGAACCTTACTGGATACTTGCAAAGATCGAACTTCCAAGTTAGGTTTTAATCATGGCTATGGTGTACCAAACTTAACTTGTTTAATTTCCCCAGTATTAAGAAGGTTGTGCTCTGTATTTTCAATGGTGGCCTGCAGGTGTTGCTCTCTATATGCTCTCTTCTGACGGACCCAAACCCAGATGATCCTTTGGTTCCAGAAATTGCTCATATGTACAAGACTGACAGAGTCAAGTATGAGACTACTGCTCGCTCCTGGACCCAGAAATATGCCATGGGATAAGAATTCTGCCTGCCTTGCCTGCCTACCTGCTGTCTTTTTAAGAATATATATATATATGGCTTCTAGTCCTTAGTACATAATAATAATAAATAGAAATAAGGACAAGTACTCAGAAAATTAAGAAACATGTTTGTTCAGTTTTCCTTTTTTATTTTTTTCTTTTGGTTCCTGTCTGTTTTGGGGACAAACTAGTCTAAATGTGTTTTTGCTTGGACTTATATGTGCTTTCCTATAGGTTACAGTTATCCCAAGGGTTCTGTGTTGATTTGATTTAGAACCACTTGTGCCCACCCCCAAATTATCTAATGTTTTAAAGAGCATAATATGGGACATTAGGATATTTCGAAATGGTAGAAATTATATTATTCTTTGAAATATTTGGATAAAAAACCTCAAATAATCTAAATTTTGTTATCTAACCCCTTTAATGTTTTTTCTCCTGGACAAAACTACCTTTTTATTTTATGTATTTACATGTGATTTATAAAAGAAAAGAAAGGATTATTTTTATGAGAAAATAATAAAGGTATTTTTATCAAAATAAGGGTGGAGGGTTAGATTTAGAAATTCTATTCTACTTCAAAAAGTCATATTGATATGCATATAATTAAGATGACTTTATTTGAGAATAGATTTTATATATGTATATTACAGCAGACTGAAAAGAATTTTTTAGTTACACTGAGATAATACCGAACACTAACAGAGTTTTGCTTCCGCTTGATTTTCAACTCTATCGAACGTCATTTTTTTTAAATCTTTGCTTATATATATATATATATATATATATATATATATATATATATATATATATATTTGAAATCAAATTTGCTTAATCAAAATTAAGTTATGCTAATTCTTAATTTTGAAAAATTATACCGGATTACATCCATTATATCCATGCTTATTTCAATTCATTTAAAAATTATATTTATCATGAACTCTGCAAAATTATCATTGAGATAACAAATGAATTTCAGCACTTAAACCTAATATAATAGAAATTAATTTTAAAACAAATTTATAATAATTTCTCATAACGTAGTTCCTTGCTACACATGAGAATCAAAATAATTCATCTATTTTAAATAATTAACAATTTATGGGAATCAAAATAAATCATCTATTACTTATATAAACACGTGGCATTTTCTTAGGAACCATACTTAACTAGAAACCTGAAATTCTACCTAATTACCATTTTCTAATTAATTATATAATTAATCATCATGCAATTTTTGCATTGTAATTGATTTTATTTCATAGAATATTTAAAAAATGGTTTTTTTTTCCTACTTAATTGTGTTAAGTATTATAATAATGTTATATATATATATATATATATATATATATATATTCAACTTTTAATAAAAATTATAGGTGTTTGAAGAAGCTTATAAAAGTAACTTATGAATCCCTTTTAAGCCAAGTTTAGCTTAATTCTATAAGTTTCATGGAGAAGCTTAAAGAAAAAAGCTTTAAAAAATTTATACAAAAGCCTAAAAATCGATCATTTTAATGACAAAACCCTCCTTATGACAAATGATGTAAAAAAAAAAAGAAGGTAAAAATAGAAAAGAAATTTCGAAAAAATTATTTAAAAAATAGGCAATTTTTTTTTTAAATTATGTAAAAAATAGAAAATGATTTTGAAAATAATGAAAAAATAAAACAAATTCCAAGTATGTGAAATAAAGGTAATTTTTTTGAAAAATCAAGTAAAATTAGGAAAAAAAATCCGAAAGTATCTAAAAAAATGGGAAATTTAAAAAAATAAAAATAAGGAAAAAACTAAAATATAATTAAAAAATAGAAAAAAAAATTCTATTGATGATGAGAAGAATGATATTAATGATGATTTTCTTGATTTAGAATTTGATGCAGATCCATGAATGTTTATTTTGTTTTGAAACTTAGAATCTTTGTGATGATAGAAAACACTAATGATATTTGTTATTATTTGTGATGATGGGAAGTACTAGTAATGTTTAATTTTTATGTTTGATGTTCTTTACTTTATTATATTTTATTATTAGATAAAAATTATAGACAATATTTAGTGATGATATAATTTTTATTTATATAGGTGCGTATCAACCAAAAAACTCACGTCTCAAGTATACAGCTAACGCCTCAAGACTCCAAGAGGCTTTTGCGTCTCAGTGCGCTTTAAATAATTATAAGTTCATGGTATGATCCAATTTATAGAAAGCATCCCAAATATTTTAATGAAGAAAAAAAACCTAGAATATTTTAATTTTTATAATCTCTTTGATGCATATGAAACAAAAGTGACGATGAAAGAATGGTTCATTAGCTATTTTTTATACTAGAAATTATATTTGAATGATAAATGTTTTCATTAGATAATGAATCTTTACTTTATTTTAAATATTTGATCCTTGGTTTCATAATATATATATATATATATATATATATATATATATATATATATATATATATATCTCTATATAACATATTAATTTTTAGTTCTTTAGTTTTATTTCTTACATTTGAATGATACGTGTTATTGATATATAAGTGAATCTTTGCTATTTTTTAATTTTTGATCATAGTTTCATGATATATATATATATATATATACATATATATATATATATATATATATATATATATATATATAATTTTAGATTTTTTTAAATTTTTTTTTAAAATTATGATAAGTATTTACATTTAAACACTTTAATTTTATAAGTGATTATGATAGTATTTTCACTAATTTAAGTTGTTATAAGTGTTTGTGTAGTAATGCATTAAAACACCTTAAAATAATGCATAAACACTTTTAAAATATGCATCCGAACACAAATAACTTATTGAATAAAGTATTTAAGACATAAACTCTCATATAATAAAAATATGCTTTTTTTTTAAGAAAGTAAAGTTCAATGTAAACAAATTAAAAATATATTTTACTATGATTTTCATAAATCAATTTAATTTATTCCACAATTGTGAACTACAAATAAATTTCCATTTTATATAATCCTCTTAAATCAATCCAAAAAGATTTTCTTTTATGGAATTTTAATTTCATTGCATCTGATCATAAGAGTTTTGATTTAAAAGGAAAAAAGTTCATGTATATAAAATTATTTCACAATAAAAATGTCTCTTCCATGAAAAAGATAAATTTTATAAAGTAATACAAAATTTTAAAAGAAATTCATTAAAAGTGAATCTCAAATACATTCATAATATATATATATATATCTTAAAAATTTAAATTTATTATAAAAAAAGATTCAATAGAAAAACTCTTCATTTTTATTAAAACAAAAAGATAAGAATGGAGCAAATTTTTTTTACAAATATTTGTAATTAATTTTATTTTTTATTGGTAAATAGTCAAGTCTCTATTATTAAACTAAAACATTGGAGAAAGACATAGAGCAAAGAAATATTTATAATGGTTCAATTAGTGACTCATACGTATTATGCTCACCCTTACCCCGGGATATGAAGGTTTGTTCACTATATCAAGAGGCTTTATATGATCACTTTTATTCCATCTAGGGTTATGTTCATGGGTTTTAATAAGCATTTCTTGTCAATGAGTCCCGACTAAGTAGTTAAGGGTTGAGATATGGAAGGAATTAAGTTCAAGTTTTATAAGAATAAAATACTACAACGTTGTAATGCAAAGTGAATAGATATAAAAAAAAACATTTCTTGATGTATGCAGGAAAAGGAACACTAACGTTTGACAGTATGTCATATCTAGCCTTTAACGTTTTTTCGATCTAGCCATGACCCTAACGTTTCTACCGTGACATACTTAAGCCTCTCTTGCCAATGGAAACACTAGATGGACAAACGGGGCGTGAACGATGCTGATGTAGCACCCCTCACGTGCTTTTTTGCTTTTGTGGCACCGTTGCTGTAAAACCTGAGAAAAATCGATTTTTTCTGAAAAATGGTAAAACGTTATTTGTCACTATAGTACAGGTTGAAAGCTTGAAAATTTTCTAGATTTTGGATGACAAAACGGACCTCGTCGTTGGATTTGTCTCATCAAATCTAGTTACCCAGATGAATTTCGTTGAATTCTGAGACAGTCGGATTTTCACATTTTTTGAGGTGACAGGTGTTTAGTGATTCACAAGAACGAGATTTTTTCAAAAATCTCAGAAGTTAGGAAATAACTTGAGTTGAGTTCATAGAAAATAATTTGAACTTGAATTGAGACGAAGTAAATTGCTTCGGGCCAAAATCGGACTTGAGCATATGTGGACAGGTGGCGCGACGTGGACCATGACTTAAGTTGTAAGACAAAAAGGGACTTAGGGCAGGAAAGGACTTCATTTTCCTGTTAGTTCACGTGAGAGTGAGAGAAGAGAGAGAGAGGAGGGCCAAGAGCTTATCTATACGATCTACGAGATTCCGTCAGTCTGAATTCGTCGGGCTAAGAATGAAAGTTCATCGCATCAATGAGGGCAATGTGTGGGTACCGAAAATGCAGGATTTCGTTGAGGATCCAAGCAAGGAGTTCAGGAAATCAAATGTTTCAGGTTTAGGAAGTGTCCATGAGGCTTCCTAGGGTTTCTTCTATGCTCAAAGAGGTAGGGATCCTTCCTACCTTGGTTTATTTTCCATTTATTGGCTGGAAATGGTCGGATGTTTAAGTTCCTATCAGGCGTCCTTCGCCTAGGCGAACTATGCTTCAACTAGGTGAGGACATGAGGCTTCTCCAAGAAGAAAGGGGTCTTCGTCTCGACGAAGGGAGTGTTCGCCTAGGAAAAGGTAGGCTACGCCTAGGCGAGCTTGTGATTTTGTTGAGGCCTATGTTTATGGCCTGTTTGGGGGCGGTTTCGTGGCTTGGTTGGTGATTGTTGTGGCTTGTTTTGGGGCCATTGTATGACTTGTTTGAGAGTGTCATTGCTTGACTAAGTAGTGACATGTTTGGATGTCAATATGTGTATTCTGATGTATTGACATGTGATGAGTTTGTATGTGCAAATGGCCATTACATGAAACGATTGTGTGTGTCATTGCTTGAACATAGACTGATATGTTGTATGTTGATGTTGATATATGCGTGCATAATATATTGACATGAATGAAATGAATTATGGAAGTCATATGCAGGTGATGTGATTGTCCATGACACACAGTGAGTGGTGTGGATTATGTTGTTCATGTAGAATTCATTATAAATGTGGCATGATATAACATGCAATGACACATTGCATTGCATATGCACGGGGACATGGCATTGAATGGGTGTGAGTGCATGGTTATAATTAACATTGCGTTTGGTGATTGATTGGGTGGGCTTCGGTCTTTGGTGGGCTGACGTCCACTTGGTCGCTGATTTCATGAAAATGGTAAAGAAAGACTTGTGTGTCGGTGTAGCGGGGATAGATACCTCATCGGGTGAAAGACTCGGTATTTGTGGTTATACATATTTCCAACGGTGAAAGCTTGTAAAAGTGTTTAGGCGTGCGAAGCTTACGGTGCGACACCTTGAATTCGCTGTCCACAAAAGAAGCATGAGTTTTGTATATAAATGATCATTGGGGTGTAACATCCAAAAAGCTTTTGGTTTGAAAACAAATGAGTTTGTTTTGTAAAATGATCATTAGATGTAATCCATAAATGATGGATTTTATCACACATTGGCATCCTCATTGTGTGGTGGGAATCAGAAAGGACTCGAGAAGGTTGGGAGTTGGTAAGGACTCAGGGCATGGTACATGATTGAGTCTCATCCATTTCATGTCATGGCATGTAGGATTCCATAGTAAAAATTGCATGTTTTTACTTGGAATGTGAATGTGAATTTGTGGAACATGACCATTGCATGTGCACTTAGGTGGGGAGTAGCTTCTATAGGGAGTTTACTCTATTGGGCATGGTTCATCCTATACGAGATAACATTTCAGGTGCAAGGTGTATACTGATTAGTACCCAAAAAGTGCTATTTTGAACCCTATATTAGATAGGTTTTGAGTGCTTTTTGCGCACTAATCATGTCATTTATGCCAATTGAAGTGTTCAAGTCTTCTTAGTATCACTTATGCCGTTTAGAGGTTGTTTTGCAGGTTTTTGCGTGCTTTGGGAGTTCAATATGAGATTGTATGTGAATGTAGAGTTGAACTTCGATTGTCGACCATCAAGCAGACCAAAAATCAAAGAAAGAATGAAGGCAAAGTGATGGAAATCGATACGATGGGACGAGGAAGCAATGTAGTGATGAATCCCGGCCGTCGGGAATTTCGCTAAGATTTGCGAAAATTTAGCTGGGATTACCAAAAATTCACTTAACCTTAAGCGAAATTTGCAATCTTAGCGAAATGCAATTTAAGCTAGACACGGGAATTTAAGCTAGGCAACATTCCTAGCGAGAATTTTGCATTCGCTACTCACATAAATTTAGCTAAGCTAGGAAATTTCGCTAGCCTAAGCGAAATCACCAACTGTAGTGCATTTTAGCTATCTCTTGGTGATTCGCTAGCTAGCGAAATTTCGCTAACTAAGCGAAATTTTAGCTAGCTAATGAACCCTACGCTGCCTAGCCGAATTTTTTTTGAACCTCATGAAATTCTTTATATGCTCATGCTTTTGTAATTAATGCAAGTGACTTCAATTTTGGTGTAGTACTCTCTTGTCCTAAAATTAGCCAAATTATTTAGGCTTTATGGTATTTTCATACATTAGATTTGGCCTATAAGCCCCCTCCCATTTTGTAACCTTTAAGCAAGAAATTGAGGAAACGAATTTTGGTAAGTTTTATTTTTGTCTAAATGGTTTAGTTAGGGGTTTGCTTTTCTCTCTTCTCTCTCCTCTTTCCCTTATTTTCTTGGCACCCAAACACCTCTTGAGGATGACAACTCAAGAGATGTAGCTCAGACTACTCTTTTCTTTGAAGAGAGAAAGGAAACTAGCGAGTGGTGGGGCATATGCGGGTTGTCCTCTTGTATTAAAGCTGCAGTGCAGTGTTTATGGCCCTATCTTCTCAAAATATGGTTGAATAGCATTGAATGTTATTGGTATTATGCCTATGCTTAGGATCTGATTACATACTTATTGCTAGATGCGTTTGTGGTTCATTAGATGGTCTTTACGAGCCTCTGAGATGATATTTAATGTTAGGGTTTCAAACTGAAAAGGGGCAATAGATGCATGTTATCTGTGTTAACTCAAATAGGAGTTGATTTTAGGGTGAGGTTTGCTAGTTAAACATAGATCCGGTTGTGGCTTGGACTATGGGTTGCTTGTCATAGCGAGGATAACACCCAGGGACACTTGTTTTGCCTAAGTTACCAAGTTAGTGACCCTCGTCTTGAGATTAACTCACATTTCATTTCGATTTTACAGTTGTCGGTTTTCAAACTCATCACCTTTGTTTTTGAAACAAATCCAAAAGTCCAAATATAAAGTCTTACCTTCGTGCACTTATGCAAATCATTCCTAGGATGAAAACCCGTCAGTGTTCGGCCTAGACCACTATCTTTGCGGTAAGCTTGACTACGGCGTTAGGAGAACAGGTATATAAATGTTGATTCGACTCAGCCTGCGTAGCGCGAATCCAAATGGCGCGGTCTTGAGGATGGTGCCAAACTACGAATGATAAGTTGGAAGTGTACTTGTGATCAACATCACAAGTGGTAATCTTTTTAACTCTTTTGTAACCCGGTTGCGATGGCGCAAGTTTTCGTGCTAACGAGTAACTTCCTTGTTTTGTTTATACGATAGTTTTTATTTTAGCTAACCACAACCGCTTTGCAAGTTGGTTTGTGCTCTTTGTTGTGTCTCGGTTGCCTTATGATTGTGTATGTGATCTTTGGACCAGAGGAACGGCTACGCAGATGATTTCTTGACCCGTCGATGAAGTCGGTGTACCTGCCCGATACCATGGATCCTGCACGAAGAACAACGAGTCAGCACAGAACCCTGATAAGATCAACGACTATTGAACCGCGAGGATCACATCCACCCTCCTAGAGTTAGTGCCCCATCTGTATCATTCCTCCTTTGCTGAAGATGTAGCGGTGGGCCATATTTGTACTTTACCACACATATCATGGTATGAAATGAAAATCCATACACTCATATTAGGGATTTTGAGGAGGTTGCACTACCTTTCAGGAAGGTATGGTGAATATAGTTCTTGAAGCTAAAGCATTTCACTTGACCACAAGGACAAGGCCAAGATTTGGCTAAACTCATTGAGGCCTAGAACCATTAGAAATTGGGCCATTTGAAGTAAATTCTTGAAGAAGTTCTTGGTGCTCATAAGACTAATAATTTGAAAAAAGACAAATTTACACCTTTGCCACATTTCAGGGATGGTGAGAGGTTTTATCGGTGTTAGGAGATTATGGAACCATCCCGTTGCATGCCCACATCATGGGTTTTGATACATGGATTGCTTCAGTAAACCACTTCTATGGTGGTATGTCTCTTTGCCATAGGCGACTTTGGAAACCATGTGTGGAGGAGACTTTGCAGGTAAGCATTTGTGAAGCCATGGATTTTTTAAGTGCATTAATTTGAAACTTCTAGGGTTGGGATGAGCCAAACCTAGGGAAATCGAGCAATGAGGCCTTGATAACCCAGAGGAGGTTATACCTTTGCCCGGAGGATATAGAAGTAAGCTAAGTTTCAGCCTTAGCTAGGAAGGTGGAGGAGCTTGAAGGAAAAGGCTCCATGAAGTACATACGATGGTAAAAAATCCTGCACACACGATCCTTACTATTAATTTCCAATCCCACAGCATCAGTAGAGCGATTGTCCTATGGCCCCTCATTGATTTGATGTCGGAATGTGCAAATCTTGGCTAGGACAATATAAGCCACCCTGACCCAATGCCTCATATGGAAATTCCTACAATTCCAATTGGGAGGAATCACCTAACACTCTGGACGCCCTCCCCTGCTTATGTACTGGTGCCCGAACCACGGTTTGGTTCCCAATTTCAACCACAACCACCACCATCCTCATCTCTGTGGAACAAGCCATTTAAATTTGGTAGGTGGTGAGCAACTGTGGAAGAAAAAAGAGAATCAATGTGCAGCTTAAAGTTGATGCGTAGAAAGTACCGCTGGATAAGAGAATAGATGGGCTTGAGAGCGTCTAAACCAAAATTGATAACCTACGGTATTCCATGCAAGATCAACAAGTTCTTTAGGGCACAAAAGAAAGAGGAAGGTTCCCTTCCCAAACAGTGCCAAACCCAAAGGGAATCCATGAGGTAGGATCATCCAACAATTCAGGAATGGATGAGGTTAAAAGCTATCATTACAGAAGTGGAAAGAGGTTGATCAACCCATGCCAAAAACTGTTGAAGAATCCGTCGGGGAGGAGAATTGCGATCTGAGCATATTCTCTAAGGAAGAGATTCAATGAAATACATACCACCTCATTTCCACAAGCATAGAGGTAAGAAGAGGCATCTCGGCAACGGGCATTTTAGAGGTCTTAAAATGATGAAGGTTAACATACCTACGTAGACATAATCAAACAAGTCCTGCTTATGCAAAATTTTTGAAGATCTTTGCACAATCAAGAAGGGATTAGGCATTGAGAAAAAGGCATTTCTTCTTGAAACTAAGTCGATTGCCATAATCCAAAGTAAGAATCAGTCGATACGAATCAGGGATCTCACATTTCGATTAATGTGGTGGGAATTGCATAGGCAAGTCATTGCCGATCTAGGAGCCATTGTGAACCTACTTGTGGTGATACGGCTATGCAAGCGGGTTGGGTTTGGGTGAACCCAAACCGACCAACATCACGCTGTTGGCGTGCGATCGGTAAAATCCTAAGGATAGTTAAGGGATGTGTGAAAATAGACAAATTCTACTACCGGTAGATTTTGCAGTGCTTGACAACGAGCGATTACCGTGAACGATCATGTTCCAGTCAACTCTTGGGAAGGGTGTTTTACGGCCCGGCCCGATGCAATAATAAATTGCGGAATGGAGTCATGCAACACCTTTATAAATAACATGACTATGGAGTTGAACATCTCATCACAGACAACAAAGCAAAAAGTTCTTTAGAACATGAAAATCAAATAGCCAGTGAGTTGTTTCAAATGTTCGGTATGCGAGGAAGCACGGTCCGAGAGTGCGGAAGTAATCGACGAGGGAGATGGGGAGATATTGGTCTTTGACATCCAACTTTACTTAGCTGCAAAGCCCGATTGCTCAGAGATTCAACGACCATCATTTGAGAGCAATTCGACAAATGGGCACCTGAAACAATGCGTCAACCGAGGGCTGCTGCGAGGAGTTGAGGAGATCATTCTCCTTGACCCCAGCAGGTAATTTTGAGAATAGGCTTGGTTCGGTGTTTTCAAAAAACCCGGTGCGTTCATAATTTACCTTTATTTTAATTATCGGTCGATTTTAACATTTTAGTTATTTTTAGAAAATTTTTAATTTGCTTATCGGTTTTCCCACGTTTTAGTACTTTGTTTTATACTATAGTACTTAGTGTTAATTACACTTACGATTTTATATATAATAAAATTTTATTATAATAATTTTCATATATTAGTCATAATTAATATAGCAATTTTGAATTTCGGGAAGTGCGCGGGTAAAATTAGCTAAAACTAGAAAAATGGTGTAGGGAGACCCTTGGTACACCCTGAAACAAGCCTGCCCCAAACACACAGGGGTGGGGTTTGTCCATTTTGCACTTCCATTCTCACGCTCGGCCCGAGCCCCCAGGTCTCGGCCTGCGCCACCGCCGTCACGCCCGCTGCTAGGGGTTGCGCCACTGTTCGGCCCGGCCTTGGTGCGGCGCCTGCCTCATAGCCTGCGCATCCTTGCCCTTACTGCGCCCCGGTCTCGGCTGCCCAGAGCTGTAGATCACGAGGCGAGCCTCCTCCCAGCTAGCATCGGCCCGCGCCACGAGCCTGACATTCCACGGCCGATTCTTGCCCAGCTGAACCCGCCTCTCTAGAGCCTTCCCGGTGAGCTCTTGCCGATTCGGAGACCCTCTTGCCCGTGGTTCAGCTATTTTGCCACCGCCTCGACATTTGGTCCTCTTGAGCCTTATTTGGCTATTTGAGCCGGTTTAGCTGTGTGGTGAGCCACTGGCTCATGCGCGCTGTTTAGTGATTCGGTCACCTCGGTGAGCCTCGAGTTCGAGATCTGAGCCTCATTTTGCATTTTGAGTGGTCGAGCCCTCTTCCGATGTTATTCAGATTTTAGATATGGATTCGTGCTCGGGGTGGGTCCTTGTGACCGCGGGTTAGGTCGGTACACGAGAGGCCCGGCTAGGTCAGGCTCGGTCACCATGCGGATCTGGCGAGTACGAGGAGCCTCGGGGATTTCGTGGTCTCCGGACACGGATGGGACCTCGGGCCCCATCCTGTACCTTAGAGAGGAGAGTTAGGAGGGCCGGCCTCGACGGGCCACGTCGAGACCCCGGGCGAGTCATCTTCCCTCTCGGGCCGCCGACCATCACGGTCACATGGTGAGGAGGCGGCATCGCCTGTTGTCCACGCCTCCCGGGATCGGGGAGGCCGTTGTTATAGGGCACCCCGTTCAGGGAATCTTGCACTACATTCGAGGGACTTTCATCGGGGAGTCGTTCTCACGATGTCCGGCGAGGCGATCAGTTTAGGAGTCCATGAGATTGATCGATTATTCCTCGCCCTTCATGACTCAGGGCGACATTATTACCCACGAGTGGTGCTGCCGGTTCTCGTTCTATGACATCTCGAGGGCGGATGGTCGCGTGAGCCGATTCTCTATTGATGATCGCGAGTACTCGGGCGGCGATATTTCGGCGACTTTGGGCTGCATTATACGCCGGCCAATCTGAGAGGGTTATAGAGATTGGGCCCACCCACCTCCTTCGAGAGATGGTTCGAACGCGGCGAGGAAGACACCACACGGGTTGGACCCGGTACTTTTAGAAGCGTCCGCCTCGGATGTTCTTTGGTGACCATTTATTCAGGACCGGTCTATTCGCTGCGGCCACATTGCCAATACCGACGAGCCATCTCGAGGTTTTACTGGATCTCGTGAGGGAGCACCGTTTAGTCCTCTGAAATGTGATGACCTCCTGATGCATTTCGAGGAGAAGGTCCACCTAAGGGGCTCAAAAGTAGCAAAAAGAGAGTCTTCCGTTGCTGATGCCGAGACTACTCTGCCAGGTTCTAGAGCATTTGGGATTCCTAGAGGAGCCCAGGATTGAGAGGAGGATTAGATGCCCTCCCCGGTTCTCACAGTACTGAGCGTGATGACTATACTCAGATCTTCCACCTCCGATGTAAAGAGGACTGTGGAGGAGGTACTCCCATCAGTGGCCGAGGACCCTGTATAGAGACGATATGCCTGCCCCTGAGCCCAAGATGCAGAGGAGTCCAGCTCCGCAGATGTCACCTTCATCTCCTCCTCCACACACCACATCCACAAACAAGTGTACTCCTCGATACACCGTCCATTCTATCTCTGCACACCATTCACCCGAGTACACCACGCCGGGGCCGAGAGAGATTGGTGTGTGTGATGGATGCCATCCGCCTCACTAGCGCCACAGCAGCCTCAAGATCGGGAGTATTGGGCTGGTCCCAGTTGTCACTCTATGCTCAGCCAGATCATGACGCACTGGGCCTTCCCCATGTTCCCGACGCAGAGAGGAGCCTTACCCATGCACGCAATTTATTCGGATGTTTCACAAGCAGCTGAAGAAGAGTTTTTCAGACTCCAATTACCACCACAAAGCAGCTGAGGTGGTTAGGTTTTTATGATTTGGTATAGTTACCAAATTTTTTATCAACTCGCCTACTAATTTTGATTAGGATTTATGTATTAGCCATAGTAGGCAAAGGATACTTTTGTATGTTTAGTTTCAGATTCATGTATTAGCCATTTTTGCTATATCAAAAGCTATTCAAATTTATATATATACGTATTTTTGCATACCATGCCTTTGTGCCTTACTATGTATATTTGTTTTTCTTTTCAATTGAACAATTGAATTGCTAATTGACAATTAATTGGTCTCAGTTGGAAAATTGAATTATTATTTATCACCTTATGCTAGAGCAATTCCATGTTTGTCGGGCTGTCAATCAAGTTCCAAAGACGCCAACTTGAAAATTTCTCCCTTATGCTAATTCACACACTGCACTCCAGATTATTTCAATAGGCTGTGAATTTGTTTACTCTTCGCTTGCATAGCCGTCTTAAGCATGTTGGCAACCTAAGATAGGGTTTCATAGGTTACCTACAGTTGAAGACCAATGTTGTCTTCCAAAAAGGAAAAGAAAAGAAAAAGCAAAAAGAAAAAGAAAAAGAAAAGAAGAAAAAGAAAATAAAGTCGTGAAGTTTTGCCTTGAAACCCGAGCACGGTCCGAGGGGTGTATGGCGGGGGCCTTGAAACCCGAAGTGCCCTAAGCCTTAATTGGTTGGGAGAGCCACCGATTTAGTGTCTGCTAAGGCTGGTGGATAGGTAGAGTCTAAATTGATTTGTCAAGGCTTGATTTTTGGGCCATTTGTGAGTCCGGGGTGAAGCCCCGTAGGAGTTTGTGGTCAAGATCCTTTGGCTTGATGCCCTAAACCTTAATTGGCTGGGAGTCATCGGTGGACCCTTCGAATTCGACTTCTGGTGAAGCTCTGGATTCAAGCATTGCACCCTAAGCAATATAGTCGAATTAAAGAAAATATGCGTAACTATCCTTATCTTCGTTGTTCAATACCTTGCGCTGCCAAGCTAATAGCTGGGGAGGGACAATTTTGCAATTTATTGGCGAATCTGGTTATATAAAGAACCAGTCAGGACTTAGGTGGAAATTCGGTTGAGAATCATGGAACCACATTGACCTAAATTGTTCTTGAAGGGTTTTTATTCTTTCCATACCTAAGCTAAACTCCTGTCAATTTTTCAACTTTAAAGGTAATGTTTATATGTACATAAACCCTTTGAATCATAAACTCTTTTTGAAAATCACTACATGCATCCTTTTGTTTTTGTATCATAAGGGACTAGCAACGCTTTCGCGGGGAAAGCATTAAGACTCAAAAAGTCACTATTAACCCTATTAGATAGGTTTGGAGGCTATGCACTAATCATGCGTCATTTATGCCAATTGAAGTGTTCGTTCTCTTTAGTATCACTTCTATGCCGCTTAGAGGTTATTTTGGTTGTTTTATGTGTTTATGCGTTTGGAGTTCAATATCGAGGACATATGATGAATCATGAAGATTGAACTCAATCACACCCATCGTTCACCTTTCAAAATCAAAGTATTAATGAAGGCAGCGATGGAAATCACGCCAAAGAGAGGACAGAAGCAATGTGAGCATGAATCAGCAATCCCAGACTTCGCTAAGATTTGCAATTACCGGGATTGCGAAATTTCGCAACCTTAGTTTAAAATTGCACCTTAGCAAAAATTTCAAAATCTTTGCTGAAATTACCAATTCGCTAGACACCAGTAATTCGCTAGGCACCGGCTCCTAGCGAAATTCTTGCATTCACATCATAAATTCCTCGCAGCCAGCGAAATTTCGCTTAGCTAGCGAAATCACCACGCTCTAGCTAAATTTTGTATTTTCGCTTATCTTCAGGGATTTCGCTAGCTAGCGAAATTTTCGAGCCTTAAATAAATTCCACCGCCTTTGTCATGCCGTAATTAATGCAACCGATTTCAATTTTGGTGTATTACTCTCTTGTCCTAAAATTAGCCAAATTGTTAGGTTTTCGTGGTATTTTCATACATTGGGTGGCTGACATAAGTTCCCTCCCATTTTGTAATTCCTAAGCAGAAATGAGGAAGCAATTTTTGCAAGTTTTTATTTTTGTCTCAGAGTTTAGTTAGGGTTTTGGCTTTCTCTTCTCTCTTTCCCTTTATTTTCTTGGCTGCCAACACTTCTCTTGAGGATGACAACTCAAGAGATGCTGGGCTAAGCCTCTTTGAAGAGAAAGGAAGCTAGCCATGGGCATATGCAGTCAGTTCTTGTATTAAAAGCTATAGGTACTGTGTTTATGGCCCTATCTTCTCAAAACAGGGTTGAATAGCATTGAATGTTATTAATTTGGCCAATACTTACCATGCTTCAGGATACAATGCATAGTTATTGCTAGATGCACTGTGGTTCATTAGATGGTCTTTACGAGCCTCTGAGATGATATTTAATGTTAGGGTTTCAAACTGTAAAGGGGCAATAGATGCATGTTATCTGTGTTAACTCAAAATAGGAAGGATTCTAGGGTGAGGTTTGCTAGTTAAATACAGATCCTGTTGTGGCTTGACTATAGGCTGGCTTGTCATAACGCGAGGATAAACCTGAGACACTTGCTCGCCTTGCTACAAGTTAGTGACCTAAATCTTCAGTTAACTTTTCACATTTCATTTTCGCTTATAGCTTAATCAACTAAACTCATCAAGACTGCTTTTGAAACAAAAAATCCAAAAAGTTCAAATAGAAAGTCTTACCTTCGTGCACTTATGCAAATCATTCCTGTGATGAAACCATCCCCGTGTTCGACTTAGAGTTCACTATATCAAAGAGTTTGACTTACTATGTGCAGGAGGAACTTAGGTATATAAATACGTTGTTGGATTCAGCCTAGCCTACTGTGGTACTTAATCAATAAATGCGGACGACGCCATTTGAGCTGCAATTGTAAGAAGGCCAACATGTGACTTTAATAAATCTTTTTTGTAAAACTTTGGAACAATCTAGTTCCAATATGTAATAATGGTAAGAGAGTTGTAATCGAACTCTTAAGGAATTTTTTAAATGTAATTTCGCATATTTTTAACTTAAATATGGATAAATGGATCCCGGTAAATGGGACCTAACGAGTTACTGGTACCAAAGCTTAGGTATACGATTACCTAAGGTAGTATTTCCGCGGGTTAATGGTTGGTCAATGGGACCCCCGGGTTTTGGGGCGTCACAGCTTGGTATCAGAGCTTAGGTTTATGATTACCTAGTGCTCGATATCTGATACCAGCGTCACAACTTGGTATCAGAGAATAGGTTACCTAGGGCTTGATGGGATGGGTCTAGACCATTGCATTCATTGTGCATTTTCATGTTTTATGCTTAATATGCTGCATGATTGTATACTATGTGTTGTATGAAAAATATACATGGTAAAGTGTATATGGAAAAAAAAGGAACACTAGGGTTAGAAAACATAACCTTGGGGGTTCGGGAAAAGAACGAATGGGATAGTTCGGGATGTTAATGTCTATTAGTGGTTGGCACATGCACTACTAGTTAGATGGGGAGAGAATGGCTAGTCGAGGCTGTGGGCGGAGCAACAACCAACCACCACCGGCCTTTGACCAACATGCCTTCATAGAGGCTATTTGTTTTGCGACTGCTACCATTGTGCAGGCGAGTGATGTGTCTGCCACTATTGCACAGGCTAGTGCAATCGTGGGCCAGGAAGGGTCGAGTAACCTCCAGAGATTTAAGGCACACAATCCTCTAACCTTCAAGAGAGGAGGGGACCCGATGATGGCTAATCATTGGTTTCGACAAGTCGGAAAGATATTGGAGGCTATAGAGATCACCTCCGATGCCACTAAGATAAAGCTAGCCGCATTCTAGCTAGAGGGTGAATCCTAATTGTGGTGGGATTGAGTCAAAGCCTCAAGGGACTTGGAGGCAATGACATGGGAAGAGTTCCATGGGCTCTTCATGGACAATTATTACCCAACATCTGCTCGACATGCAAATGCTCGGGAGTTCCTAGAGCTGAAATAAGGAACAATGATAGTGCTTGAATACGTGGCTAAGTTAACTGAATTAGCCTGTTTTGTAGATGATTATGTGGCCACTGACATGGTCAAAGTGAGAAATTTGAGGATGGTTTGAAATTGTCCATCCACGGTAAAATTATGGGACTCCTCCTATAAGACATGGACTCGATGGTTAAGACATCTATGGCCATTGAGAGAGTGTTGACCGTCTCACAGAGCATCTAGGATGCGGGTGCTAAGGATAAGAGGAAGGAGAGTCAACCTTATTCTTTTTAGGCTCGCAGGCTAGCCAGAGACTTCGTTTGCAAGGTTTTCATGATATGGTCACCACTACAACAAGGCTAGGATCAATCATCCCAAGATGGGAGACACTTCGGGGCTCCTAGCCAGCCAGGGTAGAGAGCATACTCCAAAGGCTACCCGGGCTTGTACACTTGAGGCTGGATCATTTCAGAGGCAGATCCCAGAGTTACTGGACCCCATCCCAATCATCACTGACATGCACAGATAGTTTGTTCCTCCCTACCCTACCATGGCCATATGAAGATAGTATCACCCTGCAAGTGTCAGACAAGACCTACTACCTATAGCGGCTCTACCGGGCCAAGGCATGGGTCGGGGCTCGAGGGTAGCCTGGTAAGCCGACTTCAAGGGACTTGGGCGTGTCTACACCATTACACTACCGAGTCAGAGGATTAGTTGGTTATTCAGGGTACATTTCTACTCTCTTGTCTATAGGCAAGAGTATTGTTTGATTCTGATGCATCTCATCATTCATTGCTGCATCTTGTGTGAAAGATTTGGGTTTAGAGGTTGAAACCTTGGAAAAGCCACTACATGTGAGTTCTCCCCTAGGAACTAGGGTGAGTGTTGATAAGATATGTCGGGATTGTGAGTTAGAGATCTTAGGGATTCTGCTCACTGTGGACCTTAGGATCATGGACATGTCGGAGTTTGATGTCATCCTTTGGACGGATCGCTGGACGTGACACCGAGACGCCATCATCGTGGATCGTAGGAGTGGCTATCGCCTACAATAATCGAATAATGCTCAGGAAATATGTTTCGTGGGATAAGCATGATGCTTTACCCCAGGCCATGCACGATTCTAGATGGCACGGCATTAGTTGATGCTGGTTGGCTATAAGCCTTTACCCTAGAGGATGAGTAGAATGGATTCAAGGGTCTACCGTGGTTTGTGAGTATGAGGATGTTTTTCCGGATGAACTAACGGGATTACCTCCGTGTAAGGATGTAGAATTCACTATTGAATTGCACCCTGGTACATTGTCTATTTCTATGACTCTACATAGAATGACGCCTGTTGAGTTGCAAGAACTTAAGGTCCAAGGACAAGAATTGTTGGACAGGGGTTTTACTAGACCGAGCACTTCACCATGGGGCGCTCTGGTTATGTTTTCCAAGAAGAAGGACAAGACTCTTCTGTTATGTATAGACTATCGGTAGTTGAAGAGGGTTACTATCAAGAATAGGTACCCTTTACTGAGGATTGATGACTTATTTGATTAGTTGAGAAGGGCGCTGCCTGATTCCATGATAGATCTCTCGCATGACAACATCGCTGAGGGTTGGGGAGGCATATTTCAGACGCGCTTAGGAATGCGATACGGGTATTTCTGAAGTTCACAAAGGATGCTATTCGGGATTGACAATGCCCAAATGCATTCATGGATCTTATGCATAGGGTGTTCTAGCCCTACCTAGATCGATTCGTTGTGGTTTTCGTGGACGACATCTTGATCTACTCTAAGTCTAAGGAGGATCATAAGGGTCACTTAAGGATTGTTCTCCAAACTTTGAGAGAACATAAATTGTATGCCAAATTCAGCAAATGTGAATTTTGGCTTACTGAGGTGAGATTTTAAAACGCGGTATCAGTCAGGGTATCCATGACCCAGAGAAGGTCAAGGTGAAGTATGAGTTGAGAGTATCAAAGTCAATCTTCAAGATACGCAGCTTCGGGATTGTAGGGTACAAGGTGAGGTTCATTGAGGACTTCTCTCGATTAGTCAGATTTGGCGATGAGATTAACCCTAAAGGAGGCCAAGTTTAAGTGAATGACTTGTGTGAGAGGGCATTCCAGAATTGAAGAGGAGGCTATCACCTCCCATTCTGATAGTTCGGAACTGACAGAGGCATAAGAGCATTATGATGCCCCCAAGGATGCACTAGATGTGTTTTGGATGAAAATGAGGGTATGGCCATTGCTCGACAATTAAAGAACCATGAGCAGAGTTACCCTACACATGACATGGAGATGGCAGCCATTGTCTTTGCCTTAAAGGCTTGGCACCACTATTTATACGGTGAGTAGTTCGAGGTGTTTTCGCACCACAAGAGTTTGAAGTACATTTTTACACGGCGAGACCTCAACATGAGGCAACGCATGTGGATGGAATATCTGGAGGACTATGACTTCGCTTTGCATTACCATCTCGGTAAAGCAAATGTGGTAGCTAATGCACTCAGTCAGAAGTCATGGAGAGTGTTGGCTAGTATAGCTTCACGGGAGTGGCAGATGATTGAGACTGTGGGATAGTTCGAGTTGCACTATATGGGACAGACTTAGGGTTCTTTGAGGAGTTTAGTGGCTAAGCCATCCCTACTGAGTAGAGTGATCGAGTCCTAGGGACGAGACGCTAAGATGTTTTTCAAGGACCGCATAGCTAGCGATGAAGGTCACATTCACATGATGGGTAGTCTCTCGTGATGTGGACGGGTCAGGGTTCCTAGTTGCGTATCCGGGAGAGGATGATCCCGCTGAGTCCACAACCTCTCGCTTTGTCGTGCATCCAGGTGGCACGAAGATGTACCACGATCTTCATCACAGACATCGATGGAATGCAAGAAACATGCTAGATTTTATTTGTCAATGTCCCTTATGTGTCAACAAGCAAAGGTCGAAAGCACTAAGAGGTCAATGGGAAGTTACCTAGCCCTCGAGGTGCATTCCGAGTGGAAGTGAAACATCACGTATGGATTTTATGACTCACTTGCCATGCATTCCCGCGAGCATGACGCCGTGTGTGCGAGTAGGACTACCATTAAGTCGACACACTTCTAGCCGTGGTGATGACCTTCACACTAGAGGAATTCCGCAGGTCAGATATACGATTGTACTTAAGTATACTGGGTACTCAGACGATAGTATCGCATCAGATCTTAGGTTTAAGGCTCATTTTTAGAAGAGTTTCCAACGGGCCATGGGGACACATTTGATGATGAGCACAACTTTTCATCCCCAGACGGACGGTCGGTCAAAGAGGACTATCTAGATGTTAGAAGACATGCTATGGGCATGAGTCCCTGATCCTGGCAGTCAAAGAGCATTTACTCCCAGAATCTACTACAATAAATAGTTATCAAAGTAGCACATAGATGGCACTCCTATGAGGCAATTATATGAGGGCAAAGGCTGACCCCATTTGTTGAACTGGGAGGTGGAGAGAGGAACTACACGGTCCGCATTCGGTAAGAGAAAACCTCTAAGATGCGAGTTGACACAAGCATCTTCTCAATGACTAGTTGCAATACGCCGACAAACTGAGCCGACCCTAGAGTCTGAGGTGGGGACTGCGTCTCTGAAGGTGATGCCTCTAAGAGAGGAGCGGGCCGATTCGCTGCTCGGGAAATCCATCATCGAGGTATTAGGTCCCTTCGGGAGGCACTCAGAGTAGAAAATTGGTCAGATACCCGCTTGATTTTACTCGCCAAGTTTATTGAGTGTTCATGCGGTATTCCATGTCTCCATGCTCCAAAAGTACACTCTAGACCCGACTCATGTGGTGGATTGGGGCGAGCTTGTTGTTGATGCTGATGGAACCTTCGAGGAGGGACCATGGTGTATCATGGATAGTCGGGATCAATTTTTGCGAAGCAAGATTGTGAGGCTAGTGAAGGTGTTGTGGTAGCATTGAGGAATTGAGGAGGCAACATGGGAACGTGAAGACATTATGCATGCCAACTATCCCTTCTTGTTTGAGGAAGAAGGTATGTTTTTAGTCTTTGATATTAAATGAGTTGCATATGCATGTGATTGTATGTTAGTGTGTGAATTTTGGGTAATAAATTCTCTTTAAAATGTAAAAGGGGGATGCAAACCCGAGAAAAGGATTTTTTTTAAATGGCAAAACGTACCTACCAGTATAGAAGAAATCTTGGAAATTTTCTAGATCTTGACGACAAAACGGACTCACTGATCTTGCCTCATAAAGCCAATTACCAAATGAATTTCCGTTGAATCTTAGACACCTGATTTCATGTTTTTCTGGGTGAAAGGTGTCTAGTGACTCCCAGGAACGAGATTTTTTTGAAAATCTTGGAAGTTAGGAAATAACTTGAGTTGAGTTCATATAAAATAATTTGAACATGAATTGAGACAAAGTAAATCTCTTCTAGCCAAAATTGGACCCTAGTAGGTGTGGACATGTGGTGCGATGTGGGCCATGACTTAAGTTGTAAGACAAAAAGGGACTTAGGGCAGGAAAGGACTTCATTTTCCTGATGGTTCACACGAGAGTGAGAAAAGAGAGAAAGAGGAGGGCCAAGAGCTTCTCTCTACGATCTACGGGATTCCGATGGTCTGACCACTGGCTAAGAAAACGAAAGTTCATCAGATATTTATAAGGGCATATGTATCGAAACACTTAGATTCTCCGAGGATCCAAGCGAGGAGCCAAGGAAATCGAAGGTTCGGCCTAGGGAAGGTCCACTTAGGCTCTAAGGCTCTTTTGACTTAAGAGGTAGGGAACCCTTCCTCCTAATTGGTTTATTTTCCATTTTCAATGAAATGGCCTGATGTCTGGTTCCCGGCTTCGCCTTCGCTTAGGTGAACTGTGCTTGCCTAGGTGAGGAGGCGAGGCTTCCTGCAAGAAGAAAGGCCCCCAAGTAGGCGGTGGAGTGTTTGCTTGCCAAGGGACCGCCTAAGTGAGGGAATGTTTGCTCGCCTAGGCGAAGGTAGGCTATGCCTAGGCAAGCCTGCGGATCGTGCCGAGGGGCTTCTGTGTTTATGGCCCGTCTGGGGCTGGCTTTGTGGCCGAAGCTCAGGATTGTCAGGGTTTGCTTCTCGGGGCCATTGTATGACTTGTCTGAGAGTGTCTGTCGACTAAGTAGTGATATGTTTGGATGTCAATATGTGCATTCTAAATGCATTGATATTCTGAATGAGTCGGATGTGCTAAATGGCCACATGGCTTGACGGTGTGTGCTGTCAGCTGAATATTATCAAGACCAAATCAGATGATGTGATCAGTGAATGCCAAATTTCTAGTACTGCCACCTAAGAACTATTCAGTCCCCGGCAACGACGCCAAAAACTTGTTGAATGACCAAACTATATATATAAATGAAAAGATTGATTTGCTCTTTTTGTAAATTGATTCATTAAAATTTGAGTTGGTCTTGATCACTGCAAGTGGACAGGTTATACAAGTAATAAAAGTGGATATTTAAAGTCCAGATATCGTTCCCATGAGGAATGATGATAAATCAAAAGACTAACTACCCCAACTACTCAAGATCATTACTAGTTTGAACTCCATCATATGATGATGAGGACTAAAAATGTAGTCCTGTGGATCGAATTTTAATACATAAAAATAAATTTTAGAATGAAAAAGGTTTGAGTATCTACCCAGGTAGACAAATCGAAATTAATTAACAGTAATAATCAATTTCTACACTACATCGATTCATAGCTCAAAGAATAAGTTGGAAAACTGAGTTTGTCAAAGATGCATGGTAGTATAGTTTGGATTTCTCCCTTAACCATACTTTTCATTGATTAGAGGTTCATGTTCATTTATGAAACATAAGTCTAATCAATTACTTGTAAGATATACTTCTCTTTCTAAGATCTGGGTATTTTTCCTTTTTAGTACTTCACACCCAAATTTTAGGACTGAAAAATTCTTGCTCCCATAGATAGGATATTGCAAGCCTTCTCCAATTTGATTGACACCTCATCTTACATTTATGATGAAAATTTCCATCTCCTTGATTAGATCTTTGCTAATAGGGGATCAGGATCAATTCATCAGAAAGATGAGAGACCTTCGAATGATTAAGCTGATACTTCATTCAACTATCCTCAAATTATAAGTAGGTTGGCAGGATCTATCCGAAAGAATCTCTCAAAGTTCATTAGTTCCATAGTATTAGTCTACTTCATACCCACATGAATCGCTCTACACTCTCAAGACATTCTCCCCATCTCACACTTAGAGGCCTCCAAATCAGAACAGATACATTATTTCAGTTGGGGTACACTGGGATTAGAATCGAGAACAAATAAATTTATAAACAAATACTAATCAAATAAATTCAAGAATTCTAACTAAGGCGTTCTTCCATCTTGTACAGAAAGATGACTTATCATCATTGACCCATTTCAAGAGAGAGCTCAACTTTTCAAATCTGGTTCACTCATATCAGTGACTAACTGATCAGGAAAATTCGCTGAAATCGTAAACAAACTGAAATAATTGAAATCCAAAAAACTTTCCATCCTCCATTTAAATTAGACAGTAATGAGAAAGAAGATTTTCTCAATAAATTCTAGCTTGAAGCTGCACTTCAGTTCAATACCCAAATATAGAAATTTAAAAGAAAACTAACTAAAAACTACACTGAAATTAAATCTACTAAAATGGAAAATAAAATAAAAAGAAAGAAAAATAAAGAAAATAAAAATATATAAGAGTCTTCAACCACCTAGACGTCCTGGAGTTTTGCGTAAAGCCATGACAGTGCCCTAGATGCCTTGTATTTATGACTCGCATAGGCCCACTACCACCGCGCTGTGGATCCCCAAAATTCGCCCAAATTACCACCACGCGACATAGAAAGTCTGCCGTGATAGGAGTTTTCTTCACTTTATCACGCCTCTATCTAACTCGCAGTTCCCGCCGCTGAATTGGCTCTCCGAGCTCAGGCATGGATTCCGTCACATAAGACTTTGATACGTCATTACACACCTTTGATGTAGCGCCTTGTTCTTGGTAAGAATAAGGGTGTTCTCATGTCCTCGACACCAAATCGCTTGGCAACCAAATTTTATCATGTCCTTCAACCTTCTGTGAATTTTTCAGAATATACCTCTCCTCTTGTCGCGGATAAACATTTTTCTTTAGCCTGTCACCAGCTAACATTGGATTTCTTGATTCTTAGGAATCTCATCATGATAAGAAACTTTACGCGACGAACTTTTCTCCTTTAATTCTGTCGTTTGGTCGAGTCGTTTGTCGCGTAGAAATCTATGCTATACAAACTTGACTTGGCCAATCCTTAGTTCTTATTCAATTTATGTCGCGACAGAATTTTATCATTCCATAGCTTTTATTGTCGTGATAGAAATAATCTTTGTCGCGACAGAGATTTTGTTGCTCTTGGTTGTGAATTCTGAATGTTATGTCGCGATAAGATTTTCTTTGTTATAATCAAATTCCTCCTTTGAAATGCTTGATTCTGAAACTTTGTTGGTAAACACAAAAAACACTTGTCTCAACCGACTTGTGTTACATTTTAGAATTCTCTGGTCATGGCTTAACTGTCTTTGTAATCTACAGTTCATATGTTAGTCTTCCGCTTTTTATGTCATGATATGAGGAAATATTATGTCGCAAGACAACCTCTTTCTATTTGCCTTGATCATTGTCATGGCTGTGCTAAGGATTGTTGCGATAGTCTTCTTTACAACCTTCTTCAATAATGTCGCGACAGAAAAACTCTTTGTCGTGACAAAAATGCTATTTCAGTCTTGAGTTATGCCTAGGCTTTGTTGTGATATTTAGTTGCTTGTTGCGACATAGTTCCTTTGGCATGCTTGAAGTTGTGTCGCGACATACAAAACTAATGTCGCATATTACAAAACTATGTTGCAACAGATCACGATTTTCCACTTTTTTCTCTTTATACTGAATTCTCTCATTTTTCACTAATACTTGCAAAACACAAAGTTGGTGAATATTCAGAATTTGGCATAAAATAGATTCAAAACCAAACATGTCAGAAAATGGATTAAAATATTGATTTCTAAGTCCCATCAAATTCTCCTTAACTTAAAGTTTTGCTTGTCCCTAAGCAAAGAAAAGAAAACTTTGTTTGTCCTCAAACAATTTAGCTTTGATTTTAAGTGACATTTTATGTTTTAAAGCCCAATTGCAGGGAAATAAGTCAGTTAAAATTACTTCTAAATATGTTTCCAATCATAGAATCAGAAGATTTTCAATTAAGTCTACTAAACCAACAAATAATTCATATGGTAAACAATTTAATCATTAAACTTTATCAGGTGTGTGTAATGGTCTTTCCTCTTTTTCCTTTGCAGATCAGTTAATCTTCTTGGATACTACTCAGTTGGCATACTCTCTTTAATTTTTAAAGTCCCATATGCTTGTTTATCATATTAATCTCCACTAATGTAGGCATAATACCACTTTCAAGATCAAATAGGTCTTTTAGGCTTGTATTGTGTGGCTTGGGTAATTAGGTAGATAATTAGACACTCAGCTCAATTTTACTCCAGACTTCACTGACAACTTCAATTTCCATTCTTGATGTATCCTTGATTCTCTCTTACTGTAAGTTTCACCTTCCCATCAACAGTTTGTGCATCTTTTGCATATTCTTTTATTATGGTAATTTTTCTCTTTTATTGTCCACATGTAAGATAATCTCTCTCTTCCTTATTTTAGAAGCTTTTCTAATTTTCATCTCTCACCAAGTTTGATGGAATGGTGCAATGTTTTGTCTTTTAAGCCTTTTTACCTCCCTCTTTTTCAATCTAACTTTGGGTTAATAACTCCCATACCAGTTGGCATTAGGATACTAGGTGTTGAACACCCCAAAAGACTTAATTTTTCAAGAGAGGAAGGCTATAAGACAAAACTCATTCCTCCTTGATGTTTTCTTTCACACAGCTTCTTTCATAATTCTCTTTATCTTTTCTTATCTCTCTGCATTTTTCTTTCTCAACCCTTTTTATCCTTCTCTACAACTTGAAATAATATTCCCCCAAGCTTGTCCTTTTATGTCATTAATGTACTTTGTCTTGTAATCTGGGCAAATAAGAGTTCTTTACTATATGGATCATGTGTAAGGAAGGAATCAGCTTCCTATTCACGGTCGATGATGATCGACTATAGGCTCAAATAAGGAACTAGTGTATATGCTTATGCATATCATAGGGCAGCTTGAAAGGTCAAACTTCCAAGGATGGCCTAAATCATTCATCATAATGGTATTGCCCAGGATTTCGCCTTGACTAATAATCCAACAAGTTCTAGGACATCGAGAGCGTATCGCGATGGATCCTAAGATGTTCAATCTTGAACAAATTCTTTCGTGAGTTATCATGGACTCATGCAAGTTTATCAAGATTTTATAACTAAACCGCTTATAGCAAATAATTATGTGTCTTATCTGTTCCATCAATTTATTAAAGCCTTCCTTATTCTTGAAGTTCAACACATTTATTCATATCTTACAACTTTTCATTTCTATTCATTCCATCCTACCCTAATGCATCTATCAAATTTTTGTTTGGTTTTGAGATTTGTTGTTGTGTTGCTTAACAAGTCAAGAGATTCATTTTAATCATGCTTTCAGCTCAAAACAATCTAACACAACCACAATTTCATTATTTCATCAATTCCATTCAACCAAACATGCTGAAACAATTTAACAATTAGATCCAAGTAAATTGGTTTCTCAATTATTTAGTCTAGTTATTCATTGAAACTTCATCAATTCCAACTTCTTCAAAAGTAAACACAAAGCAAGAAAGCACATATACACAAAATACACAAAATTTTTCACAAACAAGGTGAACACTAACTTCAGCACAAAAATGCACAATTTATATTGATTGAATGTTTCAAGGCTAGACATTAGGTATAGAGAAGGAGAAGAGATGGAAGAGCAGGGTGAGATATTTTCTTTTTCTATCATGCCTATGGGAGGGAGGTAGGTTAACTGGATCTAATTTATACCTACCGCAAAAAGGTGTGTAGCACTTTTTCTCGCCCGACCTGCTTATGTCCGAACTCACCCTCGGCTGGTTTAATGTTACTCAATCACCTTATCAAAATCATTTATCAACAACTCGCTATAATACACTCGCTTGGTACAAAACTTTTCAAAATATGCGAAGCCGCTTCAAGGTAACCCATTTCATTTCATTCATGCAAAAGTATAATTACTATAAAGGCATAATGTTTCTTAAATGATTTGATGTAATAGATATTCAGAGTTGAAAACTGTTTTTACAAAATATCAATGCTCAAAAAGAGATACTTGGGGTGAATGCATATGTCGGGAAAGATACTTCGTAATTCTCTTATGACTACACTTCGATCTTGTTTTTCGCCTCCCGTTCGACACAGGTACTGCGCATAGATAAAACTACACGCCTAAAATTTCCATGCTTAGTGGTTCTATGGAGCACCCTATTCTCATTTACTTTAAATCAACCATGCGCTTTACTAAACAAACTTTCGATCTTTCGGATGATCAATGTCAATACAATACATATACTTATTTCATATACAATCATTTATGGCTCATTGATCAACCAATATACACTCCTTATATGAAATAAGTCATTGATAATCAAATCATGTATTTCACAATACTCTTTTCATTTCAATTGCAGAATCATGCTTTTCAATCTAATTTGTCACAATCTCAAATCAATTCACCCTTGTCATTTCTTAATAAATTTAACTCTATGTTTTCAATAGTTACTGTGGATATAAGAATCACTCCCGCGACGTCCTACTGGCCGCAGGCCTGTGATAAAAAACGGTTTTATAACATAAGACGATCCTACCGGGCCCGCTGATTGCCATTTAAAACAAATCACTAGTGAACACTTTCACCGATACGTCCCAATCGGGCGTTGATCGGAGTGACACATCAATACACCGTCGCATCGCTTATTCTCAATTCTATCGTATACCAATTTATCCTTCATACGAATCAAACGCAAGTTAACATTCAATTAAGGGCGTCAACCTTTATAGCAATATGCTACAATATGTACATTTGTATAAATGGTTCATTTCAATACTCATGCAATTTTCATTTGCAAACATTTTACAATCAATTTCTTCAAATCAATTAAAACAATTCAATATGCTTTTCTTATGCATTTAGAACAAATAGTTCAAATCTTGAAACGAGAATAGGAGAAGATAGAAAAAACCAAAATCGTCGCTTTGATTCCGATCTTCGAATCTGACTTCAATGTGGGCTTTCTCCTCGTCAGCCCCATTCAAATACAAATGACAATCATATTATTAAGAGGTTATTCTAGAGCTGGGTCGTGGCTTATGTCTACCCGATACTCCTCACTTGAAAATTTTCCGGGACACATGAGCCATAATTTGCTCTTGCTTACTCCAAGAAAATTTTATCTCTATGAGTCTATTTTTATTAGGAATTGCAATCATCTCATTTGGATCACCCAAACTCAGGTTACGGCATTTTAATGCCAAACTGTCAAGATGCCCACCACTTGGTTACTCATTGTTATTCCCACTTCAGGGGTCTTAACTCCATGAATTGGTAATGTTCCTTCTATCATATTTGGAAGATATGGTTCTAAGGTTTCTTTTGCAACTGGAATCATCCAATTTGACACTAAAACTCAAGTTATTGCATTTCCACCTGTACTACCTAATTTGCAAAGCAGTAACTTGAATTGCTCTTACACATAGCTCCACTTTTACAAATTTTTGGGCACTTTGGGGTTACAATTTGCTATACTTCCTTCAATTAAATTATTCCCCTAGAAGTCTATTTTACCCATAATTTTGAATCACTCAATTTGGATGAGTGAAACTCAACTTATGATTAAAACACTATAACAATACCCAAAACAGAGCATAAACCTTGAGCTACTCGAGCTCACCTTTAAGCCCGTATTTGGGAGCCTTAGAGCTACAATTTTCTCCTGGTACCTTCTATACATTTGTAGAACTATCTCTTATGGTTCTTTAAAAATTGGAATCACTTCATTTGGATGATTATAACTTAATCTATATCCAAAACAAGAACAGGGGTCTTGACATAATTTTGACAGCATTTCCTTTGAAAACCCAACATTTTCCCTTTACAAACACTCCTCTAAACCAATCCAAACCAATCTAAACAATGAAAAACAATCTCAAACTGAACTAAAACCATCCAAGAGCACTTTTATACCACATTTGGGGTTTTATTAAACCTAAACACAAGTAGAAAGGGGGTTAGAGTTTGGTTTTTCTTACCTTAAATCCCTTTTCAATCTTCAATGCCAAGTTTTCTTCTTCAATCTCGATTCTTAAACTCTTTGCTTTAATGGAGCAAGAATTACAAATCCTCCCTACTTTGCAAGCCCTAGCTCTCCTTCCTCTCTTCTCTCAAACTGCTTTGCTCAATGAGCTTCTAAGACTACTTTTGGTCTTAAATATCCTATGTCACTATAAGGCCTTGTCTGGGCCTCTTTAAAAATTCATTTTTGGGTTTAAGTTCTCCTAATTGCTAGCTTGCCCACTATTTGTCTCTATTTGCATTTAAATTCTCATTAATCACACTTAGACATTTCTTCTTTCTAACTTATGACCCTTAGGTCCTTATTTCACAATTTCCAAATTTTGCCTCTTTTCTACTTCTTGCTTATTTTCGTTCAATTAATTTCCTATTTTAGTATTTAATATTTGCATTTGGCTTTAGCCACATAATACTTAATCAATATCTATTTAATAATTTCCTTAAAATACTAAAAGTTGGTTCAATATATACCCGGAATATATAATATAATTATAAAAAAAAAAATCTAGGGTGCTTCTTTGGGGCAAAGTATAAGGTGAGAACTGTGGATATGGACTTGTGGTCAGCTCTCGACTTACCGCCTCTTCTCCACTTATGTTTAGTACAGACCACTCCATGGTTAGGGCTAATTGCTTGATCATTTTATTTTGTCTATGCCCAATAGAATTTAGGGTTCCCTCAAACTCACCCTGGGCAGAGTACATTTTGATCAGGTTTTTGTTGATCATAACCAAGCTCGGCCCAAAGATTTCCTCCCTGTAGTTCAGCCTCCCAATTATTCATTCTTTTTCGATTAGAGTTCTTATATCCTTCTCGATGTCTTTGTACAGCATACTCCAAATGCATCCGCTTTATGCAAGTCAAAGTTCTTCTCCAGCATCCTCCCATCTCTTCTATGATCTTGAGTAGCCTCCACTGTCTCCTCTCCCCGAGCCATCCCTCGAGAGAAAATCATCTCTCGCTCTCGCCATTCACTCAAATTTTTGTTCTCTTATTTCCATCCACTCTTCCATTCCTCATCTCTCCTGGCTAGAGCCTTCCCAAGTTTCAACCCCTTATTTCCTTTAACTCAACCTCAATGTACTCATCCCCCCGATTTGCACTGAGCTCAAACTGGTCAGTCTTCCTTCCATTTCGTTTCATGGCCTTCAAAGAAGTCTAGCATCAAGCAAGATTGCTACTTAGAGGCTCCGAGCCAAACTTGCCGGGGGACTTGTCTCACCTAAGGAGAGAAGGTTAGTATCAGTCTACACTTCTCCGCTCTTTGTTGAGCTCCGTGCTTCATCTCTGCCGTGGCCGCCGATTTATGCTGCCTTTCTTTCCCTTACAACTTCCACCTGTCTTCCCTTATTTATATTTTTAGGCCCCTTGGTAATTCCTTGGCACGTTGTGGGCGATGTCTCGAGGCGTAGTCTGAAGTGATGGGCAGGAATCAACTCTTGTATTCTCCTTTAATAACTTAGAATTGAGTTTTCTATTATTTTCCTATTAATCAATTTATACCCCTGGAGGATGTCATATAATAAGATCGCTTTCCCCGATCGCATAGGTGTTTGAAGGCAACATGATCGAACATAAAAATAAAACTACACCTTGTCGGTTCACCGTTGTCTTGGCGATGGAATCTCGTGGGTTTTCCGGTGGCATTCCACTTCCTTTGCATCAAGTAGAAGGTGTCTACAATCTTTGCAGTCAGTGCTTCACTACTTTGAATTTCACCCATTATTTTTCCTAAGATTGTAGGTGCTATTCTTATTTGCTCTATGTCAAGGATATCCATTTTCCTCTTACGATACAGCTTTTATCCTTATCCTCACCATATTTTGCGAGAACTCTTTCTACCACATTTATAAATCTCGAGTTTCTGTGGCTACGTAACAAATGCCATCCCTTGATTTCGATAAGCTCTTGGAATGGAGAAACCCATTTGTTGAAGCCTCTCTCCCTAATGAAGTCTCTAGTATCAGCTTTATCCTTCTAAGCAATATGTTTGGCATCGTAGACTCCACTACTAGCCTTTTGTTCACTAGCCATCTCGCTTCTTCATTTCCTCATTTCTTTTTAGATTATTCTGCCAAATTCGCTTCAAGTTTTCTCGTTATTTCACTGACATACCTAAAAAGTGCTATTTTACACTTTTATCGATAATGTGCTTCAGCACTTTACGTAGTAATCGGGCCTCAATTAACCCCGATTGACATGTCAAGGACCCAACTATACTACTAATCACATTTCATGGAAAATTTTGTAGTTTTCTCAAGCTATTAATGTCAAAGTTTTTGAGTCAATTCAACCACGACGAATTCAAGTCAACTTGTGAGTCGAGATCGAAATCGAGAAGAGAAGTCAGTGTAATGAAGATGTCACCCCGGCAATTTTGTGGTGGTTGCGCACTCTCGCAGCCTCGCGACCTTGCGTCGTTTGTTGACTTTTGACTCGAATTTGTCTCTTCCTAAATTGTCCCCTTTCAGAATAGTGTTTATTTCTTTGATATTTTGCACTAGATTAAGGTTCGCTATAAAGCCCTTTAGATAAGACTCCGTAAGTGAATTTTTGGATTGATCTTGATTTGATATAGATTTTGGGGGGAAGCTTTCAGCTCTTCCCTCTTTTTCTCATTTTCTCTCACTTTCTCACTAGTTCAAACACTTGCGACGACAACTCGTATGACGAAACACTAGACCTCTTTCTCCTCAAGAGGAAGGTCACCGTGTGCTGATCTCGAGGCAAGCGAGGGGTTTCATGGTTTTCACGCAGTGTAATTACCAACATTTGTGTGTTTCCTTTGAACTCTAGGTCTAGATCCCTTAGATGCTCCTTGAATGATCCGTATTTGATAATCTTGTAGGGTTAAGTGGATGCTTATTGCTAGATCCACTGAGATTCATTAGTTTTCATTTATTAGTCATTGGAAGGTGGGTCAAAGAGATACGTTGTTACTCTCTTGAGCCATTAATGCTTAGTGAATATCATTTCTAAAGCATAGTTGTTTTGGGTTAGTTTTATATCTAAATGAAGATCCGGTTTGGGAGATGACTATGCTCATCCTCTCAACGCAGAGGAAATGGACCAAGAAACCTCGCTGCTCCTGTGGATCCCAAGCCCAAAGGTCCTAATACTTCATAAATTCCTTTTATACTTTACTTCATTTTATTTATAATTTTCAACCATTACAACCCACTGTTTTTATGAAAACCCAAAATCCAAAATGAATTCACCAATTTGAGTTTCACTATAAGTCATTAATGCGAAGAAAACCCATCCCTTTAGACGATCATAGAGCCACTATACTACAGTAGCCATGCTACAACAATAGGAGGTATTAGGTATAACTTTTGTTGATTCAGGATACCCTACGGCAAAACACACGAATCAAATGGCACCGTTGTCGGGGATGGTGCCTTAGTGCAAATGCCAGCTTGTTGAACACTTGTGATCTTCATCATAAGCATTGGTGAATTTCTTTTCTTTTTTCATTCTTTATAAGCGCCATCGCTAGGTCGACACTCACTTATCGTCTATAGATTTTCCAAGGCGTAGGAGTGTATGTTCCAGTTAGTTTAGGAATACAAACAAAGGATTAGTGAGAATTAGTAATTCACAGAAACTGTGCTGTGAAGGGCCTGAATTGTGATCAAATGGAACCCCCACATGAAGAGCAGCAAAGGCAACAGGAAGTGGAGAGGAACCTCAATGCTTATAGGTCTATGAGGGACCACATACATCCTCCACAAATGAGTGCACCCTCTTGCATTGTGCCCCCAACTGACGACATGGTTGTTAGGCCTTACCTGGTGCCACTTCTCCCCAACTTCCATGGTTTAGAGAGTGAAAATCCTTATACATATATAAGGGAATTTGAGGAGGTTTGCAACACTTTCAAGGAGGATGCCACCATTCTGGATCTAATGAGGCTCAAGCTTTTTCCCTTCACATTGAAGGACAAAGCTAAGATTTGGCTCAACTCCTTGAGACCAAGGGCCATTCGTAATTGGACCGAGATGCAAGCGGAGTTCTTAAAGAAATTCTTCTCCACCCACATAACGAACACACTGAAGAGGCAAATCTCCACCTTCTCAACAAATGAAAATGAAATTTTTTATCAATAATGGGAAATAAACATAGAAGCACTTAATGCTTGTCCTCATCATGGGTTTGATACTAGGCTGCTAGTTAGTTATTTTTACTATGGTATGTCCCCTTCCATGAAACAATTATTGGAAACTATGTGTGTGGGAGGAGACTCTTCAAAGAAAAACTGTGAGGATGCCATGGATTTCCTGAATTATGTGGCAGAGGCATCTAAAGGTTGGGATGAGCTTAACCCAAGGGAGATAGAAAGGATGAGGCCTCAGCCTAACACAAGGGGTGGCATGTATTCCCTTCCGGAGGATATGGACATGAAGGCTAAATTTTCAACTTTAGCTAGAAGATTGGAAGAATTGGAAGGGAGAAGATTACATGAGGTGCAGGCAGTGACTGAGGTCCCTGTGCAAGCTAAGCCATGTTTCATCTGTCAGTCTACTAAACATCAAGGAGAGCAATGCCCAACTATTCCAGCAATGAGGGAGATGCTAGCGGAACAAGCTAACGTTGTTGGTCAATTCAAGCCACAAACCAATGCATCATGGCAACACTTACATTCCCAACTAGAGGAATCATCCAAATCTCCTCCCGAAACCAAAGCCTTCCACAAGATGCACCCTTGTCGCTTAACCACAGTGATGACTCTTCATCTCAATAATGTACCACCAATCAACATCTCTAGTTGAGTAAGCAATAATTTAACCCTGGCAAGGTAGTGCAACGCAGAGGAGCCAGAAGCAGTGGGAATGTTCAAGCAAATCTGAAAATTGACATAGTGGAAAGCACCTTGAACAAGAAGATTGAAGGCCTCCAGAGTGAAATTGCTCGAAAATTTGATAACTTACAATACTCAATTTCCAGGTTGACTAACCAACAACAAGTACAGGAAAAGGGTAAATTCCCCTCCCAGACACAACCTAATCCCAGGGGAGTCCATGAGATAGCTTCTGCCAGTGAACCTGTCTTCAGGATAGATGAAGTAAAGGCGGTTATCACTTTGAGGAGTGGTAAACAGGTTGAGCAACCAATGCCTACACCTGTGGAAGAAGCCAAAGAGGAAAATGAAGCCAAGCAGGAAAGAGTTGTTATTAAAGAGGATATGGCGAAGAAGAGCATGCCCCCTCCATTCCCTCAAGCACTAAGAGGTAAAAAGAAGGTGATCAACCGCATCAAATTGGAAGTGCTGAGGCAGTGAAGGCAATATTCCTCTTTGATATGATTAAACAAGTCCCAACGTATGCTAAATTCTTAAAGGACTTGTGCATTGTAAAAAGAGGGTTGAATATCGACAATAAAGCTTTCCTAACAAGACATGTTAGTGCCATGCAAAACCCCAGTGAAGTACAAAGACCCGGGTTGTCCTACCATTTGGGTAAATATCGGAGGAACTTGTGTGGAAAAAGCCTTATTAGACTTGGGGGCTAGTGTTAACTTGTTGCCTTACTCAGTTTACAAACAATTGGGGCTGGGAGAATTAAAGCCTACCACCATCACCCTATCTTTAGCAGACAGATCAATCAAAATTCCAAAGGGCACTGTTGAAGATGTCTTGGTGCAGGTGTATAAATTCTACTACCCAATGGACATCGTTGTCCTTACATCGAACTGTTGTAGCAGAGCTAAATTCAAGTACCTATCATCCTCGAGACCATTCTTATAATTCCTAAATGCAATCATTAATTTCCAAAATGGAGTTATGCATCTGACATTTGGGAATATGACGCTGGAACTCAATATTTTTGTCTTGAGCAAGAAGCATATGCCCTTAGTGGAGGAGGATCCAGTAGAAGTTTGTATGATTGACTCCATCCTGGGTGAATAGATTCAACTGCAGCAACTAAAAGAAGAATTGATAGGTGAATCAGTAGAAGCTAATGAGGAACTGTAGGATACCCTAAATTATGTGCTGTTCATGGGCTATGGAGGAGAAAAGAAGAAATCATTCCTTTGTTGACTAGCGAGGACAGTGACAATGGAGACAACATAGGGCCCCATAAGCTTGACCTCAAACCTCTTCCTGCAGAATTAAAATATGCATATTTGGAAGAGGCTAACCAATGTCCAGTGGTGATTTCTTAACTGCTGAATGCCCTACAGGAGGAAGATCTTCTGGACACTCTCAAGAGGTGTAAGGTGCCATTGATGGAAAATTTATGGATCTAAAAGGGGATTAGTCCTTTGGTTTGCAATTTCATCATATCTATGGAGGAGGGAAGCTAAGATTTAAAGTAGGGCAATCAGTAGAGAAGCAATTTAATTCGTGATATGTAAGAAGTGGTGCGCACTAAAGTCCTTAGTTGCTACAGGCCGGCATTATCTATCCTATCTCTGATAGTCCCTGGGTGAGTCTAACTCAAGTAGTGCCAAAGAAATCAGTGGTAACCACTATGAAAAATGAAAAAGGAGAGGATGTGCCCACCCGCCTTACCACAGGTTGGAGGGTATGCATAGACTACAAAAGGTTAAATGAAGTGACAAGGAAGGACCATTTCCCTTTACCCTTCATTGATCAACTTCTTGAGAGAATTTATGGGCACCCATTCTATCGCTTTCTGATGGTTATTCCAACACTTCGCATAGAAATTCATCGTGAGAGGGACTTGTGGAGAAGACCACCTTCACCTGCCCATTTGGCACATATGCTTACAAGAGGATGCCTTTTGGCCTTTGTAATGCACCTGCCACTTTCCAAAGGTGTATGCTTAGCATTTTCAGTGATATGGTGGAGCGCATTATGGAGGTGTATATGGATGATATCACCATATATGGGGATACTTTTGAAGAGTGCCTAGCTAACCTTGAAATTATGCTGCATAGATGCATTGAAAAGAACTTGGTGCTAAACTGAGAGAAGTGTTAGTTTATGGTGAATCAAGGAATTGTCCTAGGGCATGTTATCTCCAATAAGGGAATTAAAGTGGATAAAGCCAAAGTTGCTTCGACATAAACTACCACCACAAATGCAAAGGTCACAGACAACTCGTCATGGAGGCTTTAAGGTGAGGTTTATCAAAGATTTCTCAAAAATTGCAAAACCCCTTCTTGAGCTGCTGGAAAAGGATACTAAATTTTTATGGAATGAAGCCTGCCAAAAGAGCTTTGAGAAACTCAAATCTCACTTGACCACTGCATCCATAGTGAGGGCACCTAATTGGCAGCTCCCTTTTAAGATCATGTGTGATGCTAGTGATCTTGCCATTGGAGCAGTCCTTGGGCAAAGAGAGGATGGAAAGCCCCATGTGGTGTATTATGCGAGCAAAACTTTGAATGAAGCTTAGAGAAACTACACCACCATTGAGAAGAAACTATTGGTAGTGGTCTATGCCTTAGACAAGTTTCGAGCATACTTGGTGGGGTTAGACATCATTATCTTCACTGCATCACTCCAGCTGGCACTCTAACTACAAGATAAAGCAAGGCTCACAGATGGGTTCTCCTACTTCAAGAATTTAATCTTCAAATCAAGGATAAGAAGGGGGTAGAGAATGCTGTGTACTCACCTCTCTATAGGTTGACATAGCCCATAACACAATACAAACCCTCCAATCCATGATGAATTTCGTGAGGAATCACTACTGTTGGTAGAGAGCACTCCTTGGTATGCCCACATCGCTAATTTTTTAGCAACAGGGGAGATTCCAACTGAGTGGAAGGCATAAGACAAGAAATACTTCTATGCAAAGATCCATTCTTATTATTGGGAAGCATTTACTCGCTCAAATATCAGGTAAACTAGTCATTAGGAGATGTGTGCTTGAGCGGAGAGTATGATTCCTAGCCATCGCTATGAAATGCCTCGTGGTGTCATTTCATTTAGAAGACTACCATGAAAGTGGTTTAATCCGGGTTCTATTGGCCCGCCCTCTTTAAGGATGCTTATTACATGTGCTTGTGTTAAGGAGTAGATGCCAAAGATTTGAAGCTTTCTCTCACATTACATGATGCCCCTAACCCAATCCTAGCAGGATTTATTTGATATATGGGGCATTGATTCCCATGGACCATTCCTATGTCTTTGATATCTATATATCTCTGGGTGGGGCTGGGACTACGTATCTAAATGGGTTTAAGCTGTTCCTTGTAAAGAAAATAACCACAGGGTGGTACTGAAGTTTTTGAAAGAAAACATCTTTTCCAGATTTGGGGTACCTAAGGCCATAATTAGTGATGGAGGTTCACATTTTTGCAACAAACCCTTTGAAACCCTCCTAGCTAAATATGGAGTGGGAAACATAGCAGCCACCCTTATCACTCCCCTCGCACTGTGCTGGGATAAGCTGAGCTTGCCAACAGAGAAATCAGCAAACCATCCCACGGGCGTGGTGAACTCTAATGGTGAAGGACCGGTCCTCGTCACAATCCATTACGCCTACAGTGGATGCCTTCAAGACAATTCTCGAAATGTCCCCTTATCGCCTGGTTTATGGCAAAGCATGCCATCTCCTTGTGAACATAGAGTACAAGGCATGGTTGGTAATAAAGAAGCTGAACATGGATTTGGGAAGAGCTGGCCTCAAAAGGTTCCTTGACCTCAATGAGTTAGAGGAACTGCGAAATGATGCCTACTTGAATTCAAAAATTGAAAAGGAGAAACTGAAAAAGTGGCATGATCAAATGGTGGCTCAGAAGAATTTTGAAAAGGGGGATCAAGTGCTGCTTTACGATTCTAAGCTTCACCTCTTTCTAGGTAAACTCAAATCGAGGTGAATTGGTCCTTTCATTATCCATCAGGTCTACCCCAATGAAGCAGTGGACTTCCTTAGTTCAAAGGATAAATGCATCGTTCAAGGTGAATGTCGCAGGCCCGGCCATAATGCAGCTTCCTTTCACACCTGACAAGGAGGAACTTTCCCTCCTTGAACCCCCTGAAGTTTGAGAAAATGATTTGAGTGGGCTTGGTCTCTCCGGAGACTGCAAAAGCCACTTCTTTTTGTTAAAATTTTACTTATTTCATTTTTAATTTTATTTATGTTCCCTCATCTTTTCTCTAGGTTAAACCTATTCACTTTTCTATGCTCTTATTCATTAATGTTGTGTTTTTTTTTTACAGGATTTACTGATTTAAGGCTGTGGTCTGAGGTCAAGGCTCAATTTCTTTACAAGGGTCAGAAATTTCGCAACCCAATTTTGTAGGTTGTGAAATTCTTCCTCCCGACCTTCGATTCCTACAACTCTTATTCCCCACACCCAGGAGCTCAAAAAGCTTGTGCCCATTTATGGATACTAAATTTCCGTAGACTCTTCACATTCCCTGTTCTCCTATATATACTGCGGCCCAATACTAGGCAGTGCAGACTGCGGCCCAATACTAGGCAGTGCAGACTGAAGTGACAAGGTCCTGCACAACGAGAATTTCTATGACATTCCGACTTTTGCCGCCTTTCTTGAGCTTTGAGACTCTATGAGGCTTGTGCAGCGGTAATCTATGGAGCCTCTTCATGACTTACGCCGGTTCTATCCCCGTAGAATGAGTTCTATCATACCATGACTTCCAGGCGAGACCGCAATTCGACATGCCTGCATTTTTCTATTGATGGTCGTGAAGGAATACTTGGGGCCACTGACATAGCTGCCACATTCAATCTTCTGATTGTCCTAGCCAATTCAGCGTAGTATAGGCAGTGGCCCCATCCCTCACCCCAGGAGATGGTCCACATCCTTTCCAGTGACACCTCAGCTGGGCCCATTTTATTCCGACGACAGCTTCCACCAAGGATGCTCTTTATTGACCATGTACTACGATCAAACTTATTTATGCTTCAACATTTGGTGCGTAGGAAGAGAGCTATACCCGGGAGGCTCTTTTTATCGCATTCCGAGGTTTCTAGTCTCGCCTCACAAAGCTCATCATGACCGGCCTTGCTCCACTTTGGAGAAAAAGATACACCAAGCAAGAACCTTAGTGTATCGACCATCCCTCCCTTCCGCTTCCATGCACGCTTGTCATGTTGCAACACCTTGGTTTTCCTACCGAGCTCACCCAGAGCCGCCGTAGAGTTTGCATGCCACAATTGCTTTCATTGTTGAGAAGTGGAAATTTGTGCCTGGCGCTCCTCATCTCCTACTCCGAGATCCAGCAGAGGATCAGCCACCTCCTGTAGTACCTATTGAGGAGCCCTAGATTCTTGCATCCTTTGCACCTCCATGCCTCCGGTCCCTACAGATTCGGCTGGACCAAGTACTTCAGCACCACCCTTGAACTCTATCCCTATTTTACCCCGAGATTTTCTGGCCATCATGGCTGTAGTGCGCACTTTCACAACCACTTCAGCATCTTTCGCCACTGCCCATGCTGCCTTGGTCGAGAGGATGGTCTCGACCCCAGACCGGCTATCACAAAACAATGCCATCCCCATGCATTTGGGAGCCACTGCTCGCCCATCTCTAGCACAAGACGCCAGGCCTTCACCGCCTCCTCCAACATCAACAACAAGAGCACCGCCATACAAAATTTCTCCATACCTTCATTGGATCTCCAAAGAGCAAAGCAGTTGCCACTCCTCTAGTTCCACCTTCCTCCTCCGGGCCTCACTCAAGATCGTCCACCGCCACCGAGGATGACATCCCACCACTTTCCATATCGAGGAGGTAGCATTTCCTCTTTAACCTTCCCATCCGCACTCCAATCAGGATACGTGATATTTAGTCGGGTGAGAGCTTAATGAAGGAAGTGGCTTTTATATTATGTTTTACTTGTTTGTGCAAGTCCTTTTGTGTAATTCAACGATTCTCATTGGAGTAGTTACTTTTTTATTTTATTTTTAAATATAAAAAAAATGCCTTTAATTTCAACACATAACAGCAAGCAAAGTCACAAACAGTAGTCAACAGCAAACATTCTCAGGTGTTTGAGAAACATGCAGATGGGCGACTCATATTGAAATCCTCTGTTCAAATGCCACAGTTGATGTTAGAATGGTGTTATGCTTAGTTGAGTTGATAACCTGTTGAAATTCTTATTGTATTCAACCTTTTTTCTTCCACGTTGAACTAACCACACACTGTGCACATTAGATTTCATTTATAGGCGGAAAAACTGCCTTGCCTTCTAAGCCCTGTAAAAGTCTAGCCTTGTACTTTTGACCACTTTTAATAGGTCGAGACCCCTTAATAAAAGACCAATCAGTCTTTCAAGCAAAGAAAGAAAAGAAAAAGAGAAAAGAAAAAGAAAAAAGAAAAAGAAAAAGAAGAGAAAGAAGAAATTGTGACGCTTTGCCTTGAAACCCGAGCACGGTCCGAGGGGTATATGGCCAAAGTCTTTAAAGCCCGGTGCCCTAAACTAACTGGTTGGGAGTCACCGACTTTGTGCTCATATACTGGTGAATAGGCGTAGCTTAGCAAATTGTACGTGCTGGAGTTTTGAACTCATTAAGAGTCCGGGGTGAAACCTGAAGAGTTAGTAATCGAAAGATCCCAGACTTGATGCCCTAAACCTTAATTGGTTGGGAGTCACCTGGACCCTCGCTACATGGACACTTGCGAAGTTCGAGCACCCCAAGCATTGCACCCCTGCTAAAAAAAAAGAAAAAAAAAAGAGGAAGTTAGAGAATAAAGTTGGGTCCTGATTTATTGAGGTTGATTAAGCTGCTAGGTTTGGACAAGAGCTCAGTTGGGGGAAGAGAACAGTCTGGCAGTTTGTTTTTGAAACCTAATCAAATCAAACACTTAAGTTTTTGTGGAAGGTGTTAGATTGGTTCTCTAGGATTTGACACTGTTTTAATACTTGATTTTGCATAGCACACAAATTCTCTCCTGAGATAGTTGTCAAGGTGTGAATTTTGGTGACTTTTGTTGAAGGAAGGTACATTATCTCGCTTGAAAAACCAATTTTTCAGAGATATATTTATAGCTCATCTCAAGGCTTTATTCATTTCTCTTCTTCCATTGCTAAGGGACTAGTAATGTGTCGATTGGGGGGAGTGATTGCTACCCAAAGAGTGCTATTTTACACCCTTATTATACAGGTTTTGGGCACTTTTTGTGTTGTAATCAGTTCAATTAACCCCGATTGACATGTCAAGAACCTAGTTATACTACTAATCACATTTCATGGCAAATTTTGTAGTTTTCTCAAGCTATTGATGTTAAAGTTTTTGAGTCAGTTCAACCACGACGAATTCGAGTTGAACTCAGAGCTAGAGATCAAAAACTGGAAGAAGAGAAGCTGTGTAGAATGAAGATGTCACCCTGGAAATTTCGCAAATTAAGAATCCCATGCAAATTCAACAGGTCGCGAATTTTATGCCGCTGCTTACTTTTGACTTCTAATTGGTTCTTCCCAAATTGTCTCCTTTGTAATAGTGTTTGTTTTTATATTTTGCAATTTGTATTAAGGTTTGGCTATAAACTTAGATAAGACTTTGTAAGCAAGACTTTTGATCGATCTGATTCTATATAGATTTCTAAAGCTTTTAGCTCTTCCCTCTTTTTCTCATTTTCTCTCATTTTCTCTCATTTTCTCACTAGCCAAACAACCTTTGAGGATGACAACTCAGAGGATGAGTGGCTAGAATCTCTTTCTCCTTGAAGAGGAAGGTCACTGGGCAAAGGATTTGAAGCAAGTTGAGGGTTTCATGGTTTTCACGCAGGTACTCACTGACATTTGTGTGTTTTCTTTGAACTCTAGGTCTAGATCCCATAGATGCTCCTTGAATGATCCGTATTTGATAATCTTTTAGGGTTCAATGGATGCTATTGCATCCATCGAGATCATTAGTCATTGTTTATTAGCCATCGAAGGTGGGTCAAGTTGATACGTTGTTACTGTCTTGAGCCATTAATGCTCAATGAATACCATTTCTAAAGCATAGTTGTTTTGGGTTAGTTTTTATAGCCTAATGATGATCTGATTTGGGAGATGACTATAGGCTATCATCCCCAACGCGAGGAAATGACCCCAAGAAACCCTCAGTTGCCCTAAGATCCCAAGCCCAGTGTCCTGATACTTCAAGGGAATTCCTTTTATACTTTACTTCATTTTATTTATAATTTTCAACCATTACAACCCACTGTTTTTATGAAAACCCAAAATCCAAAATGAATTCACCAATTTGAGTTTCACTATAAGTCATTAATGCGAAGAAAACCCATCCCTGTGGACGATCCTAGAGCCACTATACTACAATAGCCATGCTACAACAGTAGGAGGTATTAGGTATAAATTTTGTTAATTCAGGATACCCTACGGAAAAACACACGAATCAAATGTGCCCCTTTCTTCACCTTGCTCTGCTACTTCTTGAGTGGCTTGAACCGTTTCATTCTCCAACTCAGCATATTCTTCCATGATTGCGTTGAGGTTTGGAACCGGGTTTATGGGCTCAGACATCGTGAGAGAGTGGTTTAGGGATCTAGGGTTTCGAACGAGTGAGAGAAATTCAGTAAGTGAGACTGAATGGTTTGAATGTTATGAGGCAGATGACTCTTTGGTCTTCAAAATTTTCTATTTATAGGCAAGAGTTGTTGTGCTTCATTAATTGTCGCAACAAATTTTTGACCTAAAGTTGTGCTATTTTTAATATGGGGTCGCAACATAGAGAAATGATGTCGCGACACAATTATTTGTCATGATAGAGCAAAAATTTTGTCGCGACAGGAAATTATCTTTTCTCCAGTTGAATTATGTCGTGACAACTAGAAATCTTGTCGCGACATGATTTCTGAGGTTCATGTTTGATGTTCGTCGCGACAAAAAGAAACCATGTCGCGACAAACTTTTTCTTATATGTCCCATTTTAGCACCCACTCAGTCGCGACAAACAGAAAGTATGTCACGATAGAATTCTGTTCTACCTGAAAATCTTTGCACATTTTCATACTTTCAACCATTCAAACCAAATGACATTATGCAATAAAGTCTTTCCACTTAGTTCAGACTTGTGAAAGCACATATTTCCTCAAACAATCTCCATTCAAGTATGAACAACTAATCTCTTTCTTCACTCAATAACATTCATCAATTCATTCAATAAGGCATTCAAACAGTTGGCACAAGAAAGTTTTCTGATAATTTATGCTCTAAAAATCTTTATATTCCCCCAAACTTCAACTATGCATTATTATTAAAGCAAATTGATGGAAATAGAAATACTCCCCCTTGTAGCTATTTTCTGCATATTTTAGTTTGAGAAAGTGTGCTTTCTAATAACATTTCTTTCCAAGTTCATCTTCCTTGTTCTTGAAAAAAAAAATCAACAATCTATCAAACTTCATAATAAAATTTCTAACAAAATTAAAACTAAAACTTCAAACTCATAAAAGTAATCAACATTAACCAAACTATTAAAATTAAATTATGTCACAACTCCCAAAAGCGTCGCCTTAATGTCCTTAGCCGTATTAATTTGCTGTAGATGTCTCATTTTATAAAATTCTTTCCTCCCCTTTTCAAATTTGATCTACTTCATTTATAAGCCTTTCCAAGATAACAAGCCATTTCGACTATTTAGCTTTAAATTCACTTCCCAGATTCATTTTGGTGTTACGTCTAAAGTAGTCTACTTGTTACTACTTTGAGATAAGGACTTAATTCCATCTTGACATCAATTTCCTGAAAAAGAAGCCTAGCTTGGAGTTGTATAAGAGGACTTGTTCTCCCGCTTGAATTCCCTCCCTGTAATCTTGACTGCCACTCTTGTCAGCTTCTTCAGATTCCGCATTGTCATGTCGAATTTCTCAACTCTTCCAAATTTCATTCATTTAGAGTAGTATCTTTCCTTGCAGCTTGAAGTCAGCACCACCCTTGATGGCCCATATAGCTTTTGTATCTCCAATAAAGGGAGATGACAAGGTTTTCCAAATACAATTCTATATGGGGACATTCCAATGGGAGTTTTGTAAGCAGTTCTATAAGCCCACAATCCATCATCTAGCTTTATTGACAAATCCTTTCTGCTTGTATTTATTATTTTCTTTAGAATTTTCTTTATTTCCCTGTTGGAAATTTCTGCTTGCCCATTTAACTGAGGGTGATAAGCCAAACCTATCACATGTCTAATTCCATATCTGCTCATGAGTTTTGGAAAAAATTTATTTGCAAAATGTATTTCCCTGACACCGATGATTGCTCTGGTGCCCAAATCGCCAAAATATTTCTTTGTATAAACCTAACCACTGTGATGGCATCATTTATGGGATAAGCTAATACTTCCACCCATTTGGATACATAATCTATAGCTAGGAGAATGTATATGTTACGAAATGATGATGGGAAAGGTCCCATGAAGTCTATTCCCCAAACATAAAAAATCTACACCATTAGAATTCCTTGTTGGGGCATTTCATTTCTTCTGCTTATGTTGCCCATTCTCTGACAATTATCAAAATGTTCACCGACTAAAACAGCTTTTGAATAGGTAGGCCAATAAAACATGATTGAGTAACTTTTCTAGGTCAGTCTGCCTCCCAAAGTTTCCTCCATATGGTGATGCATGACATTTATCCATAATACTACCTTGTTCTGCTTATAACACATCTCCTTATGATCATATCTACTCCTCTTCTATAAAGTAATAATCTCAAATATAAAATCTCGCACCGCTCTCAATTTTCTTCTCTACTGGTAGCTGAATTCAAGTGGCACAACTGATGAGTCTTAAACTCATATATTTTTAATCCATTTTTCTGGCATGTTTTTAACAATTTTAGATCTATTTGTATGCCAAATTATGGAATATTCACCAACTTTTTTTTGAATGAGTTAATTGAAAACAGAGAGAAAACAAGTAGAAAAGAAGCAAAAAGGTGGAAAAAGGCGATTCGTGTTGGCACACAATTTTTATATGTTATGACATTAAAATTCATGTTAAAGGAAATATGTTGCAAAATGAAGTAAACTAAATGTCGTAACAAAGCTCAAACAAAACTCAATGGCTGAAGAGGAAATTTTGTCGCAACAATCCTTTACTCTTTCACGACAAAGACTAAAACAAAAAGCAAGAAGCTGTGTCGCGACAATATAATTTCTGTCGCAACATGAAAAGTTAAAGGCTAACAGATGAACTTTGTCGCGACAAAAGACAATTCTATCACGACAGAAATTGCTCAGATTACAACACAAATCAACTAAAGGAAGAGTTGTTGTCGTAACAAAGAAAATCATGTCGCAACATAACAGTCAAAAATCACAACCAAGAGTAACACAATCTCTATCGTGACAAAGATTATTTATGTTGCGACAAACAAAACATGAAGGAGGTGAATTTCCTGTCGTGATAAGATGTCAAGTATAAATACAAGAAGAATGGGCGACAAAGCGTTCTTGTCATGGCTAACCAAGAGTTGAAGGAAAAACTTGTGTTGCAATAAAGAAGTTTTATGTCACGACAATAAAAGCTACGGAATGATAAAATTCTGTCGTAACAGAGAAAAGTAGGTCACGATAGAAATTGAAGAAGATTTGAGAATGACCAAGGTAATCGCAACACATAATTCTATGTCGTGACAAATAGCTCAACAAGCTACAAGAACTAGAGAAGAAAAATCTGTCGCGACCAAAGATTTTCTTGTCGCGATGTAAAATACAAGGACTTGAAGAAATCCATCGCGATGAGAAACTTTGTCGATAAAGGTTGGAAGAAAACAAATTCGTTTGTCATGACAAGGAAAATTATGTCGTGACAAACTCTAGCAAAACAAGGACATGAGAAGCTTGGTGCAGACAGGTTTGGTGTCGCGACACAAGGCATTCCTGTTGCGATAAGAATAAGACCACTGAATACAAATTATATCGCGACATTATCAAAGTATGTCACGACACAATCCAAGAGCAAGCCTAAAGAATAGGTCGTGACAGAAGATTATAAGCTACAATAAAGGCCAGCAATAAGGACTTAAAGCTATATCGTGACATAATTTTTTTATGTAGCGACAAAGAGACCAATTTGGGCCAAACTTTGGGGATCCACAATGCAATTAATGAAGTGAGGCCCATCATTCGAAATTCTATAAATAGACGCATCTAGGGCATTGTGCTCAACTTTCGGCGACTCCGGGATTTTTAGGTGGGTTGAAGACTCTTGTACATTTTTATTTTATTATTTTATTATTTATTTTATTTTCCATTTTAGTAGATTTAGTGACAAATAAAACGCTGGTGTATAAATGTGACGCTCATGTGCGTAAGTGTACGTGACGTCTAAGTAAATATAGTGTACCAACGGTAATGGATATCGATCCACAGGACAGTGTGTTGACTACAAAGGTTTTGGTTTCTGTAGATAATATCCGAATAAAATTATTTTAAAGTATTGAATCGAGTATGTTAATTCCGACTAAGCTATTGATTCTAATGAATTATCAGAGTTAGAGATTAGGTTATGTCTCCCCGTCACGTTTCCAATGGATTATTTCTTAAAGATATTATTATTCCATATATTTATAAGTTGTCGATGGCGGGGTGATCTTCCTTACGAGATATCCTCTCTCGAGGTATATCCTCCTATCTCATGAATAGAGTTGAGTATATCTCTATCCCAACTCAGTATTCCGAAATGCTTAAATGTTCTAACCCCAAATGCCACCTTCGTGGATCGGAATATCTCTATTTACCATCTAATCAAGGTCGCTCTACCTACATCCCCTCGATAACCTCATCTCTCGAATCTTGATCAGCAGATTAAGCCAATGTTACTTATTATTTCATAATGAAATCGTGATATAGAGCAAATTTAAAACTAAATGATAAACAACGGAATAATATAAAGTACTAAACTTTAATCCATCAACATATGATGGTTCAACATAACCTCAGAGAGTAGATCTAGAAATATACCGAATGAGAAATGAAAGTGTTTAATCTTAAAACATCGCTCCAATATCCAAAAAATGAGAGATGCATAAATCACAGCACTTCCTTCTCAAGTCCGTGGCCACCGCTGTCCGAATTCCGCGGCTCTCGTCGTGACGCTCCCGGCGTCTCTAATTCAAATCTTGCGCTTTAAATGCCGAGGTGTGATCCCACGACGCCGCGACGCTGAGACGCCGCGACGCTGAGACGCCGTGGACGCTTCGATTGCGATCGATTGTTGACTCAACGCCGCGACGCTGGAACGGCCATGATGGGACATCGCGACGCTGGAACGCCATGACGCGATGGGCCACTCTCCCGACGTCACCACCCAATCGGCCTGCCAGCTGTGCCTTCACATCATCCGTGACCGCGATTCACCTGGCCACCATATACTCGATAACAAACCCGAAAATACATTTTAATCATAAAATAACGCTTAAACCTAAGAAAGACGCGCATATGCAGAGTGTTCTGCACCCCATCACGCCCAGGCGCCTTATTTTGTTAGTTTTCCTTTAATTTTCTGGATTTGGGTATTGTATCATGCGCTTCGAAATGGGTATTTCTTATAAATTCTTTTCATTGACTGCTTGATTTGTAAATGATGTTGAAGGTTTTGAGTTCATTTATTCCAGCTTTGTTTATGATTTCAAGAATTTTTCCGACGCTTAGTCACGATATGAGTAAACCAGCTTTTGAAAAGTTAAGCTCACCGTAAAGGGCTGATGATAGTCATTTTGCTGCATAAGGTGGAATAAAGCTTTAATTAGAATTCTTGAATTTATTTGATTGATATTGTTTATAAATTTACTTGTTCTTAGTACTAGTACCGTGTACCCAATGTAAGGTACTGTATCTCACTCTGATTTCTAGGAGGCCCTCTAAGTGACATAGAGATGAAGAATCCTGAGAGTGTAGAGTAGCTCCTTGTGGGTATGGTAGACTAATACTATGGAACTAATAGATCACCAACTTACTTATAAGTTGAGATAGGTTGAATGAAGTATCTGTTTAATCACTCAGAGTTCTCTCCTCTTTCTGATGAATTGATTTTGATCCCGCGTTAGCCAGATATAATCAAGGAGATGAAATTTTCATCGATGTAGGATGAGGTGTCAATCAAATTGGGAGAAGGCTTGCAATATCCTCATGATTCAGTAAGCATGAGGGTGATCCCAATCAATAATTTATATCCTAAACTGACATGAGCAAAGCTACTACAAAGATAGTGGCTTTTAGGGTTTAACATAGGGAGATGGGTTTTCTGCACAAATGATTTACATGAAGGCCAAAATGGTCAATTTGATTTTGGGATTTTGTAAAAATAGGGGTGTAATGGTTGGAAACCAAATTTAAAATAAATAAAATGTGTTAAGTCTCTCAAGTGTTAGGGGCTACTGGATTTGGTTCTAGTTCACCGAGGTTCTTGTCCATTTCCTCGTCGGGAGGATGACCTATGAGTCATTTCCCGAACTGGATTCTATTTAGCTTTAAAAACTGAACCTATGATTTTCCCTTTTAAAAAACAACATTTATTGAACATTAATGCTCCCAGACAGTGAAAACGTGCCTCCCTGATCTACCTCATAGTGACAAATAGAAAGTAACTAATGAATCTCAGTGGATCTAGCAATAAGCATCCACTCAACCATAAAAGATTGCCAAATATTGATCAATGAAGGCACATCAAAGGAGTTCTAACCTAGAGTGAGAAATAGGAACATAAATGCCAATAAAAACTTGTGTTAAAAACAGAGAACTAACAGTTACCTTCAGATCCTGCACCTAGGAGCCTTCTGCTTCAAGGAGGAAGGGGTTTTAGCTACTCATCCTCCGAGTTGTCATCCTCAGAGGGTGTTTACGCCCGCAGCTAAGAAAATGAGAGGGAAAAGGGCTGCCAGAGAAAACGGCGAAATGAAGCTTATCCCAAAATTTATTACCTATGATCGATTTTCTTTACAGACCTCGACCAAATTCTTTATATACTACTAAAGTAAAAGGGAAATTACAAAAAAACTAAAACCAAAATCTATTACATGGGATAAATTGAAGAAACAAAATCAAAACAACAGTGGTACAACGGCCAAAAGCAGTGAACAATGGTTTATGTGGATGAATAGCGCAATGGAGGCATGAACAAAGGGTTCGTGAGGGATGCAAATTCAAGTTCCATTTCCTTTATTTTGCCTCTTTCCTTCCGTCTTCCTCGATCCGCAATGCCGAGTTTGACTCGAATTCTTCGTGCTTGGATCGACTCAACAATTTCAGCATAAATAGCTTGCAAGGACTACAAAATTAGCCACAAAATGCGAACAATAGAATAGTAGGGACTTTAATGTGCAAATCGGGTTAATTAGAATGATTAGTACATAAAAAGCACTCAAAACCTATAATAAATAGAGTTCAAAATAGCACTTTTTGGGCACTAATCACCTGTCTATGGGGGCAAGAATTCCTTAGTTCTAAGAACTAAGTATGAAGTATTGAAAAGGAAAAATACTTAAATCTTAGAAAAAGGGTTATATATTACAAGTAACTGATTAGAATTATGTCTCAGAAATGAATATGAACCTTTAAAAGTATGGTTAGGGGAGAAATCCAAACTATACTACCTTGCATCTTTGACAAACTCAGTTTTCCAATTGATAGTTGAGCTATGAATCGAAATGATGTAGAAATTTATTATTATTAATTGATCCATGTCCAGTTTTGCCTTACTCAGGGAATTCTCAACCCCAATTTTATTAAACTTTACTTTTGTACATATAAGATTTCAGTTTAAGACTACATTTTAGTCTTCTTATCATCATATCAGTGGAGTTCAAATAGTAATGATCTTGAGTAGTTGGAGTAGCTAGTTTTATTTATCATCCTTCCTTGTGGGAATGATATATGGACTTTAAATATCCACTTTTATTACTTGTATGACTAGTGCACTTGCAGTGACCTAGGCCACAAACACAAATTTTAAATGAGTTATTTTCAGAAGAAAGAACAATTCCATCTTTTCATACACATGAGAAATGGTCTTAACAAGTTTTTTTGGCGCTGTTGCCGGGGATTAGGTAATAGTCCTTTGGTAATAGTGTTATAAACTGGTCTACACATATTGTGGTTAACAAGTTTTTGGCACCGTTGCCAGGGATTAGGTAATAGTCTTTTGGTTATAGTGTCATAAATTTGTATATATCATTTGGTCTTAACAAGTTTTTGGCGTTGTTGCCGGGGATTAGGTAATAGTCCTTTGGTAATAGTGTCATAAATTTTTATATATCATTTGGTCTTAACAAGTTTTTGGCACTATTGGTTGAGGAAAGATGATAAATTTAAAGATCAATATTCTAACCAAAAAGGGATTTACTAATTTGGACATTTTTCTTTTTGAAATTATTTTTCAGAAAAATTATAAAAACAATTTGACAGCAAGAATGAAGAAGCTACCTTACATTTTTCTATGAGCTTAATGGATATAATCAGAGTCCCATGCCAGAATTCATTTGATCTTTAGTGTTTCTCATTTTAGAAGATTTTAAATGCATAGAAAACTGTAATGTGATCTCGCGCTCTAGACACCGAAATGAGAGAAATATTGTGGTGGAATCTGAGAAGGCTGACTACCAATGTAGAATCTAGAAATACGGAAAATCAACGAAAGAATGCGTGCTATTCCGTAAGAAGAAGAAGGCATGCAGAGAGGAAATCAGAGGCCTAATACTATAGAGGACTTTTGGAGGCCTATTATCCAAGAGGATTACTCTAAAGTAAGACAACTTGCAATTGAAGCCAACAATTTTGAGTTGAAGCCAGCATTGATTACTATGGTGCAGCAACACCAATTCACAGGACACCCCTTTGAAGATCCCAATGAGCATATGTGGAGATTCATGAGGATGACTACACAGAAAGCTGGAATGGTTAGACTCGTATAATTCAAACTGTTATGAGCCTTCCTTCCCTTTTCTACCGAGAGATGACAAAGAACATGGCTCGATTCATTGCAAATGGGATCAGCTGAATTGGGAAGAGCCGGTAGAGGCTCATATGAATAGATTTTTCCTCCAACTCTAATTGCTGAGAGAATATGAGAAATAATTGTCTTCAAGCAGGGAGAAGAGGAGAGTCTCTACAATGCATGGGAGAGATTCAAGAGATTTCTGAAAAGATGTCCTATGCATGGAATAGATCTGACCACTCAGATGGATATTTTCAACCATGCTATGAATTATCTTTCCAATGGTATAATTGGTGCATCCTGTTGTGAAGCTTTTAAAAGAAGAAATGCATAGGGGGTAAGGCAACTGATTGAAGACCTTGCCATATGTAACTACAAGGATCCATCTGCTTCGTGGAGCAAAGAAGAAACTAAGGGGAAGTGTCTTATCAGACTAGATAAATGATGTGCATGTAAGTGCCGGATGCAAGCAGGAATAAACTGGGACAATGAGAAGAGAATGCATACCGTAAACGGGCGGAGCGGTAGATAAAGGAGAAAGAAGAATGAGTGCTGAGGGGCCAGTTGAAGAAGAGTCCTATCAAAGTTGAGGAGAGGCATAAAGACTTCAATGCAAACAGAGCTTACACCTTGCTTCAACCCCACTCACAACAAACTATACACCAGCACTGAGGAACCATGAAAGCTTTTCATATGGTGGAGGAGCACAGCAAGGCCCCATACCTGGATAGAATTACCATAAGGCTTATGCTTAGCCTGGGTTCCAACAACAACAATAGCAGCAGCAACATAGAGACAATAGAGGAGAATATCAAGGTCAGAAAAGGACTCAATCTTTTGAAGATTAGATATTGCAATTCATGGGGGAAAACAAAAGAATTTTGAATATGCATGAGAAGAGATTTTATGAACTTGAGAATTTCTAAGAAAACACAACTGTGTTTCAGACAAATACTAATGCTTCATTGAGGAACTTGGAGACTCAAGTAGAGCAGCTGGTCCTATCCTTGCAAAACCAATCCAGAATGCATTTCCTAGTAGGACTTAGATAAACCAAAGATCTCACAATTCCAATGCATTGAGAGGCAGAATGATGAATTGCAAGAAAATAAGAAGATGTGGTGGACAGTATGTAATTGAAACAAATTACAAGAATAGCCACTTAGAGAAAACAAAGAGATGTTGAAAGGAAGTTATCAAGTAGCATATGTCTAGCTAAGGACATTAAACTGAGCAGCTCCTTGGGAGGCAAATCAAGTAGGGATTTTTAATTTTAAGGTTTAATAGTTTATCGAATTTTGTTAAATCTTGGGAGGTTGGATGTTTAGTTTAAATCTATTAGTAGTTTTATTTTCAGTTGTTGTTGATTTTTTAGGACAATGAAGCTAAATTAAAGAAGAATTTTATTAAGAAGCACACTATCTCAAAAAGAAATATGCAGAAAATGATTACAAGGGTGAGTAATTCCAATTCCCTCAACTTGTTTTTAATGATAATGAATAATTGAAGATTGAGAGAATGTGTTTTATTTTAAAAGTAGAAAGGAAATATTAGCTTTGTTGATTAAAAATATATTTTGAATATCTGGGGCAAATCATATTGAATTAAGAAATGAAACAAGTGGTTCATACACTTGGAATTGAGGTTCTTGATTGTTTAAATAAGTTTTCACAAGTATGATCAAATGAGTATGAGTGGATACACTTTGCCTTAAATGTCTCATGAGAGAAAACAGAGAAAGAAAGATGTAATTTCAGAAAATTTTAGTTAATATGTCGCAACACAATTGATTTAGGAATCAAATTCAAATGGAAAGTTTATGTCGTGACACAAAGTTTCAATGTTGTGACACAAACTCAGATGATGCACTGAAAAGAGTGTCGCAATATTCGCTCACGTCGCGAGATGAATCGCTCTGGGCTTCCACCATTGATCGCGAAACTATGTTGCGATAATTATTTCGGGCCTATCGCACATCGTATTAAAATGGACAAATCATAAGGCGCTATTGTCATGAGATTAATGAAGGGCACAATCAAACAGTTGGCTTATAAATTGAAATTTTTTTAAAATTGAAGGGCCACCGTTCTCATAAACTCTTAACCTTCTCAGCTTCTTTACTTAAATCTCTCTCATCTCAACCCCCTAAAACCCTAAAGTTCCAAAACCCTAACCCTACCATGTCTGACCCCACAACCCTGATTCCAAACCTCAATGAAATCATGGAAGAGTACACTAAGTTGGAAAATCAAACAAAACAAGTTTCTTGAGCAGTAACTGGGCAAGTTGAGGAAAATGATGATGAAAATGAAGAGCATCAGAGACAATGGAAGAATCAAGAAAAAGAAAAAGGGGAGCGGATGAAGCTAAAGTAGAACAGAGGAAAGATAAAGCAAGAAACTTTATTTTAGACAAAGCAGCAGCTCTAATGGAAAGAAGTTTAAGGACGTGAGGGTCATTGTCAAAGGATTCAAAAGGCTTTATCTCCCTTTTGTCGGTAAACATCGGAAAAGAGTTTACCGCGAACACAAAGAACCTGTCAGGCTATTTTGGTGAAGGAATCTTGCTAATCTGGTGGAGAAAGAAGGGAAATAATAGAGTATATGTCGAAATGGGTAGACTTCAAGAAAGAAAAGATAAATGATTGTTTAGGTCCGAGGGGTGCGAAGGACACCCCAAGTCAAGAAACAACCAAAGGAACCCGTAACAATTTAAAATAGTGCAGACCTACTAACGTCCCCGTAAGTGCTGAGAACGGAATGGGACAAAGAAAACTCCTTTTAAAGCCCAGCTTGTTGTGTGAAGATCCCAGCCAGCTAGCGTATGGCTCTACTTTACGTCTCTCGTCCCTATGCTATCGAAACATCTCAAAGATGTAAGGGAGGAAGCAATCCTCCCATGCATCACTGAAGCGGTTGCAAGATAAATGTTGGGGAAAATCTGGCTGGAAAAGTCCATATTGGGCTCCTGTGAAAGAAAATTCAGGGGGTTGATTCCACACCCAAACCTACAATAACGCACTTTGTGCATTCAAGGGGGTTGAGGGAAGAATGGGGGACTGAGGAAACTCCATTCCCAGAAAATTCTCTCCACTTTAACCGGAGTAACTAAAGGTCTAAAGAACAGAGGGAAGGGCAAGGAAATAGAAGTAGAAGATGAAAAAGAATATGAAGGGTACATTGAGCCAGAACAGTGTGAAAGCCCAGCTCCAATGCAACAAGAAGCTTAGAGAAGTCAAATCCCATTCTAGAATGTATCCTCATATTTGTGACAAAACCATCAAGAACAAGTTGGAAGTTCAGGGCACTAGTGTAACAATGAAGAACTGATTGAGGTGCTTAAATCATTGAAACAAGAGATGAAAGAAAGGGATAACCAGCTCAAGCTCCAACTACAACTAAGGGATGAGTACATGGAGGCAGAGCACAAAAGAAAGGACCAGAATATGGAGGATGCTTTAAGAAAAAGAGATGAAGAATGGAGAGGTGAATTAGAAAAGAAGGACTAGTGCTCGTTGAATAGTATGAGACACATGAAGCAAAGTTTTCGACTAATGACTTATGAGCAAGTAAACAATAGAGCATTCCTTGAGTCATTACTAAAAGGCAAAGAGAACTGTCAGAGAGCAATGCAAAATTTTTGGACTAGGCTATGAAGACAGTCTCTAACAAAAAGAAATTGCCATTGCCACAATTTAGGATCTTAGATTGTGTGCCATACACGATAGTCCCTCCCAAATCCAGCCAAAGAAGGACCTTCTCTGAATCCCTGCAAAGAGCCGCTAAAACAAGGCCCTCAGGTAAAAAGAAGCGAAAGAATCCAACCCTAGTAGAGGAAGTAGAAGAATCCTTAAGGAGTAGTCGCCATGAAAGCATTAGTTGAATAAAATGAAATCATCCCGCTTCCATATCTTTTTCTCGATAAAATCAATACTTAAACTCAAATAATCAATAAAATAGTTGGATTCTTTGTGGAAGCCTTTGTTCATTTTGTGTTTGATTGTTTGGTGTCATTTGCTTAATCTTCTTGCTTCATGATTATATGTAACATTTGAAGAATAAACGAGAAATCAGCTTCTTCCCGGATCAAATCGTTCACTGGTTTATATCGTTGAAATGAACGGATGAACTCAGGTTGTGCTGGGATTGTTTTATTATTCACGATCAAAATAATCCTTGACTTGATTAAAATAAAATCACACACAAATCTTCAAAGCCAAACAAACCATTGATATTTATCAGGGTAGATGAAATGAATGGAAATGGACAATTAAAAGATTTTGAATAAAATGTGTTGGAACTTCAAGAATAAAGAAGGTTTCACTAAATTAATGAATGGGGAGAACTTATAATTTTCAGGTAAATAAGATGATCAGTATCTGATAACTTTGTAACATATCAAGATAGTAACCGAAAGAATTATGCTAAGATTAGGAACATCAGGGATCCATCATTAATAGACTGGTTTGTCCAGAACTTGTTAGGATTATTAGCTGAGGAGAAACCTAGCAATACCACTAACGGTAGAAATGATTTAAATATCTCGAAGTTTGAGTCAATTCGAACCTATGATATGCATAAGCATATACACTAGTTCTTATTTGAGCCTAAAGTCAAACTAGCATTCAACTGTAAGGCCCAACCTTCCTTACACTAATCCTGCCAAGAAAGAACCCTTATTTCAATGGGATTAAAGAAAAAAGTAAAGTTATCAATGATGTAGCTGACAAGTTCAGGAACATCTCTTATGATGTGTGGTATGGAGAAATGGCTGAGAAAGAAAAGTATAGAGACAATATGAGAGAACAAAATGATAAATAGAGCCAGAAAAAGAAGAAAAGATCGGCAAGAATTTATTGGGATTAGTAGCCTTCTCCTTTGAGAACACGCCAGAAACTCTTGTGGGTGTTCACACCCACACCAATGCCAATCAGTATGGAGTATTGACCTAAAGTTCATTAAGGGTAAAAGGAAAGCTTAAAAAGACCAATATTGTAATTATCTCCAAGAAACTTGATGGAGAAACAGAAAGTGAAAAAGTCAAAACGAGGAGGAAAAGATTATCTTTCGTAAGGAGTAATGAAAAGAGAAAAGATACTCAGATCAAGAATATGCAAAGAGACAACTAAACTCATGGGGAAGGTTAAAATCACATTCAAGAGAAATCAAGGATATATCAAAAGGAAAGGATATCAAGAATATGGGTGGGAAGTGAGTTTAAAACGTCCCACACTCCAATACCTGGTTAGACATAATATGTCCGAAAGACCTATTCGATCCCGAAGGTGGTAATATGTTAATAGGGAGATTACATGGAGAAAGGTACATGGGACTAAGAATGAAAGAGAATGCTAATTTGAAAATATCTCAAAAGTTGTAACCTGAATTGGGCTGGAAGAGTTGAAGACCAAAGACACACTCACAAATCGTGATACTGGACTGGAATATTACACCTATTGAATTATTTGTTTATTCAAGAACTTTAATTGAAATATCTTCATTCTAGATTGAAACATGTTTAGAAGTAATTCTAATAACCTGACTTATGTTCCTACCCAACTGAAAGCAAACGAAATTCTTAAAATAAAGCTGAACTGTTCGAGGACAAACAAAATTTATTTTCTTTATTTATCGCCAAAACTTTAAGCCAGGGAATCGACGAGTCCAAACTCAATTCATTTTCAATCCATTTTTCCTTCATGGCTGTTCTAACAAATTTAGATATGTATGCCCAATTATTGAATATTCACCAACTTTTTGTTTTGCAAGTGTTAGAATTTATAATGCAGAGAAACAACAGAAAAGCAGCCAAAAAGGTGGAAAGACTCGTGTCGCACTGGTTCTAGAGTATGGTTACACAGAAATTCCAAGAAGGCTGTTAAACATGTCGTGAACTAAAGAATCCAAATGTCAAACAAAAGCTCTGCATAGAATCTCAATATGAAATAAAGAAATCTTGAATGTAACACCTTGATCAATGATAAAGACTAAAACAGAAAGGTTAGCTTCTCTTGTTGCTTATTAACATAATTTATGTCTGAACAAAGAAAAGTCAAGGCTAACAAATGAACTCTGACAAGGATAAAGACACTTGTCAGAATCGCCTCAGATTAGTAACATAAGTTAATCTGAGGAAGAACTCGTCAGAATAGCGAAATTCCATGTCGCAACATAATACACTACAACACGAGAAAATGATAAATTTTCGTTTCACAAAGATTATTTATTTCATGGATAAATAATAAAATATAAGAGGGTGAATTACCAGGACAAGATGCCTCTAAGAGCAACACAAGAAGAATATGATAGAGAAATTTTGTTAAATGAGAATTCAAGAGGCTAGCAAAACTGAAGTAATTAAAGAAGTTTTCACATAACAAAAAGTTAAGGAATGATAAATTCTCGCGACAGAGTGCAGGTCGCGACGTAAATTGAAGAAGACTTGAGAATGGCTAAGGTAATCGGAAAGGTAAACACAGAATTGCAGGTCATTATAATACCAGGTTAGCAATGAACTTATAAGAAAATTCTTGTTCGCAATTTCAAAGAGTTTTCTATTCTAGAAAAAAAAATTTGTTGGTGATTCTGAATAAACCCCACGCACAGAGTTGCTGATGAAGGAACAATTGTTTATCACTTATTAAAGGAAAATTATGTCGACAAACTCCATTAACAAGGACATGAGAAGTCAACAGTTTGGTGTGTCACGACACGGTATGTATCTCTGCTGGGAGCAAGAACAAAGTAAGATCGCTTTGAATACAAATTATGCTCAACATTATCAAAAGTACAAGTTACGACAGAATCTAAGAGCAAGTCAGAGAACAGTCTGATAAGATTAAAATCTGAAGATAAGGCCGTGAAGTGATAAGGATCAAAGCGGTGTTATACTAAAAGCATCAATTTGGGCCTAACTGAGGATCCACAATGGCCTAATGGTGCGGTTCGCATTAAGTTCAGGCCAGATGGGCATCTAGGCAATCGCGGCACAAATTTTCTGCAGCGTCTGTGATTTCTATAGAAGACTCTCATATTACTTATTTATATTATTCATTATTTATTCTATTTTCCATCTAGTAGATTTAGCTTAGTATAGTTTTATTTTGTTGCCTTCCTTACCTTTGGACGGCATTGCACTTAAAATGAGTTTGTATTTTTATAAATTTTCTTTTTATTGGTCGTTGATTTAAATGGATCGGAATGTTTCAAAGTTCAATAGTCGGTTTGTTTATGATTTTAATGAATTTTCCTGATCATACTTCATCGATAATATAAATTAGTTTTGAGGTTGAGCTCATCTGAATAAATAATGGATGATAGTCATTTTGTCGCATAATAAGAAAGAAAGTTTTAATAGAATCTAATTTATTTGGATTTAATATTATAAATTTACTTGTTCTCAAGACTAGCAATGAAATTAATGTGGTTAGGATCAGTTCCACTCATTTCCAAGAGGCCCTCCAGTGACATAGAGATTGAGAATCCAAGTGTAGAGTAAATCTGGGGTAATGGTAGACTAATACTATGGAACTAATGAACTTGAAGGATTACTAATAGATCACCAACTTCACTTATAATAGATAGACTGAATGAAGTATCCGTTAATCACTTATGTCCTCTTTTAGTTTAATTGATTATGAACTTTGTGTTAGCTGAGAACTAATCAAGGAGATGTGAAATTTTCATCGAAGTGTAGATGAGGTGTTAATCAAATCGAGAAGGCTTGCAATCTCACCATGGGGGCAGAATTTTTAGTCCTAAGAACTATGGTATAGAAGTAATCAAATGTGATAAATACTTAAATCTTGAAAGAGGTTATATTACAAGTAACCCGATTAGAATCATGTCTCAAAATGAATATGAACCTTAATCATTGAACAAGAGGGTTCGGGTGAGAAACTAAACTATACCATCGCCAGATCTTTATAAACCCGCTTTTCTAATTGATAGTCGGAAATATGAATCCTCAATGATGTGAAATTTTTATTATTAATTGATCCATGTCCAGTTTTGCCTCACTCAGTGAATCCTCAAACCCAAATTTATTAAACTACTTTTGTGTATAGATTTTAAACAAGATCATATTTTAGTCTTTCACACACACAACGGAGTTCAATAGTAAATGATCTTCGTGTAGTCGAGAGTTAGTTTTTGATTTATCATCCTTCTCGAAGAGAATATCCTGGATTCAACATTTACTTATTACTGTATTTAACAGCACTATAAGGATCTAGTGCTAAGAACACAATTTTTGAAATATGTTATTTTCAAAAGAAAGAACAATTCTGATATTTTCGCTATAAGAGAGAAATGTTTAACAGCTTTTTCGCGCCGCTGGTTCGGGATTAGTAAATATTCCTCATTAATGTCATGTAAACAATTACAGTTATGTTGGTCAAAAGTTTTGATGCTAAGGGGGATCATGAATAGACCTTGCATGAAAATGGTAAATTTGTATATACCCATTTATTCTACCAACAACCCAATGTTTAAGAATCATACAACACGTGATACCAGGTGTCAGAACCCATGAACAAAAACAACAGGTCACAGAAAACATGCTACTGACATTTTTCTTTCCGGCTAGTCATTTCCACTGAGACATGCGATCCGCTATCACATCACACTACCCTTCTTATATCTTGATCTTAAGATCAAACTCAGATAATGACCACAAGATTTAGCCTTGGTTTAAGCCCTTCTTTGAAATTAGAGAGCTAGAATCTCTGTACTTTTGATCAATGTGGTTACAGATGGGACCTCAAAGATGTATGCTTTGAATTTTCACAAGAATCATCAAAGGCTTCCTTTCTTCTGGTAAGTGAGCAGTTCTCTCTGTACTTCACTAAAAGGCTTGGTCAAACTATATACCTTAACATTCTTTTTGTTCTTTGACTCAACACAAAATTATCATGAATTCACTGATACTCATGATATGAATTTTATAGAATCATTTACCCACTAGTGTCAACGCTATGGGAGCCACACCTTGATTTGATTAAGGAAATGTTGATATGTGAAGATTCAACAAACCAAATTGATTTTTTCCAAAGAGGTCATACACGGTATGGAGATTTTGAGTCTTCAGAATCTTTTTGCAAAACTGAGCACAACCACAGCTTTATCCTCGACTCAGGAGGGAGGAGAGTTTTTATGAATAAACAACCTTACTGGGTCTACTCTAATCCAACAGATAAATTTTTAGCGTCCAAGACAATACCTTATGTTACCATAAATGACATTCCAATTTTGAGAGTGATTTTGTCTGACACCTTAAAGGTTGTTTCAATTTTTTCTAAACAATTCTCAAAATAGGATCCATACTAAGAATATCCATAAAGATTTCCATAATCTTCCACTTAAACTGTGAAAAACAAGGCATATCGTATACTTTTAAAAAGGTCAGTTATCAGATAATCCTAAAAAATATCTTCTTAAAAAGTTTACAAGGATGATAAACAAGCTTGATCCTTCTGTATTATGGAAGATCCTGTTGTATTATTTAACATTCCATCAAGAAAATAAGATTGAAGCAATTTCATTAACTCCATCTCATGATTTAATAAATGGAGGTAGAGGATATTATCCTTTTCTAGTAATGTTTTAGTTTTCTGAGTTCATAAACACTCTTCATCCTCACAGCTTTTTATAGAATTTAATTATTCTTCATTTTTTTGACTATATAGTGAATCCTCCTCTGGGAACTTATCAATCTTGAGAAACACCTGTGGTCGCTTAAGATTAGCATCTTACAAAGCCCATTTAAATTAATTTCAAGATTTCCTTGACTACTTTTCATTTAACAGATTTGTTTTCTCCATGTTCTGTGAGGTTCTTTGTAATCCTCCTAACAGATCTTCAGCATACAAATAGAAGGATCATTCTTTCAATCTTCTTCATGAACTAAGCTATCACTTCCTATGTCTTTGTGAATTTCAAAGCATGTTCTCTGTCACCAAATTTGGTTTTAAATGATTGTTTAGTTTTCCTTTTCAGCTGCGTTGTTAATACCAAATGTTTAGGTAATTTTTGTAGAATTGAACCCTTGAACTTGTTTACTTCAGCAACTCTCTTGCAACCACCCCATTTTTGTATATTATCTTTCTTCAACATCAGTGACTTCTCATTTCAACTTAACATTGGTTCCATAGATTCAACTTTAAGATGCTCAAATATCAAATCATCCATCTTTATTCACTGAACTTTAAAATGATAATCACTGACCAGCCAAAGACCTGATGGAATTTTTTGTTTCTACAATCTCACAACTCAAAAGATTTACTAACTTCAGTGTTGTTTCAAATCAGATCGAAGATCAAGCAAATCGCTTTGTATCTCCAACCTCAGAGTTGTTCTCCTTTCTTCAGATCGATCAGTCACCTTGCTCTAAGAAAGGCTCCTAGTGCCAAAGGACCTGCTTGTCTTCCTCAACATTCAATGACTTACGCTCATTGAAAAACGAATTTTCCGACTTAACGAATGATCTTAAAATGTGTCTTCTGATGTCATATATACCAATGTTCACCGCCATTTGCAAAGGCCACGGCTGTGGGAGGTTCCCCAAACTGACCTTTATAAACAGATAATCCATCAAGCCGATGTCGTCAAACGCATAGTGCTTTTCCGAGACGTTACGCCCCACGGTGGTGGTTACGTTTTCGCCGATCCCTCAGATTTTCCAGCAGCACTTCGACCGCCACGAATCAAAGGCCGTCGCCGCTCACTACAACCCTTCGCAACATTTTTTTCTAAGATTCCTTCACATAAATTTTGCATATCGGCGTTACTGATCAATGCTCCGAAGAAAGTGGAATTGCTGATATCTATCTTCTAAACATGTCGATAACTGAAGCGAATTTTCTTCGCCTTGCCTTCGCATTCTCGGTAACCAATGCAGGCTGTGCTTTGAACCTCCCTTTCCCCTAAATTCTCGTCGCACTGCTGTTTTAGCCGTGATTCATGTTTTCTTCCTCTATAGTTTTGGGTCGGTCGCTAAAGTTTTCTCCACTTCGTGATACCTCAAATGTCCTTCCTTAACTCTTTCTTCCAGCCTGCCACTTTTTAGAGTTACGCCACACAAATCTTTGATTTTCTGTATCATTTGAAATGAATCCTTGACCCATCTCTTTCATAATTTAGAGCTGGCTGGTTCACCACGTCTATCTTCAAAAGAAGGTTAGATGTCGCTCTCCAAACATAGTCAGAGCTGAATGTCGCCAGCTCAAAGAAACTTCTATTCATGTATGCCCAGCAATTTTTCGCGCTTTTCCCCCTATGAAAGTAAGCATCTCTGTCCTTTGAAGAAATTATGATCTCCTCCATCTCATTATCCCGCTTCCGTCCTGCCAAGGAGTTACGTTTGCGGTTGTTTAGCTGGAACCCGTGAAGCCGTGATATCAGCCAAGAGATATCCCATTCAGTCTCTGACTGCCGCGTCTCCACCATATGAGGTGCCTCGGTTCCCAGTGTCGCAGAGGTGAGTGGGCGGTGGTCGATACGGTTTTGGCGTGCGCCTGGCAGTACTTTGACGTAGTACCAGCCTCATCCGTGGTAACTTCAGCGGTCTGGACCCTTTCAAGACCATTTCTTTCTCTTTCCCACAATTCACTCCAGCGCAGTATACCTTCTCCATTGTTTCCAAGCCTGTTCATCAACGCATCCGGGCTGTTTCCATGGTATCGATATGTTTTAGCTTGACCAAACGATTTTCCTCTGGCTCATTTGCTGCTCTAAGCTTCGATGGATTCAGAGTTGCATCTGGAAGGCCTTCATCATCGCCTGGCCTCTTCCGGGCACTCTCTTTTCTTTATGAAGCTCACAGATGAATTTAATTATACTCTTAGCGCAATTCAGAAAAGGATAGAATACATCCATCCGAGCAGTCAAGTTCAAGAACCATTGGCATTATGTAGACTCATATCTCCCTCACTTTAAGATAATGGTTTCTCCTTTCTTCTTCGCAGTTAGAGCGATGGTAATTACCATATAGGCATGCTTTGTGTCACTCACATGGCATGTATTACATGTCATGTGTCCTACATGTCATCATGCAGGTCACCCGAATAACTTAAGTAGGTTTCCTGAAATGAAATTCTACCATCTCTGGACCAACAAAATTCACCTTGGTAACTAGATTTCATGAGACGAATCAAACAGTGATGCTCGTTTCATCATCCGAGATCTAGGAAATTTCCAAGTTTTCAACTTGTATTGTAGCGGCAATTTCCTGTTTTGCCATCTTTTAGAAAAATTTGATTTTCCCGGTCTTACAAAGACTGTAAGGACCCAGATCCTAACCTTACTAAATTTACTTATAGTGTTTGATATTAGATGGTTTTCAACCCATAATGCATTTAAAGCACCAAAAATAAGATAACAAATACACAGTAGGCTTAATTGGTGAGGTTTTATGCACTTTTATTGAGGTAATACATAAATTTGTTATTGTAGCATATTCATTAGATATGGTAGTACATTCAGTAGTTATGGTAGTACATATGCTAAAACTTTAAAAAATGATTTCATATATGAATTTAGGTTATTTCATAATCTACGAGGATTGTACACTAAACATCAATTAAAACTGAGACAATAATAGAATGGAAGATGTTTTTTTATAGTGGTGTTATGGTAGTGAATTCGCTAGTCAAGGTAGTACATTTACTAGTTATTGTGGTACATTCACTATTATGGAACTACATCACTAATAAAGTTACATTATGAGCAATATATAAAGTTTTACAGCATATCTCTTCATAAAAAACCTACCACCACAAAATACGATGAAAAAACAAACATTCGACTAAGATTTTCAAATAACCTGGTTTATTCTACATTTGAGATAAACTAAATAAACAATCATAAAATACATTTAGACCAAAAAAACGATTTTGACAGACATATATCTTCATTAAAAAAGTAACACCATAAATAAAAGAAGAATAACGATTAAGGTAAATTAGAAAATTTTGATCTCAGATTTTTGCCTTGAAGCGTCATATAAGAATAGAGCGAAGGAAACCACGCAGATCAAGTTGAGACGCCTTATAGCTATATTTCTATTAGAAAGATGCTGGATTATCCGCCAATGTAGAAAGCGTAGATCCTGGGGTGATATGTTCGTCGGCCGGAGATGCTATAGCCAAAGAAGCAGGATCACATGCTCAGCCGAAATATTAAAGCTGTTTTTGCTTTAATTGACCTGATTAATTAAAGGGTGATTTTCACCTTTCTTTCACTTGTATTTCATTTGAACCAAATTTTTTTTTGGGTGGTAACCTGAACCATGGAAATTGATTTCTTTATGATGTATGTTCAATTATTTTCAAATTGATTAATGGAAGCCTACTTTTCTCATAAATTTAGATAAATGTAGAACTCGAAAACTAGATGTTTTTTTGCAATGTATCCTTGATTGATCTCCTTACCCTAACATGGAAGTACCTATGGTAGGATCAATATACCTTTCATTTGGCCCATGGACTATGCAAGCGAAATTGAGAAAGGCAATTTTACCCCTTCATATCTAATGCCAAAAGTATGCCATTATCCCGACTCCATCGATATGACTCAAGTGGGGTGAGTCTGATCAGGTGCTGTTGTTCTCAGTGTATACTTTCTTGATGGAGAGTCCACATCCTTTATTTATAAGGCAACTAATGGGTTTTTCTGCATTTCTCGGCAGATCCAAAAGAGGAAAATGGGGAAATTGCTTGGGGCCATGAGTGTTCTTATGTCTACCACTTGATTGCTGTCAAGAAGTAGATTTCTTCTTACTTATTATTCTACTTTGGGATCCATTTTTAAAAGGGTTCATTAGAGGTTAAGTGGGTTGTCGTGCGGATTGTCTTTGTGGGACGCCATATCGCTTATGGTCCCGCCAGGTCACCATGTTGAATGGTATTGCCTAGGTATGCTCGGCATGTTTGGGGTAGCCTTAGATTTAAAACAGGTCGGAGGCTGATTTGATTGGCACGCGAGCGCGGGTATGTTCGGTACAGGCAATCATTGGCGTCGTCATCGCGCAGACGGCGGCCATTTTATGGCCACTGGCGCCACGTCGTGAGTCGCTTTTACGGCATGTTATGACCGTTAAGTGTTTTATGGCCTCGTTTGGAGCTATTTTTGCTACCGCTGGTGGTATATCGTAAATAGTTTTGAGGTCATTTTATAAATACTGATGGTCCGTTAGGCTAACGGCACACTATATTGTCGTCGCCGCGGTCTACGATAGGTGCCACGTTGCGGTATCATCGCTCGAGTCATATTTATGGCTTGCAATGGTTGTTTGGGGCCATGGCGGCCTCGCGAGTGGCTGCTTGAATGTTGGTGAGTGATATTATATGCGTTGCATTGGCCATGTGACAAAGGCGTTGTTACTTTGATTTTGCTGGCAATACGCTCGGTCATTACTGCTTGATAAAGTGTCGATATGTGGCTATGATATACGACATTATGATGTAGAGTGCTTATTTGGGAAACGGCACAGCAGATATAATTGTTCATGATACATGGTGAAATGTATTGATTTAAATTGTCCGTGTGGTATCTATTGCATATGTGAGATGACATTGATGGCGCAATGGTGCATTATATCGTATATGCGTAAAACCATTTTGGTGAGTATATGGTTGAAATCAGTCACCAGCATTCGTGATCAGATATACTGGAAAACGCGGACGATGCTTTAATGAGCTTAATGTGCCTGTACACATGGAAAAACTTCAGTTTGTAACAGCAAGAGGACAGATAATTCTTCAGAGCTTAGCAGACCTAAATATTAGTCTGAGGATGATCCTCAATTTTAGAGGTCCTAAAGTGTATATTTATGAGTTTATATAACTCCAAAATCTACGCCCACAAAAAGACACATGTTTTATATGTGAAATGGTCATTCGAGGTGTGACATCCAAAAAGTTTCGTTTTAGAATAATGGATTTATTTCTCTAAAAGGATTATTGGATGTAATCCATCAATGACGGATTTTATCATTGACAATCTATCGCATTGCGTGGTGGGTTTCATAACATCTTAAGTATGGTGAATGAGTATTCTGATCCATTTACAGCATTGAATGTAGATTCCAACCTAGGAATCGCATATTCTACTTGAATTTTGATTGAACGTAATTGCGCGTGGAACATTGTAGCGCACTTCCTGGGGAGTAGCCTCTATAGAATTACTTTACTAGGCATTATTCAATTCATAATGAAAAACATTTCCTGGTGCAGTGGATATGCGCTGAGACAACTCATCCGGCCAGCATGGCGAAGAAAGTCGACTGGTGGGCTTTATGATTATTTCTTAGCAACTTTGAGTAAATTAATCTGCATGTACTACTGTTGCAGAGCTAACAATCCATATTTACCATAAGAGTTTTGCATGTTCTATGTGAATGAGGATAAATGACCGTAGGTCACTTTTATCATAAATGGACTTCAAGCACTATCAGTGGTATCAGCCTTTAATGGGCCATGATCGCATTATTGCATGTGCTGAGTTTTTTTTATAGAGTTCCCTTTACAAAGGAGACTCTGTACGATTTTTGTTGGGGATCCCAGAATGGGACACAACTGGGAGGTATTTTGCAAAGTCGCGCATGATATCCATTGAAGCTTCGCAAAGTTGACAGGTGATCAACCCGACCTCTGGATCTTGGGCCACAAATCTTGGTATCAGCTAGGTAGCGTGACTACCAGTATTTGAAGGGCATGGGTCTAGACTATTGCATTCGTCAGGGGAGCTGATGGCTAGGTCCTAATATGCTACAATGATTATAAAGCAGGGGGAATTATATACATGGTAAAATGTATATGAAAAATGAATAGGAAGAAAAACATAACCTTAGGGTTTGGAAAAAGAATGAATGGATGGTTCAAGATGTTGATTTCTATTAGTGGTTGGCACATATGCAATTAGTTTGACACAACGATGAGAAATCTCACTCTCAATCCTGATCCCCATTTTGGACTTTGAGAAGACTTATTACTACATCAAGGGGGAAGATTTCTGGTTTAGAGGTTGAAACTTGTAATATTTACTGATGTGAGTTCTCCCCAGAGCTAGGTGAAATGCTTTATAAGATATACTGGGGGCTAAGGTTAGAGATCCTCAGACTTTACCACTATCGACTTGTGGTTATGAACATGTCGTGGAGCCGATGTTATGCTTGATGGTTGATTGACTACACAATCAGCCATTAGCTGATTGTGACTGTAGAGGGTTGTTATCGCCATACACCCACGGTATTTGTTTTATGTTTCAATGATAAGACTTATGCTTACCCTGCCGGTATGACTTCAGACGGCAACGGTATCATGGGTCGCCAGGTCACATTTATGATTTATGTTTAGATCGAGTCGGGTCTACCGGGCGGTCAGAGTTGGTGACAGGATCTTTTCTGTTGAACGTATTTAAGGATTACCTCCGATGGATGAAGACTTCACTATTGAGTCGCACCTCGGTATCGCCTTATTTCTATGACTCCGCATAGAATGGCGCCCGCTGGTCAAGAATCTAAAGTCCAATTACAAGAATTGTTGACAAGGATTTTGCCAGACCGCATTTCACCTTAGGCTATGCTATTTTCCGCAGTATGATGAGATTGCCAGCATACTCATTAACGAATCACAAGGTTACTATCAGATTGTAAAATTTCTCAATCGAGGACTGATGATTATTTGACAACAGGGCAATGGAGTTATCAAATGGTATTATATATCACCCAGTAAAGAATTAAGATCGTTAATTATCATGAGCATCAAAGAAGAGGATAACTGGACCAAGGTCGGGCGGCATAACCAGTATCATCAATGGATTACGTCAAGGATGGAGGTACTCTATACTTGGAAGCAACTCAGCACTCTGGATGGAGCCACCACCCAAACACCCTTCATGAATACAAGCCATACACTATTCAATTCCACAAGTCCAAAGATCAAGCCTAGAAGAAGTTTTATGATAATGGAATAACTCTGTAATCGAGATAATGGCAGGCACAACCTGAATTTTCAAGATCACGAACAAATGATCATCGGAAAAGTTAGGTTGCCCCGCCTTTTTATCCAAATGATGGCAAGCTCAATCATATGAGGGAGAGAATGACACAATTAGAGTGTTGATTAGTTTGAAACGAGTGATTCATGCCGAATGTGACATCCTCAAGTCTAATCATGGAACTGGATATAATGACTGTTCAAATTCAGCATGCACTATACTTGAAAGTTTGAAAGAAGAGATGGTCTAATGCAATACTTCCGTAAATTCAACTTTACATTTGAGAAGGAACAACCTAAAGAAGAGGAGAGTATGAGAGGAAATAAACTAGTGGCAAAATATATGAAATGAACAAGAGAATATGGTTACAATGTCCTTACATATCATGGAGAGTTCGCCATTCACTCTCAAGAATACAAGAAAACTGAGCTACAATGAAGAAACACTTAAGAGGTATCGAAGAACTTGAGAAGTTTCAAAAAGTGTGGAGGCGATGACAGAACTCAAAGATCATTATGGTGATGAGTGAGTCAACCCTCCTGAATCATGAAAGGTAAAAGAGAGGGTAGATGACCTCCAGAGATGATTTTTACGTGAGATGCACAGAATTAAAATGAATCACCTCACTGAGCGATGAGTACATCATCATCAACAATGAATCATATGAAATCGTAAACAAAAAATAGCAAAACAGAAAATAAAAAAATAATAGATTTGAAGACTATGTGTCATTGCTAATGAAAAACGGCTGTTCTCTAGAGAAGGATGAAGGCAAGAAACACCAACCCCATCCGTATTGGTGAACAGAATGACTCAAAATGTGATACTGGGGAGTGTACCGCTTAAAAAGCTTTCCTTTTTTCGCTGAAAGTTAGTCGTTTTTTAATAAATTTCGCTTGATTTGCTTTTTTATGTTTAGTTTTTAATTTCAAAGTTCGGGGATTCAAACTGTTTTGGAAGTTGTATACGCTGAAAGCTTGAAGTTCATAATTTCGTGGCAAAGAAACTGTAAGAGTAAACCATCTGCCATCTCCCTTCAATCGATCTTTAAAGTCTAACCCTCTAACACCTCTCTTTGCCTTCAAAGCGAGCCATATTCATTGGAGCAATCTCCCAGAGATCATCAACCTCGTGAGTACTCATATTATCCATTCTGCTTTTGTTTCACATTGAGGACAATGTTCATTTCAAGTTTCAAAGACTATAGAATGTCACAAAAATTTTTTTTCCAAAATCCAACTTTGTATCTCCTACCAAGCTTAGCTAGTTGTTTACAGTGAAGGAAAGGAAGTTTATTCTTATTTGATTATTTTATGGTCCTGATATGATGAGTTTGACGCCTGTTGGCTAGGTAGCGGTCATTTGAAACACAACCCACCAAAAATGCTGTAAGGATAAAGAGGAATAGACCCTTGTGGTTTTTAAATGATCTCGGAATCACAAATGTTGGTAAGGGTGGCTTAGCTTAGTCACCTCCATTGTGCTACAAGAAGCTATTTCTCATTGAATCTATCACACACACACTTTGGTCTCTCAGAAGCACCTACCTTACCTTTCGTTTTAATCAACTAACCTTCGGGATTCTAGTCAACTGGGCGATGGGACACCCAACAAAAAGAGGATTGCCATCGAGCCCCAACTAAAAACAAAAAACAAAACAATAAAAGGAAAAAGAAAAAAAGTCAAAAATAGGGGCTTGTGGAATTGTGAATATGGATCATCCGATCAATCCAACAGGGTTTTCGAAGCCATCGTCGTTTAATTTAATGTGGTTATCACCACGCAAGATGGATTGTATGATGGATTCGGCCCGGTCAAACCCAGGGCCTTTGAAGTTTGGCTGGAGTGTTCTGGTGAATTTTGAAGGGAATTTAATGCCCCGTGCCCAATCGAACTGGTGGAGTCACTAATGGATCCCCGCGCCATAGGAACACACCTATCTAAAACCTCTACACCAGCTCTCTTCATTTAGGTATTTAGAAATTTTTAGGTATTTTGCATGAATAAAAAGTATGTTTGGTCTTTTCTTTCAGTTAGTTTTCTTCTAAATAGGTGAGCCAGCTTTCTGCTTGGGGCAGTTAGGGGACTCTATACACTGAAGATCATGCATTACCTATACCTTGTTTCTCGGGAAAGGTCACGTGGATTGGGTTGATTTGCTTATTAAACATACTAGCTTACATAAGTTTCTTAGAAAGCTAAAAGTTTAATATGATCCTAATTTTGTTGAAAGCATGGAAGATATATATTGGGGCTTTGATATGATTCTTCCTGCATTTGAATCATGTTATCATACTCTATCTCATTATTTTTGAAGTTCATGCCATTTTCACTTTGTTTTGTTTGAGTCGGTCTCTTGCTTGGGGCAGAATTTAAGTTTAGGGGTGTGATGAGCATCTTAAATAATTTATTTTATCCCTAAGGATTTAGTTAGTTTTTATAGTGTTTTTATGTTAACATGCCCTAATGCTCTAAAAAGTTCACACTTATGATCAGGTCATCCATTTCCAGGAATTGTGCAAATTAGGAAAACTGCTACAGAAGCAGTAGGAGGCTACTAATTTTGATAGCTTTGTGCACTAGCAGGAGCCTCCCATTTGGTGAATGGTTGCTTTCTAGAGGTGATAGAGGGATTCCAAACTTGGCATTCTTTCCTAGGGATACTAAGAATACCAAAATTGGGAGTTCAAACAAAGAAGTTATGCAAGTTCCAAAACTTGGAAGAAAATCGAATAGTAAACATTTAGCACTTTTTCAGTAGGAGAGCTACTGGCTTTGCTTAGAAATTACATGAGCTCATATTGCATCAAGTCATATATGGATTTATTCTACACTTTCAAGATTTGAACGGTACTAAGAATAATCAACTGGAGTCTCGTGATGGATATGTTACGCCTTGATAAGCTTGGGAGCAAAAAACAGTAGACTGCAGCAACGTGGCGATTGTTGAGAATCCAACGTTAAGACAGGAAACTAACGTCACTACTGCTGCAGAAACAGAGAGCATCCTGACGCGACGTTCAAGCAAGCCAGCGATTGTTAGCCCATTTTGATCTATGGAATTAGCAGGGCTTGTTTTTCCAAACCCAGACTAAAAGGATTTAGACAGATTTTGGAGCTTTTTGAAGAGAGAAGCTCTTGAGGTGGAAACACCCAGTAATACATCTTGAAGGAAAGTTGAAAAAGAAGAGATTAAAAGAAAGAGGGACTTACTTTCACCTCAAAATCGCTTATTTTCATCCTCTCTTTCTTCTTTGATGGTTTTCTTCCACATAAGATGTTCTAGGCTTGCCTAGGTTTTGTAACAAACCTAAACCGTATTTGTATGGGATTAGTTTAATTTTCATTTTTATTTAATATAAGTAAGATCTTATCAATTTTACTGGAGTTTTCTTAATAATTACATGTTAGGTTTGGCCAACTTTGGCATGCCATTGCTAGGAGTCCGAGATCATGAGATATAGATCTCCAAGATGAATAAAGCAACAACGGGTCAATCTTAATGTAAGATGATCCCTGTGTCCATGTATTATATTACATGATTTAAGCTGCTTGAGTCGCAGGCCACAAGGCAGATGCAATACAATCTCATAATCGGCGTAGATAGGCGAGATATTCTGTGAGAAAGAATATCTTAGGTATGATCAACCTAATTAGCGTGAAATCACATGAAAGATAGAATAAACACTTTCTGCAGGTTAAAATTCATCGAGTGTATGTGCATGCAAAACCCAGTTTTTCGAATATACTAATTGATTTAGAAAATATAGGATTAGTTTTTCTTATTAATTGGGAATCTCATTAATGATTTTAGTCCGTATAATACTTCAAAGCTTAAAGTCGCATCAGAGCACTTCTCCTCTGCACCGATATCCGTACTTAGGCACACCACATTTGATACACGAAAAAGCACTCGCCCACATAGATGACATTTGATATACACCTCACGCTTTCTCGCTACCACTGCTTATGGTGGCGCTTGCGAATGTGTAAAGTTAATAAATTCAAATGAATCTAGATCGCTTTTCATTTTTCTAATTCTTCTGCACCCTCAAATCTCATAAAGTCATCCTGCATACTCCTTATACCCTCTTCCTCTTTACCTTTTTTCATATGATTCTATATCGACTCTTTTCCTCCTTTCAACTAAGTCTTTTCAGATTTCATCCTCCTCCACTTTTTAAAGCTTTCTGTCTTTTCTATTACTCTCTGAAGTGATTTCTCTACTTTAGCCTGGGCTTCTCTCTCCGCATTCACCCCAAGAGCAGATGCAGAACTCATGTTATCCTTCAAAGATATTAGCCATATTCTCTTGTTGCTTGTTAAAGATTTCTCCTTCAATTATAAAACAAGCCATATCTTAAGCAAGTTGAACTGAATGAATGTTTCATTTTTTCTTTATTATTTTACTGATTGAAGCTGAATGCATATTTTGAATAAACTGATTCTTCATAAAATCATGTGTACATATATCTAAGAAAGCTAGGTATAAGAACAGGCATAATGCAAAAATCTGAAAATTTCTAAGTTAAAATTTTTTTTTTTTGGGATAAAACGAACCCGACACAATTTTTATTTTATTTTTCATTTTTGCTTGCTATTACCTGAGGAACTTCATGATAAGGAAAAATCTTTTGCCAGATGCATTGTTCTGCACTTCTAAAACTTATGCGCTTTATTGAGATTTAGTACAGAAACTCCAGAAAATTCAAAATTTTCTAAAAGTAAAAAAAAATAATAATATTATTAATTAATTATTAAATGACTATGGAAGTCAGAAAATTCGATGAGTTTTGATGATTAACCAATTGCGTCATGGATCTGTCTCAAAACTGAGTAACTAGAAAAGTTCACACTGGATTCTGGTAAGGGAATTTTAATAATCTTTGAAGTTTGTATCTAGTAACTTATGAATCAGATTTTAAAAATCTTTATGTTAGGAAATGACTTTATCAAGTTCATTTTAAAATATTGAATTAAAATAAATAAAATGTTTTTAATAAACGAATTCCTGAACGGGTTTGATGGAAATAAGTGGGCCTCGACATTCAATTAACTAGTATGGAAAAGAGGAGAAAGATGAGATTTTCTCCCTTCTTTGGCAAAATCCAGGGTGAGAGAGAGAGAGAGAGAAAATCTCTTTTCTATAATCTATGGAGATCTGATGTTGGAACCGCTGATCCGGCGATTTAAAGTTCATAATGCGACGAGGGCTACGCAGGCACACACATGCAGTTTCACCAAGATTTGGTTTCAGAAGAATCGTGAGCTGAGGTTTACTTTCTCTAAGATTTACGCATTTTATCGGCGGTTCGGTTCACGAGCAAAGACTTAAAGTCGGGAGCACTCGTCGAGGTGGCAACGCTGCGGGACACCAAATCGGCACGTTACTACATTCGAGCGAAGTTCTGAAGGCCGCGGGTCTCGGCCCGGACTCCAAACTTTCGCCTTGACCAAGATAAGATTTTCTCCTACCCGCCGTTATTCGCCATGGCCATTGAATGGCCATGTGGTTCGGCCCTAGCCGTGGGGCTGGTTTAAGGGGAGACATTTGGCTTTATTCCTACCTATTTTGGGACCGCGAGACTGATTTAAAGTGATTAAATGCTCAGTTCAAAGAGGTGTTTTTGGGTTGATTTGTAGGCCTTTTTGGGGCCAATTTCACGGCTGGTGGGGGACTAACTTTGGGACTGTCTTGTGGATTGCTTCTGGTCTGTTTGTAGTTTGTTAGGTATTGCTTTGCAGCTGTTGTATTATTTGAGGCAAGGCTCAGTGGCTCGATTGTATATGTTTTATAGCCGTATGGCAAGTGATAGTTGATTTGTGGAATGTTCATGCATGTGTAACACACTTTAGGTTGAATCATGTATGAATGAGAAGTGTGGTGACATGACATAGAATGCACGTGCATTTAATGCATTATGGTAGATATTTTTGGTTAAAGGTTCTTCGTTTTGGGACAGCAACTGTTCAGTGTTTTAGGGCTGTTTTCGATTAGATAAAATGAGGATTTAGGCTAGTATCCTTCAAATAAATTGGCTCTATATGAGGCGAGTTAGGCTTTTGAATCACCCCAGACGGACCTCTACTTTCAAGTGCAGTCCGTTTTGGGACCGCTACTGTTCTAGCCGAACTCTCATATTTCAGGTTTTTGGGGACTTATTTTCGATTGGGAAAATGAGGATTTAATTAGTATCCATCGAGCAGCAGCTCTATATACAGAACTTGAAAGTTAGGCTTTTGAATCACCCAAATCGGGACCTCTATAACTCAAGTTAAGGTCCGTTTTCGGGACCGCTACTGTTTTAGCCGAACCTGCATTTCGGTTTTGGGACTGATTTTCGATTGGGAAAAATGAGGTTTGGGCTGGTATCCTTCAAAAATTGTAGCTCTATATGGGGAGCAGTTAGGCTTTTGAATCACTCAAATCGGACCTCTATAACTCAAGTTAAGGTCCGTTTCCGGGACCGCTACTGTTTTGATTGAACCTGCTGTTCAGGTTTTGGGACTGATTTTCGATTAGGAAAAATGAGGATTTGGGCTAGTATCCTTCAAAATAAATTGTAGCTCTATGAGAACTTGAGAAGTTTAGACTTTTGAGATCACCCAAATCGGACCTACATAACTCAAGTGCGTCCGTTTTCCGGGACCGCTACTGTTTGTAGCCGAACCTGTTCCAGGTTTTGGGACTGTTCGATTGGGAAAAATGAGGATTTGGGCCTGTTCATCCGCTAATCAGTGTAGCTCTATATGAGAACTTGAAGTTAGGCTTTTTGAATCACGAATCGGACCTCTATAACTCAAGTTAAGGTCCGTTTTCCGGGACCGCTACTGTTTTGGCCGAACCTGTTGTTCAGGTTTTAGGACTGATTTTCGATTGGGAAAAATGAGGATTTAGGCTAGTATCCTTCAAATAAATTGTAGCTCTATATGCATGCTAGATATATTAATATGAATTGTTGTGAATTGACATATTGCATTTCACATGCACCGAGGCACCCTAGAATAGTAGGTGTGAGTGCATGACATGGTCATCGGTTGTCCCAGCTTGATAAATTTTATTGGAAAGTTGTCAGAAGAATTATGTTGGGAAATCGTCAACAAATCCGTGGGAGGCCATAAAATTGTTCGAGAGTTATCGAAATTCACCTCGGAGAAGTTGTCACGTATTTATATCGGAGGGTTTCTTACCGTCAAACAAATATCTTTGTTTGAAAACGGAGTTTTTCATATATGTGGCATATTGCATGTTGAGAGGAAGTCGGTGAGGACTTGGTGTAGGAGGATCATGAGGAGTAGCATCTCATTCATGTCATGTAGGTCCATTCTAGGATTGACATAATCGTGATTGAAATGTGCTTAAGGCATGACAATTGCATGTGCGCATCTAGGTGAGTAGCCCTTGTAGGATTTCACTCTGCTAGGCATTGCTCTATCGTCGTGGAATACCCCCACTTTCGGTCACGGAGATGTGCGGAGATGAGCGCTCATTAAAGGCCGATAATGAGAAGAAAAGCCGGATTGTGGCTTGCTATTTATATTTTGTGAACATGTATTAGAAGTCTTAATTTTTGATATATGTTTTGTATAAGAGTGGTGTATATTTAAATTCTTATGGACTATGGTCCTATAGTCATGTGGTTATATGTTTTAGTATGGATAAATGGGCTGATGTGGCCATTTTTTGCTGTATGTGGACAGGTGTGGTCATTTGTATAATGGGACCAGGTTGCCATGTGATTGCACATGTTGCATTTTAATTGAAACTTCCCGTACAAGGACACTCTGCCTGATTTTCGTTAAATCCTGGGTCCCGGGAAAAAGGGACTCAATGGTGTGGTGTCGGGTTACCCGACATCCACGAATCTTCCGCGGGTTGAAGAGTTGTCAACGGACCCTCGGGATTTAGGTCGTCACAGCTTTATTTTCAAACTATCATCTAGCCACAAAAATTATTTCCTTTGGTAGGTGAAGAAAGCAAAGTTGTAGATGGACAAATCTTGGATACATGAATTTGATCGGGTAGGTTTGAAGTATTTGCGGAATTTATCAATTTCATAGAATTTGCCCGTAAGTCCTCTAGAGATGAAAACCTTGCTTGTCCTTGTAAAGATTGTGTCAATGGACGTTATTATACTCCTTGATATTGTTCTTAGTCATATATTGTGTCTTTCTCCAAGTTATACAGAATTAGTACTCATGGAGAATCTTTGTCTTCTTTCGATGAGCAGAGCAACCAGTATACATCTTCTACTATAGAGAAACAATACAATGTGCAAAATTATCTAGAAGATTTGATTACAGGTCACACTTATAATAAAGATGGAAATTTGAGAGAAGATATATTGGACAATGGTATTGATTTTACTGAAAATACTCAGTTAGATTGTGTGGAATTAGTGAGAGCTAAAAAGTTTAAATGAAGTTATTGAGAAGAAGCAGGACCAGAGCTTTTTTGTGGGTGTAAAAAACCGCGATGCGCTTTCTTTTATTCTTTGAACTTTTCCCGCAGGAAAGTGCATGTATGGATGGAGTAACAAATCTTTCAGAGTTGTTGGGTACATTGAGAGAAAAACTTTGCGGAGGAGAAAAGTTGCCTAAATCTTCTTATGAGGTAAAAAAGATTATTTCAGAACTAGGTTTAGGCTATAAAAAAATTCATGTTTATCCAAATAGTTGTATACTATTTTGGAAAGAACATGAGCATGATGACATATGTACAGTATGTGTGGTGCATCTCGATGGGAGGAAAATGAAATTAGTTCTAACGTTAGATCATACATGTCATTGAAGAAAAAACATAAAAGGCAAAAAGAGTGCGAGATGGTTTCTGTAAAGCTTTAGGCGCTAAGGTTGTTTATGTGTTCGTAGCAAATTTGATGAGATGGCACTTTGATCCAGCATTATAGATGATGGTTATTTGAGGTATCATAGAATGCCCATGCATGGAAAGATTTTGATGCTCTCTTGTAAGGATTTCGAGAGAACCTCATGATATTCGGTTTGGTTTAGCGAGTGATGGTTTTAATCCATTTCGATCTATGAATGTCACATATAGCACATGGCTATTGTTTTAACCATATATAAGCGGCGCCTCCATTGGTTGTGTATGGAAAGCTGACATTCATTCATGTTGTCTTCTCGTCTGGTCTGAGTCATGCAGGAGAAGATTGATGTGTTTTGCGGCCATTAATTGATAGGTTGATTGAAGATTTGTGGGTTAACGGTTTACGACTTATGATGCTAATGCAAAAAATTCTTTTCGAGTTGCAATTTGCATTGCTTTGGACCATTAATGATTTCCACAGCATGGAATGTTATGCGGTTGGAGAGTGTAAGAGGTAAATTTGCATGTCCTATATGTAGCTGGGTACTTGCTCTAAGGGTTAGAAAATGGTGGAAAGTATCGCTTTATGGGTCATCGTAGATTTTTTGCCTATCGATCATCCTTTTAGAAGAGATAGCGCACTTTGACGTGAATCAAGAACGGAGGGAACGCACCAAACACCGTGAAATGGATCTACCTGTCATGCAAAACAATTAGAATGAAAAAGTTGATGTGTATAATGCAAATGGTGAAATTGTTTCTTTAGTGAGGGGTGGAAAAGAAAAGTATATTTTTTACTTTTACCTTTATCAAGAATTAAATTTGATAAGGAAACAATCTTGATGTTATATATCGAGAAAATGTATGTGATAAGACATATTAGGTAATGCTTCGTTGAACATTGAAGCGTGTCAAAAGACAATTTGAAAGTCCACTTGACTTGAAAAATTGGCATAAGAAGTGGTCTCCATCTGTCAGAGGCTTCCAATGAAGGATGCATTACCTCTTGCTTACATATGGTCGTTCTCAAAAGAGAAAGACCTTCATTTGAGGCAATAAAAGGAACCAAAGTGCGATAGTTATTCTTCCAATATTTCTGTGTGAAATTGAAGCAACGTAAGTTGGATAGGCTTGAAAAGTCATGACTGGTCATGTCTTTGATGCAAGACGGTTTCCTATAGCAAATAAGGATCCTACCAAAAAAATGCAGAAGTAATATTTGCGACCTTTGTCATTATTCGAGAAATATGTTTGCAAAGGTTCTCAAAGTAAGCCATCTTAAAGAATTGAAAAAAGAGTCACACTATGCCAAATGGAAAGATATTTCCTCCTGATTTTTCTTTCAATATCATTATGGTGCACTTAGTGATTCATTTTGGCAAATGAGGCAAAAACTAGCAGTAATAGTAATATCTTATAGATGGATGTATCCACTCAAAGGTATCTTTTTACTGCAATTTTTTTATATTTTTTGTTCTTTTTACATAGATTTGTACTAATTAGTATTTGATTGTAGGTACTTAATGACACTTAAATTCATAGTGTAAAGAACCGAAATTAACCTCAGGCTCAATCTTCGCGCACGGCACATACAAAATGAATCAATAACTTATTGCTCATTGTATTTTTGATGGTGTTGAAACTAAATTCAATTCCAGCAATACGAAGCCTCCTCCCCTTCCTCCTCCAGATGATGAAGATGCCTCATTTTCTAGTGAAAGAATTCATACTTAATGCAAAATCTCCCTTATTGATTGCACATGGTCGCCTCGATTGAAATGTGCCAGCTGAACCTATTTCAGGATAAAAATTAGTGTTAAAAGTACATCGATATGTCTTATACAATTGTGATGCTATTGCTCGGTTTATAAAAGTAAGTAATGCTAACCGATATTTCTTATGCTTTTAGATTCTTTTATCACATATGTTTTTGTTTGATATATTAGAAAATGTGATTGATATATTTGTCACAGTGATTTATTATTTTTGTCACATCATCGTGAGCAATCATCAAAAAGGAAAATCGAAGTAAAAATCAATAAGGGAAAGCATAACAGCTGCGAAATAGAAAAATCCATCATGCTATATTTATCTAATGGTTTCGAGCTGAAGTAAGTAGAATTAAAACTGCTTTTTAGTTAATATTTCAATATAATGCATATTAACAACATTTTTTTTCGTATTCATATATCATGCTGTAAGTTATTTCAATAGATGCACAATGTCAATTTTTTTATTTATGATCAGGTTACTAGATTATGTTAGATATTTCAAGAGAAAAGCATATTAACAATCATTTTTTTATATTCATATATCAGGTTGGAAGGTTTAATAGAACTGTGTCCACGAAGTTACTCTAATACATTCAAGTGGTTAGCTCAAGGTCCAAATAATGTGGTAAGAAGATTTAATGGATATATCATCGAGGCAATGCTTCATACAAAAGAAAGGGAGCGAAAAGAAAAACTCAAAAATAGCGGTGTTATTGAACACATAAAACATGGTGACTCTGAAGATAACATTATTTATTATGGTGTTATAAAAGAGATGATAGAGTTGAATTATTTTGAAATACTTTAGAATTGTTTTGTTCAAATGTGATTGGTTTGATACCAAACAAGGAAAGTGTGGGCGGAATAAGATGTATCGATTCACACTTAGAATTTCTTTAAAGTTAATTCACATAGGTACAAATTTACTTGATACTCTTTGTTTTTGGTGATCCCAAGTTCATGCCATTCTGATATTAAGAAGATTCATTTCTGCAAACCAATTGCGGGCATGTTTCACTGCTGTTGTGAAACAAACCTAGAGATGTACTATGATGGGAGATATTCTTCATTTGAATCAAGTGTTGAAACATTATGTGCTAAGATTGATGAGATGTTTGATGCTGAGCAATGTATTTTTGGCACCAAGATTTTAGGCTGGGTAAGAAATGATATTGATGACAATACATTGTCATCATTGTGCTATACTTAGAAGCAGATAAATCTCTCTCAGAAGATGAATTATAAGGTTATATTAAACACTAACCCTTTTTTACTAAATCTCATGCCGCAGTAATTTATGCATTATCGTAATACTGAAAATTTTGACTTTTTCAGAAGTACAAAATCAGCCAACAGCGTAAGTGAAAGCTTCACAAATAGAAGTATGAAAATCAATCATGAAGCGTTATTTCACTCTCAATACGCCTCGTATGTTTGTGCATCTATGGTGCTTCTTATAATCTTATGTTTTTATGTTTACTATTTACTAGTTTCCTCAATTGGCTTTTGTTCCTTGGAGGTTAGATATGAGTTTAAAGCAAGAAGTAAGTTGAATGCTTGTACTTAGCTTTTTACCGACTGTTATCCTTGTCATTGATTTTGCTGCCAAATTTGTTTGGAAGACTCCATTTGAATTATTTTATGTGGAAGATAGAATGTTTGAGATACATTTGGTAAAATATGTCTCATCGCTTTGTAGATTTCAAAGAATTTTAGTATGTTGATGTAAGGAAAAAATAATAAAAGATTATGGATTTTGTGTTATGCACATTAAGCTAAGAGCAATTTCATTATGAAATATATATTGTAGAATGCGATATCGAGATCTAGAATGTGTATATCTTATAGTTATTATTTATAATTCCATTAATATTTATTGGTGTCATTTCTCAGTGGTAATAATGCCATTTTGATTCAACAAAAAAAAAGGAGAAATGAATAAAACTAAAGGGCCTTTTTCAAAATGATTCTATTCACTCCATGTATTGATATATGCGAAGGGTTATTAATTAAACCTCTTTATTCATTTATAAATGGTGTTAGACTGTTATATTATTGCTCAACCCATACAATGTTATCAGACAACCACATTGAAACAAACATATTGGCTTCCTTTGTATTCCTAATAGGAGTCTAGATGATTACCGTTGATCTTTAAACCATAATAATGATGAAAAATCAATTTTTTTTTTTAAACCAGCACCAATCCCTTTATGATCAAGTTAAAAATTTAATTCAATATAATTATTTTGACTGAATATAATACAAATTTAATAGGTATTTAAATTAATCTGATATATATTTTTTAAATTAATATAAAGTTAATTTAATATTACTTTGTTCATTAAGACTATCTTTTTAGTAAAAAATTAATCACATTTGAACTAATACATTTATGATATATTTTTAGCAATGCTTTAAGAGCAAATTGCTACGTTAGCTTCACTAACATTAAGTCTGCTTGCAATATTTTATCAGAAAAGCCTATATATGCCTGAAAGTGTGGGTGTCTATGTTACGATTTATAAAATGATACTTAAAATGTGCTCAATTTGAATTATCAGATATATATACAAGTATCGTTAAACGCTATAATAAAATATATTTTGTAGTTACATTTCCGCGTTTAATTGTGGGTTAGGCGTCACAAAACATATAATGCTTCGTTAAATTGTCGTATGAACGCCATCAACACATTTTTCAAGTGCAAACATTTTGACAAAAAGTCATCATACACATCAGAAAATATATAAATATGGGAGTACGCTTATAAAACATCATCGATATGTCGTGGTCAAATACCATTCACACATACATACGTATTGCTAAAACGCTGGCAACAAATAAATTGTAGCTAATCTATTTAATTGTTGGTTATCGGTCGCCAAAAAATGAGACAATAAATTGTTTGAAAGAAATGTTTAATGTAAAACGTCGTTAATATTTGATCACGCACCTCATTTGTTAAATTATCTGAAAATTATCTACCAAAGTTTTCAGATAACATTTTATAACGCTGCTAAATGTTGGTTTATATTGTTTAAGTGATGTTTTACGAAAAGTCGCCTTAGTAATGCACTATAGATCAACTCTATTGTAGTGTCACTTGAGAGTTGTGGAGACAAGACATCCCCTAAGATCGCGCCAGATGTGAAGAGTAGAAGGTTTTCGAGTTCAACGATGATGCCATTCTCGACTGATTAACGCCCAACGGTATCCAGCAGGATCTCGCATGAGAACGAACCCCTACAGAGATTAGTTCATCGTGAGGTCTCTCGCCAGGCCGGACTTACATCTCGATCCACTCCAAGTCTAAGGGTCACCAGGATTGTTCTAAACCTTGAGAGACCATTAGCCGTATGCTAAGTCTGAACAAGTGCAGTTTGAATATCGGTGAGAAAATTCTTAAAGGCGTGGTGCCGCCTTCAGTATCATGGGATCCGGAGGCTAAGCCGCAGGTGGAAGGCGGAGCTGGGAAAAAGACCAAATTTAGTCTTGAGAGACAACTGACGCGGTGGTATTATAAGAGGGTTCATTGGTAGACTTCAGATTAGCTACACCATGATGTAAGGCCTGACCCTAAGGAGGTAGTCAGCCTTCAATCTTTGGAGTGGAATGACTCAAGAGAAGGCATTTCTCAGAATTGAAGCGGAGTCATCAAATTTCCTATTGCGATAGTTTTTAAAAGGCGAGGTACAAAGCGTATTATGATGCCTCAATGATGGACTTGGATGTGTTTGATGAGTCCAGAGGCGCCAGGTTCGACAAAGAAGAACTACAAAAAGTCGGAGTTATCTCACATATGACATAGAGTTGGAGGCCATTGTCTTCTCTTCAGTTGGGTTTGACGCCACTATTTGCCATGCATACAGCAGCCTCAGGTGTTTAATCACAAGAGTATGAAGTACATTTTTATACGCAGAAGATCCTCAACACGAGGCACCTGTGGATGGAGAGCATTCGTAAGACTATGACTCACTTTGCATTACCATCCCGGTAAGGAAAATGTGCGGTCGATGCACCCAACAAAGTCACTGTGGAGTGTCAAGCAATGTGGCTTCCTTGGCAGGAAAATGCTCTCGAGGCCGGGATAGTTCTGGCCGCACTTATAGGTCACGCCCCGCTGCACTGGGAGTTTAGTGGCTGCTCTTTTTATCGAGCAAAGTGATTGAGTTCCAAGGACAAGGACATAGTTATCCAGATCAAGGACCCGCACGGCCTGGACAAAGGTAATCTAAGGCTGGTCCATTCACACGGATGCAGTAGTTTTCGTATGGAAGGGTCAGGGTTCCTTAATCGGGTATTTGAGAGAGGGAGGATCCTTAGGAGTTCCATTGTTCCCGCTTTGAGTTGTAGCATCCGTGTGGCACTTAAGATACCAAGATCTGCCAAGATACCAAGTGAATGAATAAAAACACATTAGGGATTTTGGAGCCCATTTCCATGTTCACTTGTCGCCAGCAAGATCTGAAAGCACCAAAAAAAAAAGAACAACAGATTACTCCAGCTCCTGGGAGGCTGCTGGAAGCGGAGCATGTCGACATGGATTTTGTATCATCGAGACACGCAGGGCAGATGCTGATCAAGCTTACTGTCGGCCACTCGGCTGTGTGGATGACCTTCACTCTGCAGGAATTTAGGTCAGAAGCATAGAGATTGTCCGTTTCATGGAGTGTCAATATTCATAGCATCGATTGGGATCCCCGGTGCCATGACTATTTGGAAGAGTTTCTAGTGATTCATGAGGTGAGCGACTGATGATGAGCACGGCTTTTCATCCCCATATGGAGGGTTAGCCGCAGATGACCATCCGTGACTTTAGAGACATGCTTATGGGGCACATTCTATATCCAAGCAGAGCCAGAAAAATATTACTTCTCACTCTGTGGAGTTCTGCCTTACAACAATAGTTAATACAGAGCATACAAATGGCACCTATGAGGCACCATGGCTGGGAGGCCTGTCGATCTCCATTGCGGATCTAAGGTGGAGAGAGACCTCAAGGTGTCCTGAGATTTTACTTGGGTGATACCGAAAGAATGATTCGATATAGAAGCCGCCTTCCTCATGGCTCAGAGTCGCAGAAGTAGCCACGCGAAATATGGCGCGACCCTCGAGCTGAGCGGAGATCATGTCTTCTCAAGGTGATGCCCACGAGAGGAGTGGTCGTTAGGCAAGTAGAAAGCTATCGCTGAGATATATCGGGCTCTTCGCGTACTCGAGGGGTAGTACGAATGAGCGATCGTTGGCATCGCCAAATCCTATCGGGTTCATGACCCGCCGTCTCCATGCTCGAAATACACCGATTCACCATGGTGGATTAGGCATGCTTGTCGGACGCGATGGAACCTTTCGGTGGTGCGTGAACCGGCGCTGGGCATCGTGATATCGGATGAAGTTTTTGAGAGGCAAGACCGTGAGGCGAAAAGGCATTGTGGCGTGCCACTTTAGGCAGGAGAAGACAACATGGAACAAATGCAATGACACTATACGATCGCACTATCCTTTCTTACTTGAGGATGAAGGCATGTTTTTAGTCATTTGATATTGTTCAGATCATTGCATATTTCATGTTATGTGTGAATTTTTGGACGAATTCTTTGGCGGGGGAAGAATGTAAACCCGTAAATTTAAACTTTTTTCTTAAAAGGGTAAAACCGTAAAATTGTTACTATGGTACAGGTTGCAAACCTGAAATTTTCGAATTTTGAATGATGAATGGACCTCACCGTTGGGATTCGTCCCGCGAAAAATTCAGCTTATCTGTGACAATTTCACGAGTTCCAAGATAGTCAGATTTTTCATGTTTTTCAAGACGATAGGTGTCCCACCCCTAAAAACGAGATTTTTAAGAAAATCTTGAAAGTTGAAAAATAATTTAAATAAAGTTCATATAAAATACCTTGAACTTAAACTAATAAAAGTAAATCAAGCTCAGGAAAAACGGACTCGAACAAGTTTTGGGCACGTGGCGCGATGTGTGCCAAGTATTTACAATGACAACATGGCGTTGGAAAGAACAATGGGCGTAAATATCTCATTTAAATGGTAGAAAACGTGGAAGAGAATCACGCAGTTCTGCCAACTAATTCGCCGAGATAAAATCTGGGTGTTAATCGCTTCGACACGAGGCCACGCCAATGTACAGAGATTTCACGAAGATCCAAAGGAGGAGATTTGGGAAATCGATGTTTTGGGCTGAGGTGTTCTTTGAGGCTTCCTATCACTTTACTACGCTCCAAGAGGATTCTTCCTACTTGATTTATTCTACTTTTGTGGACTAATTTCAGGGTCGTTTGGGAGTGTTTGCGGTCGCTGAACGTCTTTGAATAGCTTTAGTCGCTTTTTATGGTCCAATTGTAATGGGTTTCTGTCAAGTTAATTTGTGATTGTTCGTGGCATGTACAAAGAAGTGTTTTAGGGGGGCTAGTTTGATTAAAATCTGGGGTTTAGGGCTGTTTGAATTAAAAAATATGTTATGGCACAAGTTCATGATTCTTTAGGCCGTTTGATTTAAAATCTCAAGCTTAGAGTTGTTTTTATGGCCGCTTATGGCGGCTCCAAGCTGGTTGTTTCTATGGCATGTTGTAAAGTATTGTTTTTATGGCCATTTAAGAACTGTGCTTTGATATTTTTAAGGTCTGGGGCTTAAGGGCTTGTTTGGAGCCGTTTATGGCCTCGTTATGGGCCGCTTTTATGGCCTATCATGGGTTGTTTTGTGAGAAACATTATGTCACATTCTAAATATGAGGATTAAGGAGTATTGTTACTGATTTGTAACATGTTTGGTTGTTGTTTATTAAGTGTTGATATATGTGTTTTTAATATATTGACATTGTGATGAGTGTTTTCTATTGAAAATTATATGCATATGATATAACCTGGTCCATGATAATGGTGAAATGTATGACAATTATCATCCATATGTGTCATTCATTGCATATGTAGACATGACATTAACATGCACGATGTAATACATTTATGGCACGAGTCACCCGCATTTCATGGGTGCGAGTGATGTTGAAACTCAAACACCGCATTCGTGATTGATAAGTGGGCCTGAGCATCGTCGATGACGCTCAATGTGAGTTACACTCCGCTGTAATGACATGCCAGGTCGGGTAATGCCAGCATGGCGATACTTCACCGTGAAAGACGCTGATCGTTCATACTACATCTTGGCACGGTGAAAGTCCAAAAAGTGTGGTATATGTGTAGAACCTACGGTGACTCCAAAATTCATTGCCCACAAAAAGACACATGGTTTTGTATATGAAATGGTCATTCGAGGTGTGACATCCAAAAAAGTTTTGTTTTATAAACATACGATTTTATTTCAAAAGGATTATTGGATGTAATCCATCAATGATGATTTTACCCATTACATTGGGCATTGTATTGTGTGCGGAGCTCTGTAATGACTCAGCAGAAGATGAGCAGCTCATCTCATTTCATAGTATGCATGTAGGACTCAACCCAGAAACGTGATATTCTACTGGAATCGTTACACTTGAATGTGTGACCGCGACAAAGATGAACATTGTGTGCACTTAGGTGAGAGTAGCCCTCGTTAGAATTTACTCGTTGGGGCCTGGTCACCCAATAATGGAAAACATTTCAGTGTGGATATGGCACACATGATGCCTTCAATTTAATGGCGGTGAAGAGAAAAGCGACTTGTGGCTTTATGATTATTTTGTAAAACTTGGAGAAATTAATTTTGACATGCATTAATGTATTAAAGAGTTGTAAATGAACTATATGACCGTTTTAAATAGTTTCTGCATGCTCTATATGGAATGAGGATAATGACCAGTTGTGGTCACTTTTTATCATAAATGGACTGAATGCAGTCAATAGGGTTATATCGGGCCTCGATGGGTCATGATTGTATTATTGTACGTTGTTTTGGATAGAGCTCCCCGATGTATGAGACTTATTTCGATTTTGTTAAATTATGGATCCCGAAGTGTTTTGAACACAACGCGTGGGTATCGAGTTACACGACATTCATAGTTTTCATGTTATATTTCTGGCATCAACCCACCTCCATTTTGTACCACATCTCAATGATTAGGCTCAAAGACACAGTCTGCTGTGCGAAAATGAAAATCTACTTAAAGAACGTCCATGAAGAGACCGGGGTCTGGTAACAAATACCACAGACTATAAACATCACACCTGGACCATCCAGTGGTCTGGCTTGAATACCAGATAAGAAGTAATTAAACCCGTCACCAAGGTCGACGTCAAATCAAATTACATTCGCTTCACAAAATGATGATCTCTTATTTTTATTCTCAATGTAATAGTTGCAAATCAAAGCTTCTCTCGCAATCTTCTTCCATTGCCTCACATGATCCGAACCCTTTCTATTATCCTTACAAGTTCCTAAAGCAAATACTTTATACTAATCTTATCGTGAATGAGTGAATTTTAATGAATTTATCAATATATTAGTGCAGACGCTGATCCTCGTGGGTCCCGCTGACCACCATTTCAACATAGCGAAACTGGTGTCTCACGCGAGCATCAATAAGATGAGTAACACCACCGTCCATTATCCGTGACTACAAATGGAGTATTTGCGTACTAAAGGAATTTCACAAGAACACCGAGCCGGATGATAATTATCCAAAACGTCTTTACCCAGATTGATAAATACATAATAAAGCCACATATGGTCATCTCTTCGTTCAGACTTCGATGTACCATCCTCTCTGCTCCGCCTTCGCATTCGGTGAAATAATTCTCTCTATTAAGTGAAGGGGTCGTCCATAGTTGAATCCTCTCACATGGGTTACTCCCACCTAAGTGCACATGTAATGGCAACCAAACACATATCTGGTTGTAAATGATGATCCTACTTGAATGTCTCATGCCTCGTTAATGTGCCCCAGTCCCTCACCCAATTCCCTCACACAGAATTTTAATCTCCCCTCTGTCATATGAGAATTTATTTTCAAAACAAAAATATTTTTTCGTTTACATTTAAAACTTTTCGATATCCTCCTCAAAACCTCTAGGACACACCCATCATGGAAACTCCTCTAATCCCCGACATTTCCTCCGAACATCGGATATTATCCTTCGAGCACCGACACCCTTCCCGAACAATGACACCTCCTCAACACCGGACGCCCTCCGAGCACTCATGATCCTCTTCGAAAGAATGGACACCCTCCGAATATCGGGCACTCCTAATAAAACTTTTATCTTTACATTGAAAATTTCCAATACTTTAAAATCATACGTCACTTGACGATGTCCCATGCTAACAGCCCACTGGGTGGGATGATCAACCACGTCGATCTCTACTATGTCCCCTACTCTACAATTTATCAACACCAAACACGATACTGGAGATTTTACCAGCGGTCAACAACACTAAATCTGAATCAACCTAAGCCATAATCACACACCAATGTTATGATGGTTCCAGTACATAAAATGATGATATTAACGCATTTATTTTATGTCACATGAATATTTATAAACTACATGCAATGATAAACAATTCACTGATGGTTATATTCCTACACACAATTTGTATGTTATTCAAATATCAAGCAACACACAATTACACACAAGGACTATTTTCAACGAATACCCAAGATCGTCTAAAATGTCCTGTAAAATTCAAAGATTCGGGCCCTAAGTTTTTGACTCGACTAAACGGCCACTCATGACCTCACACCATCCAAACCATTTTGAATGGCTCTGCCGGTAACAAAACCAAGTAGGAGAAGACTTCTACCTCCTGAGTTTGTTCAAACTCGGACAATATTCGGTACCCACATGTAGCTCTTAGCGGGACCAACTTTACTCGCCTCACTGAGTTTAACGGTCCGATCACCGGAAAATTTTGAGAGAAGTTGGAGTCTCTCTCTCTCTACAAATCCTCTCTTTCTCTCTATTTTCTCGGTTTGTTCCCCTCTCTCCTTTACTCCCCCCCAACCAACTTGGTCAAGATGAGGTCAAGAGGACTTGTCCTCTTCTTGCCACATGTCAGCCTATCATTGGCGTTCCTGGCTTCAGAACGCCCAAAAAATACCCTAGAATTCTTGCAATAATTTGTATTTATATTCGGGAGTAATCTTGAGCCAAACTTGCCTTTCCTGTGAAATTTGATAAATTGATAAATTGTGAAAAATGTAATTGAAAGTGTGGGAGCATAAGGATTGAATATTATATGCTAAATGAGAAAGTGGGTTGAACCTGAATAACCCAAGTGAAAAAGGGCAATGTGAAAAAAATTGTAAATGCAGGACCTATAATAATTGTTATAAAGAATAATGCCCATGAATTTATGATGAAAGAATGGCCAAAGTGGAATAATAGGAGACTTAAATGAAAATGAAAGCAAAGGCCAAACAAGGCCTATGGGAAATAACCAATTAAAAACCAAAAGGAGAAAAATGAAAAATGAGGAAATGGGTGTAAAGCAAACATGGCCTTATACTGTAAGGATTTGAAGGACCAAACTTGGTCTTTGGATTCTCATAAGAGCAAATCACCTTTTAGAAGAAGGAGAGGGAGAAAGTGTGGAAAGAAAGCTAGGGTTTGCAAGAGATCAAGTTGTGTGATCCTTTCCCACTTTTTGCTTCTAAGAGGCCAAGCAACATGGAAGGGAAGATTGGAAGGGGCTAAGGTAAGAAAAATCAAAACCCTAACTTCATTATTTTTTATTTGGATTTTGATGAAAAGTCCTAACTTGAGGAAAAGAGATTTTTATTGATTCTAAACCACATTTGGAGTTGTTTTGGGTGGATTCCATGGTGGATTTTTGATATGGGACGACCGAGGGGGTGTCTGTGGAAGGAAAATGAGTGAAAATGCCAAAAATCCAAAGATTTCTCGGTAAAACTCCGTGAGGTGGTATCGTACCAAAGAGTGGTACCGCCGTACCATGATGAGTAAGGCGGGTGCCCGCACCACTAAATCGCACCGTACCATTGGCAAAGGATGATCGGTATCGGCATCACGCCAAAGCGGTACCGCTACCACCGCCTAATGTACCCGCCAGTATATTTTTGCACTGTTATCCCAGACTGGTGATACCGATTACAAATCAAGAAATAATTAATGGGGTTCAAATAAGACAGAACTATGAAAAACATTAACAGCCATGTCTCTCTACTGGCCGTCATCTACGAATGGGTTTTCTAAAAGTAATGGGTGTCTTAATCCCCAAGACTGTTAACTAAAATAAACTTGTAAATTCACTAAAATTGTTTAATTAATTATCCACCGAGAGTGCGGATTGTTATTGACTGGGACGGGTGATGATCGCTAACCTAGGACCGAGATCACAGGAAGGAGTTTGCATCCGCTACCTTCTAGCTTGTTCTTCGACTTCTATTCTTATTTCAAGTATTTTGGTAGTTTACCAAGTAGCTATGAAATGAAGAGTATACGAATGTGAGTATAAGGAATGGCGATATAAAATGAGTACATGAATGAGCATATGAAGGAGTATATGAAATAAGTACATAGATTGAGTATATCTTTGAAAAGATAATACGAAAGTGAATATGGAATTGAAATGTGATATTTGGAAACCGAATGAATTGAATGATATACCGAATGAACCGCCTCCTCGGACGGATGTACCAACTGACATCCGGCCACAAAGGCACCAAAAATTGTCCGTAACGCGTCCCACGCGGATGCACCAATCGACATCCGTCATGATGTATGCATATTAATAGCGAATGTCCTATTTCTTGTTCTGGGATGCACCACCGGCATCCGCTGCGATATTTCATGGTATCAAGAAATGTCTCACTTGGCGTGGATGCACCAACAAGATCCAGCTGGCGATGGCGTATGACATTTAAGTGATGGCCACATGTCGGGTAACAAACGATATCCGCTATGATGGGAGACCGGTTTTAAATGTGTAAGCACATTACCAATGATACAAGGGCGATTCAATAAAACTTTAACTTTAAATGTGATTAATAGTCAAAGTGAAATACCCAACATCGACGAAAGTGTAAATCGGGATTTTTATGTATACGCTAACTTCATAATTTGAATTGTGAATTGAATTGATGCATGAAATTGCATGTTGTATATGTAAATGAATTGGAAATGAAAGCATGCAAAGTGAATAGCATGAGTATATGTTGATATAATAGTGGCTGGTTTAATGTTAAAACGCGTGGCTGCCAAGTTAAATTGAATATTGAAATAGAATCAGAGCAGGAACCACTAAGCATGAAAATGCTTTAGCGATAGTTTTTATCTATGCGTTGTGTTTCGTGGTAGACAAGAAGGAAGACAAGATCGTGAAGCGCAGAGTCATAAAGCGAGTTGCGGTATATAAGTACATACCCCGCCATGCATATCATTTCCTTTTTGAACATGGAATATTTTGTGAACAATTAGTCGAACTCCAAAGAAATGTCTTATTTTGTATATCATTTTGAAAGGGGCAAGGAATGCCTTTCATCGTAATTGCATTTTATGAAATGTAAATGATTGTGGGCCTACCATTTGAAAATGCTTGCACGCAAATCGAAAACTTAAAGAAAAATAACATAAAGAAAATGTTTTGATAAGATAATTGAAAACGTCGGAGTAAACCGAGCTCCGGTTCGGATCCGCCAACCGGGTCGAGTCGGGGATTCGGGTCACGACACTTTTGAAAAAGAAAATATAATAAAGTGTAAAATAAAAAGGATTAAACGGGCATCCCCGGGGTTTCGATTCGGACGCTTAATTGGCTCGACCGCCCGGGGTTGCTACACTTTCCTTACCCCTTTATCCATTTACTTTGGATTTCCATCCAATCCCATGGTGTCACATGTCTCCTATAGGCTCACTTGGGCTCATTTGATTCATCCAAATATTCTGACACGTGGTGCCTCTTGGCTACCCAAAACGTGCCAAGTGTCCTACACCCTCTCTGGCTTCCTCAAAAGGTGAAATTCACCCACTCCCAAATTCAATAAATTCAATTTAGTAGCTAGATTTCACGAGACGATTCCAACGGTGGAGTCCGTTTCATCATCCGAGATCTAGAAAAATTCCGAATTTTCTACCGAAATTACCGTTTTATCCTTCCTCATAATTTTGGATTTTCCGAGGTTTCACAATTAGAGGTTGTCTTAGGATGATTAGTCTTAGATCTATCTTGCCAACTTTGATTTGATCAAGGTTTCCAGCTACCATAACTTAGGCCACGATTTATATAGTATTCTCCTTCATAGTGACATGACACAATGCTTCCTCGCTTCGAGTAGTGCATAACATTATTCCAAATCAAACCGACCTGCATGGAATCTCTCCTTAAAGTCTCCATAATCCATCAAGCAAAGATGTGTACCTGTTGTCCTTCAATGCATTTATGTTATGCTATAATATCATCAGAGTCTTTGTGAACCACCTATCTCGACATGATCAAACTCATGAAAAAATTATGTCAATTCTCCGCAAAATTAAGAAAGAGATCAAGCACTTTGTTTGTTAGTGAAAGCTCTTTAATTCGTTGTGAAAATTTGTAATTGGTCACTTCCATCATTAACGACCTTGATAATGCTGCTCCAAATTTTTCGAGTAGGTAGCAAATAACGTGCCATAATTTCCGAGCTCAAGTGACATTAACAAACTCATCTTCACCTTGATTTTCAGCATACCATTTTTTTAGAGCCATCCTCCCGATTCTTGGTTGTTTCGCTTTACTCTAGAATATAGGAAAGCTCTTTCCCATTCACAATATGCATCTCCATGTGTTGTGACCAAACATCATAGCTTGATTTAACTGCAAATCCACGGATTAAAAAATGTTTTCTAATTGAAAGACAAATAAATAATTTTTCACTCATCTTTTTGTAAAAATACAAAAACAGACACCGATCTCTCAAAATTTCAGCTCAAGAAACACAAATAATAATAATAATATCCGAAAGCTGGCACCTGCTTTATTTACTTGGGAGTTCTTTGACATAATGAATCGCAGAGGCACTGAGTTAGTTGATACCGAAAAAAAAAAAAAAAAACAAGTGGGAACATGATTGTTTGAAATTCTGCATGAAGTGGAGCTCTAGAATCGTGGATACCCCTTCAGTCTTTGAAAAAAAAATCCCCAAAGCTTGGGTTGTTTCCTTAAGATACCCTTTGGAAACAGAAGGAACAAGACCCACATGAGCATGCTATGTGTCCGATGCAGATAAAAAGACTTTTTCACCTTCAGACTGGTCGATGGGCTAAAAATATAGTTTTGAGATGGCCCTAATGCCATGCTCAAAGAGAGAATCTATTTTTCATTGATATGTTTTTGAGAATATACAATCAAATTTATAGTTGCAATCAAACTAAGAAATGAAAGAAATAGAAAAAAAAGAAAAAAAGAATCACAAAGAATATAAAAAGAACCATGTTTTGAAAACTTTTCAAAAAACTCCAAACTAAGGGTACTCCAAGTGGTGACCATAGGAAAACCCAAGACTGACCAAATAATACTTTATTAAAAAATAAAGTATAAAATTTATAATTCTTAATATTAGAACCTTTGCACTTGATAGAAAAAAAAAAACTCATGATAAATCCAAACCCAATCATAAAAATATTAAGGATTTATAAAATCAATTCCTTAATAACGAAAAAGAAAATACAAAAAATCTTATACCCCTCACCACAATTTTTATAGATGAACTATATTTGAAGCATACAATGCACCCAGTACGTTTTGGGATAAATGATGAGCATCTTTTCAAATTTCTTAGGAGAAGGAAATGGTGGTCTTTATGGATGACATTATGGTATACGGACCTTCTTTCACTTGTTTAGACAATCTTCATGCTGAGCCTAGAATAGTCCTTGCTAGGTTATGTGATTCTTAAAAAAGGTAGAGATTTTGATAAGGCTGAAGTTAAGTTGATCTCTCAACCACCAGGCCTAGCTATATTAAAGCATGCCAGTTTTTTGGGCAGCAGGTGTTACATGTATTCATCCAAGAGTTCTCAAAAATTTCTATATCCTTGTGTAACCTACGCTTTAAGAACCTTGAGTATTTTGTGGACAAAAAAAATGCCAACTTGAATTTAAGTGAATGAAAATGAAGCTTCCAAGTGGCTGTATTTGGTTTCAGAATATACTTTGACAAAAAGAAAATGTAAAGGTTATAGGAATATATGTGGTGGAAAGGAAAAGAAGGAAATTTTTAAGTAGAAAATCGATATTTTATTTTCATTTGTATTTCAAATTGTAATTCATTATATTAACTCATTAATATAAAGTTGATTAAATAATTAAAAATAATCCGTGAAGTTTCTAAATAAAATAGTTTTTATTTATATTTGATTTTCCTTTAAGAATTTTCATTTACCAACTAAGAAATCATTTTTCTTTGAGATTTTTTCTGAATCAACAAGCCAACCTAAATCAATTTATTTTTTAAGTGCTCTGGTTGTTTGTAATGCAAAGCTCACTTTAAAAATAAAAAATAAATGTTGGATTTAGAAAATTTATATGCCTGAATCATTTTATTTCACACCAGTGGAATTCAGCCACAAAATGATAAGTGAAGTAGCAACAGTAATATTTAATTGTTAGAATATTTAACTCTATTTTTATACCATAATAAAGTTTAGATATTTATCAGAACAAAAATAAAGTTCAAAATATCAAAATAAGAAAAAATAAAAAAAGTATAGCCATTTGGATCAAATAAAAATATTTTCTTTTTTTTGACAACATTGAATAAAAATAAAGTTAAGACACCAAAATTAAAAAAATTGAAAAGTTGACACTTCATTTATTTAATTAACCAATTTATTTATAGGAAAATACTGTTGTAAATTCTGAACTTTTCAAACTTTTACAAATATATCAAAAAAAAAAAAAATGCTATTTAAATATACCAACTTTCATTTTAATTTATTTTAATGCTTTGAACCACGTTGTTTTTAGGAGAATAGAAAGGAGGAAGACTTCGTACGGGTCCTCGAATTTCTTTTTACCACTGTAAAACTCTCCTTGGCCTTTAAGTCTCTGCCTTGTTGAGAATTCTGCTTAGAATTGTACTTGTTTCGCATTCATTGATTTGGTGGGGGTTGGCTTCTATTCCCCATGTAGTAGCCAAGTTTCTAATAAATTTTCCCACTTGGTCCCTATAATATATATACAATTCTTAGCTTGCTTTTGATAGGTGTATCACTAATATACATCTCCACAATCCAATCTTAGGATCAAAGATCTGGGTTTTAAAGCTGCCGATATGTCGCCACGGTTCAAAATCTGGCAAAGATTGGATCACTTACTTGGAGGGTCTTGAGACGTATCGATCATGGTATATCGATCATATATCAGCTAATACGCAAATAAGATAAATAAAAAGTTCTAAAAATATTATACAAATTAGTAGATAAATGTGATGGAATTAAGTGAGTTAAAAAATTAATAAAAATATTTATTATATATTTAATATTATTTAAGTAATTATAAAAGTATTTATTGAAATAATTATAAAAATAATAATTATAAATTTGTGTAGTATAAAATTAATTAATTAATTTAATCTAAGAATTTTATTATAAAGAAAAAATTATAATCGTTAGAACATATTATTTATCAATAATAATTTAAGTGCAAATTATTTTAGCATTTGGTATTATAAAAAATTAAATACAAAGTAAAAAGTAATTTGATCTTTATCTTTAAATAATTTTAAATTAATTTAAATAAAAAAATATTTTTGTTATTAAAGCAGATTTCACATTGTCATTAAAAGTATTAAATTAGATTAGTTGTTTTTGTTAGAACTAATTTTTTTTTTTGAAAGGATAACTAATTAAATTAATATTATAAAAAATTAGAGATAAAGATTAAAATCTTCATAGTATTTTTAATAACATAAGATTTGTCCACATGCCTAGTTGGTAGAGTCTTTAAAGTTTAAAAATGTAGGACATCATGATAGAGCTAGTAACGATCACCTAACCCATTTCGACCAACCATTCGGTCATGGCCAAAAAATGAAATGAAATTAATTGATCCATTTCTATTCGGCCACCGATCAGTCTAATCCAACCCATTCAAGTTGCGAGCCAACAGCTAAACTACCTAAACCTTAAAAACGCTTAAAAAAAAAATTCAATTTACAAATTTAAAAATAACAATATATAAATATATAAATAATAATTAATATAAAATAAATTGAGCTTAAACAATATAATAATATTAAACAACCTTAAAATAAATAAATAATGATGGAGTACTATTATATCAAAAGTACCAAACTAACTAACAAAATAGTATCAAACAAATAAAGTAACAACTTAATAACATATCTAAAAAAAAAAAGTACATCATTGATGGTGGTTGAGTCATCATTATCTATTAATTAATTTTTTAGAATGTTAACAATATAAATTTCATTTATATTCGAATAAGTCGCTTTTCAAAAATGCATCCTCCCAATAGTATAATAATGAAATACCCTATTTGTTTGAAAATTCATCTTGGCCGAATATATAATCATATTATGAAATAAATAAGTGTATAATTTTTGTTAATTATTTTTAAAATAATAATATTTTGTTATTAAAACTAGTTTAAGTAATAAAATTATTTAAAATATACTGATAATTTAGTTATTAAATTTAATGTAATTTATAACCACTACAACTTCGCTTTTATCAAAAAACATATATGATTAAATAAAATTTAAAAGATAAATACAAAAAAAATGAAAATTATAAATATTTAAAATAAGATTAATAGATAAATGAAAATATATACAATATTAAAATCAGAATCTATTTAATTCAAATGCATTATGTAATTTTATACAAGATTTTTTTATATTAAACACTGACAGGCCAAAACAGCGCTGCAGCCCAATTACTAGCCCAAGAGAAAGACATCAACTCGAGACAAGTGCCCAACTACCGGGCATACCCGCTTGAGTACTCAGATTACTTGACGATGGCCCAGGTTGAAGGCCCAATTCGCTTAGAGGTCAGTTTTGGATAACCCAGCAGCCCATGATCTACGAACCAAGCCAAGATCATCCGAGAGCGATTATGGGAAGATTCCCATAGGTACATAAAATAGAATGATCCCCAATCACATACTATCCCGCCAAATCAGGTCAAACATTATCAGTTAGGAAAGTAAGGTAATCCACGACATTACAGCTCATCGAACGGGATCTCGCCAATAAAGAAAGAAAGACAATAATACATCATCATCAGATTGGATCCCCTACCACTAATAAGGAAGGAAAACTATCCCAAGTAAACTACTCCTTCTATATCTTGTACCAAATCCGATACGGACTAAAATAAGAAATATCCCATCCAATGGGAAGGACTCCTAATTACCATCCAACTGGTTGAATATCTACTATAAATTCAAGGCCACCCCATCGGTGAAAGGTACGTCAACACATTCGCCTCTAAGCAAATTTCCTCTTTCTTCTCTCGTAAAGAAAACCGACTTAGGTGACCTGGGAGCGGTCACCTGCAATGCTCCCTGGCCGAATCTCCCTTCTTTTTCTTGTTTTCGCCGAGAGTCAAGTGTTCAGAAATTACAGATCAACAATGCAGTTGATCCCACTCTCGCCCAAACAACTCAAGAGCTCGTGATCCCACCGCTAGCAATCCAGTCCCGCCAACGACCCTGGCCATCGCCTCCAAATTCGGGCTTCCGATTGAAAAAGCATCATCATTATCATATAAATTATATTAAAAGTTATGACATTTAAAAATTGAAAATAAAATATAAAAATAAAAGTTTAATATATTAATCATATATTATAGCAATAATTATTATTATTTTTAAAACCCCTATACCGCAAAAGCAGAGATTTGACTCCATGTTAAAAGTCTAAAATATCGAATTTTATAGATGAATAATTGAAAATCTAAATTATTAAGCTAGTTACTTAGAAAAAAAATTAAATAAAGATTTCGAGCCAATTGGGCCAACCCAGATAAAACCCACATGAGCGACGGGCCAAAATTGGTGGAGCCAATTTGGCCCTGTTTTATTCGATCCTTAAATTTTATAGCCCAACCCTCCAAAAAACCGAGTTAAAGTGGGCTGGCGCATCGGGCTCAAATTATATCACACTTATACAGGAAAGGGTCGCGCTTTAAGTCAATCAGATAGTTTACTACATTGTAACAAATGATTAATTTAAAAAAGAAAATGTCATAAGATTCAATCCTTACAAAAACAAAAAGCATACGATTCAATATAATTTTTTTGACATGATATAATTTTATTAATATTATAATTAAATCTAAAATTTATTAATGAAATACACACCTCTTCACTTAATAAATAATAGAAATAAATTTGGTTGAACTTTTGACAGCTCCTCTTCTTCGCTCTCACTTCTCCCAAGCAACCCGCTCATCTTCTTTGTTCTCCCAAGCAACCAGCCCTTTGTTTCGATGATCATGATCGAACAACAAACCACTATAGCTGCACCTCATGCCAATTCCACCGTTGCACCGTCTCCCACCTCACGACAACGAGTGTCACCAAGGTTTGAGAACTAAGTCGATCTCAGTAAGGAAAGTTTTGATTTTTGGTTTTTTGAAGAGAAATCTCATAAGGCGATGAAAAAGTTTTGATTTTTGATTCTTTGATCTAGAATTTCATATTTCTCTACAAAAATTTGTTTTTTCCATTTTGAGATGGGAAAACAATATTTTTCTTCGTAATTTGAACAAGTTGGCTGAAAGCACTAGAATCTCACCAAGTCTACTGAGTCTTATCGATTTATTGTCGTGTTTTGTGTTATATCGTATTGAGAACCCGAAATCTACATCAACCTGGAGTATTTGTAAACAACTCCTGGCCGAGCCGCTTTTGGAATCTAACATGAGTTTTCAAACCTTGTATGTCGCTTTTGCATTTTTATAATAGGTCTCCATTCTAACAATCCAAAGTTAGTCTATTCCATTGAAAACAAGAGGAGCTAATTGAGAAAGACTGCCTTTGTAAAACTTAGGAAAATTTAAAATTTTCTAAAAAATGACAATAATAGTAAAATTGTTAAATGGTTCGTGAGCTTAGAAATTATCTAGATCTCTGATGATGAAATGGATACTTCGTTGGATTTGTCTCGTTGGTTCCAAAATGACTTAAAAGTTTCATTTAATTCTCTTGACAATCGAATTTTACGATTTTCTAAGTCAGAGTCGCCAAAGCTGACTCTAGGATGATATTTTTACAAAAATTCTCGAGAATGTGAAATATCTGAGTAAAGTTCAATTAAAATAAATTGAACTAAACCGGGACAGAAAGAACAGGCCCGAGCAAGGACCATGTGACACGTGGCGTCATGAGAACCACTTGGTTCAACTTGCCAAGAGAGACAAAAGGAAGGTTACAGTTAAAAGGGTCATTTTTTTGTGTGTGAAAACTGGTGAGCTGAGGAGAGAAGTAAGAGAGAGGGAGAAAATCTCCACCTTCTCTCTCTATGATCTTACGAGATCTAGTGGATATCGCCTTCCTCGACTTCCGCCAAGGTTTAAAGTCGGAGTGCTCGGCGAGGGCTATGCGTGGATACCATAAACTCCAAGTTTCGCCAAGGTTTCACGCGGAAGGTTTGGGGAGTCAAAAGCTTAGAGTTCAGGAAGTGTTCGAGAAACTTCCTCGGGTCGTTACTCCCGCTTCAAGAAGTAGGGAACCTTCCTACTCATGTTTATTTTCCATCTAGAAGTCATTTTGGTCTTGGTCAGAAATCTCGAGAAAATTTTGTAATTTTTCCGAAAGTGGCAAATGAATCGTTTGGCCAAACTGAATTTTTCTAGATCTCGATGATGAAATGCACTTTCACCGTTGGAATTGTCTCGCGAAATCTAGCTACCATCGCCGAATTTTTCGAATTCCAAAATAGCCTAATTTCAATGCTTTTCGATGGGCACCTGGCACAAAGTGACACTAAGACTAGAAAGTTTCGCGGGACAAGAAAGACCACGTGTCAATCTATGAGCATGTCAAACATTGAGCTCAAGTGGGGCTCACATGAGACACATGACATCATGCCATCAAGTGAAAATCCCGCGCACGGATGCGGATATGGTGTAATCCCATGATCCACTCAGAGTCGGCACTTAAGATCGGTATGACTTTTCTCTCGACCTTAATCTAGACCACAACCGGCTCGGGAGGAAGGAAGAGAGAAAGACCAAATGAGAAAGAGAGAGAAAAGAGAGGTGTGATTTTAGAGAGAGAACCACCTTCTCTAGAATTCCGGGCGATCTGACCGTCTGGCTTCCGACTAGCAAGAAGGTGCTGCTCCCACAAGAAGGGCTGGCATAAATTCTATTGGGAGTTTTGTTAAGGCTTGATGGCCGTGGTCAGCCTAAAAGATTTGGACCGATCAAGAAATCCTGCAGTGGTTTTAGATGTCCACGGGATCGTTGTGTGGCTTGTGTGATGTTGCGTTATTTCATGAGTGAATAACATACGAGTGTGATTTTTCAATATTCAAGATGAATGTGATTGTACATTAGCCTATGTGAGCTAATCTTATGTTATTACTATGAATAAATAACATGTGTAGGTTTTGTTAATATATGCATGCTTAGTATATTAACATGGTTTGTATGGACCGTGAATTGAATGTTCGTGTGCTATCGCATGAGCACTTAGGTGAGTAACCCATGGAGAGTAAATTCCACTATCGAGTATCAAGCCAATTCGTCGAGAAGCATATTCATTTCAGTATTAAAGGCACCCAGGATGGGACGACTGAGACCGTAGAGAGGCTAAGAAATGGCTAAGCTCATTCTCATCATGTATATTTGTAAGAATCGGGCAAAAGACCTGGGCTGATAATTTGTAATCAAAACAAATTGTAATTGGAACCTTTCAGATAAAATATGCATTTTTGTTGTATGACACGGGGCCCTATTGGGTCGCTTTTACACATATGGGTCTCATGACGCGAGACACGATTTCCTCGTAGAGGCTGATCTGTGAGCCAACGAGACACCCCGGTTTTTGGGTGTCACAGGTTGAGCCCTAGGGGCTATTTGGATGGTGCTCTCGAGCACCAAAAGAAAAGAAAAAAACTGATTTTTCTTTTTTGGTCCTTCACTATGATGTCCAATTTTCGAGGTTGTTCTAAAGTTGATTTTAGGCTTAGTTTGGGACGGGTTTTGTGACGCCCCAAATCAGGGGGTCCCGTTGACAACCCGTCAACCCGTAGAATTCCTGTGGATTTCAGGACCATACCACACTCAAGTGTCCCCATTTATCGAGATCTATTTTCAAAAATGGCAAAGTCTCCTTGCCCCAAATCGTCCTATCGACAACCCGGCCAACCCGCCGGAATTCCGCTAATTTCTGGGTGAATGTGATACTACACTATTGTGTCCCATTTATCTAGATCCATATTTCATCTCCTTGTTTGGGAGCTCACCCAACATACAACTATAACAAAGATAATCATAACCTATCCATGGTCTCCAATAGAAGTAGTATTTGACCACACATTCATTCATCCATATCCCCAATATACATCCCTTTACTAGACCCATTCATTCACATTTAATTCTAAAATATGAAAATAAAACACTTAATTGCTACCATAAGAGTCCGATCACACTCTTAACATAATTACATACCGATTGTTTGTGACAATAGTCCCAAAAGAACTTAGTTAATATTATTTTACACAACATACTTTTTACAAAGAAATATTGGCCACACATCGATCTCCTTCATGGGATCACGACCTCGTTTGTCTCCCATACACCCCGCACTTGAAAGGGGGGGTCCCATGACGAGGCGAAGAATGTCTAAAGAGAAAATTCTCCTACAAGGGTTACTCCCACCTAAAACGCATACAACGGCGTGACACAAACATCCAAATTATTCATATAAATAATACAATCCTATATGAAATATTGTGTGTCATGCATGAGATGAGACACCTTATGCCCATAACCCGAGTCCCCACTGACTCCCTCACACATGCAACGCCAAGTGTGAAAACCAGTCATTAGTGGTTCACCCAATGACTTTAACTATTGCTCAACTCTCCAATATTCATTTGAATTTTCTTTATCAAATCCCGTGTGTTTATTTGGGTTGTGAATTTTTGGGGTCTCACCGTAAGCTTTGCATGTCTTCCGACACTTTCGTAAACTTTCATTGCTGGATACATATGTCTGACCAAGAATAAAATTAGGGTATTTCACCCTAGGGGTTATCTACCCCATCTTGCTTTACTCAAACACACGAAATTTATTATTATTATTATTGTTTTATACAACCATGAGTCTAGATTTTGGACGTTGTCCCATTTCCGAGCTCACCACACACTCACCAAGAATGGTGAATAACAGTACCATGCACCCGCACCCGACTCGATGCGATGTGACCATGCATATGAAATGCAATCATGTCATTTCATGCGATGTCATGCTACATGCACAATAAGAGCTACATGCAACATTTATAAAGTTCGGATAATTATATTTCCTACATATAATTTCCATTTATCACAATTTTCATGTTAATACGTTAAACAAGTATATATAAACATGATTTTTACGCACAACAACATGTTATTTATTTTTCTAACAATAACACACAAAATGACCTAAATCTCGGACCCACATAAACAGGGCACATCTCGGTCCCTTCACGACCATGAATCATTTTTGGTTCCATTCATCAATAAATTACGGTGATACCGAAAAACTCAACCAAACCCGAAGACATCAGTCCCAGGATTAAAACAAAAAACCTCAACTCAGTCTAGGATTGCCTGGAACTAGTACAAAAAATTTCCAATATCCAGTCCCAAAATCTTGGGACTAAATCACACGGCCTATCACAGCCTCGAAGACAACCTATGTCATTACATTGCTTTTAGGCTAAAAATATTCCAAGCAGGAAAATTCCCTACCTCGTGGAGTTTGACAAAACTCTAAGATTTTGGTACCCATGCGTAGCTCTCAATGCGTGGACCGACTTTGCCTTTTGCTTTGACGAAAACCTACGGTTCGATTGCTGCAAATCTTAGAGAGAAGTTAGTATTCTCTCTCTAGATTTCTTTTTGCCCTCCTCTCACACCCACTCCCGTCTCCTCCTTTCTTTCCTTTTGACTTTCCTTTTTTTCTTTTTTTATTTGGATACATGGCTCACATTGCGCCATGTGTCCATCTCTCATTCAGGTCCGTTTCTACATCGAAACAATTTATTTTTCCAAATTAATTTCTATTTTAATTAACTTAGCCTAAGTCATTTCGACTTCCGAGATTTTTGTGTCCCGCCCCCGAGTCGGCGATTTATCACCCAAAAAAATCATAAAAATATATTCCAATTATTCGCACTGATTTAAACTTTTTCGAGTCATCGATTTCAATGGTGACTAATCCAACTTTAATGCAATTTGTTTCATCATCTGAGATCTAGAGAATTTTCTAGGCTTCCTAGAACCATTTTTGCAATTTATTATTATTAATATCATTTTTCCATTTTTGAAAATTTCTAATTTTCCCGGGTTTACATTCTTCCACCCTTAAAAGAATTTCGTCCCCGAAATTCACACACACTAGCACACACAAACACATGCATATGCAATAGTTATTCTAGTTCCAATATTAGACTTCCAATATTATACAAACACACCTTCATCCTCAAATAGGAAATGATAGGTGGCCCGCTTTGTGTCCTCGCGTTCCCAAGTTACCTCCTCCATTCCTCGGTGTTGCCACAACACCTTCACTAGCCGCACGGTCTTGCGTTGCAAAACTTGATCCTGACTATCCATGATACGCACCGGTCCCTTCTCGAAGGTCCCATTTGTATCAACAACAATCCCTCCCCAATCCCTCCCCAATCCACTACATGAGCTAGATTTGGATTATACTTCTAGAGCATGGAGACGTGGAACACCTGATAAACTAGGCGGTAGCGCTAACCGATAAGAAATTGTGCCCACCCTCGAAAACTCGAAGGCCCGATATACCCTGCTAGCTTCCCCGTCATTTAAACCTGACCACTCATCTCTTAGGCATCACCTTCAAGAAGACGTGATCACCCACCTCGAATTCTAGAGGTCGACATTGTCTATCGGCGTAGCTCTTCTGTCGGCTTTGAGTCGTAAGAAGATGCTTCCGTATCAAACCCACCTTCTCAAAGGTGTCTCTAAACGGACTAGTGATGGACCTCTCTCACACCTCTGTCCAAAAAATCGGGAATCGACATGGCCTCCTATATAAGACCTCATAGGGTGTCATCTACCACTCGCCCGACAACTCCATTATAGGCGACCCACTAAGGGTAGGTGCTCCCTCCCAACTACCCTTAAGATCTAGGACACAATGCTCAACATGTCCCTAAAAACCTATATGGTCATTCGAACACCATCCGTCACAGATGAAACGCAATGCTCATCGTCAATTGTGTCCCCATAGCCTTTTGGAAACTCTTCTAATCGTAAACTTGGGATCCCTGTCGGATACGATAGAGATTGGCACTCCATTTAGCCGGACAATCTCCTGAATATACACCCGGTAGAATTCCTCCAGTGTGAAGGTCATCCGCATTGCTAGAAAGTGACCCGGTCCACTATAACCCATACTATATCATGTCTCCACTGTGTCTGTGGCAAGTGGGTCACAAAAATCCATCGTGATATGCTCCCACTTCCACTTTGCTACCTCCAAAGGCTAGAGTAGCCCCGTTGGATTCTGGTACTAAACCTTTACTTGCTGACATGTGAGACACCGTCGAATAAATCCCTAATATGTCGCTTCATCCCCGCTCCACATCGGGATAAATATCATTTACATCTTCGTGCCACCCGGATTTATTAACAAATGAGAGCATCGAAATCCCCCGAGGATCTCCACTCAAATTCCACACTAGGGAACCACAACCCATCCCCTATACCAAAGACTACCATATGTGTGGATGGCCCAGCCTTCGTCACCCTTACCTGACTGTACCTGGTCCTTGATGGATGATACCTTTACTTCCTGCTCTTGGGACTCAATCACCCTGTTCAGTAAGGATGACGCCACCAAACTCCCTAACGTTCCCTAAGCTTGATCATTGTACTGTAGTCTAAATCGTCCCACAGTCTCGAGCATCTGCCACTACCGGGAAGCTACACTAGCTAATACTCCCCATGACTTCCCGAACAGCGATCAGCTACTCGGGCATTTGCCTTACTCAGGATGGTAATGCAAAGTGAAGCTTCATAATCCCTCCGCATACTCCATCCATCCCGCAGACGCCTCATATCGAGGTCCCGCTATATGAAAAATATACGCACTTTCGTGGTCTCGAAAACACTTCGAATCAAGCCAATTATACAAATAGTGGAAGCAATCTTTAAAGCAAAGACTACGACCACTAACTCTAGGTCATGTGTAGGGTAATCCTACTCATGATTCTTTAGTTTTCTGGAACCATAAGCTACAACCCTCTCGGACTGCATCAAGACACATCCCAATTCGTCCTTAGAGGCATCACAGTACACCATGTACGTCTGTCCCTATTCCGGGACTATTAGAATAGGAGCTGAAGTAAGCCTCATTTTCAACTCCTAGAATGCCTTCTCACACAGGTCATTCCATTTAAATTTGGCCCTCTTCCAGGTCAATCTAGTCATAGGTGCTGCTAGTCAGGAGAAATCCTCAATAAACCTCCCGTAGTATCCTGCCAATCCCAAGAAATTGCATATCTCGAAGACTGACTTTTGCCTCTCCTAACTCTTAACAGCCTCGACCTTCTCAGGGTCTACCAATACACTAGATGTCGACACGACGTGTCCCATCAATTTCACCTCAATAAGCCAAAACTCACACTTACTGAACTCGCGCTACAATTATACCTCGAGCCCGGAGAACAATCTACAAATGATCCCCTACACCTCCTCAAACTCGAGACAAGATGTCGCAAGCATGACAACAAAAATTCGATCCAACAGAGTTGGAATACCCTATGCATGAGATCCTTGAATGCCATAGGAGCATTCACACAACCCGGCGGCATCACCGTGAACTCAAATACCATATCACGCCTAAACGCTGTCTTGGCGATATCGCCCCTAATCCTCAACCGATGGTATCAAGTGCTAAGATTTATCTTGCAGAGTAGGACTCATTCATTTTCTCATTTAATCAAACAAGTCATCGATCCTGGGAATGGATACCAATTCCTCGATCGAACCCTCTGCTCAACTCGCTTCTGTAATCAATGCACACCAAAGGGTCTTGTCCTCTTCTTCGTGAAACAAAACCGGAGCGCCCATGGTGAAGTGCCTTGGCCTAATAAAGCCCTCAGCCCAACAATCCTTGGACCTGAGTTCCCGTAACTCAACTCTGCAAGATCCTATGAGGATTCATAGAAATGGGCGACGTACCAGGGTGCCATCCTAGTTTTAATATATGTTTTGTATTAAGAGTGATGTAATAACTCTTGAATTTATAGAAATATATGGTTTTGTAATCAGATGGGATGAGTATGGATGATGTTATATCGGGGTCAGCTTTACTCATATAGGTCTCATGATATGAGATACATGTGTTTCGATGGTGGTCGGACCAAGACTCCTAAATCGGGGCGTCACATAAATCTCATAAGGCAATGAAAAAGTTTTGATTTTTGATTCTTTGATCTAGAATTTCATATTTCTCTAAATTTTAATTTTCCATTCTGAGATGGGAAACCATATTTTTTTTCTTTTGTAATTTGACTGAGTCGGCCGAGTTAACTCGGAATCTCGCCCGAGTCTTACCGATTTATTGCTGAGTTTTGTGTTGTATCGTATTGAGAATCGGAATCGACAAACAACTCTTAATGACACCACTGTAATTTAATCGTGTACTTGACCTACTGAAGCTTTCAAACCTTGTATGTCCCTCTTGCATTTTTATAATAAATCTCCATTCTAATAACCCAAAGTTAGTGTATTCCATTGAAAACAAGAGGAGCTAATTGAGAAAGACTGCCTTCACTTTCCATTCCACGCATGGTTCAAAGTCGCAGATTTGGCCATCGACTCCATAGGTCCTCAGGACATATCGATCGCTTGTATCGATCATATATATCTAAGTGATTTGCAACAAGATAAATAAAAATTTACAAATATTACACAAATTATTAGAGAAATGTGATGGAATTAAGTGATTTAAAAAATTAATAAAAATATTTATCATATATTTAATATTATTTAAGTAATTATAAAAGTATTTATTGAAATAATTATAAAAATTTATTATTATAAAATTGTGTATTATAAAATTAATTAATTAATTTAATCTATGAAATTTATTATATAAAGAAAATTATAATCAATAGAAATATATTATTTAATAATAATAATAATATTTTTTTAAAAGTGTAAATTATTTTAGCATTTGATATTATAAAATTAAATATTAATTTAAAGTCATTTGATATTTATCTTTAAAATAATTCTTTAAATTAATTTAAAATAAAATATTGTTTTGTTATTAAAGTAGATTTTTACCTTGTCATTAAAAGTATTAAATTAGATTAGTTTTTTTTGTTAGAACTAATTAATTTTTTTTGAAAGGAGAGCTGATTAAATTAATATTATTAAAAATTAGACATAAAGATTAAAATCTTCATAGTATTTTTAATAGCATAAGATTCGGCCAAATGCCTAGTTGGTAGAGTCTTTAACGTTTAAAAATGTAGGACATCCGGGAGGGAAGGTTTGCAGTTTAAGTCATTAGGGATAGTGGATAGCATGGAGTATGCCCTTATATAGGCCTAAACGAGATAGGAAGCCCAAGCCTAATGATGAATTTTATTAATATTAATTATTTATTTAATTTTATCTTTGGATTTATCCGATAGTATTTTTGGATTTATCAATTAGTATTTTTGGATTATCTATTAGAATTTTTGGATTTATCCGTTATGATTTTTGAGATTATCCATTAGGAATTTTGTTTGTGCTATAAATAGCACCTTTATGTTGTTTTGTAGACTTGATTACATTGAAAAATCAGAGAATTTCGTTCTGTTTATTTTATTCGCTTTCTTTTATTCTTCGTAGCCAAGCTACATCAATTTGGTATCAGAGCTTAACTTCGATCCGAGATCAAGTTATTTCTGTTTGTTTTAAGTTCTTGTTCGGTGTCTTTCAAATCATCGGTTGCCTTCCAAATTTCTTTCACCAACATTTCACTTACTAGAACAAAAACTCATAAAGACAAGCAATTCATTAACACTCAAGCTACGCCTAACAACGGCTTTCACCGACAGCCTTTCGCCATCGCCACATCTACCCCGACCGTCGCCTGGGCATAACACGCCGCTTGCCGAGTCCGCGTGGCGCCCCGCTTCTTTCATCGGAATTTTCCTTCGTTTTCTCGGGAAAAGAACCAAATCAGCCCACCTCCATCACCAAATCACGCCCACCGCCACCAACAAGAAGAACAACAAATTTCTCCCTGGAAATCAAATCAAACTCCACAAATTTTCAACTCCGTAGACTGCAACTGTTGGGCTCCATTGCTTGTTTGCCAATCCAAGCATTGTAATACGAGCTTTTCCACTATTGCAGGACCTAACCCCATATAATAGCCAATAGCCTCCAAACTCAAACCCTCCAAACCCACTCGGTCTATCTCAAGCCAAAATTACATCCCAAGTTAGATTCCACGGCATCACCGCAAGAAGCACATCGGAGACATCGAGAAGCGGCTTGGTACGAGTAGCAGGCGGGAATAAGTGAGAAATCAAAACAGTGCATGAGAGGCTCTTTTTCAGGCCATATCAAAGAATTGCACACTTGATTTGATTTCCTTGCAACCACGCTAAGGAATTATAGACGCCCCAAAGGTCTTTCAACGGTACATTTTCTTTTTACTTTGAAAAACTCACTAATATTCGTGATATTTAAGCATATTTTGTTTTGATTGCTTTAGGTTCGCTTTCTTTGATGTAGCATAAAGAGTATTTAAAAAAAATTTTATTTTTTTAGTTATTCTTTTCAGGGTTCATGCACTGTGATATATAATCACATTGCAATTTTTTTTTAGATTTGTGTTTGTTGCATTAACATATGGTTTATAAATTCTTTTACTTAGTGGAATTTAGATTCTATCTCAAAGATGTCACCACTCAAAATCGATATTGTCGTGACTTCCTTCGTCACCTAACCTAAATGGGATCCAATCGAGAGACTCACACTTTGACTTAAGACTACAAGCCTTATCTCAAGATCTAAATGATAGTCTAGTTTGTATTACCTGGCCATCATGATGCCAACAACGCACAATTTGATTCACACCGCACGGTAGGGTAATTTAAATTAATGTGTGTGGTCACTGACTCCACGTCAATCTCGCCTCGAACAACAACTCATGCAATAAATAAAAAATGGACTTGCTTTTAAAACATTCGTAAATATGAGATAGGTGACTATGTCGATGAAACCTGTTAGGAAACACGCCGGTCACCACACACCGGGTTTAAGTCCTTTTAGAGGTTCACATCAATATGATGAATTCGCACTGGTTCGCATGACAAATGGGGTAAAATGAACTTTCGGGTAGTCATCCAATCGTCAACTCACAAGGTTACCTACAATAGGAGACCCTCATTTTAACTTAGGTGATCGATTTCAACCTGCTAATGTAAACTTCCCATTAGATTACCAACCACCAAGGCAAACTTACCCACAAAATCTAGTGAGAGAAGATGTCGCTCCACCACTTTCAGTGGTTGCGGTGCTCGGGGTAGAGATCGGGATAGGCAAAAGTCGTATTAACCCTCAAAGGACATCACAAAAATCCTAATGGATAATCCCAAAATACTAATAGATAAACTAAAAATACTATTGATAAATCCAAGAATAAAATTAAATAAATAATTAATAGTAATAAAATTCATCATCGACTTGGCTTCCTATCTCGCTTAGGCCTATATGGGCTTCACCATGCCCCATCATCTCTCCGATTGGTTAGTTGCTAATGAGAATATTTGATTGGTTTGAAATGATTGATAGTGAACGGTTCGGGTTTGTTAAAAATGAAATAATCAATTCAGCTAAGATGTACCGGCGCACGTGTTGCAAGAAATGCTTCATTCGTGAATCCACCTATCACCCAACGGGTCAGCATGAAAGCAAAGTTGTAAGACAAGTACATTCCTCTATCATAAGAGTCAATTGTTCCACCATGATTAATCTAAGAAACAAATGACAAATTAGTGTAGCTGAATATTTTACAAATTCGAAGCTAGACGAAGTAAAGGAGTTCCATGTCGAGACCACTCATTGTCCCGTACTCGCGTTAATGGTCTCGCCTAACATTCAACGAATGGTTAGATTGCATGCTCCACACACTGTAGAGGATGCATACCAAAAAGCCTTAGAAGTCGAGAAGTTCAATAGACCTTCCTCTTTTGCACACATAGGTTAGTCACAGTCTAAGTCATCAAACGGTAATACTATGCCTAATAACCTTAGGAGCAAAGAGTCTAGTTTACAATTTCTTCCCATGAGCCCTATTGAGTCTAAGGCTAGTAATTCATCGATTATCCGTCATAAGTGTCATCATAAGGTCATATTAAGGCCTCATGTCCCTAACGCATTAGCATTAGATGTTGAAATTGCAGTATTGAGACCCAGGAAGACCAAATTATTGATCCTTTAGATTATTCTTGATGTAAGATGGTCCTCTATGAAAATGTGATGAAGATGCGGTGTTGGTGTGGTTCAAGTGTGCTATCCACAAATGATAATGATCATTGAACACTAGTAAGTATTTTCACACGATCCTCTGAGTGGAGATAAGAAATAAGTTAGTGATTGATGGGGAGTAGTTCAATGAGTGTGGTTTCTAGGATGTTGTTAAATTAAATCTGAAAGTAGAACCACATCAAATCCATTTAGAGTAGCTTGGGTAGACCACCATACTTTGCCTGTCACTTTCGAAGGTGTTTGGTCTCTAGCGAGAATAGAGGATTATAAGGATGAAATCTATTGTGAGGTTCTACCCATGGATGTTGCCCATGTTCTTTTAGGCCGCCCTTGGCTTTATGATCTTAATGTTACCAATTTTGGTAAATATAACATTTATTCCTTTAAGTACAAGGGTAAGAACGTTATTTTGAGACATGCTAAGCCTAAGTTTGCATTAATTAAGCGTGATCTAAACTTCTGAAAAAATTTGCATGTATTTTAAAATGCTAAGCAGTTTGAGAGAGGATTTGAAATTGGTATGTGCTTAGCATTGAAAGTGGCAAAGTTCCCTCAAGTTCTTCGATTCTTAGATGTTTCACTAGTGAAGAATTTGCTAGATGATTTTGTTGATATGGTGCTTTGATAGGTTACCTGGTGAACTACCACCTTTAAGAGACATCCAACATGCTATAGATTTAGTTCCAGGTTCTCAACTGCCTAACCTTCCACATTATAGGATGAATCCTAAAGAGAGAGATGAGCTGAATAGGTAAGTAGAAGGACTTTTAGAAAGAGGATTTGTTAGGCATAGCCTTAGTCCTTGCGCAGTGCCAACTTTGTTGACACCTAAGAAAGATGGATCTTGGAGAATGTGTGTGGTAGTAGAGCCATCAATAAGATCACCGTCAAATATCGGTTTCCCATCCCTTGTCTTGAGGATATGTTGGACCTATTAAATTTGTTATAGTTGGACGGTTCTCTAAGATAGATTTGTGTGTAGTGGTTATCATCAAATTAGGTGAACTAGGAGATGAGTGGAAAGCGCATTTAAAACATAAGATGGTTTGTTTGAGTGAAAGGTTGGTGCTGCTTTTGGTTTATCTAATACTCCTGATAACTCATGAGGTTCATAACCCATGTCTGACCTCTCATTAGTATTAAATTTTGGTAGGTCTACTTTGATGACATATTGATCTATAGTTCTTAATCTAAAGAAAGAGCATTTATGCACTAAGACAAGTTTTACTCACTCTTGTGAGGCGAAGCTTTATGTTAACCTTAAGAAGTGTTCTTTTATGCAACCATATGTGCTTTTCTTAGGCTTTATTGTGTCGGAACATGGCATTTCAGCTAATCCCGAAAAGGTTAGAGTTATTAGGGAGTGGCCTGAACCACAATCTATCACCAAGACTCGTAGTTTCCATGGTTTAGCTTCTTTTTATAGGAGATTTATAAGAGGATTTAGCAATATTATGGATCCTATCACTGAATGTTTAAAAAATAAGGAGTTTCAATGGTCTAATGCTACTAGCCAGGCATTTAGAGAAATCAAGGTCAGAATGATTGAGGCACCAGTTTTGAGATATCTTGATTTTACTAAAGTTTTTGAAGTTACTTGTGATGCATCAGGTGTAGGTATTGGTGGTGTCTTGAGTCAAGAAGGTCACCCTATATCTTTCTTTAGTGGCTTCAATGATGCTAAAACGATATTCTACATATGATAAGGAGTTTTATGCTATAGTGAAGTGCAACGTTTTTGGAGGTTTTATTTATTCTTGACTGAATTTAATGTTGTTTGACCATCAAGCTTTAAGATATTTAAACTCACAAAGAAATTAGATGCTTGACATGCTAATTAAGGTTGAATTTTGAATGAATATTCTTTTGTGATTAATCATAAATTCTGGTGACCCAGAAAACAAGGCTGGCGATGCATAAGCCAGGTCTTGATTACACTTCATCATTATGTAGTGCTCATAATCGTGGGTTTGATAGATTGAAAAATGGGTAAATACGCATGTCGACTTTGGTATTATTATAATGAGGTTAAAGTAATGGTAGCGTCAAGGGTATCTGGACTTCTTGTTGAAAATGGGTGTTGTTTAAAGTGACTAAATTATCGTACCTCGAACATCATTTAAGGTTATTAGTTTAGAGAGATGCATGTAGGTGGTTTAAATTTGGACATTTTTGGGAGGGATAAAACTATTGCATTGGTTGACGATAGGTTTTATTGGCCTTCTCTGAAAAGGGATGTTGCTAAGATAGTTGCACAATGCAGAACATGTCAGATAGCTAAGGCTAAGAAACAAAACACGTGCTTATATACTCCTTTACCTATCCCTCATGAACCTTGGAAAGATGTTAGTATGGACTTTGTTCTTGGATTGCCTAGGACTGCTAGAGGACATGATTCTATTTTGGTTGTTGTTGACAAATTTTCTAAGATGGCACATTTTATTCCATGTAACAAAACCAATGATGCTTCACATGTTGCTAAATTGTTTTTTAGAGAAGTTGTTAAGTGCCGCGGTTTTGCCTTCCACCATTGTATCGATAAGGATGTGGAATTTGTTAGCTATTTTGGAAAACCCTTTGAAGTGTTTGGCACTACTCTAAAATTTTCATGCATAAATCCTTAAGCGATGGGCGGCGGGGTTGTTAATCGTGAGTGCGGGTAATATGCTTAGGTGTTTGGTTGGGGTAAAACAAGGTGTTTGGGATTTAATTTTGTCAACAGCTTAGTTTGCTTATAACAATTCTATTAACCGTTGAACCGGTAAAAGTCCTTTTCAAATTGTTAATGGCTACTCACCCCGCACACCTATTGATCTTGTTCCTTTACCACCTCACATGCATGTATCTGAACCTGCAGAAAGCTTTGCAAAACATATCCATGACTTACATGCTGAGATTAGGCGAAAAATTTCTCTAAGTAATGAGGGTATATCTTGGCTGTTGATGTGCATCGTAGATACAAAAATTTAATGTTGGTGACTATGTTATGGTTCGCATTAGATCACGAAAGAATTCAACGTTTCAAAAAAACTTTTATCACGAAACCATGGGCCCTTGTTATCATTCATAAAATGGGATCTAATGCATATCTTCTAGCGGTTGCGTAATGACATGGTATTAGTCATGTTTTCAATGTAGGACTTGTTACCTTACGAGGCACTTTTAAGGCCTTCTACTTTGCACTAATGTGTGCGTAGGTGATGCTAGCAAGGTGCACCACTATGCAGCCGTTACGATTTTCACAAGGAGACGGTTGATACTATCCTTGATGATGAGTTCGTGACTTCCCTAGAGATGGTGGGTTCGTCGTTTCCTTGTCCAAATGGCATGGTCGTCCACGATTAGATGCTATTTGGATACGGGGAGGATGATCTTCGTCATTTGGATTCTTCGTTTAATTTGGATTACTGCCTTTCCTTTCTCACTCTTGGTCGAGTTCTTTTCAACCGGAGAATGATAGGGCATAGGTAGGCCCTTATATAGGCTAACGAGATAAGATAAGCCCAATGATGAATTTTATTACTAATAATTATTTATTTACAATTTAATTTTGGATTTATCGATAGTATTTTGGATTTATCTATTAGTATTTTGGATTTATCTATTAGGATTTTTGGATTTATCGTAATGATTTTAGATTATCCATTAGGATTTTTGTTTGTGCTTATAAATAGCACCTTATGTTGTGTTTTGGTGAACGATTAATATTGAAAAATTGAGAATTTAAATTCTCATTTATTTTTATTCGCTTTCTTTTTAGTTTTATTATTCTTAGTAGGCAGGCTACATCAGATAGTTTATTACATTGTAACAAGTGATTAATTTAAAAAAAAAAAAAATTGGCATAAGATTCAGTATACTTAAAAAAATAGCATATGATTCAATATATCTTTTTTGACATAATATAATTTTATTAATATTATAATTAAATCTGAATTTTATTGTGAAGAGCTACAAGAACCCCAGCTTATGGCAAGCTTGAGTTTAAATCAAGCAGATCTGATTCTTATCACTTGAGTCTGGTCCACAAAAAATGCCAAAATGTTTTGATCCAATGGCAAAAAAGTTTGAGCTTATATAAGCTCAAGCTTTTTTCAGCCAAACCCAATTTATTAACTAAATACACACCTCTTCCCATAATAAATAATAGAAATAAAATCAAGCAAACTTCGACAACACCATCTCTCTGCTCACTTCAAACGCCACATCTTCTTCATTTTCCCAAGCAACTAGCCCTATGCTTTGCTATACATGGTTGAGCGACAAACCACCGTAGCGGCACCTCACGCCAATGCCACCACTGCACCGTCTCCCTCCATCACGACAACGAGTGTGACCAAGGTTTGAGAACTAAGTCGATCTTAGTAGGGAAAGTTTTGATTTTTGGTTTTTTGAAGATAAATCTCATAAGGCGAAGAAAAAGTTTTATTTTTTATTCTTTGATCTAGAATTTCATATTTCTCTACAAAAATTTGATTTTTCCATTTTGAGATGGGAAACCAAAATTTTTCTTCTATAATTTGACCGAGTCGGCCAAGTTAACTTGGAATCTCATCCGAGTCGCCAGAGTCTTACCGATTTATTGCCGAGTTTTGTGTTGTATCGTATCGAGTATCAGAATCGGTGCGGCCAACCTCGAGGCTGATACAACTTGGCCTAGTCATACTGGAATCGGCCGAGTTTTCGAACCTTGATTCCACGACTCCCTTAATAGATTGACTCTGATACCAGATGAATGTTTCAAGTGTTTAAAAATTAAAACAGAGAAAAAAAAATGAATGGGATGAAGGTTACACATAGAGAAAATTTGCTTGTGATCTAAAATCACATAAATGCATTAACAAAACCTATTTTTATTAATCGACAACAATGTTTTAAAAACTGGATTGAAAGTAAAATCGGAAAAGTTATCGATTCACAATTCACTAGTTCAACTAGTGGTCGAACTGATGACATAATAAATATAATTATATATTATTGTGCCTCTTTAAAATAAAAAATGGTAAAAATAAATTAAAATTATATGATATTTATCTTTTTATTAGTTGATATTATTTAATATTGGTATGAATATAGTAATATTTTTTAAATTTTATAAAATATAATATTCTTAATATTTAAAAACCTAAAATATTCTAAAGTATTTAATTTTAAAATATCTAACATATTTAATTTTAACTATTGTTAATATATATTATTTGAAATTTGGTAGAATGTAACATAATTCAATGTAGTTCTTGGTATAGGTATGTACACAAAGTCTTTAGGCTACATGTTGTCCCTTGGTTTTGTTGAACTTAAAACTTCCCCTCCTAAAAGTAGTCCCACATGGAATTTTTACATAAATCTTATCTCTAGGATTCCAAAGCAAAAGTGGCTGGGCTGATGCTTAATAAATTTGGTTTTGTTGGGCTGGGTTCCATTAGAATAAATGGGCCAGAGGTGTTTGGGTTGAGAAACGCTTGAACCGCCGGTTCCTCCAAAACCGTCCGGTTCAAGCGGTTCATCGGTTGAACCACCAGATTCAGACACGGTTCAGGCACCAATCGGTTCTTGGTCTCAGACCGGACCAAAAAGTTCACCGGTCGACGGTCCGACCGGTTGAACCGGCTAATTCGATCCGATTATCAAAACATTATTCACAATCATTCATTTCATTAACAGAAGAAAAACAAATTGAAAGAAATAAAAAATAAAAGACTAATCCAACATGTTTCCGTGTCCAACAGCATGTCTCCATGGATGCATCACAATCTTTACCGATGCTGGCCACTATCTCCACCAATGCTAAAGAGTAGGGCTTATTTTGACCAGAAAAAAATTGAAGCAATGAAAAAGAACGTGGACTTGGCATTTGGCAGTTGGCAGTGCTGAATCAGTTTTTTAATAATAGTAAGTAGATCATCTCAGGGTCATGACTTGTCAAAACTCAAAAGTTCTTCAAATGGTCAAATGGGTCAATGCTATTGTCATACATTATGAATTTAGGTCCACAAACTTCTGCGGATGAATATGCCTCAAGCTTCATTTTGAAACTGTGAGGTTGTGCCTACGAGTTAGTGATAGATAGGTAGTAGTACTACATGCCTCTTGAGATAAGTTAACTTAGTTCGTTAGGGCTTGTCAGGAATGCGTAAAAGAGGTGCATTCGACTCCATTTCATTAATGTGTTAGTAGCTTTAGTGGGTTCCAGTCCAACCCAATTTCTGTATGTATCATCTTTCTCCTATCTAAACATTTCTTAGCCATTTTATGATATATTTTTCAATTGTTCTATGAGTTACCTTCCATTTAACATGGGCGCCTAAGGCCTTTTGGCTTCTTCTAGTTGCTCTACTCCTTCTCCCATTAAATGCTCTTGCATTGTGGCACTAACTTGAGCAGCATCACTTCAGTTTCTCACTTAATCTCATTTCTGTCCTCTTGCATCTCTCTCAACTATGCATGAAATTCATCTGACTACTCACGGTGAGCCGTAGGCCGTAGTTCCATTATTGGGTGAGATTTCTAGTTGAATGCTCTAGCATTAGGTACTTATGAATCCCTCAATTATGGATTTACTTGAGATTTTACATTTTTTCCTTATCTTTCCATCAATAGTCATTAGAGAAATGCTGAAATGGGGAAAATTGTTTTTCAATTAATTCATTGATTTTGACATTACTTTTATACAAGAAAAGGCATGCGTTTTTTGTCTTACCTTGTAGAACTGCAATAATAACATGATCGCACATGCTATGATGGTGGGTATGATCATGGGCCATGATGAGGTACTGATTCTCATGCACTTGAAATCTCATACCCACCTAGGCAAGCCCTAGTATTCGTCAACTAGGAAAGTAATCAAACTAATTTAAGTTTTAAGGACTACTTGAAGCATTAGGACATACTTTGGTTCTTATTGACAAGACAATTCTTACTGCTTAATCAAACCTTTCATCTTTGAACACATGGATCTTCTGAGGAGGAACATTCAAGTAGGCATACCAATCAAACTTGATATGAAGTTGTTGAGTCGCGTTATTTTCACACCCACAATTCATATCTCTATATGTTTTATTTGAGAAATTTAAGTATGACATGTGGCTCTTTTAGTATATTTCCAATAATTCTTTATATTTTTATGCATGACTTTTGATAACACTTGAGTGCAAAACGTGATACTTCTTACATATTATCAATAATTGTTCATATTTCTATATGTGATATATATTTGGCAATCCCTATGTGTGACATGTGCAAAATTTAATTACATTTTAAAATTAATTAAACTTATATTAATATTCTTGATAATTTTTTTTTTCTAGCTGATTTGTATAATTTTCTAGTTATTTTAACTTGTTTTCCAAATTAAAAGTGTTAGTGCTCAGTTCAGAAAACCATCAGACAAGGGAGAAGAACTACTGCATAAACAAACAACCATGATAAAGAGAGAAAGGAAGATGAAGATAGAAAGAATTCAATCATTAATGCATTCAATCAACCAACGTACACCATGCATGCGCTGAGTTATGGCATGCTATGCTAAAACTCTTTAACCTCTCTCTACATTCCACTCTCTCTACACTATGATGTGATAAAAACTCATAAAGAGACATTTTTACACACTAAAAAGGCTTCTTTTAAAACCCTTTCTGTGTTAAATTATCATTGTTGCTATGATTTTTGGAGACAAAAACACTATCTAATTCTCCACAAGTGTATGAGTCAAACAAGTAATAAAGTAGACTCTAGGATCTGGATATCGTTATCTGGGAATGCTTTATTTGCTTAATCAACCAAGCATCACAACTATCAATTGTCTTGTTATCTAAGCTTCAATTTCAAGATATTGGTTTAGAAAAATAACAAAATGAACTAAGAGGCAAGGTTCAACAATTAAAACTCAAGAATTAGGATTATCACTCAAATTCACACCATAGGATGAGATGCTAGGGTCGATTGGTCCCTCTCCATGCATTTGATTCTCATTTTAAGTCCCAAATTATGATATATTTGTTTAAAAATTAGTTGAGGAGGAAGAGATTATGTAATCTCAACTCCCGTATGTCAATTACAATTTCTTGCAATCTTTCCCTTGGTCACCTCCAAATCCTTGCAGGGGAAAGAGAAGCAATACTACAAAATAACCCCTCTTAGGCATTTTATTGATCACCTTTCGGTCCTTACAATAAAAACCTGAGGCTATGTGAGAAATCAGTCACCCCCCAGTCCTTGTGACTCTTAGACAATGTTTTTGATGTCCACTAACTCAATTTCAATTCACAATCTCAATTGGATTAACCCCAAAACCTATTCTAATCATGCAAAATTAGGATAGAGAAGATTAAATATGATTGCAACAAATATATTAATATTTCATAAAAGATGAAAAGAATCAATACATGAACATTAACCGATCTAAGGTACATAATAGTTTAGCCAATCATCTTCAAATTACAAACAGAAAACCAAATATTAAGTATGAACAAGAATGAAATAGAGAAGATAGAGGAACAAATGATTTTCAATGGAACTTTCTTCTTAAATCTTTTCCAAGGGTGGATTTGATCCTCCTTTTGTGTAGAAATATCGTTTCCTCCTTATTCTTGAGAGTTCTTTGATGTTCTAGCCTCCAAACCCTAGAAATTACGGTTCCTTTTATATTCTCCAAGCTTAAGGGCCTCAAAATGGGCTAGGAAATCAAGTTGGGAAAGTTGGGCCCTAACATGGCACTCAAGGTACCGCTTAGGTGCTTAGGTGTCACTGATGCGCTTTGATGGTGTATAACAGTGGCACCTTAAACGCCTTTGGGTGTTATGATGTGGGTGCCTGTGACGCCGTCTGGCGCCAGTTCCCTAGCTACTGTCCATATGTTGTAATTTCTCGTCTTTTTACCTTCCTTTCTATCTGTGTTTGCCCGTTATGATGCCAAGTTGGCCTAAACACCAAAATGAGAATTTCAAGAATTAGAGCGCCTTTGGTGGTGTATAATTAGTATAAATCTAAACACCTCGGTGTTGGTATTGTAAGCCTGCACACTGCCCTGGCGCCAAAGTTCCCCTAGCCAACATTCATATGTTGTAATTTCTTGTCTTTTTAGCTTCCTTTCTATTTGTGTTTGCCCGTTACGATGCCAAGTTGACCTAAACACCAAAATGAGAATTTCAAGAATTAGAACACTCATGTTATATATATAAATATATCTTAAAAACGTTAAAACAATATGTAAAACATGAAGATATTATGAGTATAAAAGCCACTCATCAAATACCCTCAAGTAAAGGAAAGAAGCCTTTAAAAACAAGACACTAAAATATATATGCGTTGGAGAATGGTGCTAGCAACTAGTTAAGAGAAAACATTGAAAATGGTCTAAGTAAACATGTGTTCAGTTATTTGCATGTATATAAATCTTGGCATAAACAACCAAATCCGCATGTACTGATCATTGCACATTATAGTGGCTTTTTAATTAAAAACCCAAAGTATCAAACCCACAGGGAAAAAGTTGGTTTAAATGGGGATTAAATACCCCGGCTACTAAAGACCTTTTGCTATCTAAGCGATAAAATTGATTTTGATGATGATCAATTAGAATTTAAACTAAAAGCAAACTAGTCTAACACTTGAAAATCAACAAATAAGTGAAGCGAATTGGAAGAAAAACTCTAATGGTTAATGTTAGGGCCAGTTGTATCCATTGGTGGGTTTGTGACTTAAAAACGTAAGATATCGATTAACATGAAAACATTCTTGTGCTTACCTAAGGAACACGATACGAGGTTACACTTTCACGTCCCCCCTTGATTTCTCACACTCCATTCCTATTCTCTATTCGGTCCTTCTAGGTCCATAAATGATAACGGCTCTATGATCTTAATCAACTCGGGAGTTCTATCGGGTCTCTTTCGGTCCTTGCAATAGAACATCCCGGGTTAGTTCCAGTCGATCTCTTTTTGGTCCTTACAAGTTGTTCATCTTAATAAAATCCACCTAGAACTAGGCATTCCTAGTTCCATAGATTTCTTTGATTAAGCTAATTAGGTTTTTCCAATTGTGGAATACTAAAGGTGGAAATTAATCCTTAAGGGGATACCTTCAGCTATCACTCTGGAGCCCCTTGAGCTCTAGGTTTTTATTTCAGCCTCCAATATACAACAATTAGGAAAAAAAACCCCGAAAAATTAAAGATTAACAAGCATACAACCTCAACACAAATATGGATGGATAAAAATTAGTCAATAAAAACCTTAAGTCCACCACCTATTTCAACAACCAGCCCTAGGGGAGATATTAGCCACTAATAGCAGCCTCAAAACCTGACAATACCATATTTGCACCAAATAAAGTACTGAAAGATTAAGAAATGAAATAGAGTTAAGGAATGCAAAACAATTTGTAATCAATCCTGTCCAAAACTCGGATCCATTGCTACAAGATGTCCCCTAACAATTGAATCGTCCAACACAACTCCACAAATGAGCTCAAATCAAATCCAAAACTAAAAACCTAAAGAAATCTAAGTCTAGAGAGAAGAACCCTAAAATTGGTAGTCTAGCCGCCTCACAAGCTCCCTCCTTAGTCCAAAAATAAGTGCAGTATTTATATCCCTTAAGAAAATGGGTTCATGATTGGGCTAAAAGTGGGAATATTTGTATTCCAGCCCGACAATCTTCGCCTAGGCGAAGACACGTGTCTTCTTCTGCTGATGGTGGTCCTTCGCCTAGGCGAAGGGAAGCTAAGCCTAGACGAACCTCTATGCCTAGATGTAGCTTCCTACGCCTAGGCGAACTCGAGAGCTATCTTCATGAGCCTTCATGTTGATTGTTGGCTCACCTAGGCAAGCCATTTCTACGCCTAGGCAAACCCGAGAGCTTTTCTTGTAGGTTTTGCCTCGCTCTGATTTTGCCTTCATTCCAATCGGCTCTTCTTTTGCTTGATTTTCCATCATATTCTGCAAAACATTGCAAAATGGGAGATTAGTGTAATATGGCTGAATAAGGGTGTGAATTAAGCATTTATGCAATTACATGAAAAATACACTCATAATGCATGTATAATTCACACCGAACAACACTCCCAAACTTAACATTTTTCTTGTCCTCAAGTAAAAGTAAAGACACAATTTCCCAACTAAAAAAAAAACGAGGATCCATAGAGATATAAGCATTGCAATGTTTTGCCTCATGAATTATGCATTCTAACATTTGAATAATATTTCAAGATGGTATTCTTTAAAACTAATGAGCTGACCACCAGATGAACACACCTAGATTAAGGTTTTATTTTGAGTGTGTGCAGTCTCCCCCTTATTATTTCAAATGAGGTTTAGATGAAAACAAGAAAATGCATACAGTAAAGGGTATCTCACTCCTAAAGAATTTCCATGAATGCAGAGTGACTAAGACTTCATAGGCTTGCTTGGCATACCATTCTCCACTAATGTAAGTGATACACTATTGGGATCAAATAGGGCTTTTCAAGCTTGTAATGTGTGCACTAGTGGCGTAATGGGGTAGTTAAGTAGGTCATTTGCCCAAGTCATTACCCAAAACACTCAAGCACATTTTCCTTTTGTTCTTATGCTTCATCCTTTCAAATTTCACTATACCTCAAATTGAGTCATGTAAACTCAACCTCATTAACATCATTGTGCTTTCCATATTGCTTCACCCTCAAATTTGATTGTTTCTATCTCTTATCAACAGTCACCAAGAATTTCTGCTTTTTCTGAACATCAAGGTAGGAACAGTGCAATATTCAACCCCATTAAGCTTTCTACCTACCTCATGTAGCAAGTTTTAGGACAATAGCTCCTAGACCAGTTGGTCTTGGGGTATTAAGTGTTAAAGCACCACTTAAGGGACTCTAAAGAAATACAAAAAGTGCTACGAGGTTAAATTATGCTCCTTCTTGAGTTCTCTTTTTCTTTGCATTTTTCTCTTTTCAAACAACCCTTTCTTGGCATGTTGAACAACCTCTCTTCATTCAATCATTCTCACTCAATTACATGTCTTCCTCCTGATGTATGCTTTATACATGACATGTAACACCCTAAAATACACCCTAGTCATTTTTAAACATAATTAGGGTATATTATAAGTGCATTTTGAAATTTTTCATACTCATTATTTTGCTAAGTGAGAAAATTTCAAAACTCGAAATTTGTACAAGATACAAGGGTAAAAGTGGAATTTATCAAAATGGGACACAAAAGTCATAATATAAGAAAATGATAGCTATTATAAAAATAGCATAAGTTGTGGTGCAAATAGAAGGGAATTTGAGGACGAAAGTGTAATAAAAGAAATTTAGACTCAAATGGGATAAGACCAAGTTGGTCTCACATTTTGGGCATATTTGGGGAAGGGCAAAAACGTAGAGAGAGGAAGAAGAAGAAGAAGAAGAAGAATAAGAAGGGAAAGAAAGCCAAGAAAGGTATGGATTTGTATGGATCCTATGGGTTTTTATGGATTTGTGAACTTTTATATGGATATTAGTTTGTTCCATTTCTAGGGTTTAGTTAGGAATTCATCCTAACCCTAGATTTGTTGAAAGTTGGGTTGGTAAAACCCTAGTTTGTATAAGATGAGTATGGAATCCCCTCCCTTGGAGTATGGAGTCTTGGCTTATGATGTACGGATACCTATTCGGGTGTTAGGAAGTTAACCTAATATGTTTGAGCTTGGGTTTGGAAACCCTAATTAATCTCTATGTTTGGTTTTGGCTGCTAGAACCCACTGGGAGTTGTTTTCAATGATGCTTTGGATTATTTTGAGGTTTTGGTTGATTTCTAGAAAAGGTACGAAATCGCAAATTGGGTGGGGTTCTCTGTGGTCCTACGCTATGACTTAGGGATCCTGGCCACGCAGCGTAGGGTCCATGCTAAGGAGTGGCATGTCCACACCACGACATTGCCGTGCAGAGGAGGCCAGACAACTTTGGGTACGCCGCAATAAGGCCTACGCCGTGGCAGCAATCGTTCACGTACATGTGTTTTCGCAAGTTTGCTATTCCGCTATTCCGAAGACTTGTCTCTTGGACTAATGAGGACCCTATAAGTGTATGAAAGGGTCCATTCATGTTGGTAAGGTAAAGGAAAAATTAGACCGTACCTCGTTGTTGAGGCGAAGCAAAGATGTTGGCAAACTTAATGCCCCTATGATAAGATAGTAAGTTCTTGAACACATATAATTGTAGGATTGCCTAAGACCGGATATTGAATGACATGACACATCTGTTACATTGGCAAGCACGTATAGTACTTCAAGATTTCCCCTATTATTGTGACGGGGCATTCTCGATCGCGTTCGCACGGTTAGTACTTCTGCATTTCGATTAGTGCGACGACATTCTTGACTCGTGTTTCTCGCACATTTAAGATTTCGGGTAATTCTCCGATTAGTGTGACGACACTCTTTGTCTATGTTTCGACACTCCTGTTTTGTGCTACGACACCTCATACTGTACCATACCTTCGGGTACTTATTATGTTGTGTCCTACTCATTTCTTATTACTGGTTTAGGTAGTCAAATAGTTATATAATAAGAGTTTGAATAACGAATAAGAGTAAAGTAATGTATATCATTCTCGTTTCGAATGTAAAATTCACGGTACACCAGATAAGTATAAGCTGAATACCTATGGTACTTCCGAACAAGTATAAGCTCTATAACCCTAGGAGATCTGGCTAAGTATAAATCTGCTATAAGTGCAAGTAATCGTATAAGTTTGTTATATGAATTCATGAAAATTATGATATCCGCTATCAGATATCCAAGTATCGTTTATATGCTTACTATAAAAGAGTATTAATGCATGTGAATACGTATAAGTCATATGTTTTCCCACTAAGCGTTAAGCTTAGCATGGGTTTTTATCCGTGTAGGTACAAAGAAGGATGTCCGCGATCTTTCACATACTGCTAGGCCAACAAACTAGTAGGAGTACATTACAATAGGTTTTGTGCCCTAATTATGTAAATGTAAATGTACAATTTTTGTATATGTATATGTAAATGGGACCCAGGATTGTATGTGGTTGACATCAAAAAACACCACTACGGTGGTATTTTTATTTTGTATCTTTGTATATGATATTTTGATTCAGTTATAAGACTTGGGCCCACCAATGTCTAAAAAGCAACTAAAGAGTCCCAGTATAGTTTCGCGCCCCCTTCATCCGCCTAAGCGGGGGTTGGGGGTGTGACATGTTAAGGGTAAAATGGGTTCTTGACTGAAGGGTAAAATAAAAGGATCCGGGTGTTCGTTCTTAGTTTTCAAGATAGAACATGGCTATACGACTCAAATAGGGTGACTATGGACTAATGCATAACCGGCTAGGATAAGAAGGCTCAACCGATTCCAAGGATGGCCTATATCATTTCCTAAAAATGTGATACCTTAGGATTTCGCTTCAAATGGTAATTAAACAAGTTCTAATGTCTTATGAGATCTAAACATTATGATTTCCTAATTTTTCTCTAACGCACACATGCTTGGTAAATAAAGGTATAGAGACTTGTGCCTAGTTTTGTGCAAACCTATAGGTAAGTGTACAACTATATGGTCAACCAATTTGGTTTTTAGATCAACTATCTCTGATATTATTCAAATATAAAGAATAACACAAATATTCATCATCATAGGCATGCCAACTATCTCAAAACAAACCCACAAAAACAAAACAAAACTAATTAGAGTTTTTCGAAAAATTTTTAAAATTTTTCTGCATTATGTCATTGGGATGAAACACTAATTGGACACATTGAAGCTCAACAATTCAGCACAAGGAATAAATGCAATATGATCAAATAGTCTTCAAACAAACAAAAACAATCAATGAATCAAATTATTCCCACAATGCAATAAGAAACTAACTAACAAACACACCAAAGTTAATTAACAACTAAGTAAAGCAACGATAATCCAAAAATTAAGAATTAGATCATCCAAAATGTCATTGGAAATTATTATTCTTATGTAGTTAAAATTTTGTGAGCATATTTAGAAATAAACAAGATTCAAAATCAAAAATTTTGAAGGTGTCACTTATAAGTGTGGTTTTAGAGCCATATATGTGAACTGACAATAACACCCTTAGTTTGGAGTTTCCGGGTGTTATGTAAGGGCATCGTAGTCGATCCCGAATCTCACCCGGTCCGCTTTGTTTAAATTCCCAGAGGGGGTACAGCTTTGTTTGGCCCTGGTAATCCCATGACACAACGAGACGTTGTAGTTTACATGGGGTGTTTGGTCATCCCACATCAAGAGAATGGCACTATATAAGTATGGGCTTCTCTCAACCTAGTAGACTTTTTTTAAAGTTGTGAGGGCCCCTTGGGCCTGAAGCGAACAATATCTACATGGTTGAGTCAGGTCGTTACGCATGGTATTAGAGCACAAGGATAGGATCTCGTAGACTATTAGAGTAGAGGGGTTGCGTTAGATTGAGTGACGAGAATTATTTGTTATTACTATTATTATTTATATATATATATATGCAATTAGTTTCATTGAAGAACTACTTTTGCATCCTTATATTGTTTCTTTTTATGATATGTCTTGAGATTATAGGTAGCTATGCCTCCAAAGCGCACCATTTCTTCTCGTGGTAGTGAATCATCAAGGGATAATGCACCTTCTAGAATTACTAAAAACCTGAATATCCCTCCTAGGGTCACTGAACAAGTGGAGCACCTCCTCCAACAGTTGAAGGAATAGCTCAGATGTTAAGTAATTGAGAGAGGTTGATTGAGATTCAAACCATGTCGCAGAAATTCAAGTTCAAGCTTCTAAAGCATAGGCCCGGGTTTATAAGAGTCAAACATAAGGCCAACCATCTATGACTAGTGGGAGTACCTTCGAGCAGTTTAAGAAGTTGAACCCTCCTGCTTTTAAAGGAGAGTTTGATCCAGTAGTGGCGAAATCATGGACTCGTGATCTTGAAAAGTACTTTGATGTTTTGAATTGCTCTAAGATGCAAAAAGTTGTGTTTGTTACTTTTAGGCTCGGTGGCTGATGAGTCTTAAACTCATATATTTTTAGTCAATTTTTCTGGCTTATTTTTAGTATATTCAGATATGTTTTAATGCCAAATTATGGAATATTCACCAACTAGGTGTTTTGCAGGTTTTAATTCAAAAAGGAGAAAATTCCAACAAGAAAAAATAGAAAAAGAGCAATTGCAGTAGTCTATGTCGCGACAGAGTTTGTGTGTCACAACACACATCCGAGCTAATAGCAAAGAAATTCTGTCACGACAATATTTCCTATGTTGCAACACATAGGTCTGAAAATTGACATATGAGATCTGTCGCGACAAAAGACAACGTGTTGTGACTGAAAATGGGAATAAAATAACAAGTTAGCTGAGACAAAAAAAGTTTATGTTGCAACAAGGTTTGTTAGCAGGATGTCAACACTAGGAAGAATTTGTAGCGAAAAAGCACCTGTCGCGACAAATGAAACAGGCAGAAAGTAGAAACTCTGTCGCGACGAGAGATCTTCTGTCACGACACTGATTATTGAAACATGGAAAGGCTTGTTGAGACAGGAGAAGATCTTTAAAGAAAAACCTCTGTCACGAAAAGGTAATGTATGTCACGATGCTGAAGGAAGAAGAAACTCTAGTTGCGACAGATAAACAAGGTCGCGACATGTGATGCTTGCTTAGTGAACTGACCTGGTAGCAATAAAAGAATCCAATGCCACATACTCGCTGAAGAGATACTTTATGTCGCGGACAGAATCTTAAGGTCGCATTACGTAGATAAGTTGAACACTGAAAAACAAGGTCAAGACAGATTTTTCTATGTCGCGACGAAGATTCCAACACAAGGAAGAGAGGTCTTGTCATGACACAAAGATAAGCAAAATATAGAAAAGTCTTATCGCGACATAACAAACTGGGTCGCGACACAAAGAGAAGCTAAATAGAGAATAGTCTTGTCGTGACATAAAAACTAGGTCGCGATAGAAAACATCGACAACACAAAGAGGCTATGTCGCAAGATCAAAATGAAGCTGCAACAAGAATTCAGGTTAAGTGGTGACAAGACTCTATAACGACAGGCTTTCCTAGTCGCAACAAAAATGCTGATAATACAAGAAACATTGTTGCAACAAGAACCAAATAGAAATGTTGTCGTGACATAAAAACTAGGTCGCGACACCAATTTGAAGAAGTTGCACAGAAACAATGTCATGACACAATTTTCAATGTCGCAACATAACTATTCTAGTAACCACACATAAGATCGTCGAGACATAGAACGGATAGAACGATGTAATCTGCAAGGCGTATTGTTGAAGAGCCAGGAAGAAAGATCCACACGATAGAGAAACTCACACGTAATGAATATGCTAAAGAAAAGAATACTTTCACGACCAAGGGAACCTTGTCGTAACTGAATCCAAGAAGGAGCACCGAGAGCAGGTCACGACAGACTACTGCATGTTGCAACAAAGACCTGCGATAAAGATTTAAAACTTTGTCGCAATAACACTTTCAGGTCGCGACAGAGAATACAAATTAGGCTAGAATTTTGGGGATCCACAATGTAGCCTCGAATTTAGGGCCAAAACTTCTAGGGCTCTATAAAAAGACAAATCGAGAAAGTGCAACACGCATGAAAGACCAGAGCATCTCTGTGAGTCGAGGGGACTTTGTATTATATTTTTCTTTTATTTTTTTATTTTTTAGTTTTCTTTTCTTCATAGATTAGATTTAGCATAGAATTTCAATTTGTTTACTGACTCAAACAATGAATTGTCTTAAGTTTAAAGTCGAAAGCAAAAAGGTTGAAATTCACCCACCATCATTCAATTCAATGAAATCTAGTAGTGCCGAATTCATTTATTTAGTTGATTGCAGTTGCAGTGGAATTTTCCTAATTGGTATTTCAGTGTTCACTGTATCCAGTTTTCGAGAAACACAACTTCCGCTGGGAAAAATCTGATGTTAGTTACGACCTTTTCTACACAATTAGAAAGAAATTTCTTTGGTTGAGAGTCTTGAAATTATTTGAATGATGATGTTCATGTAATGAATTGTTCCCGATATTAGTAACTTATACCCATAAAAGGACTGCTATCTGGCTTTGATTTCCTGGAGGCCCTCTAAGTGATACAGAGATGGAGATTCTTGAGAGCTTGGATTAGTTACTTGGGGGTATGCTAGACTAATATTGATGAACTAATGAGCTCTGCAACATTACTTAGATAAATCTTCAATTTACTCATGGTTTTAGAATTAGTTTACTAATCTATCAATTTAATCAATTAGAGATCTCTCCTTGGTCTTGAGGAATGATCTTAATCCTATGTTAGCTTAGATCTAATCAAGGAAAGGGAGAACTCTTTAAGATCTCAAGGATGAGACATCATTCATCTTGTAGAAATCTTTGAATGGCCCTGTCTTGGGAAGTAAGAAATCTGCAGTCATAAGAAATAAGTATGAAGTATTGAAAAAGAAAAATACCTAGATCTTACAAAGAAATTCTGATTACAAGTAATTGATTAGAAACATGTTTAAAAAAATGAAACATACTACCTTATGGTTAAGGGAGAAATCCAAACTATACTACCTTTCATCTTTGACAATTTCCTATTCCAATTCATGATAGAATATATTTAGATTATGTTGCAGGAATTGATAATTTCACAGTAGTGAAATCCCAGTGTCTACTTCCAGCAATAATCTGGTTCAGTCCAGTTTAGGTTTAGGATTTTAAGTTTTTCTTTCATTATAGATGTAGACATTTAAATAGTAGAATCCTTAGTTCAATTACTTAACCTTCTATGAAATGGAAGTTCAAATAGTGTGGAACTTGAGTGGTTGGGGTAGTTGAATTTTAAATTCTTTTCGATCTCTGTGGGAACGATATCCGGACTTATAGGTCCAATTTTATTACTTGTACGACCTATGCACTTGCAGCAGTATGACCAAATGAAATCTTCAATAAATTCTTTGACAAATCCATTTTTATTATGAGCATACAAGTTCTATTTGGTCTAAACAAGTTTTTGTGCCTTATGGGATTAGGTAATAGTCCTTTAGTAATGGTGGCAGAAATTTGTGTATATATGATTTGGTCACATCAAGTTTTTGGCGTTGTTGCCTAGGATTGAAGGAATTTAAAAATCAATATTATGACAAAAGAGAGAAATGCTAATTTGGACATTTTTCTTTGTTCTACAAAAATTTCATAAAAATAAGAAAAACAAATGGACAATAGTGGCCTAATAATACCGATATTTTTGGAAGCCTAAATAGATATATAATTTTTTATATCATTGATTCCATTTGATTTCAGTGTTTCTACTCAAGAAGATTTCACGACAGAAAAACTAGAAGCGTATCTCGTTGCCTCTAAACAATCGAAATTGAAACCCTACAATCCGAGAAAGCTACCACGTCGAATATAAAATTATGGCAAATCAAAGAGAAAGATGCAAATTATTCCAGAAGAAGAAGAAACATAGAGACCTCAAAGGCCTAACACTGTGGAGGAATTTTGGAGGCCTATTATTCAAGAGGAGTACTCAGCTATGAGACAACCTCCTATTGAAGCCAACACCTTGAAAGGAAGCCAAAGATTGATTACTATGGTTCAAGAGGCACCAGCTTCACAGTCACTCTCCGAAGGTCCTAATGAGCATTTGGGAAGATTCATGAGGATGGCCAACACAATCAAGCTAAATGGGGTAAGACCAGTAGTAATCAAGCTGCAGCTCTTCCCCTTTTCATTTGTGAGATGCGTGCAAGAACATGGTTTGATCTATTGCCGTGGATCATGAACACTTGGGAAGAATTAGTGGAGGCCTATATGAGCATATTTTTCCTCCAGCTCTCATTGTTGAAAGAAGATGAGAAATAATTGTCTTCAAGCAGGGGGGAGAAGAGAGTCTCTACAATGCATGGGAGAGATTCAAGAGACTGTTAAAAAGATGCCTTATGCATGGAATAGATCTACCATCAATTATGAATAAGCAAAGAAGTTATCAGTTCAAGCCTAACCTCAACTTGCCAACACACTATACACTAATACTAAGGAACCATGAAAGTTTTTCATATGGTGGAGGAGCACAAAGAGGTCTTAGACCTGACACCATTAGCAGTTTATGCTCAAATTCCCTGCAGTTCCAAGAACAACATCAGCAGAGGGACAATAGAGGAGATTATCAGGGTCAGAAAAGGACTTAATCCTTTGAAGATCAGATGTTTCATTTCATGTTAGAAAACAAAAGGATTTTGAATTTGCATGAGAAAAAATTTTCTGACCTTGAAAACTTCAAAGAAAACACAGATGTGTTTCAAACAAACACCAATGCCTCTTTGAAGAATCTGGAGATGCAAATAGGGCAACTGACTTAAGCTATGCAGAAAGAGCCTAAGGATTCATTTCCAAGTGACACCAGAAAGAATCCAAAAGACTGTATGGTAGTGATCTAGAGGAGCAAACAAAGAGATGTTGAAAGGAAGATAATTTACAGAAAATGTCTGGCAAAAGACACTAAAATGAGCAGCTTCTTTGGAGGCAACCCAAGCATAAATTTTTATTTTAAGTTTTAAATAGTTTGATTAATTCAGTAGAATTTTGTGTATTTGATGTTTTAGTTTAACTGGTTAGTAGTTTTATTTGAGTTGATTTTGAAGATAATGAAGCAAATCTAAGAAGATCCTTATTGGGAGCAAACTATTCCAAATAGAAAAAATGCAGAAATGAATTCATGAGGGGGAAGTAATTCGATTCTTGAAATTTGTATTTAATAGATATATATCCAAGTTTGGGCAAGTAGTATGTTGATAAAAATACATTTGAAGACTTTGGTGAAGCATGTTGAATTAAGAAATGAGATGAGTGTTCAAACTTGAATTGAAGATTTTTTATTGTTTAAATAAATTTTCACACATATGTTCAATTTAGTATGAGTTGATGTAGGTTGCTTTGAATGTTTTATGAGAGAAAATAGAGAAAGAGGTAATTTGAGAAAACTTAATTTAATGTTCAACATACTTTTTCTGTGTCGCGACACAATTGAATTAGGAAGCAAATTGAAAGGGAAGTTTATGTAGCAACACAATTCTCTAGCGTCGCGACATAAATTCAAAAGAGCACTAAAGGAAATGTCGCAAGCATTTTCTGTTATGTCGCTACATTTGACTGGCTCTATCTAAAAAAAATTTTAACATTGTGTCGCGACAACTATTTTTGTATGTTGCAACAGAGCATTAATGATAAAACAAACCCTAAGGCAGTGTTGTCGCGACATTTAATGTAGGGAAAAATAAACCAGTTGGCTTATAAATAGAAATTTTTTTAAAATTGAAGAGTGATGAGTCTTAAACTCAACTATTTTTAATCCATTTTTATGGCTTATTTTTAGTATATTTGGACATGTTTTCATGCCAAATTATGGATTATTCACCAGCTTTGTGTTTTGTAGGTTTTAATTCAAAAATGAGAAAATTCCAATAAGAAAGAAGAGAAAAAGAGCAATTGCAACAGTCTATAGCGCGACATAGTTCTGTGTGTCGTGACAAACTTCCAAGCGAATGGCTAAGGAAAAATGTCACGACATTAATTATTCTTTCTCAACACAAAGGACTGAATATAGAAGAGGAGCTTATGTCGTAACGCCTCCCGTCAGCGACACTCATTATTGCAACGAAAGCTTGTTGAGATAATCACGTAAGAAGCAGGTCGCGATAGCGTGAATGAATAATGCATCAAAGACAAGGTTTCTGCTCCTGAATACGAAACAAAGTCGCGACAAGTAATGCTTACTTAGTAAACTGACTTGGTTGCAACAAAAGAGTTCAATGTTGTGACATACTTCAAAGTTGAAGAGAGGTTTTGTTGTTGCGACAAGGATTTTAAGGTCACGACACAGAAATAAGCTCAACACAGATAAACAAGGTTAGACAGACTTTTCCATGTCGCAACAAAGATTCCAACACAAGGAAGAGAAGTCTTGTCGCGACATAACAGAAGTAGGTCGCGACACAAAGATGAGCCGAAGGCAAGAAGTCTTGTCGCGACAGAGGAAACTTGGTCACGACAGCAAACATCTACAACACCAATAGACTATGTCGCAACATCAAAATGAAGCTGCAACAAGAAATCAAGTTAAGTGGAGACAAGAATCTGTCGCGACAGAAATGTTGACAATACAAGAAACATTGTTGCAACAAGAACCAACCGAAATTTTGTCGTGACATAAAAACTGGGTCGCGACACAAATCTGAAAAAGCTATACAGAAACAATGTCTCAACACAATTGTCAATGTCGCAACATAATTGTTCCAATAAACACATAAGATTGTCGCGACATAGAATGGATAGAATGACAGACCTTGTAGGACAAAGTGTTAGAGAGCCACATAAAGATCTATCGCGACAGAGGAAACTTTCTCACGACAAAAAAAATATGCTGAAGAAACAATACTATCGCGATAGACTACTGCATGCTACAACAGAAAATTGAAACAAAGAATCAAAACTCTGTCGCTACAAAAATTTCTGTGTCGCGACCGAGAATGAAACTTGGGCCATAAATTTTGGGATTCACAATTTAACCTCGAATTTAGGGCCCAAACTTCTAGGGCTCTATAAATAGAAAAATTGGAGGAAAGCGACAAAGTCAGTCGACGAAAAAACCAAAGCATCTGAGGAGCTGAGGACTCTTTTGTATTTTTTTTTCTCTTATTTTTATTTTCTTCATAGATTAGAATCAGTGTAGTATTTCGATTTGTTTACTAGACTTGAAACAGTGAGTTGTTCAGAAGTTTCGAAGTTGAGCTAAATTGTTGAAAATCAATTCGGATTACTGTTTGAATATAATGAAGTTTAGATAAAAGCTAGATTCATTTCTTTCGCTGATTACGCTTATACTGAAATTTCCGGGACAAGAGATTTCAAAGTTCATTGTAATTCAATTTTCGAGAAATCCAACTTCCACTGGGAAAATCTGATGTTAGTTATGGTCTTTCCTACGTGATTAGAAAGAGATTTCCTGAATTGAGAATTTTGAGTTTATTTGAAAAGTGTTTTTCATGAAGTGAACTGTTCCCAACATTTGTAACTTATACCCAATTAAGGACTATTGTCTGACTCTGATTTCCAGGAGGCCCTCTGAGTGACACAGAGTTGGAGATTCCTAAGAGCATGGATACATGACTTAGGGGTATGCTAGACTAATATTGATGAACTAATGAGCTCTAAAAGATTACTTAGATAAATCATCAATTTACTCATGGTTTGAGAATTAGTTTACTGATCTATCAATTTAATCAATTAGATATTTCTCCTTGGTCTTGAGGAATGACCTTGATCCCATGTTAGCTTAGATTTAATCAAGGAAAGAGAGAACTCTTTGAGATCTCAAGGATGAGATATCATTCGTCTTGTAGAAATCTGGCAATGGCCCTGTCTGGGGAAGCAAGAAATCTACAGTCATAAGAAATGGGTATGAAGTATTGGAAAAGAAAAATACCTAGATCTTATAAAGAAAAATTGATTACAAGTAATTGGTTAGACACATGTTTTAGAAATGAACATGAATCTTTAATCAGTGAAATGTATGGTTAAGGGAGAAATCCAAATTATACTACCTTGCTTCTTTGACAAAATCAAATTCTAATTCATGATTGAAACAAATTAGAATATGTTGCAGTAATTGATAATTTCATAGCATTGAAATCCCAGTGTCTACTTCCAGCAATAATCTGGTTTAGTCCAGTTTTAAGTCTAGGATTTTATTATTTCTTTTATTATAGATGTATAAATTTACATAGTGAATTCTTAGTTAGGTTACTAAAAACTTTATGAAATGGAAGTTCAAATAAAGGTAGAATTTGAGTAGTTGGGTATGTTGAATTGAATTCTCTTCAATCTTTGGTGGGAACGAGCATTCTGACTTATAGGTCCACTTTATTACTTATGCGACTCCAGCACTTGGCAAAGATATGACCAAACTGAATTTTTAATAAAATCATTGACAAAGCCATTTTTATTATGAGCATACATGCTTTATTTTGGCCAACAAGTTTTTGATGCCTTTACTGGGGGATAAGTAATAGTCCTATGGTAAAAGTAGCAGAAATTTGATCCATATACAAAAATTGGTCAGCAAAGAGCCACCTTTCTCATAAACTCTCAACCTTCTTCAGCTTCCTTACTCAAATCTCTACCATCTCATTCCCTAAAACCCTTAGAGCTTCGAAATCTTGACCCTACCATGTCTTATCCTACCACCCTGGTTCCAAACCTCAACGAAATCATGGAAGAGTACACTGAGCTGGAAAATCAAACAAAACAAGATTCTCAAGCAGTAGTTGTGCAAGTTAAGGACATGGATGATGAAAATGAAAAGAAACAGCAAACAGGAGAAGAATTAAGAAAAAGAAAAAAGGGAGTTGATGAAGCCAGAGCAGAACAGAGAAAAGACAAAGCAAGGAACTTCATTTTGGAAAAGGCAGCAACTCTAATAGAAAGAAGTTTGAAGGACAGAGGCTTCATTGCTAAAAGAGGGTTCAAAAAAGTTATCTCTCATTTTGCTAAATTGCTAGAAAAGAGAGGATGACAGTCACTAGGTGAACACAAAGAACATGGTTATGCTTCTTTGGTGAAAGAATTCTTTTCAAATATGGTAGAGAAAGAAGGAAAAAGAGTATATGTCAGAGGACATTAGGTAAAGTTCTGCAGAGAAGAGATAAACAGATTATTCAATCTGAGGGTGCAAAAGGATGGTTCGAAGTTCAAGAAACAACTAAAGGAACCAGAGCACCAGAAAATAGTAGACCTACTAACGGCTGGAAAAGGAGAATGGAAAGGGACAAAGAAAACCCCTTTTAAATCCATTGCCAGAGGAGCCCTAACTGAAAAAGCCAAGGTATGGTTCTACTTTATCAGTTATGTCCTTATGCCATCTAAGCATCTAAGCATAGTGAGAAGAGAGGAACCAATCCTCCTCTACACATTGCTGAAGGGTTACAAGATAAATGTGGGAAAAATTATTGAAAAGTCTATCTTGGGCTACTCTGAAGGCAAATGCAGGGGGATGATTCCACACCCAAACACACACCGCCCTCCGTATCCAAGGGGGAGTTGAGGCTATCAGGATCGAGGAGACCCACTCCTGGGAAGCCTCCTCACCTTAATTGTATAACTAAAGGACCAAAGAACAGAGGGAAGGGCAAGGAAAAAGAAACAGAAAAAGAAAAGGGGAATAAAGAGTGCATTGAGCTAGAAAAGTGGGAAAGCCAAACTCCAATGCAACCAGAAGCTCAGAGAAGTCAAATCCAATTTTGGAATGCATCCCCAGAGCTGAGACAAACCCATCATGAACAAGCTTAAAGTTCCGAGCAAAATTGCAATTGTAAAACTCGAGAAAATTCTAATTTTCTGAAAAATGGTAATTTCGGTCAAAATCTAGATTTTTTCTAGATCTCAGATGATGAAACAGACTTCACTGTTGGAATCTTCTCACAAAATTCACACGCCAAATTTCGTCGACCCCGAGACAAATGAATTTTAATTTTTTCGAGGCAACGAGGGTAATTTGGATACTTGGCACATTTTGAGTGGATCAAGAGGTGCCACGTGTCATGTGCAGAATTAGTCAAACATGAGCTCAAATGTGGGCCATGGGTGGACACATGGCATGATACCATTAGAGGAAAATCCCAAAGTAGAGGGATAAGTGGATAAGGAATCCAAGCCAACCAATGATGGCTTGACATGTGGCATGAGAGGACACCCTCTCACCCAAGTCGACCCAACCAGCTCGTGGCAGAAAACCATGAAATGTGAGAGAGAAAAGAGAGGATATTTAGAGAGAGAACTCAACTTCTCTCTAGAATTCCCGTGATCGACCATCGAATCCTACGGTTAAGAGACAAAGTTGCTCTCTGCAGCTAATGCTGGTGGGCACCCGCTGTGGAGTTTTGACAAAATCCGAAAGGTAGGGTTTTCCTACTTTAGTTAATTCGTTGAGAGCCATTCAAATGGTTGTTGCATTTCAGTCGACCATTGTGGTGTTTTAGTCTCCCGAAGTAAGACCGAATGTTGAGGTCCCGGACCGGTTCAAGCAAATTGATTGATCAGATGATGGTCTTCGGACTTCCTATGTAGTGTATTTGTGATTGTGTGGATGGTTCAAGGTGGACGGTCAAATTTTATTGGCCCATGTGAGCTGATTTTGGTGTTATTTCCATGTAAGAATAACATGTTGTGGTGTGTTAAATTTTGTTAATATATGCATGCTTGATATATTAACATGTGTACGGTGAGTGTGGATAAATTTTGCATTATATGCATGTTATATATATATATTTATATATATATATTAACATGACTTGTTTGAAATATATAATGCATTTCATATGCACCGGGCACCTTAATGGTAGGTGTGAGTGCATGACAACAAAAATCTAGAGGGTTGTCCAAACGATGAATTCTTTTGTAAAATTATTATAAATAATAATTTTATCGTAGTCAATCAAGAATTTGTTGGGAAAATTGTCCAACAATTCACGTCGAAGGGGCCCATGAATTGTTTCGGAGAGCTACCCAACAAACCACCTCGAGACTGGTCCAATGTATTTATAACTGAGGGTTTCCCCACAATTATAACAAATACTTGTCTGAAATGATTTTCATACATGCTTAGGCATGTGAGGGAGCTTCCGTGAGGACTAAACATGGATTGGGGCATGTAGACATTCGAGTAAGAATCATGAATTCACTTGAATGTGTGTGTTTTTAATTACATGAGCACTTAGGTGGGGAGTAACCCATGTAGGATAACTCCACTACTCGGGCACGCTTTTCACCCTGCTTGAAAAATTATTTCAAGTACTGTGGAGGTTCGCACGACTACTAGATGCCACTTAAGAAGAAATTAGATTGTGGCTTTGAGATATTTTGCAAAAACAGTATTAGAATTCTTAATTTTAATATATGTTTGTATTAAGTGTGATGTAACTACTCTTGAAACTATCGTAATATAGTTGATTATATTTTGGTGAGTATGATGTGTAGGTCAATGTGGCCATTTTTACTCATGTATGGGTCTCATGATATGAGACACATAGGTTTTCCGTAGGTTGACGATGGTCAATGGGACCCCCGGGAAATGGGGCGTCACAGAAATCATGAAGAATTGATAGAAATGTTGATGTCTATGCGACAGGAAATGAAGGAAAGAGATAATCAGTTAAAGACAACTTTAGCTCAAGGATGAGTATTTTGATGCAGAGCTCAAAAGAAGGGACCTCGTAATTTGGTAATGCAATGATATGGTATGGGATGAAGGAGTGGAAAGTAGAATAGAGAAAAGGGACAAATTGCTGGAGAACAATTTCCAAGAGATAGAGACAATGCCCTGAAGGCAAGCATGGACTCAAGAGATAACAATTGCATGAACAATCTAGGACACTGCAAACAGAGTTTTCTCTTGATGAGCTATGAGATAATAAACAACAAGACACTCCTGGAATCTCTAGCTATGAGGCGCAAGAACTTACGAAGAGAAATGCCAAGATCATAGATTAGGGGATGAAGACAATGTCTAGCAAGAAGAAGATACCCTTGCAACAAATTCGAATCTCAGACTGAAGACCCTACACTATAGTCCCCTAGGGTGTGACAAACCCACCTATACCCTATACTAACCCGTATCTCGCTTGAGCAGCCCTTCAAGACCTTAGATGTAAAAACAAAAAAAGAATAAAACCCCTAGTACATCAGGAAAGAAGGAACTCACCCCAATAGAGGAGGTGGAAGAATATCTAAGGATGGAAGCAACCAAGGAAAAAGGTAAGGAATAAAAATAATTAAGATTCCTACCTTTCCATCTCCTCATCCTATATTCACCGTCCAACATCAAATACAAATAAATAAAGAATTCTTTGCAAAACATTGTGTTCATTTGTGTTCTCACTGGCTTATGAAGTTTTGATTAATTTTCTCGTCATGGCTTTCACATTTACTTAGTTGAATAAAAAGAACTCGGGCCACCTAGATCAAATTGTCTAATTGATGCAACATATTTGGTTGAATTGAATTAATGAAATTGTGGTTGTGTTGGATTGTTGTGAGATGAATGCATGAAGAATGAACTTCTTGAATTGATTAAAACAACACAATAACAAATCTCAAAGCCAAACATAACATTGATAGATGCATTGGGGTAGGATGAAATAAATGGAAATAGTAAGTTGTAAGATTATGAATAAATATGTTGAACTTCAAGAATAGGGAAGGTTTTAATAAATTGATGTTTATAAAACTTATAATTCGTTTTGATGCAAATAGTTTGGTCATAAAATCCCGATAACTTCTCAGACATGGTCAAAGAATCCTGGAAAGAATCAGGCTAAGATTAGGAACATCTTCTAGGATACATCACAGTAGAATCTCCAATGTCCTATAACTTGTTAGATTATTAATCAAGGCGAAATCCTAGGCAATACCACTAATAGGAAATGATTTAGGCCATCCTTGGAAGTTTGAGCATTTCAAAGCCTACCCCTATGATATGCATAAGCATATACCTTAGTTCCTTATTTGAGCCTAAAGCCAAATTTCATTATCAACCAGCAATATAGAAGCCTAATCCCTTCCTTACATCTGATCCTACAGTAAAGAACCTTTATTTTCCCATATTGCAAGACAAAAGACATCAATGACATAAAGGGACAAGTTTGGGGGATTATCATTTTGAGATGTAGAAAAAGAAGAGAGTGGGTAGAGAGAGAAAGTGCATAGAGATAATGAGAGATAAAAAGAAAATATGAGAGAAGCTATCAAAAACATCAAGAGGAATGAGTTGGTCTTGTAGCCTTCCTCCCTAGAACAAGTAAGTCCTTAGGAGTGTTCAACACCTAATACCCTAATGCCAATTGGTATGGGAGTTATTGACCCAAAGTTTGTTAAGGGTGGTAGAAAGCTTAAAAAGACCAACATTGCACCATTCCCAGTAATGAGATGAGAAATTGAAAGTGACAAAGCTTCTAAAATAAGGAGGAAAAGTATCTTCTGGGTGTGAACAATGAAAAGAGAAAAAGATACCAGACTGAAGAATATGCAAAGAGATACAATAAACCTGTTGGGAAGGTTAGAAAATTACAATCAAGAGGAATAAAGGATGTATCAAAAGGAAAAAGTGTAAGCTGTCTTGAATATGGATTAAATTGAGCCTAAAATGTCTAATTATCTACCTCATTACCCAAGCCACACATTACAAGCCCAAAATACCTATTTGATTCTGAAGGTGGTATTATGCCTACATTAGTGGAGATTAATATGACAAACAAGCATATGGGATTGTAAGAATGAAAGAGAAAGTGCCAACTGAGTATTATCCCAGAAGCTGTAACTGATCTACCAAAGAAGAAGAGTAAAGACCTGCACACAGACAAATTAGGATTAAATGCTTGAATTGTTACATGCTATGAATTATTGGTTGGTTCAGTGAACTTAATTGAAAATCTTCCTGAATCTAGATTGAAACATGTTTAGAATTAATCCTACAACTAACTTATGTTTCCTACCAATTGAGTTGTGAATAGAAAAATGTCCTAAAAAATAAAAGTTAAATTATTTGAGGACAAACAAAAATTTCTTTTCTTTGCTTGGGGACAAGAAAAACTTTAAGTTTGAGGGAATTTGCTGAGTCTTAAACTCATATAATTTTAATCCCTTTTTATGGCTTGTTTTTAGTATATTCAGATATGTTGTAATGCTAAATTATGGAATATTCACCAACTTGGTGTTTTGCGAGTTTTAATTCAAAAAGGAGAAAATTCCAGTAGGAAAGAAGAGAAAAATAGCAATTGTAGCAGTCTATATCGTGACAGAGTTTGTGTGTCGCGACAAACGTCCAAGCTAATAACAAAGAAACTTTGTCACGACAATATTTCCTCTGTCGCAACACAAAGGTATGAAAATTGATAGATGAGATCTGTCGCGACAAAAGACAACGTGTCGTGATTGAAAATGGGAAGAATCTAATAAGTCAGTTGAGACAAAGAAAGTTTATGTTACGACGAGGTTTGTCAACAGGATGTCAACACCAGGAAGAATTTGTCGCGACAAAGAAGCTCCTGTTGTGACAAATGAAACAGGCATAAAGAAAAAACTCTGTCACAACAAGGGATCTTTTGTCACGACATTGATTATTGCAACATAGAAAATCTTGTTAAGACAGGAGAAGAGCTTCAAAGAAAAACCTATGTCGCGACAAGGTAATGTATGTCACGACGCTGAAGGAAGAAGAAACTATGGTTGCGATAGATAAATAAGGTCGCGACATGTGATGCTTTCTTAGTGAACTGACCTGGTCGCAATAAAAGAATCCAATGTGGCAACATACTTCAAGTTGAAGAGATGTTTCTATGTCACGGCTGTGAACTAAGGTCGCGGACATCGGAGATAAGTCGAACATCAAACAAGGTCACAACAGATTTCGGCGTCGCGACAAAGATTCCAACACAAGGAAGAGAGGTCTGGCTACATAACAAACTCGGCCGCGACAAAAGACAAGCGTATCACGTAAAAGTCTTGTCGCGACATAACAAACTAGGTCGCGACACAAAGAGAAGCTGAATACAAAAAAGTCCTATCGCGACATAAAAACTAGGTCGCGATAGAAAACATTGACAACACCAAGAGGCTGTCTCATAAGATAAAAATGAAGCTACAACAAGAATTCAGGTTAAGTGGCGACAATACTTTGTCGCGATAGATTTTCTTAGTCCCAATAGAAATGCTGACAATACAAGAAACATTGTTGCAATAAGAACCAAATAGAAATGCTGTTGCGACATAAAAACTGGGTCGCAACACCAATTTGAAGAAGTTGCACATAAACATTGTCACGACACAATTGTCGATGTCGCAACATAACTATTTCGATAAGATGGTCGCGACATAGAACGGATAGAATGAAAAACCTTACAAGGCAGATTGTTGAAGAGCTAAAGAAAGATCTGTCACGACAGAGGAAACTCTATCGTGATAGAATGAATATGCTAAACAAAAGAATATTGTCACAACCATGGGAACCTTGTCATGATTGAATCCAAGAAGGAGCATAGGGAGTAGGTCAAGACAGACTACTGCATATTGCAACAAAGACCTACGATAAAGATTTAAAACTCTGTCACAACAATACTTTTAGGTCGCGATAGAGAATGGACCTCGAGCTTAATTTTGGGGATCTACAATGTAGCCTCGACCAGGGCCCAAACTGGAAGTCTATAAAGAAATAAATTGAGGAAGAAAGGCAATTACCGGCAGAAAACCAGAGCATTCAGGGAGCTGAGGACCTTTGCATTATATTTTTCTTTATTTTTTATTTTACTTTTCTTTTCTTCATGTGATTAGATTTAGCATAGAATTTCACTTGTTTATCGGACCTCGAAACAATGAATTGTTCAAAAGTTTAGAAGTTGAGCTAAAAGGTTGAAATTCACTTCCGATTACTGTCTAAATTCAATGAAATCTAGAGAAATGTTGGAATTCATTTCTTTAGTTGATTGGTAAAGGTAAGTGGAATTTTCTTGACTGCATTTCGTTCATCAGAATCTCGCTTTGAGAAACACAACTTTGGCTGAAAGATCTAATGTTAGTTCCGGTCTTTTCGCACAATTAGAAAGAAATTTCGTCGAGGAGTCTTAAATTATTTGAATGATGATGTTCATGTAGTGAATTGCTCCCACATAGTAACTTACAATTTGTAAAAGGACTGCATCCGCCTGATTTCCAAGAAGCCCTCTGAGTGACAAAGAGATGGAGATTCCTGAGAGCTTGGATCAGTTACTTGGGGGTATGCTAGACTAATATTGATGAACTAATGAGCTCTGAAAGATTACTTAAATAAATCTTCAATTTACTCATGGTTTGAGAATTAGTTGATTGATCTATCAACTTAATCACTTAGAGATCTCTCCTTGGTCTTGAGGAATGATCTTGATCCTGTGTTAAGTTAGATCTAATCAAGGAAAGGGAGAACTCTTTAAGATCTCAAGGATGAGGCATCATTCATCTTATAGAAATCTTTGAATGGCCCTGTCTTAGGAAGCAAGAAATATGCAGTCATAAGAAATGGTATGAAGTATTGGAAAAGAAAAATACCTAGATCTTATAAAAAATTCTGATTACAAGTAATTGATTAGAAACATATTTCAAAAATGAAACATACTACCTTATGGTTAAGGGAGAAATCCAAACTATACTACCTTGCATCTTTAACAATTTCAGATTCCAATTCATGATAGAATAGAATTATATTATGTTGCAGGAATTGATACTACAAATAAAGGGAAACTGTCTACTTCCAAAGAATAACTGTTCAAATTCCACTTTAGGTTTAGGATTTTAAGTTTTTCTTTCATTATAGATGTAGACATTTAAATAGTAGAATCCTTAATTCAATTATTGAACCTTCTATGAAATGGAAGTTCAAATAGTGTGGAACTTTAGTAGTTGGGGTAATTGAATTTTAAATTCTTTTTTATCTCCGTGGGAACGATATCTAGACTTATAGGTCCACTTTTATTACTTGTACAACTCAGTAATTCTGGGAGCATTATGAATTCAAAACAAAATCTTACAATAAATTCATTGACAAATCCATTTTTATTATGAGCATACAAGTTCTATGTTGTCTAAACAAGTTTTTGGTGCCTTTACTAGGGATTAGGTAATAGTCCTTTGGTAATAGTGGAAGAAATTTGTGTATATATGATTTGGTCACATAGTGGCGAGGCTACACATTGGTGAAGGATGGAGAAAAGGCTTTTAGGGAATGAGGAACCATTAGTATGGGATAAGTTTAAAGGAGTCTTCTTCAAAAAATACTTCCTAAAGAGTGTGCGCTGCTAAAAGGAATCTGAGTTCATACAATTAAGATAGAGCAATATGACAGTTGAGGAGTATGAGACTAAGTTCACCCTGTTGTCTCGTTTTTCTTCTGACCTTATATCTATTGAGGAACGAAAAGCCTTCCATTTTCAAGAAGGTTTGAGTCCATTTTTGAAGGATAAGCTCTATCTTCATAAATTGGAAACCTATTCAGAAGTGGTAGAGAGTGCCTTCCTAGCTTAAAGGAGTGCCAAAGAACTCCAACGGTATAGGGAGCAACACAAGAGAGGTAGATCTGATTATCCTCAAGGCGTTCAAACACATAAACGGAAATTACTTCAAGAGATAAGGTTGTTAGACCAACTCGCGATGTAAAACTCCGAAATCTAAATTTTCTTCAAAAAGTGGTAAAACGGTACTTCGCAAAAATCTGAAATTTTTCTAGATCTCGATGATGAACGGATCACCAAGAATCATCTCGCGAAATCTAGCTACCACGTCGAATTTCGCCGAATTCCAAGACAGCTGAATTTCATAAGCCGAGGCACCGAAGGCTTCTGGTGTCAGAAACGGTTTTTGAGATACATGTGATGTGACAAAAGTCACCTACTACATATACCCATGTGACACATGTTGCATGAGTGGAGAGAGGATGAGATGGATGGCTTAGATTGCTTGCTATGTGTCAAAATCAAGAAAATGGACAAAGAGTAAGAATTGAGGAAAATATGACTTAATGAGACTAAGACAAAGCCAAATAGTCTTCTTTCTTTCCTTGAGACAAAACGGGGCAGTGAGGTGAAGGGGCTGGATTTTTTATTTTTAGAGAGAGAGAGAGCTCCTTCTCTCTAGATACTGAGCCGCTCGGACCGTCTGCCTCACAGCAAGAAGCAAAGTCGATCTAAGCGGCGAGGCTACGCGTGGACACCGATTTGGTGGAGTTCCGATAACTCCAAGAGGTAGGGATCATTTCCTACTTGTGTTATTCTTTATTGAGAGCCAAATGGTTAGGGATGTTTTGAGGCTTGATTACCCGTGTTTCATTCCCCAAAACATTGAACCGAAAGTGGAGAGAAAATCCCCATTGTTGTGGTCGTGAATGGTGCCAACTCGAGGGTTTCACTGTTCACATGAATAGTGGTGTGATTTTTTGTGCGAATTTTTATGATGTTGAGTGATTCAAAATGAATTTCTTGTATTTGTTAATTAGCCCATGTGAGCTAATTTTGGTGTTATTGATTGTGAATTTGAATAACATGATTTATGTGGATTAAATATGTTAGTATATACATGTTTTATATATTAGCATATTGTTGGATTGTATAATGCATTCCATATGCGCACTGGGGCACCCTAGAATATTAGGAGTGAGTGCATGACATGAAAGAAAATAAAAAGGAAAAATGTTTGTAAAAGGAATTTCGAAGGAAGATTTTCCAAAGAATTGCCTTGGAGAGTCGTCCAACATATCACTTCGGATGAGGACCATGACTGTTTCAGAGCGTTATCCAACAATTTGCCTCGGAGGGTAGTCCAATATATTTACCGAATCTCGGTAGTAAGTTTTCAAGAACAAAAAGCTTTTGTTTTGAAAACTATGATTCTACTCACAATTGGCTTAGGCAAGTGTGAAGGAGTCGGTGAGGACTCAAGACATGGGTTTGGGCATGTAGACATTCGAGTAGGTTCATGTAATTGCTTGGATGTGATTTTTTTGCCATGACATGTGCACTTAAGTGGGGAGTAACCCACGTAGGAAATTATCACTACTCGCTTTGACGCCACCCCGCCAAGGGATCACTGCTTTTGTGTACAGGAGGTACAGGAGGACGACGCCACTAGAGGTCGCTGCTTATAAGAAAGCCGTTGTGGCTTGGTAGAGACTTTTGTATAACATGTATTAGAAATTGTAAATTTTTAATATATATTGAATTAAGAGTGATTTATTAACTCTTGAACTATTGTGTATAGTTATTATATATTTTTGTGAGTATTAATGCATGGGGCCAAGTGACTATTTTACTCGCATGTGGACCCGGTGTGGTCGTTGTTGATTGTTGGGACAGGTTTTGTACATTGGGTAGAGCTCCCCGTACAAAGGAGACTCTGCCCGATTTTCGTGAGTGGTGTTGGGTTACCCGACATCCACTAGTATTCCGCGTGTTGACGGGTTGTCAACGGATTGTGGGGCGTCACACATGAAGTAGGGAAAGACAAGGTCACTCCATGTAGTAAGTGCGGCAAGCAACATGGTGGTACTATGTGTTACAAAGAGATTGGTGCCTGCTTTAATTGTGGTGAACTTGGTCATTTTGTTTGAGATTGCCCACGAACAAAGGATTCTCAAGCACATAAACCGTGATGATGCAGCGAAATAAGGACCTGGCGCAGAGTGTTTTCCATGACAAACAAAGATGCTCAAGCCTCACTAGAGGTTGTCACATATATTATTCAGTTTCATTCCCAACCAATTAGAGCGCTTATTGATCCAGGAGCTACACATTTTTTTATTTCTGCTTCTCTTGTTGATTTGTTGATTTGTTTTATACCTAGAGCTTAATGTCAATAAGTTAGGTATGCGATTACCTAGGACTTGATGGGCACGGGTTAGATCATGCATTCCTTATGCACTCTGATGATTGTTGTGTGATGTGTGATTGTGTGTTATTAATTGTGTGATTTGTGTGCTTGGTGAATAGCACATAGGAAAAAAAATGTTGAACACTAGGGTTTAGTGTGAGAACAAGTTGTTTGAGGAATTTTAGGCAAATAGTTCAGAATTAAACGAAAAAAAAAAAAAATTCGACAAGAGTCTGGGGCTTTGAACATGAATGTATTGTGGTTGTGAAATTTAGAGAAAATTATTTTTGACAAGAAAAGAGTTTGTAATTAAACTCTTGAAAATTTTGAGTTTGTATGAATTGCAGAGTTCAAGCTACTGCATTTAGGAGTAGCAAGGAGGCTACTGGAGATGAAAAAAAAAAAATATGGTGTGTTGAGGAGAAAATTTTTTCTGGGTTTTACAGTGTGTAAAATAGGAAAAAAAAATATTTAAAATAAATATTTTTTGTTTTACTGAAATGAAAACAATATATGAAATATTTTTTTTTTAAAAATAAAATAAAATAAAGTAAAATTTTATAAAATAAAATTTTTTGTTGCATATGATTTAAAATATGAAATTATTGTCTTACATTACCTATGAATGCATGGACATAGTGTATAAAATTTTTCGGTATGTGAATAGTGTCTTGAGGCTGTGTTTACACCTTAGAGATGCTGCATCAGTTGTGATAGAGTTAGCAGAGGTCGGTGCCTCGGCGGTTCTCAGAGCGCAGTTCTCCTTAGGATTAGGCGAGGATGTGGATGTGATATGTCGTGGGTTGCGTGTTAGAGATCTCGGGATTCACTGGCAAAGTGGACCCGAGGTCATACACGTCAGCCTCGACGCCATCCTCGGATGGATCAAGCACGCCTTGGCTGTGGTCGCATCGACAGAGCGTAGGAGGGTTACTGCCTACACGCAGGATGGTACTCGTGTTGTATTATAGGGGAACAAGCATGATATTTTGCCCCAGACAGCGGTAATAGTCCGATATTATCATGGATGGGGCCATGGTCGGGCTAGCAAGCCTTACCTTAGAGGATGAGGTGAGACCTGACTTAGATCTACCTCGAGTAGTCTCGTGAGTATGAGGATGTTTTTCCGAATGAGCTATCTGGATTGCCTCCGCAGAGGGTTGTAGACTTCGGTATCGATACACCCTGGTACTTCGCCCATCTCTAAGGACTCCGCATAGGATGGCACCCGCTGAGCGTAGAACTCATAGTCCAAATGGCACAGGAGTTACTGGACAAGGGGTTCATTAGACCGAGCACTTCACCATGGGGCGCTCCGATCCTATTTGCGAAGAAGAAGGACAAGACCCTTCAACTGTGCCTTGATTATAGGCAATGGTGGTTACACCAAGAATCTGCACTCCATTGTCGAGGATCGACGATTTGTTTGATCATTTGAGGAGTGCGAGTTTACTCCCAAGATAGACCTTCACACTCGTTACCATCGCCTAAGGGTTAGGGGAGATATATCCCTAAGTCATTGTTTAGGGACGCTACTATGGGCACTTTGAGTTTACGATGATGCCCTTTGGATTGACAAATATGCCAGCAGCATTCATGGATCTCATGCATAGGGTGTTCCACCCTATCTAGATCAGTTTGTCGTAGTCTTCGTGGATGACATTTTGATCTACTCCCAGTCAGAGTGGGAGCATGAGTGTCACTTGAGGATTGTTTTACAATTGCTGAGAGATCATCAACTATACACCAAGTTCAGTAAGTGCGAGTTTTGGCTTACAGAGGTGAGATTTTTGGGACACGTGGTTTCAGCATCAGGCGTGTCAGTAGACCCAGAGAAGGTCGAGGCTGTGATGAGTTGGGAGAGGCCGAAGTCAGTCTTTGAGATATGTTGTTTCTTGGGATTGGCTGGGTACTACAAGAGATTCATAGAGGATTTCTCCCGATTAGCGGCACTTATGACGAGATTGACCCGGAAGGAGGTCAAGTTTGATTGGGATGACCGATGCGAGGAGGCATTCCAGAGTTGAAGAGGAGACTTACTTCAACTCCTATCTGATAATCCCAGATAGGGATGTGGGTACACAAGAATATGATGCCTCAAGGGCCGGACCGGGATGTGTGTTTGATGCAAATCAGAGGGTAGAGCCTATGGTTCCTTGGCCAATAAAGAATCATGACCGTAATTACTCCCACACATGATACGAGTCACGCCGTAGTCTTCGCCTTGAAGATTTGGCGCCACTATTTATATGGCGAATAATCCGAGGTGTACTAAGACCATAAAAGTCTGAAGTATATTTTCACGCAGCGGGGCCTCAATATGAGGCAACGCAAATGGATGGAGTTCCTAGAGGATTATGACTTCACTTTGCATTACCACCTTGGTAAAGCAAATGTGGTGGCTGATGCACTCAGTCGGAAGTCACGGGGAGTATTGGCTAGTATAGCTTCCCGGGAGTGGTGGATGCTGACCTGTGGGATGCTTTGGGCTCATGCATCATGAGCAAAGCTTAGGGTAATGCTGGGGATTTTAGTAGCTACACCATCTTTGTTAAGTAGAGTGATCGAAGTCCTGTGCGTGACGCAGAGATGTTGTCCATCGTGGATCGTGACAAATAAAAAGTATGAGCGACGAGAGCAGGACCGTCCACACAGATGGTAGTCTTCGATATAGAGGACGGGTAGTGGTTCCCCAATTGACCGATTTGAGAGAAGAGATTCTCAAGGAGTTTCACTGCTCTCGATTTACTATGCATCCAGGTGGCACGAAGATGTACTAAGATCTTCGTCGCCAATACTATTGGAGCGGGATGAAGAGACACGTAGGGGACTTTGTTCGACGATGTCTCACGCCCCGCAGGTTAAGGTCGAGCACCGTAACAAAGGTATTACTTCAGCCATTGGAGGTGGCTGAGTGGAAGTGGGAGCACATCACGATGGATTTTGTGACCCACTTTCCATGGACACCGCAAGGACATGATGCGGTATGGGTGATAGTGGACTGACTCACGAAGTCGGCACATTTTCTATCCGTGCGGATGACCTTCACATTAGAGAGATTCTGCTGGTTGTACATTCGAGAGATAGTCCAGCTACATGGAGTACCGGTATCCATAGTGTTGGATAGAGACCCGAGGTTTACGACGCACTTTTGGAAGAGTTTTCAAAAGGCTATGGGCACACGGCTGACCATGAGTACAACTTTCCACCTACGCATGCATGGTCATTCGAGAGGACCATACAGTAAGCAGAGGACATGCCGTGAGCATGCGTCCCGGATCATAAGGGTAGCCTGGAAGAGCACTTACCCTTAGTGGAATTCATTACAACAACAGCTTATCGTGCGAGTATACGATGTCACCATATGCGCATTGTAATGGGAGGCTACGCAGATCACCGATATGTTCGACCGAGGTGGAAAGCAGCTCCATCACCGGTCCCGATTTGATTAGAGACACTCCAAGAAGGTGAGCTTGATACGACAACGCCTTCTCACTCGCCCAGCCGGCAAAGAGCTTAAGGCCGATGTACGACGCCAACCCTGTGAGTTCGAGGTCGAGACTGCGTCTTCTCAAGGTGATGCCAAGAGAGGAGAGTGGTCGTTCGGTGTTTAGGAAGCTATCAATTAGTTCACTGACCTTTCCGAGATACTCGAGAGGGTAGGTATTGTGAAGGCATCAGCTTGGCTTTTTATCGCCTTCAAAGATGTCGTGTCCACGAGGTATTTCACGCTCCATGCTCCGAGGTACACCCAGATCCAGCCATGTAAAGGGATCGGGGGAGAGATCGAGGTTGAAACTGATGAGACCTTCGGCGGGTAATCAAAGGTGCATTAGTGATAGTCAGGATCAGGTTTTGCGACGCAAGACCATGAGGCTAGTGAGGGTGCTATGGCAGCACCGTGGAGTGGAGAAGTCTACGTGGGAGCACGAGGACACGATGCGGGCCACCTATCCCTTCTTATTTAGGGATGAAGGTACGTGGTTTAGTCGTTAAATACTTAAATGACTAGTTTACATGCATGGTATAGTGCACATTGCATATGCATGTGATTCGTAGTTATTGTACATAATTTCGGGACGAAATTCCTTTTAAGGAGAGAGAATGTAAAACTCGGGAAAATTCAAATTTTCTGAAAAAGGGTAAAACGGTAATTTAAGTAAAAATCCAAAATTTTATAGATCTTTACGACGAAACGATCCCCACCGCTGGAATCGCTCGCAAAAATCTAAATACCACGCCGACCTCGCCGAATTCCAAGACAGCCGGAATTTCATGTTTTTCGAGGCAATCGAGGTCGAAAGTGCCGTGAAACGGTTTTCGAGATACGTGATGTGACAAAAGTCACCACTACATATACCATGACACACAGCCAGATGAGGGAGAGAGGATGAGATGGATGGCTTAGATTAAGCCATGTGTTAAAAATCAAGAAAAATGGACAAGATAAGAATTATGAAAATGTTTAATGAGACTAAGACAAAAGCCAAATAGTCTTCTTCTTCCTTTTTGAGACAAAAACGGGCAGTGAAGTGAAGGGGCTGGATTTTTTATTTTTAGAGAGAGAGAGAGCTCCTTCTCTCTAGATTTCTGGCCGTTCGGACCGTCGGTTCTCGACGGAGCAAGAAGCAAAGTCGATCTATGCGGCGAGGGCTACGCGTGGACACCAATTTGCTGGAGTTCTGACAACTCCAAGAGGTAGGATCTTTTTCACTTGTGCTATTCTTCGCTAAGAGCCATGTAAATGGGCGGGATGTTTCGAGCTTGATTAGCCGCGGTTTTCTGGCCTCAAAACATTTTGAACCGAGTGGAGAAAATCCTCATTGTTATGGTCGCAATGTTTTCGCCAACCCGAGGTTCTCACTGCTCATGTGAATAGTGGCGTGATTTTTCGTGTGAATTTTTATGATGTCGAAAGTGATTCAAATGAATTGCTTCAGGTTTTTTAATTGCTCATGTGGAGCTAATTTTGGTGCTTTGATTGTGAATTTGAATAACATGATTTATGTAAATTAATTATGTTAGTATATACATGTTTTATATATTAGCATGAGTTGTTGGGATTGACATAATGCATTCCATATGCATTGGGGCACCCTAGTGATTCGTGCCACGGTAGGGTGAGCGGAATCAACAAAATTTGTTTCCTATACCTTCCCACTCGTGAGTCAAGCCACTGCAAAGATAGCCGGTCTGTAGTCGAACACGGATGGGTTTTCATCCTATGAATGACTTGCATAAGTGTTTGAAAATGGTGAGGCTTTTTGTTTGGATTTGTGGATTTGTTTCAAAACAGAGGGAGTTGTTTGGTTACTAACTAACTGTAATGGCTTAAATGAAAGTGTGAAATGGTAGTTCTCAAGGTTTAGGTCACTAGCTTGATAACATTTGGGTTATGCAAAGGTCCTCGGTTATATCCTCTGCAAGGCGGCAAGTGACATATAGTCAAAGCCATAACCGGATCTTTGTTTAACTTTAAAACCTAACCCTAGAACCACTCCTATTGAGTCAACACAGTAACATGCATTCACAGCCTTTCGCTTAAAACCACTCAACCTCATTTCAGTGGCTCGTAAAGGCCATCTAAAGAATATCAATGCATCTAACAATAAGTATGCACTGTACCCTAAAGCATGGCAAGTATTGGCCAAAGTAATGACATTAAATGGCATTAAACCCTAGTTTGAAAAGTTGGGAGCCATAACACAAAGACTGTGAGCATTTAAACATGAGGACCACCGCAATCGCCCCAAAACCAAGCTAGCCACCTTCATATTATAAGGCTTAGTTGCCATCCCTTGAGTTGTCATTCGCAAGGGGTGTTTGGCACTCGAGAAAATGAAAGAAAAAGAGGAGAGAAGAGAGAAAAGCAACCCTAAATGAAAGTCATGGAATTCTTCTTGAAATCAAAAGTTGCTTAAAAGTCGCTTAGGTTACAAAATCATGGGGGCTATATAGGCCACCCAAAGTGTGAAAATACAAGAATGCCTAAAACATCACGATACAAGGACAAGGTGGTAATACACCGTAAAACGTGTCGTTTAGGAACAACACACAAAATTTTAACAAAGTGACTTTCACATAGGGGAGAATTTCGCTTAGAGGCTTAAAATTGCTTAGCCTAGCGAATTCTCAGTAGCCTAGCGAAATTGTTAATAGTAGATAGCTAAATTGAGAAATTTCGCTAGGCACAGTGAATTTCGCTAGATAGCGAAATTTCGCTAGCCTAGCGAAATTTTCCATAGGATTGCAAATTCCGCCATGGTTGCGAGTCTTTCGCAGAATCCCAAATAAATCTTTCGCAATCATAGCGTAAATTTCCCCCGGGCGTCTGCTTTGCTTCACTCCGCACCATACTTCTCCTATCAGATTCCTTTTCATCACTTTCGCTTCCATTTCTTCCTTGGAATCTTGATATTTTGATGGCTGAAAATAGTTTCAATCTTCATGGTTCAAAGACATATCTCATATCGAACTCTCCGAACTTAGTGGCCAACGCATGCAAAACCTCCCAGCCGAAAATAACCTCACAATGGCTAAGTGATACTATGGACATGAACACTCAATTTGCTTAATTGATATGATTAGTGCGCAAAAGTACTCTCAAAACCTATCTCATCAGGTTAAAATAGCACTTTGTGCACTAATCACACCCCCCAACCGACACGTTGCTAGTCCCTTAGCAATGCTAAAATAATCAGGACATGCATGCTGTGATTTTACAAAAAGTGTATACGGTTCAAAAAGGTGTATTTGCACATAAGCAATGCCTTTAAAATGAACAATTGATACCAAGTTTGAAAACCGACATGAGAGAGCAAAAACCATAAAAGAACAATTTTTAGGTCAACATCGGATCCAAAGAATTCAACCTGAATTTCCACTAAAATCTAATGGTTCCTAATGCAACCAGATTGAGCTAATAAAGTGTAAAATTATTTCCTCCCCCAACCTAGCCATCGGGTACGGGCCTTAAGCCGTTGAACCTGCATAGGAAAAGCTACACTTTTCTCTTTCTTATTCGACTACATTGTGTGCGTGCATTGCTTAAACTCGACTTCATCAAAGTCCGTAACGGGGTCCACCGATGACTCCCAACCAATTAAGGTTTAGGGCATCGTCAAAAGGATCACTTGACCACTAACTCGCAGTTTCACCTCGACTAATGGTTTCGAGAATCAAGCACCTACAACACGCTAAACTCTACTCCATTCACCCATGTAGCTTTAACACTAAATACACTCAACCAATTAAGGTTTAGGGCACCCGCTCAAAGGCTTTACCATATACCCTGACCATGCTCTGCTTCACAAGCAAAGCGCCACGACTTCTTTATTTTCTTTTCTTTTTCTTCTTTCTTTCTTTTCGCTTTTCTTTTCCTTTTCGAAGACTACATCGGGTCTTCAACATGGGTAACACAAACCTATTATGGTCACAACATGTCATGGTCAGCTTGCAAAGTGAAAGAGGCATAATCACATGCCCTATTGGAACAATCTCGTGTGCAGTGTGTGAATTAGCTAAAGGGGGAATGTTCAAGGTTGAAAATGCTGGAAACTTCAATCGACCAAAAACTAAATCATGTAAGGGGGTCAGTTTCTAAATATTGGCAAATAATTGGGGAGTTTCACCTTCAATTAAAGGCAATTCAATTGTCCAATTAAAAGCAATTCAATTGTCCAATTGAAAACAAAAGATACACAAAATGGAGGCACAAAAAGTGATTTGCAAAAGTGTAGTAGACTCAGAATAACACTCAGAAAGTCAAGCTGATATAACCAAATGGCTAAGACATGCTTAATATAGCCGAACATACAAAAGTATCACGCCTACTATCACAATACATGAATCCTAAAAACAAAACCGGTGAGGCGCTGATGCCGATAACTATACAAAAACATAAAAGAAGACATCTTACCAACTTTTCCTCCCGCAAAGCACAGACATGTAATTGCATAGAGTTAGAGACATGAGTGCACCACCTCTAATCTCGTGGTGGTGGTGGATCCGACGCTGCCAAGTAGGCGCATGCCTAGAGAGGCTGGGTTACAGCTGTGTCGTCATTGCCTATCTCGAAGGATCGTGAACATGCGGAGACCGAGGTGACCTATGATCTCGCTGAGTACGGTATGACACCGCCCCAAAGTGGTCTCACAGCCAACCTCTCGGGTCCTGCGGCCGCCCGGGTAGCCCAATGAGCATACAACATCCATAACACCCGCAGTTTCAGATTCATGAACGTGATTCTAGCGAAAGTGTTGTGCTGAATATGATGGGCCGAGCACGCCAGGAAGGCCAGGGCTTCAAGCAGGGTGGGAGGATGAGATGGAGGAGATATATCTGGCACTGGGCTCCTCTCCATCTCGGGCTCAGAAACATGACTATCTCTCCTATGAGAGTCCTCTGCCTCCTGGTCCGGTGCCTCCTCCTGGTCCTGCTGCTGGAGGAGAAAAGAAATCGGCATCACCATCGCTCGCTCCATAGACAGGACCCGAGGACATCTAATCATCCTCTCAACTTGCTGGGCTCCTCCGAGTCTTCAGACCCGCCTGCCAGCCGTGGCATCAACAAGTGTAGACTCTCTGCTTAAGCCAGCCCCCGCGGTGGACTCATTCTTAAAATAAAGAGAGGGAGGTCATCACCAACTCAAAGGGATCGAACCGTAATCCTCCGAGATCCGCATAGAGCTCGAGGACGGCCCCCCACGCACGAAGGTCGGCAGGAATAGCCGGTCCGCACATGATCAATAAGAAGTGATATGAGGCGGAGCCGCTCCGAATAGTATAGGTCTTGTCAGGTGTCTCGAAGCGACCGCGGACCATCTCCCTGAGCCCGCCTGGCTGAGGCCGCTCGATATCCGCACGCCACCACCGGCAGCTCCAATGCACCGACAGGTCCGCCGGCCGGAGCACTCCCGTCGAATATCATAGTGAACCGAGCTCGAAAGTGGACTAGGCGCTTCCCCGAGGTCATAGAATGGTAGAACCGAGCACCACCCGAGGGTATTAGAACCGCTTCTGGGCCATGAACTAGAGCAATGAGTAATGCTCGACCAACTGACAGTCCCCGAACTGGGTCACCCATCGCCGCCGGAGACATCGAGTACCGACTCCCCATGAAAATTCCCAGTGAAGCCTCCCACATTCTGCAATAGGGTGCCCGACGAATAAGGGCCTCCTGATCCTCGAGGCAGGCGATAACTAGGGAGATGAGGTCGCCTCAGCTGCTAATGGTGATAACTCGGGCCTGGATGAAGAGGACTCAACTCATCCTAGCACGGCCCGCCAAGGGCCGCCCCCGATCTCCGCTATGGTATCGTGACTGCCCGGGTCCTATCCGCAGACTGGTACTCTCCCGAACCCCGAGGCTCCTCGTGACAGCCTCGACCGGAGCTGGTACTGGTCTAGAACCGGAGCTGAACGGCCCTTCCTCCCGCCGGCATCAACCCGACCCGGCGGTCTCGAGGCGTGACTCCACTCGTACGCACCATGGTCAGAGTCTCGCGCGACACCAGCGTGGCCTCGGATAAATGGAACCAAGGCACCGATAATCGAGTAGCCGCGACCGGAACCAACGCCGTGGACGTGAGACGGTACTACAATGCCAAGGCACTACAGCGGGCCGATGTGGCTCGTGGCTCGGGCGTGGCGCGGGCAAAGAGGTTGAGTAAGTGGCTCGCCGTGGCTTGCACCGGCAAAGGGAGACTCCGAACAGGGGCGGCTGAAGAAGCCTGCACGGCCGACCGTGGTAGCCGGTGCCGGCACGCAGTGATTCGCGCCAGCGATCAAAGGCCAGGCAAGCCGGGCGTGCTGTACTCGGCTAGGGGAGGGAGAAGAAAACTGCTGTGAAAACGGATGGTCCCTCCCCTTTCTCCCTTTATAAAGCCCATAACGACAGCCGAAGAGTCCATTTCGCTATTATAGCGCACTCTGAGCCGCAACCCATTTCTCCCCGCAAATCGATTTCAGATTAAATTATAATAATAATATTAAAATAAAAAATTATTATATTAAAGTATATCTAAAATTTTAACATTAAGTAAAAATAAGATTAAGACAAAATTGCTAAAATGAAAACTACTAAATTTAGTAACTTACTAAAAATAGCTAAAATTATAGGAATTGACTAAATTAAACTAAAAAAAATTATTGAACTGCAATTCGGTTTTTGAGAACACCAAACCAGTCCAATGTCACTGAATTACTCATGGAGGGTCAAGGAGGAGGATCTCCTCAACCCCTGCAGTGGCCTGAGCTGATTCCTGGTTGTTTGATTTCCCATTGTTGACTTGATTCTCATTGATTGAATTTGAACTGAACAATTGCCCTGCAGTGGCTACTGATGGTAATACCAAACACCTGCTCCACCTTGGTTGGCTATTTCCTACAATTCTGACATACACTTTGAATTCGAATTCAACAACAAACTTCATCCGTCACTTGATTCATCTTCCACCACCAGGTTTGTTATTCAAGTGAAATATGTTCAGTCTGGTAATTTCATGTTGCCAAATGTTGCATGACTCATTCCTAATCGATGATCGTGACGCGCGGGCCGAAATGGTATTCCTAGGATAATTGGCACATGATTGGGCCCATTTGCTATCGGCTCGGTGTCAAGCACTACAAAGTCTACTGGGTAGTAGAATTTGTCTACCTTCACCAACACATCCTCAACTATTCCTTGTGAATTTTCACCGATCGATCGCCAATGATAAAGTGATGTCGTAGGCTCAGTTCCCTAAACCTAACTGCTTATACACCGAAAGTATGGCAAAGAGGTTCACACCGCCCCCACCCAGCGCGTTGCTTTGTCTATGCAAGTTCCACCAATGTTAACCGAACATGGGAGATCCAGATCTCGTATTTGACTGGTTCTCGCTGATGACAGACTGACTCGCTTCAGTCAAAATGCCTTTTTCTCAATGCCCAACCCCTTCTTGATTGTACAAATATCCTTCAAAAACTTTGCATAGGCAGGGACTTGTTTGATGATGTCCAAAAGGGGTATGTTCACCTTCAATTCCGCCTTAGACTTCTAGATGCCCCGCCGTCGATGCCTTCTTACTTCGTGGAAATCTGAGGTGGCATGCAAGGCTTCATTGAGTCCTCCTTCAGAAAATGTGTTCTGGCTCCACTCTTCTCCTTTTTCCGGTTTCTCAACAGCTTGGGCATACCGGGACCAACCTATTTTCCACTCAAAGTGCGATTATCGCTTCACCTCATCCATTCCCGAATTGGGTCGACGAACCTACTCCCACGGACTCCTCTCGGATTCGCAAATGTCTGTGAGGGAACTTCCTTCTCTCCCGTACCTCCAGAATATTGGTTGTTGATCTTTGTGATTGAATACGCAGTTGTCTATTTCGATTAAGATTGCTCTCAAGCCCATCTATTCTCTTGCTCGCAGGCTCTTCACAAGATCAACTTTTCAGGCCAATTTGCGGCATCGATCCCTTGTTTCCACAAAGTCGCCCACCGCTTGCTCAAATTCGCAGACGCTTGTTCAACCGATATGTGGATGATGGTGGCTGTGGTTGATGAGGAGCCAAATCGTTGTTTGGCAACGAGGGGTACATAGGGGCAGGGGGGATCGGGTTTCCGTGATAGGTTGGTGATTTTCCACCGCATCAGAGGTACTACCATACGGGCACAGTCAAGGTGGTTTGTATCAATTCCACGGCATTTGCATTATTCCTCGACATCAAATCCTTCACCGAAGGCACTCTGAGCTGATGTTCTCCCGATTGGCAAAGGATTGACAACCGGTGAATAAGTTGGCCCGTGTAGTGTTTTCTACCACCGCCTCGCACTTCATGGAGCCCTTTCCTTCTAACCTCCACCTTCCTAGCCAGGTCGAGATTTTTGCTTTCATTTCCATGTCCCCTGAAAGTGTAAAAATCCCTCCCTTTGGTGTGTTGAGGGCCCTATTTTCTCCACTCCTGGGTTTGGCTCATCCCTAACCCTCTTTTGGAAGCCTCTGTACCACATAACTCAAAAATCATGTTAGCCTCTTCCTGTTTTTGCTCGAAAATCACCTCCACATATGGTTTCTAAGAACAAGTTTCCATGGCGGGGACATACCATTATAGAAATGATTCAATTAACATCCGTGTCGAAACCATGATGTGGACAAGACCGATGGTCTCTATGAATCTCTCCCAAGATTGATAGAATTTCTGTCATGTCGAGAAAGTGGGGATTCGCCTCTTCAAACTGTTAGTCTTGGTTGCACTGAAAAATTTCCTTCAAAACCTCGGTTTGAAGTTTGGCCCAATTCCTGATTGTCCTTGGCCTGAATGAGTTGAGCCATATTTTGGCCTTATCTTCAGTTGTCGTGGAATGCTTTCACTTGAGCAAATCCATGCTCAAGAGAATTTTTAAAAGTAGCGCATACCTCCTCAAAATCCCTTATATGCGAATATGGATTTTCATTCTCCATAATCGTGAAAGTGGGAAGCAGGGCACTAGATAGGGTCTCACGCTTACTCGCCAGGAGGTGGTATGATGCAGAGGAGCACTAATCCCTTAGAGGGTGTATGTGTTCCCTCATCGGATTCGTATGTTGTCGATTCACTGGGTACCCTACCGACTTTGTCAGTCTTCGTAGAGGATCCATATTTTCACCTGGGTGGTACACCGATTTCACAACTTTGTTCAACTGGTGTATTGATTCTTTGCAGTCTACCTGAATTGTCTCTATCCCACTGGTGCATAAACACCTGTTACACAAAACGAAACACAACAAAGAACACAAGCAAACTTACCAAAAGGGTCAGTGTTAGATAAAGCAAAACTAAATCGTAAAAAATAAAAACAAGCAGTTGGATCTAAGTGAAGAAAAACTTGCGCTTGTTGCACACTTAATCTCGTGGCGACTAAAGTCACCAACACTTGTAATGAGGATTACAAGTACACTTCAACTCATCAAACGAGTTTACACCATCCCGCAAGAACGGCAGCTTTATTTGATTCGCCCACTAGAGGGGTGAGCCAATCAACAAAATTTGTTTCCTATGTTCCTCTTCTAACGCCGTAGTCAAGCCATCGCAAAGATAGCGGTCTAGGGTCGAACACGGGATGGGTTTTCATCCTATGAATGACTCGTGATAAGTGTTTGAAATATGAGGTTTTTGTTCGATTGCGGGATTGCTTAAACAAATTGAGTCAAGTTTGGTTACTAACTAACTGTAATGGCTTAAATGAAAGCTGAAATGGTAACCTTGAAGGTTTAGGTCACTTCAAATTTGGATAACATGGGGTTATGCAAGATCCCTGTTATATCCTCAGTATATGGCAAGTGACATATAGTCAAAGCCATAACCAGATCTTTGTTTAACTATAAAACCTAACCCTAGAACCACTCCTATTTGAGTCAACATAGGTAACATGCATTCACAACCCCTTTCAGTTTAAAACCATAACACTCAACCTCATTTCGGCTTGTAAAGACCATCTAAAGAATATCGCGCATCTAACAATAAGTATGACCGCATCTCTAAAGCATGGCAAGTATTGGCCAAAGTAATGACATTAAACGGCATTAAACCCTAGTTTGAAAAGCTTGGAGCCATAAATACAGTACCTGTAGTATTTAAAACATGAGGACCACCTGCAACTGCCCCAAAACCAAGCTAGCCACCTTCCTCTTCATATTATAAGGCTGAAGCTACATCCCTTGAGTTGTCATCCTCAAGGGGGTGTCGCACTTAGAAAATGAAAGAAAGAGGAGAGAGAAGAGAGAAAGCAAACCCTAAATTGCCGCGGGAATTCTTCTCTTGGAAATCAAAAGTTGCTTAAAAGTTGCTTTGGGTTACAAAATCATAAATTTATATAGGCCACTCCAAAGTGTGAAAAATACAAGAATGCCTAAAACATTGGTCGACAAGGGACAAGGTGGTAATACACCAAACATAGTCGTTTAGGAACAAATACAATAAAATTAACAGGCGTGAATTCGCTATGTAGAGAATTTCTCGTTAGATAGTTAGTACTCATAGCCTAGCTTGGGTTCTACGTAGATAGCGAATTATGAAATTTCATGAGTCTACAAAGGAATTTCGCTAGCTAGCGAAATTTCGCTAGCCTAGCGAAAAATATGAGATAGCGAAATTGGTTAATTTCGCTAGGCACAGTGAATTTCACTAGATAGCAAAATTTCGCTAGCCTAGCGAAATTTTCCAATTTCGCTAGGATTGCAAATTTCATGGTTGCAATTGCGAATCCCAACGAAATTTTCGCAATCATAGCTACCCCCTGCTGTCTGCTTGGCTTCACTCCGCACCATGCTACTTCTCCCACGCATCCCTTCATCACTTTGCCTTCATTTCTTCCTTGAATCTTGATATTTTTGATGGCTGAAAATAGTTTCAATCTTCATGGTTCAACACATATCTCGATATCGAACTCGAACTTAGTGGCCAAGGCATGCAAAAACCCGCAAAATAACCGAAAAATAACCTCACAATGGCATATGATACTAAGTGGACATGAACACCCTAATTGGCTTAATTGATATGATTAGTGCGCAAAAAGTACTCAAAACCTATCTCGAATAGGGCTCAAAATAGCACTTTTTGGGCACTAATCACCTAGAATATTAGGAGTGAGTGCATGACATGAAAGAAAATAAAAAGGAAAAATGTTTGTGAAAGGAATTTCAAAGGAAGATTTTTCGAAGAATTGCTTTGGAGAGTCATCCAACAGATCACTTTGGATGAGGACCATGACTGTTTTGGAGCGTTATCTAGCAATTCTCCTCAAAGGGTAGTCCAATATATTTACCGAATCTTGGTAGTAAGTTTTCGAGAACAAAAAGCTTTTGTTTTGAAAACTATGATTTTACTCGCAATTGGCTTAGGCAAGTGTGAGGGAGTCGGTGAGGACTCGAGACATGGGTTTGGGCATGTAGACATTCCAATAGGTTCATGTAATTGCTTGGATGTGATTTTTTTGCCATAACATGTCACTACTACAAAAAATAAAAATAATGACACTTGATTCATGACGCTTTTTAAAAGGGACATTATTTAGATTTGATGTGAGATTCATGATGTTTGGCTTAGAGATGTCATTGTTTACTTTACTAAATTTTTTAGTTTATGACGCTTCTATGACTTATTTAAATATTGTTTGATACACCATGACACTTATTCAAGCGTCATACCACAAATTCTTTACGATGACGCTCTTAAAGTGTTTGATGAATTATGGGTATAAATATCCCTCTTTAAAACCTGCTCCCCAAACCCGATGTTCCACTTTGATCTCAACCCCATATTCATACCAAAGCCAAAGAAGGGAAAATGGGGAGCAGCCTTCTTCGCGGCCCATCGGAGGACACTCCTCACGTGGAAGCCTTCAATGAAAAATGGGTTGTGATTGTAGCCAAACTCGCTAGATTCATCACATGGTTGTTAGATTCTACCAGCCCGGAGATGAGAGCGAAAGCAATGTGGGGGATTTCTAGGGTTTCGATTGTGGATGGGTAAACTCAGGGTTGATTATAGAGGGGTCGCCTATCAACCCCAATCGTTGTCTCATCCTCTCCACGTATTGTGGGCTGCAAATGGCGCGACTAACAAAGCACATCAAGTAGGGGTTTCTTTGCACGAATTCCTCTTCCACGGCTATTTCTTCGATCAATCTTCGGTGAGTCATTTTTTACGATTTGTGATTTTCCTAGAGAAGAGAATAAGTGCAAAACATAGTTCTAAGGCTTTGCTTTTTTTTTTTTTGTCGTTGATTATTTGGTTGTCTCTAAGTTCTCTTTCTTGTTAGATCGTCGAATTTTAGGGTTAGACTTAGGGTTTTTTTCCCATTTCTTAATCAATTGATTACATGGCGATCAAGGAACTCTGTTCAAGATGAATGATTTTATAATTAATCCAAACGAGAACATGATTATTTTAGAATCCTTAATCACAGTGTGTGGAGCCGGTGCCAACCATGATCGGAGGGTTATGGTAGGAATGGGTTTGAGTCATAGTCGAAGAATCGAGTCTACTCTGTGAGCGAGTCGCTGGTCAAGTGAACCGCCAACATTAGCCGAGACAGGCTGATCTCGTTAGGCACCTGCATCATCAAGTCTATCAGCACTATAACTTTATTCACAATCTAGTCGATAAATCTATTGGGCTATAAATGCCAAGCACTAGGTTTGACTTAAGCCCACATCTGAGATGGGTTCTTTATAACAAATCATGTTTGAAAGGTGGGTTGGGAGGATTAAGGAGAACCTTTGCGGTGGGTTTGGGTGTTTTTCCATTGGATGTGCGTCAACAGGATTGCAACAAAGTCAACTTAGGTTCTAGGAAGCTGACCATAATCGAGATTGTTGTGCTCCATTAGGCATATTGGGAGTATTTGAGAATGGACTTTGACAGAAAATGGATTATGAAATGGAATTTTGGATTTTGGGGGTGTTTACTCAAGTAAGTTTAGTGATATACACGTGTTTATGTAAGAAGCTTTCGATTAATATGAGATTTAGGTTTTAAATATTTTAAAAATAATTCTAATTTATGGATGGTAGAAGAATTTTCAAAACTGGTGTAGCCAACTCTATGAACTAAAAATCTCACCATCAGATCCCTACCTATTAAGATATTCATCCTTGTGCTCTAGATCAGAAAGGAACTCCCAGCCGAAAAAGGAGGCACCGTTATTTGTTAAGCTCACAAACGGTTTGTTGATAGAAAATGTAGCAAACCACAAGCATGGTATCAAACAAGTAGAGCAAAGATTTTTTTTTTCTTCCACCTTCTAGGCTTAATTTTAGCTTCTAAATCTTCTGATCGCTTGTCTTCTTTGAATATTTTCGCATTGGGATGCCAAGTATTCTGACGGAACGAAAAGTGGTGACTCCAAAGGTCCCATCTCGCCCTAAGAGACCTAAATACGAGTTCAAAGTGGATAGGTAAGATTGATCTGGCCTAATTAAGCTCTTCGAGTTGGAACAAGAACTTTCATTATATCTCCTCGATGATGTTGTTTTTTGGTGTATGCTGCCTGGAACATAGCTATTTTACATTAACTAGATTTTGCCATTGTGAGTTATAACTGCAGTGTTAGAATCACTAGTTTGAGTTGGGATTATTTGTCTTAACCATTTGTTAGCACTTTATAAGGGATTTTTGACCGTTTTATGTTACCATTTGATGTCAAAAAAAAAAAAAAGAAAAAAAAAGGAGAAAAAGTAAGACCATTTAAGTCCCCATGAATAAGTCCCGATACTTAGATTGCTATTTCCATTATATTTGACTTTTTTTCTCGGGGTCGTAGTTTTTAACTATTTTTTTGCAATTTAATAAGAAATCTTTTTGATTGTTTCCCATTCTATATAAGATCACTTAAGCATAAGAAAAAAAGGGATTATGTAAGTTCCAATGAATAATTAATGTATACAAAATTTCTGGGTCTATTAGATACTAACATCTTTTTTGAAAAGGCACTTGTAATGGATCGTGGTCAAACATGTTTCTTGAAGCATCCATATTAGCCATATCAATAAGTTAATCAATTATCAATCAAAACATGTTATTTAGGCATTTGAGTGCCCCTAGTTCCTATTTATAGTTTATTTGAGAAAGCTGGATATTTCTAAAGATAAGGCATTGATATTTTTACCTCATAACCTCATTTGGCCCATATCTGATACAGAGAGAAGTTTCCAATTCCTTTAAAGAGATTTAGATACCTGTGTAATTTTGTTTCCCCTTCATCTCCCTTAGGTTTACAGGAGATATAAGCTATATTGTCAGTAGATGCATCCTGTAGTTGCATCCTTTGAAATCAAGAGTCATTTCAAAATGCTTCATACATATTTTTTTGGGTTCAAAGCCATGTCAAAGCATTTCAGTATCAAGAATGCAATTTTGACCAAATTCAGTACACAAAGCACTAATTGGGCCATAATGTGAAAGATGAAACTCCAAGAATTTAGACAATTCACTATGTTTCATAGCCAAAAGTTGTTCGTAACTCAATCTTTCTTCATCCTGTTCGGGCAGTCCTGTTATAACTCCCCGCATCATGTATCCTGCTCGCGCCTCCCAAAGAGAACTCCCTGATCATGCAGAGTTGTACTCAATTGAATGCTTTCTACATCCGTAAGTGATTTCTCTTCAAGCATTTTCTATTATATTTGTTTCTAAAAATATATATGTTAGAGAACTATATCAATCAACATGGCCACATCAAGGTTGATATTTGCATTTTTCAAGAATCCTATTGACTCGAAAAGCAACTTCGGGGCCCAACAAACAAGTCTATCAAGAAATTCGTGGACCCTTTCACTCTACCGCTGTTGCTTGTCGGATTTCTATCTACCAACCTCGAACAGAATATAAGGCCTTATGTGGTGTGATTTTGATTTGGCTGAAGACCCCAATACAAAGATCCTTCAATTTACCAACAAATTGAATAACATTTTGTACTCTTACTCATAGAATCTATGAAACTTTTTGGAAATATAAAAAAAGTAATTTTGGATCAATGTATATATGCATAGCTTTTTTTCCTTATCCATATGACTTCGATATAGTTTTTTTCTTATTAATACGACTTTTTATATTATGTGCAATATTTTCAATCATTATGATATTGTTATATTATGATTTATAACGAATGAAATTAATGCAAATAGGATTTTTAATGTGAGAAAGATGATGACACTTGTAATGAGTGTCATGGTTCTAAAATATGAACATATAAAAATCAATGATGCTCATATATGTCATAGCAGATATTAGATTGAAATATGATGATATAAAGGATGACGCTTGCAGTGTCATTGTAACCTAAACATATACAATGATCAGCTTCACACCATGACGCTTTAGTAGTGTCATTGAAACTCTTCAATGACATTGTGAGCTGGGCCATTGATGAACTTCTTGTAGTGTGTGCACTTAGGCGGAGTAACTCCACGAGGGAAATTATCACTTACTGGCTTGCTCACCCCGTCTGAAGGATTACTATTTCGTGTACAGGAGTGTACAGAGGACGATGCTCACTAGAGGCCGCTAAGAAAGGCTATTGGGTTGCGGGCTTTGGTAGAGACTTTATAACATACAGAAATTTTAAATTTTAATATATGTTGAATTAAGAGTGATTTGTTAACTCAACTATTGTATATAGTTATTATATATTTTTGTGAGATTACGCATGGGCCCAAGGGTTATTTATCAGACAGGACCCTGCAGGTCGTTTGTTGATTCTGGATAGGGCTCATACCTGGGTAGAGGCTCCCGGTACAATGTAGACTCTGCCCGATTTTCATGATGCAGTGCCTGCCACCATTCACGAAATCCTACGGTTGATCAAAGTTGTCAACTTTTGATTATAAGGCCACACACCGGGCAGGAAAGACAATCACCGGTATGGCGCGCAAGCAACATGGTGGTACTATGTGCTACAAGAGATTGGTGCCCGGCGAATTGTGGTGGAACTCGTCATTTTGTTCGAGATTGCCAACGAACAAAGGATTCTTAAACACAGAAACCAGATGATGGAAAGCTTGGGCCAAGGACCCAAGGGGAGAAAAGGCTTCCATGACAAACAAAGATGCCTGGCCTCGCCAGAGGCTGTCACATATATTATTCCGCCATTCCCAACCAATTGGGGAGCATTAATGATCCAGGCTACCCATTTTATTTCGCTTCTTGTTGATTTGTTGGGCTTATCTGCTAGCTTGCTACAATTTGATATGCTTGTCTCTACACCAATTGGGAAATCCTTTTTGGCTACTAGAGTTGTTAAGAATGATAGTATTGTGTTTGGGGGTAGAGAAGCATGTGGACTTGATATTGTTTCAATTACATGATTTTTATATCATATTGGGAATTGATTGGCTAGCAACTCACGATGCCCTAGTTGATTGTTTTGCTAAGAGGGTAACCTTTCATATTCTAGGACAACCTGAATTTTGTTTTGAAGGGAGCTCTAGCGATACTCTTATTCGATTGATTTCAATTATGAAGGCTTAATCCTTACTCAAGAAAGGTTACCAAAGATATTTGGCTTATGTTGTGGGAAATGATAAGGATGTGAAGTTGGATGATATTCCTATAGTAAGAGATTATCCCGATGTATTTTCTGAGGAATTACCTGGACTACCTCCAAAAAGGGAAGTTGAATTCACCATCAATTAGTGTTAGGGACGACTCCTGTCTCAAAAACACCTTATCGAATGGCTCCTTTGGAGCTCAAGGAGCCAAGCTACGCTGCAAAAATGGTTATTATAGGTTTTATTAGACCTAGTGTATCACCTTGGGGAGGTCTAGTGCTCTTTGTAAAGAAAAATGATGGGACTTTGAGGTTATGTATTGATTTCAGGGAGTTGAATAAGGTAACAGTTAAGATTAAATATTAATTGCCTAGGATTGATGACTTGTTTGATTAGTTACAAGGGTCTTATTTTTTCTCTAAGATAGATCTTAGATCTAGGTATTATCAGCTTAGGGTGAAGGAGGAAGACATATTAGAGACTGCTTTTCGTTCTAGATTTGGGCATTATGAGTTTTTAGTAATGCCATTTGGTTTTACTAATGCCCCAACCGTTTTTATGGATTTAATGAATAGGATTTTTGAACCTTATTTGGATCAATTTGTGGTGGTCTTCACAGATGATATTCTAGTGTATTCAAAGAATAAAGAAGAGCATGAGAAGCACTTACGTGTTGTTCTTCAAACCCTAAAGGAGCACCAACATTTTGCTAAGCTTAAGAAGTGTGAGCTTTGGATTGATCAAATTTCTTTTCTTGGCCGTGTAGTTTCCAAGGATGGAATTTTACTAGACCCCGACAAAGTAGAAGCAGTGTTGAGTTAGAAGAGGCCTACCACAATGTTTAAGGTTAGAAGCTTTTTGGGCATGGTTGGATATTATAGACGCTTCATTGAAGGCTTTTCCAAAATTTCCCTACCACTTACTAGACTCACTCAAAAGAATGAAAATTTTGTGTGGAGCAAGGAGTAGTAAAGAAGCTTGAGGAATCAAGAAGTTGATATTCTCTCAGCTGTCGACTCATTCCATCTAATTTAGGAGGATTTGTTGTTTATAGTGATGCATCACTTCAAGGTTTGGGTTCTGTACTTGTGCAACATGGGAAAGTGGTGGCATATGCCTCTAAGCAATTGAAGCCATACAAGCAAAATTACCCCACTCATGACTCGTAGTCGCGCTGTGGTTTTCAGACCTTAAGACGAGACATTATTTGTATGGTGAGACATGTGAGATTTATATAGACCACAAAAGTTTGAAATATTTATTCTCCCAAAAAGAGTTAAATATGAGACATAAAAGGTGGATTGAACTCCTTAAAGACTATGATTGTAGCATTTTATATCACCCCGATAAGGCAAATATAGTTAATGATGCCTTAAGCAGGAAGTCATATGGATCTATGTCAACTTTGAGATCGAAGCATGTTCAATTATTTTTTGATTTAAAAGCCTTACAAGCTCAATTTCAAGTTTCTAGACCTAGAGTTTTATGGACTAATTTTAATGTAAAACCAGACCTAATTGGGAAGATTAAGTCTTCACAAAAGGATGATCCAGAGTTAATAGCCATCATGGATAAGGTGAGAAAGAGGGATAAATCTGATTTTGTATTGATGGACACACACTGAAGTTTAAGAATAATGTGGCTCTAATGCTAGGATTGAGGAGAGAACTCTAAAAGATTTTTATAACTCTAGATTTACGCTCATCCTGGGGGGAACGGTGATGTGGCGCGATATGAATCAATCAGATGGGCGGCCCGGACTAAAATGTGATATCAGATAGTTTATAAGACAATGTTTAGTTGACAACAAGGTTGAGCATCAATCTGGGGGAAAGCTACAACCCTTTCTATTCCTGAATGGAAGTGGGAGAATATTACCATGAATTTTGTTTCTGTGGTTACCTAAATCCTTAGGAAGTAATAATGCAAAGGTGGTGATTGATAGATCGGGCAAAGTCAGCTCACTTCTACCAAATCTGAATCCACTTATGTTGGATGTTAGTTCCTCTTTGTATGTTAAAGATATTGCTAGACTACATGGAGTTCCAGTGTCCATTGTTTCATATAGGGACACCTGTTTTACCTCGAATTTTTATAGGAGCCTACAAAATCTCTTGGAACCCAACTGAACTTTAGTATTGTGTTTCACCCACAAACAAATGGTCAATCAGAAAGAGTAATCCAAATTTTAGAGGATATGTTGCTAGCATGTGTATTAGATTTTGGAGGCAGTTAGGAAGACCATATCCAATTGGTGGAATTCTCTTATAATAATAACTTTCAAACAAGTATTGAGATGGCACTATATGAGGCCTTTTATGGCATGAAACAGATTCCAATCATTGGAATGATGTGGTGAGAGGAACTCTTAGGTCAATCTGGTTCAAGTAATCACAAAAAGACCCGCTAATAATGAAAGGTTGGAAAATAGCATAAAGTCGACAAAAGCCATGCGTACAACTGGAGGAGAGAATTGAATTTGAAGTGGGTGATCATGTTTCAGTGTGTCGCCACGAAAATGCAATGAGATTTGGGAAGAAAGGAAATCAGCTCTAGGTATGAAGGACCATTCATGCTTCGAGAAGGTTGGTTCCTTTAGTATAGAGGTGCCCAAGTTGGAAAATCCATAATGTATTTCATGTGTCATCACTAAGGAAATATGTTTATGATGCATCCTATGTAGTAGATTGAACCACCCACTGGATGAGAATTTCATTACGGGAGGAATATCCTATTCAGATTGTCAATACTATGGACAAGGTCCTTCGTAGAGCAAGTGTTAAACTAGTACAAGTTCAATGGAGTAACCATGAAGAACGAGAAGCAACATGAGTAGGGAAGTGAGCAGCGAGAAAGACTCTAACCCATTTCCATAACCCAGGCATGTTAAGTTTAGAGGACTAAACTTCTTTTAAGAAGGGGATGATGTAATACCCATAATAATGTAATAATAATAATAATAATAATAATAATAATACACACACAATAAAGAAATAAGAGGTGCTGTAAATTTCTCAAAGTCGAGGCTCTGATTAATATATGAATGTTTTGCTAAGGCTTTCCCTACACAATCAGTCTCATCCTTTTTTTTTCTTTCAAGGAGAAGAGAGATGAGCTAGGTTTCAAAGAGAGTGGCTTCAAGCTTCAAGAAACATTCAACCCAAGCAATTAAGCATTCTTTCCCCTCTCGATCCTCGTAGTTGGGGGAGCTATGCTTTGATTTGCAAGCCTAGGGTTTTCTAGAACTTGAAAATATGAAACCCTAGAAGTTATTAGGATGTATATAGCCAAGAAACCTGATAAGGGTTTGATGTTTAATATATTTGGGCAAATTCTCATTGAAACTTAGATTTGAAAACCTAAGATTACCTAAACTTTCAAGTATGAAATTTGTTTGGGAATTCGTATTTGATATATTTTGACAGTTCTTGGACTAGCAAACTTTGGATTTGAAACCCTAGAGGATTCCCTACAAGTTACAAAGAACCATTTGTTCATAAAAGATTTGAGAATTTCAACCAAAAACAATGTTTTATGGCAAAATCCCTAATTTTGGGGATTTAAGGAATTGATAGAGTTGGAAAGTGGGTGATGTTGAGGCTCTTGTGGAAAATGGCCTAATTTATTTGAAATTCTCAAGCTAAAGAGCTTTTGAGATTTGATATTTAAATATTTTTGGTTCCTGTGAAAAGAAAATTAGATTTTTTTTTTTTTGTCTAATAAGATGTTATTCATATTACTCAGTGGATTTAGACCTCTTGAGACTTCTTTAGTTTTTGCTAGTAAATTGGAATACTGTAAGGGAAGATTAATGCAATTTTTCCTATCAAACAAAATATTTTGTTAGTATATGTGAATATGAGTTTTGGAATTTTCTAATTATTTAAATCACATGCATGGATCAAATACGTGTTTTGTATGGAAAATGGATTTGAGAATATTTACAGTAAAGATTGGAAGTTATGAAGATATACCTTTGTATTCTTGGGAAATTGGAAACATGAAGAAATATTTGACTTTGGTTTATATGGCCTTTGTCAATGGGTATAAACTTCACAAATATGGTCCACACGAAGATAAACCATAACTACGACTTCGCCAACGGGTATAACTACAACATGCACTCCATGTCAATTGGTATAAACTTAACAAATATGACCCCTGTCAATGGATATAAACTTGACAAATACGACCCTGGTCAATGGGTATAAACTTGACAAATACGGCCCCAATCAATGGGTTGTAGTAGTTGACAAAATGGCCCTCGTCAACGGGTTAGAATAGTTGACATTTTATTTGAAATAAATACTTATGAAAATCATGAGTATATGTTTTTTTGTTTAAAAAAAAAATTAGTGGATTGAGTATGATATGGAATTGTTTGAGAAATAGAAAATATGATGAACATTAGTTTGAAATATATTTATCTCTTATTTTCTTGTATTCAAGGATTTTATGGGATTTTTGAAGAAAGGAAAAATATGTTATATCTCCAATTTTGAGAATTTTAAGGTACCTGATCCATGAAACTGTATTAAAATTCTTTATTGGGCTTTTAGCTCACTCCTTATTGTTGATCATTTTTAGGTACCTTAGAACTTAGTGAGGTGTGATGCTGGGGTAGGCAAGATGAGAATTGATAAATATTTTCAATTAGTATCTTGTTGGAAGACTTAAAATTATTGGACTACTTTGTTGTTTTGGAATTGAATGTTTGTAAACTTTCATTTGGAGGAGTTATGTTGCTAGAATGTTATGTTTTGAGATTAAGAGCTTTGGAGAATTTATCTTGTTAGAAGATGTTAGCTTAATTATATATATTGTTATACTTTAAGGAAGAGTTCATGTCATTTGAAATTATTATTCTTATGAAGTAGTTAAAATTTTGTGAACATATTTATAAAAAAACAAGATTCATAAGCAAAAATTTTGAAGGTGTCACTTACAAGTGTGGTTTTAGAGTCATATATGTGAATCGACACACGCCCTTAGTTTGGAGTCAGGGGTGTTACACATAATTTTCTTGTTATTTTCGCCTCGGATTCTATCAATGCTCTTAGGTCAAAGCTGGAAGTGTTTATTGAAGCCACTAGTGGGAAAGGATCTTCATCGATTGCCATAGCCTCTTTTTTGTCAAGGAACTTGAGTATCCCTTTGTTGATCTTGTCATGTATGACATTTTTGAAACCCTAACATGCATTAGTAGTATGGTTCCAAGAATTGCGGTGTTTACAGTAAGTCTTTCCCCTTAATTCATCCTTGCTATGGATCCGGTGGTTTTCAGGGAAGGTAATGAATTTTTCTTTCACCAAGAAATCAAATATTTCCTATGTCTTTGCTACCTCAAAGTATACTGAACCTGTATACTAACAACTTGTGTCTTCTTCCACAAAAATAGGTGCCTTCTCTACCAAAAGAGGACAAGTGAATGTCCCTGTAGTAGATAGATCGACCACTACCACCTCCTAGTTCACCTCTTGACAATAGGTTCCCATGGACTTCTTCCTCCAATAACTTTCTTCCTTGAGAAGCTCCTCATATATTGTCACCTTAGCTACAAGTTCATAAAAATCTCTAAATTCCATACCTTGGAATTTTTTTCCTTAACTCAATGTCCAAACCTCTTTAGGCCATTTTCATGAACTCTATGTCTAGAAGATGGATCTTACATATGTTTCTCATCTTTGTAAACCGAGAGATAAAAAAATCAGCAGTCTCCCCATTTCATTAATTCACTCTGGACAGTTCTATAATGCACACTTCAAGCTCAGCCTTGAAGAACTAAGTGTGGAACTGCCTTTCCATCTCCTGCCAACTTCGAATGGAGTTCCTTGGAAATGTTATAAACCAAGTGAATGTTGCCCCTATCAAAGAGTTAGGAAACAATATAAGCTTGAAATGATAGAAATTCTCATAGTTAGCCAACTCCCCACATTACATAGTGAATCTAGCAACATGCTCCAAGGTGGATTGACCATCTTCTTTAGAAAACAAGGATAAATCAAGGATCATGTACCCTCTTGGGTAGGGGTTCTCCCTATCTATCACTTATGGATAAGGTTTGTAGAACTCCGAGCAGCCAATTTGCCTAAGGCTTGGCCCATATAACTCTTGCACCGCCTCTCTAATTTCTCCTAAGTCTGGTACTAAGGCTGGTTGCCCAAAAGGCTGCTAAGGAACTTGTTGAACTTGTTGTCCCATGTTTCCATTCACTCATGTAGGCGGCTACATGATGCCCCCTCGTGCCTCCATTAAAAGAAAAGCCCCCTTCATATGCTCCAGGTTGTGTAATGATACTAATCTAGAAAATCCTCTAAGGGTCAGTGGGCTTTCATCGATAGGTATTTCCTCATACATTTGACACCTCTCATATGGAGAAAGGTATCTAGCCTCTACCTGCATAGGTGAGCGGTGAAATTCACCAACTTCTCGTAGGTTCTCAAAACAGTCAGACTCTCGAGATTGTTAGAAAATATCATTTAAAGCTTGTACAACCCGTCTTGGTCGCCCCTTTGTCCGAGGTTCTCCCAGATGGATTGAGATTGTTATTTCATTTCTTCCATAAAGGAAGTCATGATGACTCGTTGGTTCTTTATTTCTTGCATGAAAGCTTGAAATTCATTAAAATTATTAGAAAAAAGAATAGGCACATCCACATTACATGCACCCCTTCCTTCCACTTATTTAATAGGGTTGTTGGATAGATTCCCTATCATTGCCCTAGAGGAATTCATCAGTTTTCTTTGTTCCCCTAGGGCTGGAACCATTCCCTCTGCGCCGTCTCGCAATATCAGATCCCGAGTCCGAGACTTTCAGCTGGTCTTTACTTCTCAATTTTTGTGGCATTTTTTAGCAAAAAATATGTCCCATAAGGCGTGCCAAAAGTATGTTTAAGGGGATTTTCTAGTGAAATTCACCAGAACATACAAAAAGCACGAAAAATGGTTAATGTGTGGGCATGCCATGAAATTATAGGCTTCTAAATGAAACTCGTGTACAAATCTAACTTCTCGCTTCAAGTGAAAAATGGATTCCTAGTTCCCTGAGCAGTTCCCTGGGACATGTTTTAAAATACCTCAAAATTGTGACGTACACTAACGGAAAGCTAAGTAGAACCGAATCTGTGGGATTAATCCTGAAAATAATGTATTTCATTATAGAATTGGATTAAAATCAAATGTTGAAGCAAGAAAGCTTTGACGTGACAAAGTACTTGGAAAGAATATATAAAACTAAGCTAAGAATCTGAATAAAATGCTACTAAAATTGTAGAAGAATAAGAGAAATGCTTAAATGTTCTTGCAGTGGTTTTGAGTATTTGAAAGTCAGCTCCTCGCTCTGATGCTTTGATTCCCTCCTTTTATAGGCATTTCGAGTAATCAACCAACCCACTTCCCACTAGGGCCGGGCTTGTTTCAAATAGGCCTTTCTTAGAGAAATACTCTTCCCATTTTCATATTAGAGAACCAGATCAAACCACTGAACCCAATAGTTAAACTACACCTTCAATAAGCGAGTCTCAAGCCTCGCAGTTTTCCACCACTCGCCTATGTACTTTGCCACGCTCTCGACTCGGTAAAAGTCTCATCTACTTCTTTTTCTTGAGACAAAATCTTAATATTCTTTGATGATAGCTTTGAAATTTTTTTTAAAATTTCATAAATATCCCTAGATTTTTTCATGGGCTTTCTCGAATTTGATTGCATATCTATTATACCCATTCCACTACTAATTATCAAAATATTTTTAGTATCAACAATAAGTGAATAGAAATATCCACCATCAACCCAATAGGTTAAGTGACATTATATGAAGTAGTGAGCGAAACATAGAATGGTGTTAAGAGAATTCCATTAACGTGCTGCTGCCAGCCTGCCTCTCGTTTTCGTGATGACCTTGTTTACTTTGACTCGTTCAGTCAAGTTTTTGGCTTGGGACTTGGGTTCCACTTGGTTTTATTGATTTTCTTATTCGATTTCTGCAATTGAATTAAATATATATATATATATATATATATATATATATATATATATATATAATTAATATTTATTAAAACTTGATACTTTTTAAATTATACATTCTTTATAAATGAAGAAAATAAATAAAATACCAATATTATTTTAAAATAGAAAAAAGGATTAACAAACCTAATGAAACTATAAACTGAAAAAGGGCACCTTATAACGAGCAGGGAAAGATTAGCAATAAACACGAAAGCTCCTTGCTTTAATATGCTACTATTTATTTACTTTATTATTGTTCCTTTGTTAAATTTTATTGTGTTGGTCCTGTTTTCTTATTAAACTTTTCTTTTGAGAGGATTGTGATTAAATTTGAATTTATTAAGAATATGTTTGGCTCCTCCATTCAATATATATGTTTGGCCCTTGAAAATACTTGAAAAATATCTACAGTGCTTGTAAAGTACTTTTAAGGATTGGTTGTTTTAAAATCTTTTAAAGATCCACATCAGCTTATTTAGATTCTGTGCAAAGCAAGCTCCAAGAACTTACAACTGGTTACATTGTAATGTAAATATTTTAATATCAATTTTTTTAAGGAAAACAGAATATAATTAAAATTAATTAAATTATAGTATTTTATGTTATTTAATCTTCATATTAATGAGTTAAAATAAATTAATGAGTCTGAAAGTATATATAAATAAAAATAATTTTATTTTTCTTCACTTTTTTATATTTTTCTATCCATTTTCCTTTAAAATTTCCATGAACCAATCATAGCCTTAATTTTTTTTGTGTAACATTTCATATTAATCTTTGTTATGGTGAAATATTTTAAATCTTTATTTTAGTATTTTTGCCTAGACTTAGAGTGTAATTGACTCTACTCACTTTCTAGCAAATTTATTGTTATTATTATTTTTATTTATCATTTTTATCTACTCATGAAAGCAATATCATAGATGAATATGATTATGGTGGGACAATAAATATATTGAAAACAAAAATTAATTTTTTTTCACTTTATATAATACATGTATAATCGTTTATAACAATAGGTAGGTTGAACGAAAATAAATTTTCATCATCTCAATGTTTTAATTTTCTTTATTAATATTGGTGAAGCTTTTTTATTGTTACAAATATTATTTAATTACACAACTTCAAATATTTAGAGAGTTCTAAAGCAACCTACCTCTTAATTTTCATCTTAAACAAAGCTAAAGACCAAGGAGATCCATTACACAAGAAGTTTGGCCTACAATGACCATGCAAACTAATTAAATTACAAAATAAAAGCAAACTGTGCATGCATATATTATATAGAGGAGGTAGGGATGGGCTTTCACCTGGGTCCGACAGTGAATGGCAAAGATCGAAGTAGAAGTAGGAAGGTGAGCACCGCAAATTTAAATCTCTCGGGCAAGAGACTTTCCGGGAGCAATATTGGTAAATATGGAAAATTAATCGGTAATCCAAATCAACTTCTACTCTAACCAACCTCCAAACCTTCATCACCACCTTATTACGGACTACTTCTGAATAATCACTTATGTGCACCATGCCCATGCTCATCATCTCTACTACTTCCTTCATGTTCTTGCATGTCCTCACTCTCTTTATCAATTATGTCCGTGTTAGTCATCTTCTGCCTTTCTTGAATATGCTTAGTAAATGTACATCTTCTTCTGACTGATCGATCGATGATTCTTCGCCACAATGCACTTCCAATACCACTACCCCAAAGTCAAACATCCACTTTTTCTCGTAATGACCAGTTCAACCATTCGGAGCCAAGTAGCCAGGTGTTCTCCCCATTATTGTTACAACTTTGCTCTGATCCTTTTCTATGAGCTTCGACAATCCAAAATCAGAAACTTTTGCCCTCAACTGTTCATCCAAGAGGATGTTTTGAGGCTTGATGTCCAAGTGAAATATCTTCTGCATGCAATCTTCGTGGAGATAGGCCAGACCTTTGGCTATGTCAAGTATGATCTTCTTTCGATTGCCAACAAAGTGTAAGGTCCTTATTTATGTGGAAGATCCACTTATCCAAGGATCCATTGCACATGTACTCGTAGACTAATAGTCATGGATTTTTCGACACAAAACCCGATCGTTAATCTTGAATAAATTCACATGGTGGGATGTTGCCCATTGTCTAACTTCGGCCAAAAAATGACTCTTTTGACTTTCCCTAAGCTCTTCAAGGCGCTTTACTGCAACTTTCATTCCGTTGCTTAGAACTCTTCAAACACCACGCCGAACCCACCTTCCCAAGTTTGCAACTAAAATTTTTGGTGCTAGCTTCGTTCATGATAGGAAAATTCCTAGTGGGCATTCCTGTACTCCAGTCTAAATGATCTCCTAACTTCGAGGAGTCTCTCTTCCAAAGAAGCAAAGACAGGCAACAAATACAAACAAATACACCCAAAAATGCTCCAAGAATTGATCCAAGCACCATTCAGGGATGCCTTGTTCTTTTCCCAGTCTTGGTCATGTTTCCGGCAACCTCTGTTTTGTTCTGCACTTTAAGAAACAAAGGCGTACCATAATTGGATGTTCCATCCATGTTCTTGATGTTCTTGAGCGAAAAGACTTGGGAGAGCAGGCAGCAATCCCCAACTGAAGTATTTGAATTGTACTTAAACAGAGCAGCTGTGCATGAACAGTTTTTCAGACAGGCCTGCTTGCAAATCTGCATGTCTATATTCCTAACATCTGAGCGAAAGAAAAAGTAATTATCTGTGTCTTGAAGCTCAAGAAGGGTATGATATTGAGACAAGTGGCAAGATATGGGTGGAAATATATGTTTCCAGGTTGGGTTGCTGTTTATTGGCTTAAAGTAGGATGTTCCATTAGTCAATGCTGGGGAGTGATACCATATCTCCCGCATACTACTCAGGGTATCCACTCGTCTATTTTTCCTTTCAGAAGATCAGCCGCCTCGATCCAGGTAGATGCAGATTCTGCCACTGATAAACCCAAATGACCATCACCCCCAACTTCATGTATTGAGCAGATACTGTAAGGAATATAAAACAGCAAATGAAATGGGCATCATCGTTATTGAACACGGAGAGGCCTCCATTATAGTACCAAAAATAGGCAGGCAGTACTATTGTTCAAAATTCCAGAATCTTCACTCTTGACCATAATAGAGCTGGGTGGAGGATTGGAATCTAACTGAGCAGCAAATCCAAGGTGTAAACTGAATTGAAAACAAACCTTCAGTCCAATTTGACCTGATAGAATCACTGTCAGCTTTTGTCGCATTATCCAACCATTGACCCACAAGCATAGAGTCAGTTGGTTGGTCGAAAGAATCCCACAAGTAAGAGTTTTCTGAGTTGAAGAGCACAATGTCTCCATAATCAGTCAAGTTTAAGCCTAAAACATTCATTCCAGGTGTGTTTGTGGACCAAACCAAAGTGCCATCAGCATCCCACAAGATCAAATCTCCTTGTTCGGTGAATTCCAGAGTAGCATTGAGTCCGACCGGATTGTTTCTATTAGCAGACCACACAAGCTGAGGGTAGTTTTCGTCTTGGAAGATGAGGATGGCAAAGAGGCATGAATTGCTATCATAGAGGCAGTAGAAGCCACAGATGAATCCTTGGCCACTGGTTTGTCTAACAAGGATGGGATTCACGGTTACCCACTCTGGGGATTTCATCCGCTGTCCCACGCTGTTAACCCATGAGCTGAGAGGCTTGTGCAACTGGATATTGTTCGGAAAGTTGGGCTTTGGCGCATATTGAGGAAAATGAAGAGATTACGAGGAAACAGAATATAAGATAACTATAACAACACTCCATCCAGTACCCACCCATGACTTCTTTGAATCACAAGGGTTTACACACAACCAGCAAATTAAGGTGGAAATTTAGAAGAAGATTCAGATATCGATCATGATCCATACAAATTAAATCTTGAAACAAGGGTCAAGTCAAACAATCCTAACTACATAGGTCGCTTTAACATTAATATGATACCTTTCAGATTTTCTAAACTCAACACTCCTACAAAGGAATCGAATTTCTTTGAATTGAACAATTCAAAATAGGGTGACTTTTTCCAAGGAAGGGATTTTTTTGGATCCGCAAAAATGATTGTACAAAGAAAAAAGCTTTAACCCTCCACTATTTTTCTTTCATCTCTTCCACTTCTAACCTCTTATCCTAAAACAAAGAGAGATGTTTTTTTTATCATTCTTGGAATAAACTTTTACATCTCTTTATATAATTTTCTTTCTAAATAAAATGGTTTTTTCAAACATTTGGGTTTCTAATTTGTTTTTTTGTGATTTTGTCATCTTGTTGGTATTTACTTGTGTGCGAGCGATTCAGGAGACAAAACATATTCGACTAGATAAAGATAACAAATCAATCACAATTATCAATATATTAAAGAACTAGGTTTTTAACAAATTTGATTATGTGTTTCTATCAAATGTATTAATGGTTTGAATTAATAAAATTATTTATCTTTTAAAAAAAATGAAAAAAGACTTTAAAAAGGAAAAGGAACTTAACAAAATCTAGTTATAAGTGCAAAAAACTACAATCTATTGTCTTGTTAATTTATGATGAAATTTGTGCGTACACCTTCCACAAAATCAACCTATAAAAGAATAATATCAAAACTTAATACTTTATGAGAGAAAGAAGAGAAAAGATGATAAACGATATTATATATGTTATCATTAACAATAAATACTGGAAACAAAAAAAATGTGAATCCAATGGTAGCAAATCAATAGAATATATTGCATTGAAGGTATAAGAAATATGTAAAAGTTCCCTTGTATAACAATGAAGATGAGAACATAGGTAAGAGAATGTATTAACATTAAGATGGAGAATGAACCAATTATAATAATCTTTTAAAAAATTAAAATGATAATTTATAAATTGTTCTATACATTTCCATTTTTAGAAATAGAAAATAAAATTAACACTCCTTTTCTTGAAATATTTGTGATAGTATTTAACTTTTCAAATTAAAATTATTGTCATTGATTTCAAAGAGCAATATTATCTTATCCATTTTAAAATTGTCCTTTAAAAAAGAGATTGATTAAATAAAAAATAATAATAATATTATCCTAGGATGAAGGTATATAAATAAGATATAAAGCCGTATTGGGGAGAAAGAAAAAAGTGGATAAATACTTTTAACACTTTTAATGATTAAACTTTTTTTTTTTTTGACATTTATTCACTTTCCATATTATATATAGTACTTTGTTCTATTTTTTCGTATGTCCAATCAACCCTATTTACCATTTGAGTTAGACCTCAAAAGCATCTTTTACATTTCTTTTACTTCTATTCATTTTACATTACATCGTTATGATACTTTGTTCTTAGACTCATACGTGAGACCTCCTGCAAAACCCTTTATATCCCTTTATCACTTGAGCCAAGTATCTAAGCCTTACATTTGTTAAAGAACATTCTTTATTTTTCATTTATTTTTTTATATATCCCCATATTCTCGGTAGTGAGCATCATAAGGTCGACATAAAATTAAAATAGGTGGTTGGGTGTGGTTGGGGAAGGCATAAATGGATAGAATCAGTGGGGGCATTGAGATTAATGAGTTGGTTGATTAAATCAGGCTTACTTTGTCAAATGTTTATTTATATGGATAAATAATTGCTACACAAATTATTGGTGCTAGACTCTTTCATATACGAAATAAGGATGTTTTTGAAAACTTTTTTTTAAAATTTTTATTTTTGAAAAGAATATAATTTTATTGATTCAAACTAGTAATACATTATAGAAACACATATACCAAATCGCTAAAAATATTTTTTCTTCTATTCACATTATGTTATATCGTTATGATACTTTGTTCTTAGACTCATAAGTGAGACCTCCTACAAAACCTGTTATATTTCCTTTATCACTTGAGCCAAGTATCTAAGGCTTACATTTGTTAAGAACATTCTTTTTTTATTTTTATTTATTTTTAAATGGTCCTCATAGTATTCTCGGTAGTGAGCATCATAAGGTCAACATAAAAATTAAAATAGGTGGTTGGGTGTGGTTGGGAAGGCATAAATGGGATAGAATCAGTGGGGGCATTGAGATTAATGAGTTGGTTGATTAAATCAGGCTTACTTTGTCAAATGTTTATTTATATGGATCAATAATTGCTACACAAATTATTGGTGCTAGACTCTTTCATATACGAAATAAGGATGTTTTCGAAAACTTTTTTTTTAAATTTTTATTTTTGAAAATAACATAATTTTATTGATTCAAACTAGTGATTCATTATAAAAACACATATACCAAATCGCTAAAAATAATAAAAGATAAAACAGTACCCAAGTTAATAACATAATATAAAGATGAAACAGTACCAAGTTAATAGAATAATAAATGGGTTCAAAGCCTATAAATTTTGTAATACTACAGTAACTAAAATACCTATAACTCTAATTCTATAAAATACTAACTATTATAATCTGAGTGTGATCAAATATGTTTAGGATAAAAGTAATTTTTTATTCTTAGAAATAGAAAAGTAACGTGTTTTGGGATAATATCTCCTAATTGTTTTCTTTGTTTAAAAGGATTGGCTTTTAAAAATAAATATAAACAATGATTATAAACAAGCATTTTTTTTTTACAAAATATTAAAAAAATAATTTAAAAAAATTAAATTTATTTTGAAAAAAAAGTCATCTTGCAGAATTTTTAATAATTCATTCAATGAAAATAGTTTTATCCCTTCTACTGCATAACTTAGGACCTTTTTGGTAACTATTCCAAAAACTGTTTGTAAAATAGTTATTGAAATTTGCTTTTCATGTTTTATAGGACAAAATGTGTTTGAAATTTTAAAATATTTTTAACAGTTTTAAGTATGCTTTAAAAATAATTTTTAGATCTAATATTTTATTTGTATCATTTTACACACACATATATGTGTATGCGTGTGTAGGTTCATATATATATATATATATATATATATATATATATATATAGTAGAGAGAGTATTGTTTTAGGAACAAAATTGTTTTTAAAAAAAGAACCAAACATAAGGCTGGGTCTATGCTGGGTAAGGAAATGAGAATAATTGACAAGATGAGTCTGATATAAAATGCCCACCATAAAATTCTTTATAAATATAGAAACATATATAAACATAAATAGACCAAATATTTGTTGGAGACTAAGCAAACGGAAAAAAAAATTCTTGTTAACCAATTTGACTTGTACAAGTCTTTCGGCCAAGTCCTTTGATTTGTTTTTTTTTAAAATAAAAAAATTAATGGTTTATTCCTTGGTCAATCAAAATTAATTCAAACTTGTTTCCTTTTAAATACCTACTTTACCAAGTCATTCACTATGTGGGAAGTGTTATGACCTTTTTATTCCGTTAATTAATTTTAATTATTTTCCTCACAATCTTTTGGAGAGATCGTTTAGGGGCTTCACCTTCTAAGGGATCTTTTGGATAGATTCCATATTGAGGTGTTATGACATTTCCATTTGATTAATTAATTTTAATTATTTTCCTCATGGGCCTTTCGAAGAGATATGTTGAGCTTCACCTACTAAGGAATCTTTTGGAGATATTCCTTATCCCCCCTCCCCCTCCTTACATTAAACACACTTTCCTTGAGATGTCTCAAGCTCTCAAAACTCTCTCTCTCTCTCTCTCTCTCTCTCTCTCTCTCTCTCAAGTGCTTCCAAGCACTCTTTCTCATCTCAAGTGCTTCCAAGCACTCTCTTTTTTCTCAAGTGATGCACAATTTTCTTGGAGGAATATTTTTATGTTCGAGTTGTATTGCATCTTACTATGGAAAGACTATAAGTGGAGATTCGCTATTGAATCCCGCAGGTAGAGCGCTCCTACTATACTAAGGTTACAAATCGAAGAAAGGTGAAGCTACTTTAAGAACAATGCAACTGCACGCCTTAGTCATTTAACAAGATAAGTTCATCTTGCCTTCTTGTTCATTTGTTTGATTGTTTTGGGCTAAGTCAAATTCTCTAATAATTTATACTTACTTAAAGACCTTGTACAAGTGGTATTAGAGTCCAAAGTAGTAGGTCCACTTGTTAGTACATGTTTAGGAAATGTCTGTCAAAAGGACAATAAGAGCTTAAGGCAAGTGGATTTTTAGCGGTATCATGCATTATGACCCCTCCACTTAATTACATAGGGACTTTCCTAGTGTACTTAACACAAACACTTACTACTGTCCTGGTTTTTGTTAACACAAAAGATCAAAATCAACAATCTTAAAGTAAATTCAATTCCTAGAATTGACGGATACCTCCATAATTCACAACCGTCCTGACACTTCCAAGGTTAACCCTTTTAATTGAACCTTCTTTTAAAAATGGCTAGAAAGGATATTCTCTGTCATTGATGTTATGAACCTAGGGCACATCTTGACAAACCCAAAACCTAAGAGTGATCCTAAACTTTTGTCTAAATGGGAAAACAAGAACAAACTACAGTATGTCTTTTCTTAGCACACTCCACAAATGAACTTTGATGTTTATTGTCAATATAAGGTTGGAAAATATATCGGGAAGTGCAATGACCAAGAAATACATAATAGAAGATGCTATAACCCAAAAACATGCCATAGGAAATTTGAGAAATTTCCAAATGACTGAGGATAGATATGTATCATCTTAAATCCATGACTACCACATGTTGATCAATGACTTAGTCATTGAAGACATAAAATTACCTAAAACTTTTGTGGTTGATGTTGATTTGCAAACTAACTATGCAATATATCCACAAGTGCATGAATCAACAAGTATAATGGACTTAAGAGTCCAGATATCGATCCCATGAGAACAATTGGTTTAATTAGTCAAGTACTGAGCTGGGACTCCTTATGTTCAAGCTATGAATTTAGTGATTGGTTTAATTATGAACTAATAAGTGTAAACACACTTTGGATTCTCGGGGGTTCGAGAGTGAACTAGGTCAACAAGAATGAGTTCTCTGGAGATTAAGATCTAGGGTTTGGTCTCGATCCCTCCTATGCCTTTGGTGTTGGGTCTCGATCCAGCATCATATCAAATTGCACAGCACAAAAACTTAAACCTTGATTGATATCTAGCCCAAGGATCCCAAGTTTAGTAGGATCTCTAAGCCAATCACCAAAGCCTCATATATTCGCCTAACTGCTGATGGCATTTAAAGGCCAGATTGAAAGACAATGTAGTCTTTACTCCCCTTGGTGAAATGATCACCATCCCTGCACCAATTGAATTTTCTATGCTTGAGCCATCAAATTTTAGGATCCAAGGTTCCTTTTTATGTTGCATAAATTCCCAGCTCCACGCTTTGCCCTGTCCCAATTTCTAAGGAATTATGATTACTTAGGAAATTTATCAGTGCTTATCCTTTGATTGATTTCTATGGAAAATAAACCAAGGTGAATTCTAAAAAAGTAAGAGACCATTTACCAATCCTCCCTATAATTAGTGACCTATTAAGCATGTGTATCTATAAGGTCAATTGAAACCACATAGACTCGAGACTTGATTAAGTAATGTCTCAATTTAGTGTATGCAAATTATAAGGCCAAACATAATTTTTCAATTGGGATATATCTTGTTTTTATTGGATTTTAGACTCAACTCAAATAATATATAGCCTGCTCATGGCCTTTAGAATTGTTTTGTGCCAAAAGACAACCTATTGACTCATTTGCAGTTGATAAATATAATTTAAGTGGGATTTAATCTTTTATATAGAGGCATTAAAACACAGGTTTAGAGAGGTAATTTTTGATCTTGCCAAAGGCCGCTATCATTGTTCCTCCCACCTAAACTCTTCCATATCTTTTTACTACCAACTCGTAGAATTCCTTGGTTTTACTCTGCTGATTAGAAATAAATCTCCTTATATAATTTATCTGACCCAAGAAATTTTGGAGTTTTTTCTTATTTTGTGAAGCATTGACAGAAGCAATAGCTTTTCCTTTGTTCTGATCCACTTCTATCCCTCTTTGATGAGCTAGGAATCCAAGAAAATTCCAAGCACAAAATCCAAATGCACATTTGAGTGGATTAAGCTTCAATTGATGGTGCCTCATCATTTCAAAGCTTTTCCTTAGATGATCTACATGCTCACTAGCTCTTTTAGAGATAACCACAAAATCATCGATGTATACTTCCATGTGGTGGCCTAGCATGTCATGAAAAATGAAATTCATTGCCCTTTGGTAAGTCAGACCCGCATTTTTAGAATTAAAAGGCATGACTGAACTATCCAAATGTCCCAATGGAGCTAGACATCTAAAGGCATTTTATGTATATCTTTTATCGCTATTAATGTGACACCCCAAAACCCTGCCCGCTGACAATTGTCAACCTACGGAATACAAGGAGGTCGGGTTGCTCCGACGCCACTTTTGTGTAATCGTAGTCTCCTTGTACGGGAGCTCTACTCCAATATAAAACCCGTGATATCCCGTCCCCAAACAGTCCAATATATGCAATATATACAAGTATGGATAAAAACGGCCTCTTGGGCCCATACTACAATATCCATAAAAACATACCAACTATGAATCCAACTATTTCAAATAGTTCTAAGAGTTCAAATATTCACTCTTATACAACACATATTAAAATACTATAATTCTAATACTAAACATCATCAAAGCCACACCCGCTTCTAATCCTCGATCTCTAGGGACGAGCCGTCTCTCGCACGCCCCCGCACTGCAAAATAAAGGGGGTCCTGACGACGGGTGAGCTAAAGCTCAGTAGGAGAATCACCCTGCTGGCCACTCACCACCTAAGCGCAAAGGCAATGTTCCAATTTAAACACATTCAAGCTTAACGTGATGATCCTACTTGAATGTCTACATGACTAACCTAAATCTCAGTCATCACTCGACTCTCTCACACTCCGCCTAAGCCTTGTATGAGAATTATTAATTTATTAATGGACAACCTCACGTGATATATATCAACTCGGGCCGCCCGACGGCGATATATTATTTGCTTGCGGACTACTCTCCGATGAATATCAATCACAAGCCCGACGATTGATATTTTTTAGTTTGGACTACCCTCCGATAATTAACATTTTAGACTACCCTCCGAACCATTTTCTTTAGACTCATCTCATGCACTAACCCCAATAGTCCTAGAATGTTCCAGTGCATATGGAATGCATGTATGCCATTTCCATTACAGTTTATAACACATGCAAATATATAAACATAAAAATTAAATCATACAACATGTTATGGTTTTATCAATTCAAACATCAAAATTAGCTCACTTGGGCTAATATTCAAACACAAGCAATTCGATTCGAATTACTTAACCAAGCACATATTTTCCCGAAATTACATTTTCGGGTCACTATTCCTAGGAACAGTAAAACCCTAGGTTTTACAGTTCAAACACTTATTCATTCATTGGTTCACTTTGTGAACCCGCATTTCACGGCCCTTTCCGGCCCAATTTCAATCCTCAACACATGATTAACACCAAGAACACACAAGTTCCATACCCCACATCCGTGCCGGGAGTGCCTACGGGCTGCCTATTTGGGGCTCAACTTTTATATTAATTCGATCTCAATGTTTGGGGGACCATCAAACAAATTTCTAATGGCCTCCATCAACTCAAACATTTGAAAAGTACTAAAAATGGGAATAAAAACCCAAGTAGGAGAAAATCCTACCGAGGAGTTTGTCAAACTGAACCGAGGTCCACACGTAGTCAAGCCCGCGTGAACGCTTCCTTCGCTCCGTCGAAATCCAATCCAGCCCGATTTCCAGATCTTAGAGAGAAGCACCCCTCTCTAAAACTCTCTCAAAACCAACCTACTCGCATTCTAAAATCCTCTCATGTTTTCTATTTTAAGCAATGGAGAAGATGGAGTACTATTAGCTATTGGCCATTTAGTCACTTAAAATCAATTTCTATAATGCCCATTATGCCCTTCTTTACTGTGAGCTCATGTTCGGCACTACCTCGGTCATCCATTTTCATTATTTCTCTACTCATACCACTTATGGTACATGAGTACATGCTATCTACACCTTTCGTCGCACGAAAACTCCGCTTACTCATGAATCTCTAAACAGCCGATGCCTCGAAAAACGTGCCGACCGAACACTGCCTCGAAAATTATGAAATTTTACGTACAACTAGATTAATGAGACGATTCCAATCTAGCATGATCCTTTCTCTCATCCGAGATCTAGAGAATTAATTACTTGATTTTTAACCGAAATTACCATTTTCAGAATCAAAATTACGATTTTGCCCCTTTTTCCAGAACTTCTGCCTTAAGCAATTAAAATCTGATTGTAAATCAGAGAAACTATCCATAGCGATAACAAACATTATTAGAAGTAGAATCAACTAACATGTCTGAAATAGACATCACATACATATCTTTAGGTGTAGCAACATTTAAATCTTTAAAATTCATACATACCCAAAGTTTTCCATTTTCTTCATTACAGGAACAATACTTGTTAACCATTGAACATACCTTGTAGGCCTGATGAATGGCCTCAAGAGTTTCAATTTCCTCCCTTCCTTCAACTCTACTTCCTCGACATCCTTCTAGGTGGTTGTTGGAAAGGGATTGAACTGCACATGATGGAAAGCTGGCGTTCCACAAGACCCCTATCCAATCCCGTATTTCATCATACCTAAGTGAAATGGGCTTTTAATTCTTACAACAGAGGATATCATCCAAGGTGGATAAGAGAGAACTGATGTAATAATCTTGTTTCACAAAGGCCTTATAATGATCCTCTCCACAGATCATGTACTCTGAAGCCTGTCATTTCACGAGAGCTTCCAACTTCAATTCACCCTCTTCCTCTTCCCTCCGACTATAAAATCACTTCAGCTTCACAATTTTCTTGGAACTATTCTTCTACAATTCTTTCAATAACTTGCTACATTTGCATTTTGAATGCCAGGGTTTCATTGGCCGCATTCTCTTCATGAGAATATTTAGTCATCGATCTCCTCAATGATTGGACCCTTTATCGGTCTGAAAGGCAGGATGGTAGTTGTATTTATAAGTTTAGTAGCTTGGTATTGAATTTCACCTGTATCTCTTGACTCCATATATATTTCATTTGAGTAACTATTCTTCCTTTTGCCTTTGAATATTACTGGACCAAACCCTTGGCCATAGTAACTGGCCTCAACATAATCCAAAGTTGCAATGAAAGGTTGTTTGTCTGCCCATGCTACTTTTACTTCATCACCTTTCCAAACCAGTAAAAATTGGTAGAGGAAGGATGACACACTCCAATTGGCATGAATTCGGCCTTCCTCGCAGCATTATAATTGTAGTAGAAGTGCAATCACAAAGAAAGTCGAGCAAAGAAGTCTTAATGACCCATAGTGATGTTAATAAGGAGTATGCCCAAAGTCTTAGAATTTCCCCAGTAAAATATGATATAAACACTTCTGTTTCAATTAGGTCACCAATGCCTCTTCCTAGTGCTCTCAACATCCTTAATGGCATCACATTGACTGCTAATCTAGTATCCACCAATACCTTGGACACTAGTTTATCATTAAAGTGTGCTCTTACATAGAAAGGTCTTATGTGCCTTGTCATTTCCACAATAGGTTTTTCCAATATTACCTTTTGGGCCCTTCTTCCTCTGTTGGAGAATGTTCTTTCTCTACCTCCACTAAGCTTTCCTTCATTTCTTTTTGACTTGAATAAATTTGGTTGTTAGAAAATTTAACATTTCAAAGGTATAGGAAATGCACCTATCATAATAGTTCTCAAGTCCATTTTCAATGTATCCACAACTAGACTCATCATCCTTCTGTAGTCTTCTCTTGAATTTGGTTCGAGTAGGCCTCATTTCTTCTCTTAGGTTCTCTACTTCTTGGCTTCTTGCATTTCTTCAAGTAATCAAGCCCATGTTTCCCACCTCGCCCTTCCTTTTTCTGAGTTTTGGTAAGCTGGGGGAAATTTTTATGTCGCACAACATGCATTCTTGTCCAGGAGATGTGAAGAGAGACAACAAACCTTAGAGGTATTTTCCTTGTTCATGCCCTTCCTCCGGAAAGTATGTCTCTCTTTTCGGGAGAAACATTTTCAAGGACTTTCTCCTTCTTTAATTTCCTATTCTTAATCGTATGGATACCTTCCAATATTTTCCTTTCTATGGCTATAGACAAAATCCATTCCTTCTTTATCTCGCATTAGAGAAAATCTCTCATCCTTCAGATTCAACACACTTCAAAGTATGCAACTATGTTAACCGGGGGCTTCACTGAACGCGGAAAGGGATCTTCATCAATCACCATGGCCTCTTTTTTCTCAAGAAACTTAAGTGTTCCCTTATTGATCATGTCCTCGATAATAATTTTGAAACACCAACAAAAATTAGTACCATGATTCCAGGAGTTATAATACTTACAGTATAATTTTTCCCTTGAGTTCCTCTTTGCTGGGGAGTTAGTGATCTCGGGGAAATGTGATGAATTTTTCCTTCAATCAAAAATCAAAGATTTTCTCAATCTTTGCCACATCAAAAGTATATTGTACTTATGTATTAGAGGTTCTACGATTTCTTCCATAAGTTAGGTGCCTTCTTCACCAGTAGAGGGAAAATGAATGAACCTGAACTTAGGAGATTTGCTACTGCAATTTCTTTAGAATTCACCTCTTGGCAGTAAGTTCCAATGGAGGTCTTTCTTCTTTGAATTTCTTCCCTAAGTAATTCTTCATACTTTGTTACCTTAGAAACAACCTCATTAAAGTCTCTGAACTCCATACCTTGAAATTTATTCCTCAGCTCTATGTCAAGTCCCCTTTGGGCCATTTTCACGTACTATGTTTCTAGGATATGAATTTTGCATTTATTCCTTATTCTTTTGAAACGAGTAATGAATGACTCCGTTGATTCTCCACCCCTTTGGGTTACCCTTGATAATTCTACTATGCAAATCTTAGGTTCAGCTATGAAGAATTGTGTGTGGAACTATCTTTCATTTAAAATAACTCATAATAGGAAATTCCTGGGAATGTCAGATAATACAAAAAAGAAGTCTCTAATGAGTTAGGAAATAACATGAGTTTGAAAAGGAAGTGGCTCGTTATAGGCTCTAAGTTGTGTAACCAAGTTGGTATTAACAAACACCCTTTGAGGCGCCATTGTTATAACAGGATTAGAATGTTCTATCGACATTTGTCAAAGTTCCATCATTTCTCCTATGGGGAGGAAAATTTCGATTTTCAACCTGTATAGGTGAGCGGTGAGATCCACCTACTTCATGAAAATCCTTGGGGTGCTTCCCCCCGAGCTCATCAAATAGTTGCCTTGTAGTTCGAGAAGCAACTTCTTGCCTCATTAACCAACAATCTTTGAGATTGCCTTTAGATAGTCCTCAGGATTGGATTGTTCTTCTCGCTCTTCTGCAACAACCTTAGCTCACTCAATTGTTGCTGAAGCCTATTCATCTATCGCATCTCTCACGGCCTAGGCATACTCAGACATGGCTTTAGTTTCTCAGCAAAAAATTTGAGTTGTTTAGCCTAAGCCTCCTCTTGTGCGGCCATTCTTTCATCAAAACATTATCCATCCAATGTATTATGTTTCTTCAATTCGTCAATAATCGACTAAAAATCAACATAATTAGGGACATGAGTATCATCATCCACATTACCTTTGCTTGCTTCCTGCTTGATTGGTTTGTTTGATGCATATTCCTCTTGGATAAAATTCGTTGCATTTTTCTCTAGTTGTCTACCATGGCTGGAACAAGTCCTTCTCCTGCTGCTTCTACAACATCAGATACTGAGTCTTGAGACTCAAAAATGATTTTACTTCTCAAGTTTGGTGGCATCTTCAGCAAAAAATGGATTTACGGTGCGATGCTCCGCAAAGATGTGTCTCACTAAGCATGCTAAAAATATGTTGTGGTGATTTTTGGATTTCACACGAACATACAAAATACAAGCGTGTCAGCATGCTAGGAAATTAAAGTGTTCCCAAACTAAAATGGCTTGTAAAATCAAACTTCTAATCAGACTATGTAGGCTCCCTAGTTCCCTTTATAGTTCCTTAGAATAAAAGTAGAAAATATCGTACGAATATAAATATTGCAGGAATCAAATGCTGAAGAAAAATATTCGATTTCCCTAGGAAAAAAATAAAATAACACGGTGTTGGACAATTGACAAACTTGAATAAAACTTGGAAATAGAAAGTTGGAATTGCTAAAGAAAATATTGATTTACTATGAAGGTAATAAAATAACACTATACCGAAAATTGATTAAACTAAAATAGAACTTGGAAATAGAATGCTAGGATTGCTAAAGAAAATATTTGATTTCATTATGAAGGAATGAAAGAACGCTGTGCAGAAAAATTGATTGAAACTTAGATAAAACTAGGAAATAGAATGCTAAAATTGATGAAAGCAGATTGAAGAGTTAGGATTTACCGAAGTAGATTGACATTGTTGATTCAATTGATTTGTTGATTTATTGGTTGATTGGTCGGTCCATTTATAGACATTTTGACTTGATGCCTAAGTCTCCATTTTCTCCAATCTCCCCACTTCCTGAAGTCACTGCCCATGTCTTCCATTAGGGGAATTTGTTCCTCAAGGATTTCATCCACGTCTCCACTAGGGAGGCTTGTTCCTCAAGGAAATTTCACGTTTGAACTAGGGAGTCTTATTCCTCAAGGAAATTTCATGTTTGCAAATAATCGCCCCAACTTTCTACCACTTCTGATATTTGAGAAAAATCTTCGTTTGACTTCCAAAAATTTAAATTTTTTTAGAAATACCTCTAGGATTTTCTTTGGGCTTACTCAAATGAATATGAGCCCCTTTTTATTTGGACTTTTTACTCATGGGACTGGGTTTAAGCTAACCCAATACCGAGATAGGCTAAATTTTAATTTGGGTGCAAACACAAATCTAGGTTGAAAACCAAAATAAAGTCCAAATTTATGCGTCTAGCAATGCCGCAGTCATTGGCTATAACATTGAAATTTTTTCAACACTAACTTAAAAATTTTCATAGACACACTACTTTGGGCATTAGTTTGCTTTTAAAACTATATTAGTATTTATTTAAAAATTTTTGTCTTAGTTGGGATAAGACTCGCTATTTTGCTTGCTTAATAGTCTTACAACCAACCATAGGGTTTTTCCTATATGTACGAATTATTTAAAAATTAATATTTAAAATACGATGTTTAAAAAATATTTCCAATTGTACGACCGCTTTTCTGACTAGGAAAGATGTAAAACCCGAGAAAAATTCAATTTTTCTAACAAATGGCAAAACGGTAAATTGCTGCTATATTACAGTTGGAAAATCTAAAAATTTTCTAGATCTTGGATGACGAAACAGACTTCACTGTTGAATTCGTCTCTCGAAATCTAGTTACCCAGTCAAATTTCATTGAATTCCGAGATGGCCTAAATATCACATTTTTCAAAGACATGCAGTCGAGGACAGATGGGGTGATGCCATGGCATGACCAAGGGCCGCCACATGACATCATGGAGAAGACACATGGCATGAGAGCC